>CM026208.1:9976596-11176596 GCA_014839995.1 Xenentodon cancila
AGGATATTTAGTCTGTCTAAAGACCGATATATCCCTGGATATCCCAATCTGCAATGATGTCAGTTTGGCATACTGCTCCCAGCTGGTGCCAAAAGAGACGCTTGGACAGCGCCACATCCATTTAACAGAGGGAATATGTGTGTACACGTCTGTTTTGTAACATGTTGAACTGCGTGCAGATCAAAGTGTGTACACACAAACATAGAAACATGTTGATGTCATGGCTCTCGGCTCTCTGTGAACTGAGGGAGCTTAGAAGAAGAGGGCCACACCAGTAGCAGCTGTATTGTTTCACTTTATCCCCTGGTCTCCTGACAGAACAAAACACACGCAGATCCACAGCTCTGGTAGCACAAAGCCACAGGGGCATCGGGTGGCAACTCACAGATCAAGCAGTGCCAGAGACCCACATCCCAGCAGCCTCCGTATCACCGCATTGTCTCTGGTCTCCACAATGTGACATTTTACAAACTTCCTCACCTGCATCCACTGTCACAGACTCTTTCAAAGCTAAATATACTACAGATTAACTACCCCCCCACCCCCCCCCCCACCCCCAAAAAAAAGAGCAGTCAACATTTTCAAACAAAAAAAAATTATTAAAGCTGCCAAAGGAGGATGCAAGCTTTGCGGCAAAACAATAACTGGTAATCTTCATGTGTCGGAGCTTCATCTGATTGTGTGTAAGATATTCTGCATATTGTGTTTGCACATACAACACCTGCTCACAGGTTTCCTGAGTCTATTAGTTGAGTGATGTAATGTTAAGCAGCATCCTTCGGGCAGACGTGACATACAGAGGATACAAATGAATAATGAATGAATGAATGAATGATGAATGAATGAATGAATGAATGAATGAATGAATGAATGAATGAATGAATGAATGACGAGAGAGTAAATTATTTCCTGAATATTTTTAATGTTTCCTGTAGTAAAAGGCTACAGTGACAAAGTGGTTCTGACACTATAAATATTTCAGTTCAGTATTTTCTGTCCCATATCGCCCGCCTTCCTTTAAAGAAATAAACTACAACCACACGTTTCAGTGTGTTAAAAGCTTAAGAAAGTACTGGTGATGGATTCTTTAAAAAAAAAAAAAAAAAAGCATTGACCAGTGTGAACCTCATGTCTGTAAGTAGCTGTGCTTATGTCTAAGAGCAGCTACTTACACACACGTTTTATTTCAAATGTCAAACTATTCCCTTGTTTGTTACAAACAACACAAACACCCATACGACTTGCACGTTTTGCAAGCAAACAGAATGAATCAGCCCCGTAAGCATACGTGCTTAAGGCAGTGTTCATTTGATTGAGGCTGATCAGCTGACTCTCCATGCTCATGCACCGCTGCATTCATAACCTCCACAACGTCTTTAACTTTTTCTCCAGCATGACTCCAAATTAGAACATACACCAAAATAATAATAAAAAAAAACACAGTTATAGATGTATGAATAAATCTAAACATTTCCACCACTCACTTGGGTTAGGAAGACAGCACCCTCTTCTACAGCCATGTCCAAATTCTCTCCCCCTTTCTTTCTTTTTCTCTTCCTCCTTTCTGAATAACGAAGAGTGAAACCTGAGCTCAGAGTGGCCAGGCAGCCAAGTAGTCAAACAGCCAACCAGTCATCTATTCACTTTGACAGTTATCTCCTATCTTAGGCTGGTGAACATCCCACTCGGAGGACTGAAAGGCACCACTAGGTCAGGTAACAGAGAAGGGAGAAGAAAAAAAATCACAGCAAGCAGAGGGAAACCAGCAGCTCCTTTCGCTGTGTGGTCGACGTCCTGCACATCAGTCATAGGAGTGGACGGTGAAGAGGTGAGCATTAGAGGGTAAAAGAAGAGGATGTTGAGAGGGAAGATGAGGAGGACGGAGTCTACGTAGTAGTGAGTAAACAAAGCCCTGAACGTCTCATAGTCTTTCACGCTGCAAAAAGGACACGCTAAATCCCCTCTGCTGCTTCTCTCCCTCCCCATCCCTACCCTGTGTCTTTTTTATAATGTGTAAACAAGGGTAAATCCCTGCCGCCTCGCAGAAGCTGGCCTCTGCCCCAGAAAACACCTTCAAGTGGGGAGGGAGGGGAAAAAGCACCCTGACTTACCATAACAGCTGAGGCTGCTCCCTCCCTCTGTGCCTCATTTCTTTTCTTCCTCACCTTCATTTAGTCAGAGGGTTGGTTGGAGGGGCGGACGGGTGGGGGGGTGTCAGGGTGATCTTGATATCCAAGGTTGGGTTGGCAAGCAGGAAGAAAGGCCAAACTGAAAATAGCAGCTGAAACAAATACTTTCACTGAAATGCCCTCCACCCCCACCCCCCATTATCCCACCCACTCGCCCACTTTCCCTCCCACTCATTCTCTCTGGTTCACTCTCCCTGCCTCCCGGTGTCTGCCAGCACGCTGCTCTTCATTGTTACTCTGCTTATCAGCCCTTTTTCCCCCGGAACAAAGACCGACGTCGGTCCTGTTTACATACAGGTTAGGCGTTCTCCATCCAGAATCAGTCAGGTTAGGATCACAATGCAAAAAGGTTCTGCGTCTCCTAGTGGATGCAAGTCCAATCACAGTAAAAAGCAAACAATAACACCAGACGCTGTTTTAGGGCAGGTGGTATCCCAACTGTCAATGGGGACACTTTAACACGGGATTAGGGGTTTTTTCCTTTGGTATTAGGGACGCCTTCCACCTCTCAGCCCTCAGCACGCCCACTGCCGATGCAGTCAGCTGACCGCAATGCTTTGGTTCCTCCCCCATCGTTATTGCCCAACAAATCCTGCTCATAGCTAAGCTCTAGAAGAGTAAGATAGCGCCCAGATTGACTCGTTCACTGCTCTGCAGGAAAACGCGCGTGAAGAACTGGATCTGATCTTTATCTGTGCGAGCTGTAGGGAAAAGCTGGCTAAGGTCAGGCGTAACATGTGGTGTAAGTACTGTATCCAAGTTGTACGTTTGATCATAAGTTATTACACCTGTGGGTGGAATGTCATCTGATTATCTGTCTTGGAAAGAGAGGACCACCCACAACTAACTGCTCATTGTTCCAAGAGCGTCTATTTACATCTTTAGGAAGATACAGTATATGATTATATTTGCTGCTATGACAACACACACAAAACAGTCAGTAGTGCTTGAAGGCTTCTGATGTTTTTACAATGTTCAATATATTATATTTGTGACTTAAGATATCTTCCTTTTTTCCACAGAAGCATTTAAAGTACACAAAGTGTGCCCAGTTCATGAAATGGGACAAAAATACAACACCAGGTCATTTTATTTGAATGTCAGAAAGTCTGACATACATAACATGTCCTGGATTTGTATCAGGGTAAGACCAAAAACTGACTCCTAAGAACCTCAGACAAAGAGTTGTTGATGCTCATCAGACTAGAGCAAGAAAACAAAGTCATCTCTCTAACGTGTTTGCACTCTTCTTATCTCCACACAGAAAAGTGAGACCAAGTTGAAGGATTTTCGGGACCATTGTCCCCACAAGTACAAGAGCAATCTCCAAAAGACGCTCCTACCGTCTGCTGTTTTTAAAATGCATGCAACTTGGCAGTGGTATTACGGTTTGGAGCATCTGTACCAGAACAACATGCCACGATTGATGGGATAATTTTCAAATTGTGCAAGCCAATCACAAAAAATTATAAATATAAAAACATCATTTTGCCATTCACAGATAGTGTTACTGTACCAGCTCCATCAATAAAATAATAGGCAAATAACGCACAGCATTTAAACCATATTTTTTTAATTAGGCTTCCTTTGTGTCCTTTTTGGATTTGTGTGAACATATATATTTCATGCCAATGCATTTCTTTAATCTATTAAAGTGTACTATTATTATATTTTTGTATTAAGCAGTTGTATAGTTATTTTTTGAGATGATAGAAACTGATTGACTCAAACTATATTTCTGAAATCCAGTCAGGACTATATCTTCAGACTCAGCATAATTATTGTACTTAGTCTGTACTCTTAAACTCTTAAACTCTTAAATGGAGGTCAATGTCTTAAGAAGAAGTCAACTCTAGTACCTGTTATCTAGTAACAGGTTTGGGAAGGATCAAAATAACTACATCCATATGTAATCCATTATTATTATTATGACTCAGCCTTTCCTGAGACACATTGGACCAATTCACAAAGACAAGACAGACAGTCAAATGCAGCAGTCCTTCTCCAAGCCATTGCTTTTACCTTGTCTTACCAGGTGATTTTCCAGTCCTATCAACTTTCAAACAAGTGACAAATAGAGCTGGACACAGCGGGAATCAAAAGAACTCAAATACAAGCAGAGGAGGAGAGTGGCACACGTGATAGTTGACAGAGGGAGTGACAGATGCTTTGGACCAGAAGAGACAAGCCACACATGTGACTGGTGCATTACAGGCCCCTCCACACTAACACCACAGCGAGCAGCACTGCTCAGAAAAGAAAGGGTTGCCATGGTTACAGAGGTGGTACCAATAAAAGAGGAATGGAGTCAGGTCTTCTTATGGGAAATTATCTTTTTCAGCAATAATTACACACACTATGGTTCAGAGAATGAAATAAGATAATAAAAACACCATCGTGACCTAAAGAGTACATTTTAGGATGGCCTTTGTGCATTATTTCACTAACATTTTATTAATTTAATTAACAGTGTCCCAGTACATATACATTTATATTAAAATGTAAAAATGTTCTAAATCTGAGCAGTAAAATTATTTCACACTACATTATAATAATGTGATTCTGTCATTTCATTTGAAAACAAACAAAAAAAAAAAACTGGCAGAAGAGGTTAATAGTTCTGAAAACATTGACAATAATATCATGTAAATAAAATTCAGTGGGATAAAAAAGTATTTAGTCAGCCACTGCTTGTGCAAGTTCTGCTTACAAAGACGAGAGAGGTCTGAGATTTACTAGCACTGAGCAACACATACTTTTAACTCCCTCCACAAATTTTCCATGGGGTTGAGGTCTGGAGACTGGCTGGGCCACTCCAGGACCTTGAAATGCTTTCCCAACTATCCCAAACACATCGGTCAGGCCATTTCTTCGTTGCCCGAACGGTGTGTTTGGGATTGTTGTCATGCTGGAAGACCCAGCCAATGCTCTCCCTGATGGAAGGAGGTTTTGGCTTAAAATCTCACAATACACGGCCCCGTCATTCTTCCCTTAACATGGAGCAGTTGTCTTGTCCCCGTTGCAGGAAAAAGGAGGAGGAAGAAAGGAAGGCGTCATTAATACAGGCAACGAGTGAAGGACAGAAGTTACTGTCTGTGACAGTCAGAAATCCTGCTTTTTTGCGGGTAACCAATTGCCTAATTTTCACGACAATTCACAAATCAATTCTTAAAAAATCCTACAATGTGATTTCCTGGATTTTTTTTTCTCATTTTGTCTCTTATAGTTAAAGTGTACCTATGATGAAAATTACAGACCTCTCTCATCTTTCTAGGTAGGAGAACTTGCACAATCAGTGGCTGACTAAAGACTTTTTGTCCCACTTTAGCTTCCTACACGTATTACAGCAACTTTAGCCTTTAACTGCAAAATATACACTTAAAGGTATTAAAAATGTAAATTAAAAAGCTGTCTCCATTTTAATTGATTGTGTACGCTGTTTCTGTAACAGTAAACGGTATAAAAAAGAAAAAAGAAACCACATTGGCTCATAGCGCATTCAAAATAAACAAATAACCCTGGGGTAACACATTTCGTGCCCAGCATTTTCCTCACTGACTTCACAAGGACAGACGGGCTCAGTAGCGTCAGGAGCAGAAAAATATCACACCATCCTCATTCTGTGAGGTAAACTCTCTCTATTTGCTCTTTATTTGTCGAACTATACAACACACCATCTGCAGGCAGATGTTTGCTACTCCATCTGCACGGAGCGCACTCAAGGGCACAGCTCCTCTCCGACACCTGGGACGTGAAACCAGCGTGGAGGGAGGGGGAGAGAGAGAGGAAAGGAGATGGGAAAGGAAAGGTAGAAAGGAAAGGAAGAGAGGTAGAGGAGGGAGGAGTTGAGTAGGAAAATAGGTGAACCCCATGATTTCAAACTCATTCCTCCAGCTTCCAGAAAATATATGATTGTACGACTGAATACCCAGCTGTTCAAGTATTAGAGCCATACATCACAGATCTTAAAACATTTAAGTCCTATAAGGTCTTGTTTTTGTGCTCGCTTTGAAGCTATATGTATAGATATATACAGTTCATTTATTTATTTACAACTGTGGCACCATTCATCTGTATGGTGTTATACAGGTGCTGTAAATTTGAAGCATCCCATCATCTGTCTAGGAGCATTAATGCTGACGTGGAAATAGCGAGAACCTGAATGTCGCATTGGATTTCATCTAACTGACGCGTTAGCTTTCCAGGTGAAATCTACACACCACACCAGCTCAATAACTATTTCACTAAAATGTCACCCTAAACAAGACCCAGAGGAGCAAAGGTCAAATGATGTGAAACATTAAGAGAAGGGGGCTAGATAAAAACAAAACAAAAAAAAAAAGAGGGTGTAGGTGTTTGGGTTTAGAAGGCAAAAAAAAAAAGAAAAAAAAAAGCCTAACTTGAAGAGGAACTGAAGAAACAGCAAAATATAGTTGTGAGGATATGAGACAGACAGGATAGAAAGTTATGCTGATGGAGTCTGAGAAATCGAAAACAAGGGAAAAAAGCTTTGAAAACTGTAAAAAAAAAAAAAAAACATTGAAAGATAATCAAACAAGATCAGAGTTAAGTTAAATCCAGCATTAAGCCAGGAGTCACTGAGCTTCCCCACCACTGTGCTCCATCTCTGGCCTCAGGTTGACCCTCAACGCTCCCTTCAACAGTCAAACACTGGACTCTGCTGGACGGCCTCCTGCATAACAACTGTAAAGCAGCTGGGAGTTGGTTTTCCAGTACATAATGAAAGGTTATGATAAAGAGATATACAACATGTTATTGGATTACTTTGATTCTTTTTGCTGTACCACCTTTTCTCCGGGTCCAAACCAAACAGGTAATAAAGCCTTTTAATGTGAATATCTATGATCCATCGAATAGTATCAAGCACAAAAAGTGTATTGTGTCTCAGCTATTTTCTCTCTGTCGTTTACAGGTTGTCATCTAAACTTGGTCAGCTGAAATTTACATCATGAGTTAAAAATAACTCTTTTCATCATCGGTGTCACTTTGAGAGGCGCCTTTGCCATTTTAACCTGCAGGCTCATGCCATGCTGAAACATCAAATCAGCCTCTGAGTGGATGAAAAGGAACAGGCACATACTCCGTATTGCGTATCCTTTATAATTGTTTGAGTTGAGCAGGAGAAAAAATAAAAGTTGACATTTTCAACTTATGATGCCAATTTTACTTCAAAACTTGTAAAAAATTAATTTCTTACAGAGAGGACATGCAGCGATGCAAATGAATATTTCATATCAGCGGACATCTATCTCCAGCAATTTAGAAATATTGCATTCTTCCTTCTTGCTATAATGTATTTATATGACGTTCAAAGTTCAAATTGTTTTAACCAAGCTCATGGTGTTATTTCCTTGTGACAGACGTAGTTGTCATTTACCAGTTTACATATTTCAAGCTCTTTTTTTTTTCATTTCCATCATGTTATTGTTCTGTATTTTCTCCAATGAAGTATTCAATTGATAAATCATGTGACCACAGTTGAGGTCAGCTTGAGCACACGGGGGACGCCTTTTGCATGTTCCTTTTTACTAAAAAGAAGATTTGCACTTGAAACGTCACCATGACAAGGTCATTCATAAATTTTATGGGGTGCATCATTCACCGCGTGCATGATTTCAGTTTAAAGAAGACTACATGAATGATTGAATACAGTTTGCAAACTGTGATTTACTCATACATTTTACCAGTATTGTAGGATCTGCAAATATATGTAAAATAATGCAATATATGACTGACGGAACGAAAGTTGTGCTGGAGAAGTGGCTGACAGTTAACTTCTGCAAATTCACATTGAAAAGTTTTACAGACATTTACATGACTTTATTTATAGTGCATTTGTTTGTAAAACTCTCCAGGATCCTGAAACCTTCTGGAGTTCCAGTCTTTAGAAAAGGAATAAAAACAACTTTAAAACCTCCTTGTGTATATGAGAAAACTTTCCCGATTATTCCCTAGTCTGCATCCAATCTTAGATTTTGACACTGAGCAGTTTCAGATTCATAACTAATAATAAAATGGCATGAAATATTGATTATTTTCCGATCAAACTTATGCTATTAAAACTGAAAACCAAACAGAGCAGACGCAGGAAGCCAAACGATAAATTATTAAAGTCTGGCAGTCTGAAAGACAGCGAATAATCGCGTAACTCTCTGCCAGCCAAAAACCATTTTGTAGACTTCAGATTGAATATTTTCCCGCAACAAGACCCAACAGCTGAACTATGTTTTTCTCCCAGTGACACAGTGGCGAGTCTACCATAACATTTTGGGCATAATGTTAACTTCAAAGCAGGCAAGATAAGAAGTCGTTTATCTCAGCCCGTCAAGCAAATTTGAATGAAGTGGAGAATGCTGAGACTGTTTTCGCCTGATCTTTGGCAGGCAGAGAGCACCAGACGAGAGCAGACCACGAGCCATCTGTCCCCTCTGAGCCCCCCTCAGTGTCCACAAACCGCACACACACACACTCACACACAGGCGGACGCAGCCGCAGTCTGCATACAAGCAGCTAAACTAAACACACACACTACTGAGGATGGCAAGTTTAAATTAGGGGACAATCTTTTTAATGTTCCATGACCATCTTTTGACATGAGGCCAAAAAGGATCAAATACTCCATCCAGACATTAAAGAAATGGGGTTTAAGGAGTCCGAAGCATGAGAGCGAAGATTTATGTTGGATTTATCCATCATCCCGCTTGTTCGCCAATGCAACTGCTGATCTTTCATTTATACTCTTTAAATCTGTGTACACTTCACCACAAATACAGATCTTACAGCACATTACTGTCCTACACGCTGGAGTAATGGACTTTCGGATCCTCACGTTTCCACTGGGCAAACAGGCGGCTATTAGGAGCAGAAGGAGCCAGCTGCCCCCGGGCAACACAAAGTAATAGGCTGTTGAATGGGGAGGCCCAAATTCATAACAGCAGCGCTCAGCAAATGTGGCAACAGGACATGAAATGTGAGCATTGAGAGCTGGGAAATTCACTCATGTTTTGTTGGTGTGAAACGGTCAATTTCCCAAAAGAGAAACTACCACGAAGGCTTAATGTCTTAAACAACGGTTTTATGGCTGAACATTTTTAAAATCCTCACCATTTGTAGTCTCTGTTTTGGACTTACGAAGACGATATAAACTGGTGAATGGAGGTAATCATCTTAAGATCAGAACAAAGGAGCCTGCAGGCGTAAGACTAGATTACAAACAGGATGCTGAAATCAGTTGAATCATCAGACAGACAGGAGCTTTATCCACAGCTGTAGTGAATATATACCGTCTCATACAACCTTATGGAGACAATCAGGAGAGGTGACAGACATGTACAGATGGAGCATTGCTGACTGTTTTCTTTAACAGCCCTTGGAAGACTGAAATGGTGCATGAGCCAACCATCATCTGCTGCCGGAATATCAAAAAGATCTCTAAATACATGTTCGCCTCCTAAATGTTCATCAGAAGGGCCTTCAGCACAGCCGGAGCAGCTGTAATTGCCTATGACTATCACTTATGGCTGTAATTATTGATGACACCTTACAATTAAAGAAAAGAATATTATAAAAACCAATTAAGGCAGCACGGTGGATTAGTGGTTAGCACTGTTGCCTCACAGCAAGAAGGTTCCTGGTTCGATTCCCGGCCCGGTGGGTCTTTCTGTGTGGAGTTTGCATGTTCTCCCCGTGCTTGCGCGGGTTTCTTCCGGGTACTCCGGCTTCCTCCCACAGTCCAAAAACATGCAGGGTAGGTTAATTGATCAGTCTAAATTCTCCCTAGGTGTGAATGTGATTTTGATTGGTTGTTTGCCCTGCGACAGACTGGCGACCTGTCCAGGGTGTACCCCTGCCTTCCGCCTACTATGCGTTGGGATAGGCTCCGACAGACCCCCGTGACCCGGAAATGGATAAAGCGGGTATAGATAATGGATGGATGGATATAAAAACCAACAAAAAGAAACATATCAGGAAAAAAATCACATGCAAGCATTTCTAGTGGGTAAAACACAGTGGCCTATTTCTCCTTTGCCATGCAAGGGTTTGATTGCTGCAAGAATGTGCATAAACATGGAATAGCACATGTTCTCATCACTGATTCTTCTTTTATACATACCAACTTGTCTGAAATGACATATAGATGGTGTTTTTATCTACGCATCATTTATGCATCTGGCCCCAGATTTTATTTAGATCCATTTGGACAATACATGGAAAGCAGCACAAGATCAGCCAGAAAATATGCCAAGACTGAAGCATGGGGGCCATCCTACAGGCCGGGAGAGGTTAATAGGTCAACTGATTCACGTGGGGCCGGAAGAAAGATCCCAATATATTTAAGGGAACGGGGCAGTAAAATGGTCATTCAATCTGTCTGCTTATAGGAACTCATTAAGATTAATAACACCACCAGATGTCAGTGCATGCAAACAATAACTACAGCTGAGCTGGAATGACCCTGAAATGTCACATTATGTGACTTTTGAAAAGAAAAAACAAAAGGAAAATTTACAGCTTTGTCTGTTGTCTGATGCAGGCTACGTTAATGAACAGCATCTCTATCCCAATTGAGACGTGTTCACCTCAGGACATGGGGCACAGAAATCGATACAGGGAGGGGTACAGGATGATCCAGACTATTTCTCACCGCCTCTCCTTTTTGAGCTGATTTTGGTTTGCAGGACACTGCAGCTTGAAACAGATACAGTGGTGTAGAGCAAAACGGTAACCTAGACGTCGCCTTTACTTCTGAGTCCACATGACTGCAAAATAAGACCACACAGTACAGGAATGAGAATTTTGCTGATCAGCTTGATAGTACTACATACCCCATCTAAAAGCTTACGCTTTGCCACATTGAGCGGTTCTAATTTGGTAGCAACAAATGGCTAGCTCCAAGCACGGCAAGGATCACTTCTCCCTTCAGATGAGCTCATGAATCACTAGGGAATCAGGTGTTTCATAAGGCAAATGTTTTAGAGGTGCTGGTATGTCATTAGATGAATTTAGTCACAGAAAGCGTTCGCCATCGTGGGTTTTTGAATGAGGTAGAACAAATGGTGTCTGAAATATTTCACAGACAATTTCTGCACTAATCTAGATCTTTGCAAATAGTAGGGCCATTGTTTATCGACTTCCAAACAAAGTAACTAACCAACCGTTTGAAACTTTCTGGAAAGACACAGCTTAACTGTTCACCTACATCCATTCAGCAGCAATATATACACTACTGTGCAGAAAGTGCTGTAAATACAGGATGCAGTGCTGCTGTAGCTGTGCAATGACAATGTTTCTAAATCATTGCATGCATATTCTCCCTGAAAGGTTCTGTTAAAAAAATCAAAAGAAAGAAACAATATCATATCACTTCACTTCAAAAGTCTCCACTGAGGCTTTGTAGTATACAGTATACAGTATCTGCACAGAACAAACCAATCGAGAGTTTCTTCTGCAATCCTGGCTTCCCACAGTCAACTTAAATATATTAAAAAACAAAAATGAAGCCAACTTTAAAAAAAAAAAAAACATTTTTATGTGACCTACTCACACTTATTAGAGGTCGACTTTATGCGTCTGGTTTATATTCACATTTTGGGTCTATATGACTTTCGCCAGGTTCCTTTAAGGATAATTTCTGCATTCAGTGGACACGCAGTGTCAAATTATTCCTAAATTTAATGTCTGGATGAGACCTTTGTGGTACACCATGGTTTACATATCACTGTGTACCTGACAGAGTGGATTAGAGAAAAAAACAACCAAAAAACATTGGACAGTCAAAGCAAAACCTCGTGTCCTGCACAGCAAAAAAATGTTATTGTGAGAGGCAGCAGTTTTACTTAACCAGCATTAGTCCTGTTGTAGCACTAAATCTGTGACTGACATTCCTTCCCTGCACCCCCTCCCCTACAGGAAACTGCTAGCTGACCCACTCTGACCTCCATCCATCCATCCATCCATCCATCCATCCATCCATCCATCCATCCATCCATCCATCCATCCATCCATCCATCCATCCATCCAAAAGCTGAGTGCTCATCAAGGCTGCAGAAATGTGTGGTGTCACATGCACACATGAAACACACACACAACTGTAAACGGTCCTTAACACACATTTTGTGCATAGCAATACACTGCAGCGTACAAAGCGTTCCGGGTTCACACACACACACCTTGATTTTGCCTACTATGGGACATATATACATGCACCAGCAAGAAGCGGCAAGGTCGCAGCTGAGCAGGGAGACTAATGACCTATAATAAGACACAACCTTGACTGATGGGGACAGTCAGTTAACTTGGCTGTTGCAGCCAAAGAGCAACTCACACTCACCCACACACAGAGTCCTCTCTTCTCTGCAGCATCACGTCTTTATCAGCTCTTGTGTCCGAGCTCGATTCTGATCTGCTACACTTTTTTTTTTTTTTACTCATTGTTTTCAGCACTTGAATAAGCTCCTCTCTGTCATTTGAATTTTTCTGTTTTATTGTAATTCTCACTCTGACCACCAGTGATTTACGCCAAGATCCACAGAATAGCTAAAAAAAAAACCTGTTTAAACATGATGCACTGAAAACACTTTTTTTTTTTTTTACCCATATTTTGATTTTAGTAGATGACATGTCTGTGGCACTTCTACATGCCGATAAATTTGTAGTAAAATTGCTATAGGTGTCTTTTGTTACAAGAAAAAGAGATATAAAATTTAAAAGCACAGGCAGAGAAATGGAGGATATCCTTACCTGGTTAAAGGGGTGTGTTGAATGTGTTTTCATTAGGACACTGCAAGCTTTCCACCTTAACACTCACCCTAAACTGCTTCCTCTGAAAATACCAATCAAGCAAATAGCAATTAGCATCTCACACTAAAAACAGGTACTACAACGGGCTGTAAAGATTCAAGCACAGACATGTGTCTACTGTGCAATAATACCAAATTCTACCCCCCACCGATCATCAAACCGCCATTTGTGGCCCACATCTGAGTCATGACATTATTCCCATCATGGTGAAACTGACCAAAAGTGCTAAATCCCAATTCTCCCAGCACATCAAAATGTGATATGAGTGTCTTTGCAGCCTTTTTATGCATCTAAACATCACTGAACAATCTAACCAGCTGTATCTGTGAGGATGATTACATCATTTCGAATCACTGAAGCATTTAGTTTATAAATTGTAATGTTTAAGATTTAAACCACGCAGATGTCGTGCTGACTATGTGGCAAGACCAAGCACAGTGAGTTTGTTTTCTTTTTTTTTAGGTTGCAAACTGCAACCATTTCTGCTTAGCAGTTTCAACGTTTCATCTAATTGTTCAATTCAGCGACTTCTTTCTTTGTGAGCAAGCCTCCCTGGTTCGAGCGGCCACCGGGCTGTCCAAAGGGAAGGTCCCAGAAAAGTTCAAAAGTGCACCGTGGGTGTCGAGTTGGCTGACACGCAGCTGACAACATCCCAGTCAGCAACACACAGACACACACACACACACACATATACACGTAAAAACGCTGGGTGACAGCAACCTTGTCAGCAGCAACACTAACAACAACCTGACTCAAATGGCTGCGTCTCAGTGTATCACATCAAGCCTTCAGTCTGACAGAAAGCAAAGCAAGCGATAAGGTAGAACGTCACATACACAAAGAGGAATAATTAGTTTTTACATTTGTGTTACAATTCTGTGATTGAATTCTGAAATATATAACCGCTACCAGTGAAAACTTCCAGTGTCCACTTCATAGTTTTTGATGAGTTCAGTGATAGTTCTGAATGTAAATTACCATAAAATTGTGAAAATGGGCATTAACTCTAAACAAAGCCCAAAGTAACATCTTCTGGTAGGTTTTTTTTGCACAAGCAATCAAGTTTAAATCTGAAGAGCCCACTTCAAAATCCTAAAGCGTCTACGACAGTGAGCAAAGTTTCAGTTCAATATTTATCAGGAACTGCTGAGGTACCTGAAAAAAAGAAGTCACTAAAAGCATGCAGTTAATCACAATAAAAGATGTCGTTTTAAAAAAATGGGAAACTGGAAATAATCATTTATCAATTTTTTTAATTAACTGGGCCTTCATTTTGTACCAGAGTACAAATCAAAATGTGAGCTACTGCGCTTACCGAATGGACTCCAAACTGTGGATAGTAGTGATTGTGAGTGTGGATGAGAATTTGTCTTGTTTGTCTCTTTGCAACCCTGTGATGGACTTGCGACCTGATCTGATGGGAAAGGATCAAAACTCTGTGACCCTGAATAGTATGAGGAGGATAAATGGATCGGTTATAGTTACAAGGTATGAAAAGTTAAGCTGCTTTTGGCTGCTATTGAAAAGTCAGTCAACAATTCAGTGTAAAATGTTACACAACAGAATTTTAAGTAAGTAAGTAAGTACATAAGTAAGTAACATTTATTCATAGAGCACCTTTCACAGATACCAGTTACAAAGTGCTTACAATAAAAACATGATAAGCTGGAGAGAAGGTGGTAGAGTTCCAGAGTCCCTGTGCCACCACCCCAAAAGCTCGATCGCTCCGTGTTTTTAAATAAGAACAAAGCACCAGCGCCAATCTCTGCCCAGATGACCTCAGAGATTGACCAAAAGAGTGAGAGCTCATAGATATACCAGGGAGACATACCATTTAGAGCTTTGAACGTTAAAACAAGAATTTAAAAATTGATCCTAAGAGTGACTGGACGCCAGCAAAGATTTTTTTAAATCGAAATAATGTGGTCTTTCTTGCTGGAGTTGGATAAAAAGCGTGCAGCTGCGTTTTAAACAGACTGCAGGCAAACAACGTGTCTTAGTTTTGCAGTGTTAAAAGCTAAGCGAGTCAGCTGCTGAACATGAGTATCCAAGGACAGAAAACTGTCCAGAATGACCCCAAGGTTACTCAAACTAGACAATGCTAAACAAATGCTTCAACAGACCCAAGCCTCTGTTTTATCGTTGAGATGTAACTGTCAGGAGCAAAAATAATAGTCTCAGTTTTACTTGAGTTTAACTGTTAGAAAGTTTGCAGCTAACCAGGATGTAATGACAGTTAAACAATCATTAACTCAGTGAGGCAAAAGGGGTAATTTGGATGGAAAGAACAAAGAAGCATCATCATGATAAAGATGAAAGGAAATGTTGCTGAACTTTGTAATTAAATGACCAAATGGCAACATGTATAATGTAAACAAAATGAGTCCAAGAACAGATCCCTGAGGAACACCACAGGACGGGGGTGCTTTAGACTTTACCAAAGTCTTTGGTAAAAACAGAAAAGCTCCTGTCAGTGAGGTAGGAAGTGAACCAATCTAGGGCAGACTCAGAGACACTCCCCATCTTGTGTAGCCTAACAAAATACTGTGATCAATAATGTCAAAAGCTGAGCTTAGGTCTAAAGGAACCAGCGCAGAATAATTACCAGTATCAGCTGCCTTTAAAACATCATTCCAAACCCTAAGAAGGGCAGTTTCAGTTGAATGAAGTTTACAAAAACCTGACTGAAATTTGTCAAAGATGCTCACTCACTTTGAGCTTTCTTCTTATCTCATGAGAACTCGGAGATGACGTTCATCACAAACAGATGATGGGATGCCGGTGACTGTAGCTGCTTTCAAAGTAACAACCAGTGAAGTATCCAGAACTTTCTGATGTGAGATAAGGAATCAGCAACGAAATGTACAAAGAGAGCTGGCCTTAAAGTTCCTCGAGGGCTTTTCTATTTTCAACATTGTATGTGTTTGTGAAAGTGACTGAAGTCAAATAGAGGAGAAAAAAGCACCGGAGTACCAAAGTGAGAGGAAGAAGCAAAAGAGACTTCAGATAATGTGCTTATAATCCAATCTGAGATTGTGCAGAAACATTATCCATCCCACGGGGAATGAGACAAAGTGCCATGATTTAGTTTTGTTTTGAAAAGCTGATTCATGTGTTTCTGTTGTTTGATATAAGTGAGAAAAAAACTGATGAAATATTAAATTTTGCCATAATCACCAGTGTAACAGCATAAACTGCTGCCCTGTCTGTATCATTAGCAGCTTTTCAGGGAACAATTTTCTGCATTAATGAGATGTTTATATATTAATTTCTTGATTAACTAATCAATAGAAGGGCATGGTGAAAAACAACTTCACAAAGCCTTTCGATATACTCCTTGTTAGGTTTGAACAATAGTCCAAAATAAACCCACGTTCATTGAGTTTTCATTCAAGGAAGAAACCTGCAGATTTACCCAGCTACTTAACCTTCAATCTCTTGTTTATGACTTTGTTCTTCACTAAAAGTTTTATTATCTTCCTCTTCAGTGTTAACAATGGATCTGTGGAAGGGAGATTGGACTTGAAGGTGGGGAAACTGTCCTCAAGGTGAAATTTTGTTCAGGATTACTCAAAATGTTTAAAAGGGGTTTATTCAATACAAATAATATTTATAAAAAATGTAATGTACACTCAGAGATAAAAAAAAGAAGTTTCTGGGACTGCAATGCTCAAGCCAGACAAATGAAATGTGTTTTTGTAAATGTATCTTACCCTTAAAACAATTTGTCCTTTTATAGTAACTCTCCAAAGACAGGTTGTGTGTACATGTGGCAAGCATGAGGATAAAAAAATAATATCTTATCAGTTAAAAGTCAGACAAAAATGAAAAAACCCACAGTTTACTTTATAAACTGTAGACTTCTCTGTCCTTAATAACACCACCATTAAGTTAATCTATGGCAAACCAGGTGCTGGTAAAACCTACAATGATAAAACACGCATCCATCCCGCAATATGTGAGTGTTTACTGCTAATAGAGATCAAATATGTTTGGCAACGCTGCATGTGAATAATTCAGTATGAAACTACACACAATGCTTTGCCTCCATTCTGGCTGTGCACACAACTGTTAATAAAAACACCAGAAATTCAGCCAAGCTTGTTTTAGTTGGTGTGTATTTGTGTGTGCTGCTCTAAAGGTCTGCTTTTCCAGTGATCTGACACATAACCAGCTGAGTAAAAGAATACCAACCACACCTTGGAGCTACGATCAACCTTTCTCCGTCAGCCAGCTGGATTCCAGCATTTTGCACATTTATCTCTTTAAAGAAGCACATGACTAACCATGACCACAAGATGGCAAAAACAATAATTTTATTCTACATTTTACCTCCCAGAGCATTGCAGAGTGAACTCAAAGCCTCAAACACAAGGTAAAAATTCAGAATTTCCACGCCGAGGTCAGACTGCAAGCTTTTCACACTACATTACCTCCTTTAAAGTGCCAAGGAGTCGTTCCCTTGGGACCAAAAGCTCAGAAAACCTCAGTCCACGTGTTGTGACAAAGTACTGTTAAGATCTGATGTTGAGCTTTACTCTATAAGCGGGACTTTACAGGAAGGTATATTGTTCTACATATGGTTTAACACATACGGTATTTCAAAAGGACCAGACCAGCTTTACTAAAAAACTGTACAGGATGCAGAGGGATGGATGAAGTGTGTGCATGCAAATGCAAAAACTATTTCTCAACACCGCTGGGTTGGAACATGTTGAGACAGAAGGATGAGTCTGCGGTGGGAATTGGAACAATGTACATGGAATAGATTATATCTGGGTGGGGTGAATATAAATATATATTTTTTTTACTCTAATTATGAAGTAGGCATTATATTTTTCTGTTCCCAAGGGGGCCCTGCAGGCACCCCACACCCATATTGCCACATAACCCTCTTTCGCTCACTCTCCCCTCACCATCCTTTCCTCTCCCTTCCCCCCATTTGAGAGAGCCAACTGTGAAGGGGTGTGATTACCATCGATCCGTCCTAACATAGGCCATTTCCCCAGCTCCAGAGCCTCTGAGCTCCTGTATGCGTGGCGGGGGTGCCACAAGGCCAGGACCACATGCTTTTGTCCTTGGCCGGGAGCAGAGGGATTTTTTTTTAAATCTTTTTTTGTGGGAGCACAGGGTTACACAAGCAGGGCTGTAGACCCAGCTCTGATGGCATGTATAGAACTGCCTTGGTATAAGAATTCAAAACCATAAAAGTATTGAGGATAGGATGACAAAAATGGATGGCCATGTGATTCTAGTTATCACTGCACATCAAAATGGAGTGGCAGGTGGTTAATCTGAAGGATGGGAAGACGTGGCAGTGGTGGAGGTTGGGGCGAACAAAATGAAAGTAATTATCACGCCGTACAGGCGTGAGTCCCAAGGGTCAACAGAGAAGGGTGTGTGCGTGTCTGTGTGAGACAGAGAAAGCAGAAGAGCATTATTTCAATGGGATGAGCTTTATCTGTGAGTGTACGAGGAGCACCTGCTATACATGCATAAATGTACAAATGCACACATGCAAGTCACACACCATTTGGCAGAGTTAAGAGCCTGATGGAAGAGGTCTGGCATTGTAGGGGGTTAATGGGTTGTAAGAGTGGGGGTGTCATCTCACTCTGTCACACACATTTACTGAAACAGGGAGTTTTAATTGAGCTCATGATAATCTTGTGCATCAAATGACAGGAAAAAGGTAAAAATCTGTAGGTAGCACTATGTCTTAGGAAGAGCTAATCATTCACTGTCATGTGCCTGTGGTTTGAGAGCTTTGTGAATAGAAGGTATCATCCTCTGGTGCTTTGCAAAGATCAACTGCAAGACTGCCCAGTTATCTAATCTTGTCTCTCTTTTCTATTTTTCTTGGTTTTCAGGGTGCCTCCGTATCTCCTCTCCTCCCGCTGCACCGCCTCCACACCTGCTGCCCTTCAGCTTCTCTCTCACAACCCGTCTATCCTCCCATCCCAGCTCCGGCCCTGTACAGAACATACCTTTCAGCTCGGCATCATTCAGCAGCGTCACTCCATATTGACTAATCTCAGGGTGAATGGTACTAAAATAATTTTTCTGTCTCACCCTTATGCATAAAAGGTGAGTTAGCCCTGTTTAAATTAAAAATAAAGACTAAAATGACGGAACGTCTGTGGAAAGCCCTAATGGTATGGAAGAGCAAAAAAAAAAAAAAAGAAGAAGAAAGACATGCCATTCACCTTGAAATGACATTCAGGCTTTTGATCATGCTCTAACCCTGCCCTTCTGATTCTCATCCTTTCTTCTTATCTGAAACTCTCCTTTCTATCTATCCAACACTCTGTCACATCATCTATTTGACCTTATCTCTTTCTCTACTTTCCAGCCTCGATCGCTCCCTCTCAGCAATTTTTTCTCCGTGATTTTTCAATCCAGGCAGACACAATCCAATGCTACTGGGATTGTGGGAAAAGGAAAAGGCTGCGTGGAGATGAGGAAATACAAGTAGACAACATGATATTTATTCTCCAGTGGTAGGACAAACAAATGCTCAACACACTGGTTTCCAGTTGTGAAAGCTGCATAAGACATTTCATCACCACTGTCGCACACCACAAAGGCACCAACCTCCCCAAGCAGCAGCTCTCAGTAAGGACCCTCAAAGTGGTGGATCAATAATTGGAGCAATCCTTATTTCATGCTCTCATTTCCGCTTAGAGACTGAAGCGAATGTAGAAACAATAGCAGCTAACGATGGAGAGAGGATACTCTGTTGCACACTGTCAGACCCTACACGTTTCTGGCCATGTGAAAATACAAGAGTGGGGATTAAAGCGGACTCATCAGCCTGTGTTAAAGTTTATAAGTGGGAATGAATAATGCAACACGGCTGAGCTTTAAGAACCCTGATTTCTCCTCAGATCTGAGAAAGATCCAGTGTAATCTCCAGATCTCAGACCTGATATGGGTTTGACTGACCTGCAGGATGTCCGCTGTTCCTAGACATCTGACGTCTGGCTGGTAATTCTGAGGAGCACTCTGCTATATGGGAACAAATTCTTGGCTGCAGCCTTCGCTCCGAAAATGATAAGCTCTGACAAGGATTTGGAGTGATCTCTAACATTGGCTGCCTCCTTTCTTTTGGTAAATACTCATAAAGATCTAAAAATAGATGTAAATGAAAGGACAGTGTTATGACGTTACAATGAGAAAAGAGGAGACTGTATTTATTTGCAAAGAAAATTAAAAAAACAAATGCAGCTGGAGAACCATCCTAAATAAAGCATGTGAGTATATTCCTTTGACGATTGTTTGTGTCCTCGGGAATAAAATTATAATCAATTTACAGGCTGCAACTATACTTTAGAGAAAAACGCGAATCCGCTTAGAACAAAAATCTATTGTATAATGTTGCAAGTAACTGATGTTATTGAAGTAGTAGGTGCAGCAACAATTATGGCACACTGGGCTGGCGAGGGCGTTGTGAGATGGGGTTTATTGGATGCACGGACAAATGGACAACATATAACCTTTGATCAAACTCTAGGTTTGACAGCAAATAACCACATTTCTAAGATGTTGATGTAGCCCTTCATTTCTAAGTCAGTCCCAGTGGACTAGTTTGTTCCAAATCAACAAGTCAGCTTCAAGTCTAAATAAGACCCCTGCTGTAAGAATCCTTGATGGAAGTTTTACTGAGTCAGACCTATTCAATTTACATATCACCTTTAACAATAAACAGTCATGTTATTGGACAGGCATCCACAGTGGCTAAAAACAGAGCTGTCCATAGGTACCTTTACTTGTCTGTTAATTTGTATTTTTCTCTCACAGAACTGACATGTTTAAGAACCATCCATCCATTATCTATACCCGCTTAATCCGTCTCCAGGTCACGGGGGTCTGTCGGAGCCTATCCCAACACATAGTAGGCGAAAGGCAGGGTTCCACCCTGGACAGGTCGCCAGTCCATCGCAGGGCCACATAGAAAGACAGACAAACATGCACACTCACATTCACACCTACAGGCAATTTAGAAAAATCAATTAACCTGCCCTGCATGTTTTTGGACTGTGGGAGGAAGCCGGAGTACCCGGAGGGAACCCACGCAAGCACGGGGAGAACATGCAAACTCCACACAGAAAGACCCACCGGGCCGGGAATCAAACCAGGAACCTTCTTGCTGTGAGGCAACAGTGCTAACCACTAAGCCACCGTGCTGCCCTGTTTAAGAACATTTCCAGAGTTAAAACAAGCTCTGTTATTACATCGTAAGGAATGTAAATCTTCATTAGGGAACAAAACAACAGGAATTTAAGCAGTTTTGAGTTAGAAGAGAATATGTGTTTGCAGTAGATAGATGCACTTGGAGGGAAGTTCAGGGCCTCTGCTTCCATAGAAGTGCATCAGTACAGTTATTTTTATGGCAAACAAAGGCCAGGAACTCTTTCTTCTGTTTTTGCATCTGTTAACAGGACTTTGTGTGAAATCAGTAGTTGACTTGTACAGACTTACTAAAACGTAGCAGTGAAAAGACAAAGATTTGTGTACAAACAGTCCTTTTTTATTCACGTTTGTACAAATAGAAATTTATAATTCTTTTAGTTTGTCTATGGGGACCATCTTCAGTGAAATGACATTTTTGAATTATGTCAGAGGCTTAAAATAGCAAATGAATTTCCATTTACCTGCAAACGCATACGTCTTTCTAACTCAATATTGCTTTGATTCATGTTGCTTTGGTCCCTTATAAAATCTTACAGTCCCTTCCTTTCGGTAAAAGACGTATGGTTGTTCTCTAACTCTGCAATGTTCCCTTAATATGAATTGTTATGGTTACATGTCAGTGGAAGAACGCTGTGACTCTTTAAGGACTCTGGTGTCATACCTCACTGGACGCACCAGTGGGTAAAGGACTGAATGCAAGGGCTTTAAAAGGCTGATGAAGCTAATTTGATCTAATGTGTGCTAAAAATGTGCAGTGCTACAGACTTGACAAGATGTGTTTATCTGATTAAAGAAATCCACCTGACATGCAGATATCTCCCGCCCAGAAAGTAAATAAAAATACACAGTAGAGCAGTTGTCATTCCTCTCAGAAACAGAAGCTCAGCAGTCTCCTTGAACTCACACTTAATAAGTTCTCCAGCTGGTAGCCATCTTGATGGTGTGTTTTTTTTCTAATACTAGGAGGAGTTCCCAATGCAATTGCATTGAAGTGAGGCACGCATGAACACCGAATTCATTAACCTCCATCTCTCAAGGACTGAAGGGAAGGGGAGGGGTTGAAGGGGGCTGGTGTGAGTAAAGAGGAAAGAAGCAACAAAGCGTGCCGGCTTTTTAATAGCCACTCGTGTAAGTGAGCCTTAAGTCAAAGTGAAACGGGAAGAAAAATTGTAAAGCCTTAAATTTAGACTGATTTTTTTCCCTTCCCGTCTTTTTATTGAGCGATATTTGTCCGCTGAGGGCAAGAAAGACCCCACTCTTTTCCAATCTCACTTTTGCCACAAACCTGCTCTGAATCCAGCATGGGGTTCAATCCAATTCTTACTGCTTTCTTTTTCAGCATTCACGCCATAATTTTACCTTTATAACCACTAATGATTTAGCCCTCTGAACAAAAAGACGTGATGAGGGACCATAACGCTCCCTGATGATGTAGGACCTAGGGTTAGGGAAGAAGTTGCTCTGGCAGTGTCAAAATGAACCGTCATTAAATCAACTGCAGAATACCTCTGTAAAAAATAAAACAGCTTTCACATGGCCCATATAAACCTTGTGAGGGAAATAATAAGTACTGTATCAACACACATTCTTCGTTCTGGAACAGTGTGGGAAACTGGGACACAGAGGGAGGAAACCTATGCTTTCCTTAGCTCTGTTTTTGGGAATCCACAGGGGGGCTCCTGGCTCTAGATAATGTCATCAGAACTAAAGCAGCTTGGAAAATTTATGTAACATTGCTAATGGGGGTTTCCCATTAAAATGACCACTGTGGGTACTACATTTCAGCAACTCACTCTAAGAAACAACACATAAAGACTGGTTCCAGCTTCTGGGCAAACGCCCACTGACAGAACTGCAGAGCTAAGTTGCTCTTGGGTTCTCTTTTAACTAACCTCGGGGTTCTAATGGTGCGAAATGCATCTCCCGTCTTTCTGCTTTCACTAGGAACACACACAAGCACAGACGGACACCGCATCACATTGCTGGGCATCTGTAACAGGCTCTCTCTCTTCCCAGACACCCTGAACTGCGATGGGCCGAGACAAAAATTAAAAAACTATTATTAAAACAAATTTTTCATCTCCCCACATGAACTGTGTTGATGTTGTTCTCTATTTTTGATCATCTGTGCCTCAAAATCAAGTTCCATTTGATATACGACCGTCTGCTTTTGTATTTCAGGGTTCAAACTGTGCTTTGATGGGAGGTGTGCAACACATGGTTTGCCATAAACATGGCAAGGCAGTATGTGGCATTTCGGAGAAGTCGAAATTACATTTGAGTGAATAAAACCAATAAGAATAAAAGTTGAAGAGCCTAAAGCTCACACCAAAGTGGTTTCCGCCCTGCCACAGAGGACACGAGTCCTGCACCGTCTAAAACACCACACTTGTAGTCCTGACCTTTCTTCTTTTACTCAATGGCATCACCATCCAATACATTTGAATAATGACTCCTTTGTGGCTGGTTTGGTAAATATCATGACAGTACATCGTTTTGGACTAATTGGCCGACCCATCAGTGCAACTGTGCATGTTGGGGAAGGCGTGTTAAAGAGGCGAGGCGAAGGCAGAGAGCTTCAGACAGCAGGTGACAAAAGGTGCTGCAGCAAGTGTGTTTTGAATATTAACAAACTAAAAACCTTCTTTTTTTCAGTAGAACTTGAAGATAAGGAAAATAAGGAAAATGAACTTATAAATGAAAAGCCCAGTTCCTGTGTAAACTGGGCTCAGAAAATGTTTCCTACGACTGCAGAACCTTTACGCTGACCAAATGGTCCATACAGCCATTAGAGTGCGCGTAAAACTTCAGTCAACTATGACTCTGCTCGCTGCATTTCATGCCATGCGCAATAATCAAGCCGCTTGGTGACTAACGCATTTCTGCATTTACAAGTGTTCTCCACAGAAGGATTTGTACCTGCTCTGTCATCTAAATATAGCGTTTGTATGGGCTGTGAAGGGAGTGAGTCAAAGCAGTTTGTTGTGCAAGTTGCACCAAGAAAAACTATATCCGTTTGCTACAACAGCGACCAGACGAATGAACGGGGTTTGCATTCAAATGATGTGTGGAATTTACAGATTTTCTGTCTTTTGATTTGTTCTCCACAGCACTGTGAATAATCACAGCTTTATGACAAATCACATCCGACATCATGATAACAGTGGGCCTGCATGCTGTCACCTTTTTCTCTGCTTATTCTTTGTTTCTTTGTTCATGTTCTTTCTGTTCTTTTCTTTCTTTATGTTTTTCACATTTATTGTTATTGAAACACTAATGTCTTTCCAATGCTTATGAGTCTGCATGAGTCACTTGTTTTGCGAGGTCTGACACCGTTCAGGGAGTCTGTAGTCTTGGGTAACGTGAGAGGGTCAAGACCACCAATGAGGGTAGCAAGTGAATGGGCAAGGACGGCCACAGAATACACTCACATGAGCGGAAACACAAAATAATTTGATCTATGAAAAAAAAAACCAAAAGCTCAACATCAATCTTTCCAGGAACAAAGGACTGACTAAATTTCAGGAGTTTTTTTTTTGTTTTTTTTTTTTTTGCCACAGTCCATCGATAAAATGGCCTAAACAATGGTTTTAAGACAACAAAGTTACAACAAGAAAACCATGAATGGATGAAGTAACAAAATTTAGACGACAAAGACGAAAAATGAAAACAGAAAAATAAAAAGCATACGAGGTGACAGAGAGAGAAGTGAAGAGTAGGTCAGTATGAGGACGAAGAGAAGGGCGCAAGAAGAAAAAGCTGATTATCCTCATGGACGGTGCTGATTGCACATCCAATCAATACAACCGTCTTGTCTCTTCTTAAACATGATCCTTTATTGGAAATAAAAACCTCCAACACACATCTGAATCTCTGACAAGCGGGACGTAATGAAAACTCGCAGGCGTGCGCCTTAAAGTTTAAAACATGTACAGAACCTCACATGACCTTATGAACGTTACTTTGGTTTCAGAAAGATTTGTTTATGATAGCGCTCTGTGTGTTTATGCTAAGGTCAAATAACGTTGCCAACAGCATAATTCAAAACCAGGCGCCCATAGGTACAAAGTACAGTAAATGTCACGGCTACTGAATTGATCTGTCATGGTCAAATCTCCCATCATTAACAGAAAGAATGAATGCGCTATAAAATAAGAACCAAGTCAGGTTTTTATCTTAAATCACACTAGATGATGAATGATAACTTTTTCTGGTCACGTCTTACATTACTGGACGCCTATAGTTTCCTGTAATCCTTTCAAGCACAGGGCTTTTGCCTCTGTTCTCCCTGAAGTGAAGAGCTGGCATGTAAGAGACAAGGAAAAGGAGGGAGATCCACGTGCATTTCAGTTCCTCCTCCGTCATATGAAAAGCTTAGTCATCAATAAATCAAATTGTGTATGCATTATACATGTCTGTCTGTGCATCCAAGCACACACACAAAAACCTACAAAAAGTCACAAAAGCACTATAGCGAAGTTCTTTACATCTTGTGTTCTTGCTTTTCAGAAACATGCAAGCATGACATCACACTCTTTGGAACTTCACGTCGAGTATAAAGCCCATAACGAGGTTAATAAATGTCTGGGGAACCACTGAGTCTTTGAAAAAGCCTTGTATGGCGCAGTTTTACTAAAAAAAAAAAAAACAGTGCAGGACAGCGTAAAGAGTCAGAGACGGGATGACAAATCCTAAAGTTCATCTCATCTGGATGCACCAAGCACAAACAGGTGAATATATTTTTGACTTTCAGCTAAGATGCAGTCAGTGCAACACAATCAACACAAATGCCGTCATACAGGATCATCATTACGCATTAATATTTATCATACAACGTTACTGTTGCAAACAGCCCTGTCTGGAACAGAGTACCCAGTATCAAGAAAAGTCACTAGCTCCACATGTGAACTAATTCCTCCACATAAAAAAAAAAAAAAATCTTGGACAACATTTGATCAAACGCTCTCATTCAGACAGGGTAACGCTCCAGCGATGCCAGCAATGCCAGTGATGCCAGCGAACCAGCGCAGATGAAGCCACCAGTCAGCCCAACCAGCCAGCGTCCGTTACCTTTCTCTTTTGTTCCCGGGACGCTGCTCTCCTGCTCTTCCTCCGCTTCTCCTTCTCGTCCTCTATTGCATTCACATCCACTTCCCCCCGATTCTTCTTCAATTGGGAGGCCGCGTGAGCCATGATAGGTAGTGAAAAAAAAATTCAAGAAGAACCACACACTACACACGCGTGCCTCACCTGAAATCCCAGAGAAGTTCAGGGGCTGTGATTGACAAAACCAGGATCTCAGAGGAAAAAATCGGGGTAGAAAAGGAAAGGGGGGGAAAGGGAAGAAAAATGCCCTCCTTGAAAAGGAGAATGGGGAAGAGTAGGGTTTCTTTTATGCAAGTATGTATGTAATATCCTATATGTCCTCTCTTGTGGCTGTTGCTCTGATCTGGTCTGCTCTCTCTTGCTCTTTCTCTTTCTCTTGTTTTTTCTAAAGTGATGGAGCGATGGGACAGAAGAGGCAGCAGTTTCTCCTCATCCCCTCTTCCTCCTCCTCTTCCTCGTGTTTCATCCGCTGGCAGTGTGAGAAGAACACGTCCCAGAGAGGTGAGGACAAACCGGGTGGAGAGAAAAGACACACGAGCATCACCAACACAGAGGTGGAGGGAGGAGATAGTGAGAGGGAGGGACGAAGAATGGAGGTGGAGGCAGGGAGGGTGCGAGGGGAACATTTACCATGGTAACAACGCTGTTTGGTCCATTCTGGCTTTTTTTTTTTTTTTTTTTTTATGTACATTGACCCCTGCTGCTGTGTATTGTCTGGTGCTGTACTATGGAGAATGTGTGCTAGACTGTGTCTTTTGGTTCAGATGTGTTTGTGTGTGTGTGTGTGTGTGTGTGTGTGTGTGTGTGTGTGTGTGTGTGTGTGTGTGTGTGTGTAAGAGAGAGAGAGAGAGAGAGAGAGAGAGAGAGAGAGAGAGAGAGAGAGAGAGAGAGAGAGAGAGAGAGAGAGTTGCAGTGTGAAGAAGATAAACTGTGCGTAAGCGCATGAATGAAGCAAACGCATCGTTTACAGCAAAAGGGTAGGAAACGGTGGTGGAGCGCAACAAAACAAGTGTGTGTCTGCTACTATCACACACCCGCAGACAGACGTGCTGGACATGGCCAAGGAACAGGATGAATGTGGGCAAAGGACACAAATGAAAGCAAAGAAATATGGTGTAGAGGCTGACTAGTCCACCCACACATGCACTCGCATTCATATACGCACACACCTCACAAAGCGTGTCCACATGCATGCAGACACAAGAAGTGCAGATTTGATTGTTCAAACAATGACACTGTGCTTACATTGTGACTTAATCTGACGACCTAATAACCCAGTGAATGACATCCCAGACCAAAAACCGTTTAAGTGAATGAACAAACCAGTCAACACTTGATAAATGATTTAATGAGACTAATTCATGAATATTTAATAACTAATGGGTTAATGCTCATTTCCCTGATTTCTGACTTCCAGTGCCTCTCTAACTTCGGCGTGGCCAACCCATCTGGGATCACAGATGATGAGGAGGTCAAACAGGACCGGGGGAGCTTTTTCTTCGCCAAAATCGCTTGGGTCTTTGTTAAAAATAGAGGAGGATGAGAACAAGCAGGAGGAGGGACAAACAGGAAGGAAATGAAAGGACAACAAGAGATTAGGTTTTTTTTGATAGAAGGAATGAGAGAGGCGACACAGGATAAAAAAAAAAAAAAAAAATAGAAAAAGTCAGGATGTCCTTCACAACGGCCATGCTCACGTCAGATATACCAGCGTGGAGACAGATGGAGCACGCAGCAGCCATCTTTGTGTTCCTTCCCCTGCTCCCTGCATGTCAGATACACCTACAAGTGTGGCTGGGTCCTCTCGACACAGAGAGGCTGCCTCATCACATGCCTGTCTGCTTTCTGCTAGATGTACTGTATTTGTTCATGGCTCCACATGAGCATATATACTGAATGGGAACCATATGGAGAGAAGCTGACAATAAGAAAAGAGACGGTTGGGCTCTGCTGCAACAGAAAAAGGGGAACAACCCTCCTGGGAGAGATGACAGGTTTAGGCAGTGGACACCAGTCATGTAACAATATGAGCGTGAAATTCCCTTTTCTCTCCCTGAAATCTATTCACCCTCCCCATTTCACTTTTCTTCCTTTTCAATCACAAGCACCAGCCACCAGCAATAAAAGGGGGGCTGAAGTTGACTTGCAGCCCCCATCATGCATCAGGGGGTGTCACATTATGCCAAATTATCATGCGGTTGCTAGGCGAGGGCCAATGGGGTGGCTTTAGGGAGGACAGGATGGATGGATAAGGAGCGTGGAGAGGTAAGAAGTGGGACTAAGATGGGAGGCAGCGGGGGTGGGTGCCCGTGTAGAAGTGTAAATGGATGCATGGAAAGACATGGCATATGTGTGCATGACAAACAAATAACCATTTGGAAAGAAATGGTCACTTGTAAATATGCAAACAGAAATCAAGCCCATTGAAGCACAACTGGATCATTTCTGAGCAATAATATAAAATTCAGTGAGAACAAACACTGACACATATTTTACTACAAACCAACACGAGCCTATACCAGCTGCCAGTGAGGTCTTTTGAACATTTATCCTAAAAATAAAACTCCATTCACACTTCGACAGCCAAAAGAAGGCTCTTGTTATAGTAAAAGTGACTGCCAAGGTCCGATATTTCAGACACCGGCATTTTGCAAGCACAGGGAAATAATGACTAGTACAATAGAGCTGAGTTGGCTTGTGGCCAGTGAACTCCAGAAGTGGAGTTTTCCAGGCACTGAGCCATATGCTCATATACAGCCAGAGTAAAACTACCACTACAACAATAATAAATCACACAAAATGTAGAATATGTTACATAAGCTGGGTCACATTGTTTTGCAGCAACATCTCTGTTAATCTGTGCATTAATGTGATGGTTATTTTAACCCTAAAAAACCCTAATATGGAAATAAAAGGCGGAAATGTTTTGGTTCTGTCTTGACCTTCCTTGTTCCCATCTGCTCCGATTGTTTCCACCTGTGTCTTGTCAAGTCCTGTGTGTATATCTTGTCTTGTCTTATCCTTGCCCCTTGCTGGTCCGTACTGTTCTCAGTTTCGGTTTTCGTAAAGCTTGGGCTTTTGTTTTTGGTTTTCTTTTAATCCTGCTCTGCAGTGCTTTTTGTTTAAAATAAATCACGTTTTTGGAAAAACCTACTCCATCCGTCTCCTGCACCTGGGTCCAACCTTTCCCCGTCATGTTATTGTTCATAGCATCTTTGTATAAAATCATGAAAATTTCTATATAATCGTCAGTTTTCCTATATCATATTTGATTCATCCATCAGTTATTTATTAGTTTATTGACCTCAGCAATATTTTTTAATGAATTTCTGAATTATCTAGGTGATACAGAGGTTTCAAAAGTTAATGTATTAAAAAAAATATTTTTTAAATAATCACACACAGTTTCCCCCAAGTTGGAAAAATGTTTTTTCTCAGAAACATCCTTTTTTTTTTATCCTATTTTTTTGTTTCCAATCATTTCATGAAAAGCATTCAAAAATGTTTTATTCTAACTTTATGGGCAATGGTGTACATTTAAAAAAAAACTGTTCATACAATATGTTACTCAAAGACATTTGACTATATTTTGAAGACTTGTTTGTCTGGTATCTGGTAGCCTGTCTAGTAAGACAAAAGTAATGTGACTGATATCCATGCTATTATAATATACCCATCTATTGTCTATACTTGCTTATTCTTATTCAGGGTCACAGGGATCTGGTGGAGCCTGTCCCAGCTCTCTTCACATGAAAGTCCTGGGTTAACTCTGGACAGTCGCCAGTCCATCGCAGGGCCCAGTGAAATTCACATAAAGTAAACTTGGGATTATTTCCTGCTCTTAAGCATGAATGATTGTTTCTTTTGTCTCTTGTAACCAGTTCGGGGTGAGATTACCCCACCTTTCACCCAAAGACTGCTTCCACCCCACCCCCGCCCCAAAACTTGAACAGGATGAAGGGTATGCAGATTAAAATAAAACAGATGGCAACATAATGCAATAACATATATATTTTGTGTGTTTGTTACCTTACAAATGCTCGTATGCTGCTTCTACATCTTTAAAGTCTGATTAGACATTTAAAATGTCTTTTATAGTCATCCATCCTTTGTGACGGCCAGTATCATGACCATCATTGATCGATCATAAATCTCAGTGCCTAGTGATGAACAGCATCCAGTGGTTAACAAGACCTGCATACATTTTATAATCATAAATATGGAAGACAGGTAGTCTATAAACCTTCATGTGTACATGAACCTCCACTGAAACCTCTTGGTTTGGCTCCCTGCCTTGTCCTGAAAACTGTCTCCCACTGCAACAACTCCCACGTGTGAGACATGACCGATAACTGCATCAATATCACTGGCCTTTAAGACCTCACACTGCATAACAATGTCTCCCATTACACTAACAAAAAAACAGACATTTGAAGCATCTGGAAGGTCTTGACCTGAATGTTTTACACTGAGGTTACAGAATAACACACTAATAATGACAGATACAACAGGGTTTGGAAAGCAGCAGTTTTTGTGTGGTGATGCTTGCAGAAGGTGCAAATGCATTAAAAAAAATATATCTTATGGTTTATTTTTCCTGCCCATGTTACAGATCATTTAATTTTCCGATATTTATGCAGCGCTGCTATTCGCTAAACTTTACTAAAGGTAATCTACATTATTCAGTTACCTGCACATACAGAGTCATTGCCCAGATGTTGCAGTTCATCAATGGACAAACTGAATTTCATGTGATGTCTTGCATAAATACAGTTTATATAAAGAAAAAAAAAAGGTTGAAGTGGTAATAATTATGTTCCTGTTTGTATGAAACAATCTATGCACAATCTTTGTGCTCTGCTGCCCTCTAGTGTCCGTTATCATCATTATTGAAAAATACTTGGCCTGACACGTGTTTCATTTTGAAGCCTTGCCGGATGAAAAAAGCCTTAAGAAGACACATTTTCACCCTAAACCACAGAATATTTAACAACATTACCACTTTTACAAGATATGAGTGAATGTAACCTTTTCTGTGAGTCCATGTGCGTGGATTACATAATAAAGGGTTGATGGAGCTTTTCAAAAACGCATTGTAAAACCACATTGTACGTTCAATAATGTGTGATGGAGAATCAGCTCACATGAGAGGAGAGCTGAACTACGAGGACAGTGGAGGAAAGACGTTTATAATGAAAGTACATATTAGTTCACAATGAATTAAGTATCAGCCTTGCAGAATCCGTGTATGAAATGTGCAAAAGTGAAGGACATAGCTGAGAGCAATATTGCTGTTTTTGTATTATTTTTTTAAATATAGCTTTTCATCATTTACTTGTGTGTCACCGAGTCACATTAACTAGGTCTCATCAACACACATGCACACTCTCTCTCACATACCATCTATTTTTCTTATTCCTCTCAACATCCCCCATGCTCCTTGACTCCATCAATGAAATTATTCTAATGTCTCCCCTCCGGATAAGTAACACGTGCCATAACCCAGTTAGCTACCAGTAACCTACCTAAATATGTGTCACGACCAAGCAGCCCCCGTAAAACCAGAACAAAATGTCCTTGCATAGTTTCCCCACTGAGGGGCAGACGGACATTTACGATGGCCATCATAAGCATACTACAGCACACACACATGCACACACTCACACACTCACAGAGGAGGGCAGTGTCTGCCCTTGGCTTTGAAGTTAAATGGTTGATTGACTGTCTGGAGGTTTCTTCTTCTAAAGTGGCGCAGAGCATTGGTACCCATCACTTCACGTAATATGTGGCTGGCACTGGGGCATCTAAATAAAATCATTACACAAGAAACCTGCTGGTAATGTTGTCACAGTCCAAAAGAGCGGGATTACAGGATGGACTTGATCAATTAGATTAAAACCAAGCCCTGCTTTCACTTTCCGCAGATTTAACTAATGCTTTTTAGTGCTTTTTAAAAATTAGAGTGTATAAGACAAGTGGCTGACTGTGTTGTACAGAAAATAACCCCGATGTCAGTAGAAGCAAAAAAATATACTTGTTATTTTTCCAGATAATGGCTCTAGGCTGGTGTTGATTTCATGAGGTTATTCAAATAAAAGCAGGAACACAGTCACATTTTATTTAGAGTTTCCAGTTCTCAGTGGGCTGTTAGTTTCCTGGCTGAAACAAGCGTTTGTTTGACGCTGACGGCTGTGCGGAAGGGGTAAGTGACTCCCTTTTGGTTTTACAGGTAAACGACAGCAGAAGAATAAACAATTTCACGGTCTGTTGGGAACAGTAATACATGGCCTTGCACAATCACACCATGCGTGTTCCCCTTCGCAGGCGTCTTCATATAGGCATACTGTACTGCTGTAAGTCATTTCATCAATACACAATACAATACACAATACAATACACAATACAATACACAATACAATACACAATACAATACACAATACAAATGAGGAGCTTTGAAAATATGGAATTCGTGCGTGTGCAAGAGGGTGAAGCGATTATTTCTGCAACGACAACCTCTAAACCCTGAATATATTCAAATCAAAGATTTGATCCTCCAGTTCACCACTCTGTGAAAAGCATCTTCCAGTGCTCAGTGCCTTGCTGTGATTTAAAGCAGCTTTAATTATGTCACATTGTCTGGGAAATCGGTTGATGACAGAATGATCAGATTTTCTGGCTGAGCGGAAAGTTTAGGCATAAATAAAACACTATTTCCTGATGAATCCCAATTACAGTGAATCTAAGTGGTTTTCAATTAAGAATATTGGCAAATCTAGTGCCCTGCTTTTTCTATGATTTCCTGAACTTAATGGGGGGACTATAAATAAAATCAAGACAACAAAACAAGACATAGGTGTTATTTCTGATAAATGTTAGCTCTTCTTAAAAATATTATTTTCTCCATCTGCCAGCCAATTCTACTTTTTCTTTAATGAAGCCACTTGACATTACAATACAAACACTACACATAGACTTTAAAACTTTAAATACTTTCCAATAACACAATTGAATTCAAAGACAAAAAAAACCCACAAACCTTAGTGCAACACAGGTAACCGTGTTACTTGTGTGTAAGAAAAAAAACAAAAAATATAAAATAATACCACTTCCACACCACTGAACTTTTATTATTCTGTTGACAAAAGGATATATACATATATATCATGTGATTGATGACTCACACACAACTGAGGGTAGTTGGTAAAATCATCCTTTTGATCTTGTTTCAAAAATAAAAAGTACATATATATATATATATATATATATATATATATATATATATATATATATATATATATATATATATATATATATATATATATATATATATATGTGTGTGTGTGTGTGTGTGTGTGTGTGTGTATGCCAAACTGGTATTTTAGACTGTACTTTGTGTGCTGTGCTCTGTGATTTGGAGTCTGATCAAAGGACAGCACAGTGCCTCCCTCACAAGCAAAGCAGTAGAAGCCACCAGCACCATATGTGTGTGCCCATCAGTGGGTCTACATACCATATGCCTGAAAGTGCTGGTGTAATGCTTTCTGTGTGCCAATCATCTCAGCAATGGGAGTGTTCATTAGAACCGTGCTGGTCTATCTATCTATCTATCTATCTATCTATCTATCTATCTATCTATCTATCTATCTATCTATCTATCTATCTATCTATCTATCTATCTATCTATCTATCTATCTATCTATCTATCTATCTATCTATCTATCTATCTATCTATCTATCTATCTATCTATCTATCTATCTATCTATCTATCTATCTATCTATCTATCTATCTGTCTGTCTGTCTGTCTGTCTGTCTGTCTGTCTGTCTGTCTGTCTGTCTGTCTGTCTGTCTGTCTGTCTGTCTGTCTGTCTGTCTGTCTGTCTGTCTGTCGCAGCAGTGGGAGATGGGCATTACAGTCTTGTTACACACACTAAACTGCTAGGCAGTGGCATATCCTCCACGGTGTCACGTTTCCCTGTCAGGAAAGGATCATAGAGATGTGCCAAGAAGCGCCATGCTTGGGGAGCCCTGCTCACTCTCGCGCATTAAGCCAAATCCATATCAAAGTATCACCCCAAACACACTCATATACACAAACACATCCAAATCAACCACCTGGAAAGTCCTGTCAGACCCCTCATACTCCTGAGTGTTGTGTTACTGTCTGAGTAAACTCACAACTGAGCTCAATTGAACAGATTTATACATGCTTACACACACTTGTCAACTATATCCTGAACCTTTAGGGGAGATATTTGCAGGAGATATTTATCATACATACTTTACATATTTCTGGTATTGCAATAAAAAGTATGCATGTATCAATAAAAAGCATGCAGTATATTTCAACAAGTCTGCCTAAAAAAATGTGCATTCAGTGATACAATGTAAAGACATTTATTTTTCCACATGCACACATTCACCCTTCGTATCCTTTTCTTTGTGGCAGGAGATATTTCTACTTTCCTCTCAAAGTAAATACATGTCATCTGTGATTAGACAAAAATTTAAAGGCTGGAATCAAGCCTGGGTTTTCCTGTAGTAACCTCTGGCCTAGTAACTGTAACAGTTATGACTTTATATCACATGCAGGCTTCATTTCCAGTCACTGGATAGAAGAGGTCAGTGGTCAGCCAGAGACGTTCGTCATCGAGACAGACAACTCTTGGTAATGGAGATGTAGCACTACTACGCTTAGCTCATTCCACTTCTTGTCCAGTGTTGCCAAAAGGTCGACGTGCTGTTTGATATTGAATCTGGATATTGGATGGCATGAAAAGGTTACTGACAGAGTTTACTGAAGTTTTAATTGGATGTAAATCAGCTAATTGTGTTTGCACAGTGACAGCAGAGCAGAAAAGTCAGCAAGCATATACATGCTATACATAAAACTCTAACAAAGTCTGGGTCATAGGTATCCTATTACTACAACTTTCTTACACCTTTGCAATGATCACCATGCACAACACTTGCATGCACACACTCACTGGATGGTTTGGACCTTAGAAACAGGGTAGGGCAACACAGAGGTGGTGTAAATGTCACGCATGCACACTAACCATATCATAAAGTTCAATACTTACAATACATGTCTATCACATTCATAAATACATATACAGCAGTGATCTAAACGTATTTGAGTTGCACACTTAATATGTGCTCAAGTGAAGACCGATTGAAAAGTAATTGAACAATTGACTCAAAAGTTTCACGAACAGGCTGTAGATAAATTGTGACAAAGAAGATTGAATTATTAAAAAAATGTATGAATTAATTAATAGAAAACTTAATAACGTTATAGATTGAGAAGTACACATCAGTGAAATTCTCCAAGAAAGTTCAGATAATAACTAACAGCCAACTGACCAGAAACCTTTTTACATCTGATGCATTGATGTTCATAATGCTGAAAGCATTGTTTTTTATTTCGTCTTAGGAATGCTGCTCAGACCACAGAGAGCTTATGATTCAATTTATCACTGAAAGTAATAACATGCAGAGGCATATTAAGAACGGAGAGAATTTATCAGTGTTCTCCCACAAAAGCCACAAAGCTGTAAGATCTTGCCAAGTCTGATAAGCGGACCCAATGGTCCTCACACTCTCCTACTCATTTCACCCCACCCAACCCATCCCTGCCGCTCTAACTTGACAGCTGGGGCCCCAGTCCCACATCAGTGGAAATTTCCTGAACTGTCACTCTGGTAGATGGTCTGGGCGATTGCATACTGAGAAGAGTACAGCTGGAAAGGCCACACACACACACACTCTCTATTCTCCCTCAGCCAATTGTCCACAATCCCCACATGATGGCTGTCACCCCAGCTCCAGGGCTTAGAGGAAAAATTTGTCTGGCCATGCGTACACCTTTCTATCGCAAACCCCCGCTGTGACTCGCCTGGTTTCACCCCCTCATATTGCCTCATCACCTTTTCGTTGCTGGGGTTCAACCTGTCATGATAACTCAGACAGGGGCTGCAATGAAAAGGTGGTGGGTCAAAGGGAGAAATGGAAATCCCATGTGTGGCGGTCCTGTATGAGTCTGTATTTGAAAGGTGAATATTTCACATTGACCACATGGGTTCAAAAATGTAATTTCAGTCAGACTGAGCACTTGTAAATGCCATTTAGAAGTGACAATCAGCTGTATGTTGGTTAACTTATTCCTCGCTTGTGGAGACCCATGTATTGAGTCTTGTTATGCTGGTTATGAAATATTGATTTAGCATTTGTTATGCATCATTTCATATGCAACAAACAAACAGGTTGAACAGCAAAAGCATCACTATCTCACTGACTTGCTTATTTCTTTCTAGATTACTGTTTCAAGTGGATAAGAATAGATATACAATGAATTTTTTAAGTTTTTCTAAATGTTATTCTGTGTTGACCATGACTATTAAAAGACTCGGTATAATGTATTTGAGAATTACTCTCAATATCTTCTGGCATTGCAGTTGAGGAGTTGTCGTAGTTTGACATAGATGCTTAAAAAAAAAATCAGACCTAAAATGATAAGCAAGAATATCACAAAGAACTTTGAGGCAGTGTAAAAGTTATTTAAGAGAAAGAAAGAAGGAAAGAAAGAAAGAAAGAAAGAAAGAAAGAAAGAAAGAAAGAAAGAAAGAAAGAAAGAAAGAAAGAAAGAAAGAAAGAAATGAAAAGAAAGAAAGAAGAAAGGAAAGAAAGAAAAAGAAGAAGAAGAAAGAAAGAAAGAAAGAAAGAAGAAAGAAAGAAAGAAAGAAAGAAAGAAAGAAAGAAAGAAAGAAAGAAAGAAGAAAGAAAAGAAAGAAAGAAAGAAAGAAAGAAAGAAAGAAAGAAAGAAAGAAAGAAAGAAAGAAACAAACAAACAAACAAACAAACAAACAAACAAACAAACAAAGCCACGCCTCCAAAGCACACAAACAGGCAATATTGAAGTAACACACAATGATGGGGTAGTGTTGTATTTAAAACCCTGTTGCCTCCAAAGTTGATTAATACTTTTTTTTTTTTTTTTGTTTTTGGCATGAAAGTATTTTGTTAATGTTGTCTTACATTGTGTAAAAATAATTGTAATATAGCAAAAACTTTCTTACCCAACCAAGTCCAGTGTTTATTCCTTCCAATAAATAATCAATTGCCACCAAAATGTCAAAATGTTAGTGGAAAAATAAAACCAGCAGCTCCTCTGGGATAGCTAAAAGTGAAAGTGAGACTAACTGTATTTATAAGGCATTACTGGACTAAGAGCCATATTGATAAATACGCATCATGGTGAACTCCAGCACATATGTCAATATCTTTTTTAACGTCACTGTCTTTTAAGTTAGTTGCATACAAAAGCTGTGATGACTTTGTTTAACCTCCACATTCATTTATCCAACCAACTCAACCAACCCATGTGTTTGCCGCTCACTGGGAACATAAGCGCTGTAAGTAGGCCAGCTCTCATGCCGGTATCATAGACTTGTTTTGTTGTGCTCTGAAACTCACCTTTTCAACCCTTCGCATCTTCAGTTAATCCTGCCCGCATCTGACATGGTCCACAAGTTTACCAGGTGGAAGCAGTGAAAGCCTGAGGATGTGAACCAATCTAAGATGGGACAGTGAGAGTGTGCAGCCCTGCCCCAACGTACGACAGCTACAAGCACCAGTGGAGGTTTACAGGCAGTTAATCAGACAAGTGCTAATCTGGTTAAGAGATCAACAAATGAGCCTCTCAGTCCTGAAAGGAGGACACAAACCTATGGACAATAGAGCGGGTCAGTGCTATTGTTTAGAAGAACAAGAGGAACGACAGAAAGGGGGGTATTAGTGTCATAATTTGGATCAAAATAAGGGTCGAGTTTACAGGCGGAGTATCATTCTATGGGAGTTTCTATTGGAGTAACTTGTTTTGGATGGATTAATGACGCAACTGTAAGGTCTGAATTTGTCAAATAGTATCGGTGCGTTTATTTTAGAGTGTAAGTTTTTTATATTTGACATGTTTTAAATAACTAAATATAATACAACCACCTGTTCTTAATAATAAAGGCTGTCTAGACATTGTACCCTTGCAAAGTGTCTGAGTTTGGGTAAAAAAAAAAAAAAAAAAGACAAATCACAGCGGAAGGCAAAAAGGCAGAGACCACAAAAGGGGCTTCCAGATTCTCCACACCTCTTCTTGTCTCCATGGAAACAAGGATGGGCACACTGAGCTGCGAAGAGACCATTGAGAGGGAGGAGGAAAAAGACGCGTCCAGCAACTGGAATTTCACAGACTCCGGTGCAGACATTTTCACACCTCCTGGGATCAAAGTGTTGTTTATATGCTACAAATTCTGAGCAGAGAGCTCAGCATACACCTGATGCCTCCTATCTTTCAATGTTTGTCTGTTACAATAAAAAAAAAAAAAAATTTTTAATGTGCCAGGAATATCAGAGTTTGACATATTTAACTACCACCTCTTGTTGGATAGATGGATCACATTTTGACTTTTTGAACACAATTCTGGACTCAGCTGAAAAAGTTAAAAATCCATTATTCCATAACGGCAAAATAAACTATAGATTCACGGTGTGTTTCTGATTCACATACAGTAGCCGTAGCATCTATTAAAAAAAACTGTTACACTTTCATGACATACATCTCTAAACTGCCATAAGACAATGTTTGTGAAATATGCAGCCACAAAAGTGACACACAAATAGTGGCTGTTTGGTTACAGTCTGAAGATTATATGCAATAACTGAAAAACAAGAAACAGTTGCTGACCTCTTTTTAATGAGAACAAAACAGCAGCTCCTATTAAAAACATTTTGTGACACCAAACCCTTTTGATTTTTTTTCCACATAGCTAATTTATTCAGTCTTATGCTTTGTTTCATACGGCCATATGCTGTAGCTGTTGTAGTCACATGCAGTGATTAATGATTTGCATGACAGAACATGATAAAGCATCAGTTTCTGACCCAGACAGAGGAGGCGACCAAATGAGATAAGAGTACTGACAGAAAAGGAGAGAGAGCGCAAGAGGAGTCTGTACTGCATCAAGAGCAGCAATCATCATCCCCCTTATCTGACCTGCATCACTGCTATTTTTTTTTTGTTGCACCTTAGAATCAGTAAGCAATAGCAGAAACTTTAAAAACATACATCTTCAACTTTCAACCCTACCCAAGGTCAGAAATAAGATTAAAAAAGCTGTGTGTCAAAAGACTGCCAGGTTGATGTATTATTTAAAAAAACGGCAGTGTCCAGCAGATAATTAGGTTAACTGCTAAGAGGTCAATGTCACTATCAAGATTTAATTTAGTTTACTTTGCTCAATATTTTCTGAACTTAAAACTGCAAAGACATTTGGGATTTGACTACCTTAAAGATAAGTAAAAGTATAAGCATAAGCATAGTAAAAGATTTAGAGGATCCAGGTCAATCTGGGTTCACTGTTAAACTAATATTGAATAGATGTGATCTTCAGGAGGTCGGCCTAGACTGAATTAAAAAGAGAGTATGTTGTTCAAATCCCTGCATGAGCTGAGGGACACTCCTGAAACCCATCATCAGTAAAATGTTTGTGATTTTAAACTGGATTAAAGGGGGAGAGACCATCCCCAGGTTCATTAGAACAATACTGTGGATTTCTGCCAAAGTGACAAGAAGCATTAAAAGACATACAAAATCCACTCTATAGGCAAGACACATCTCTGTGAATGAATCATCTGTTGCCTTTTGGACAACAATAAGCTCTATGGAAAAACTCCGAACCGGAAACAACTAAAGCCAGACTTTTCTGGGATAATATCCTATAGATTTATGAGACAAAACTGCAGCTTTTCAACATAATTCACAAATGAAAAATTGATGCAATCAAACATAAAAGCACAATATTTTGGTTATAATAATTTGGTTATCTGAAATCTGAAGGCGAACGAGGCATCTTGAAGCCAAACATAATACACAGAGTTGGGCAGGTCAGGTTCTATTGCAGGTCATGTGTCCTCCAATAGGAAAATGACCCATGTCAAAATACTCAACCAAAAATGAGAAAAGAAAATGTTACCGAACATCTATGGAAACTCTAGAAAATGCACTGTAAGGAAGGCAGCTTTCAAACTGAGACAACTACAGCAATTTGCTCAGGAGGAGCGGCACAAAATCCCTGCTGGCAGATGCAGGAGTCCCACTCAGAGCTACAGAGATCACAATTTTGCACTTGATTGCTGCAAAATGTTGTGCAATAAATAGTTAAGGTAAAGGAACCATCAATTTTATCTGTATTCATGTTTCACAATATAAAATGTTTGTGTCCGATTTGTGTTAAACATTAAACAGATAATGATGAAAGATCTGAGTTATTGCACTTATTTTCAGACAATGTTAAACTACATTCTGCTCATCTTACAACGGCTTGGCTCTGAAGGTCCACCTCTGCTTATTCCATTTAGCATTGGTTTGTCCTGTAAAATATACAGCTTATTTCACTCCTCTCTCAAGTTATCCATCTACTCTGTCGAGGATGTTTACATTACAGGCATTCAAAAAGCGTCCCTTGTCCTTGAGATGCAGATGGACAGGGGAGTGTTGGTTATCAGGTGAGGGTTTGTCTGAAGGTGTTGAAGGCCTGAAGATGAAATACAAAAATAGTGGAGGAGCAGAAAAGCAAGACCAGTTAAATGTTTTTCTCTAAACAGTCTTGACAATTTCTAAAACCTTACAGGATGTCATTAAAACAAGACTCGATACAAGACAATGGTGAAGTCGTACTTGCCTTCTTTTGAGTATGCATATTATAACATTATCAAACTGTAATATATTATCGCTGTCTTTGTGCTATTTTTAGTTAAATACAGGGCACAAATGATCTGAGTACAAATGAACGTTGTTTCACAATTTTTACATTTTACTTGGAGAACCTGCTTTTATTTAAATGGGGTTGTGCATGAAGAGACATTTTCACTATCACACAAATTCAGACACACACACTCCGGGGGCCTAGTTAGAGTGGGCTGGCGGGCAGGTTCCAGATGCCACATGCTGGGTCGAGTGAGGGGTGTGCAGACAGAGAACTTGGCACTAGCTCACACAATCCCACTGCAGATTTGTCAAACTGTAGTCAACCACATCTGCCCATCGTGTTGTTGAGACACAGAGATAAATGCGGCCTCCCACTTTTTCAGCTCCTCCTCTACAACTCTTTCTCTGAGGCTTCCAGGTGTTCTGATTTGTCAGCAGGTAGAGAGACTGGAGCTTTGATGTTAAAATCATAGACCGTGTGGAAAGAACTGGACAAACACTGTTTGACATCACCCACAGGTTTCTTGCAGAGAAGATTTGAAGCCCATAATTAAGAAAGAGTGATTAAACTCATATCGTACAAATCACACCAAGTTCACTAAATAATGAACATGATGTGGACAAAAATAATTTGCCATACCTGTTCATTATTGAATATTTTTTATCAAACCAGCTGTTTCAGGAGTATAATATCACAAATCTAGACATGCAGGTTCCATTGGCAACATTTTTGATAGTAAATGGGTTGTTCTGAAAAGCTTAGGGGCTAAACGTTTCTAATGCTCTGCCGATCACATCACCAAGTCCAGTGTCAATCTTTGGATGAAGTGGTGTGAAGCACACAGACACTAGACTGTGGAGCAGTGAAAACATGCTCTGTGCAGTGACAAATCACGCTTCTTTGTTTGGAAATCAGATAAATGACCCTGGGTTTGTCAGATGCCAGGAGAACATTAACTACCTGATTGCATTGAGCCAACCATAAAGTTTGATGGAAGAGACATAATAGTATGGGGCTGTTTCTCAGGGCTTTGGCTAAGATACTTATCTTCAGTGAAGGGCAATCCTTAATTCTCCAGTCTACCAAGACAGATTGGACAAAACAACGCTTCAAACTTTGTGTCAACAGCTTGCGGGAGGCCCTTTGCTTTTTCAAAATGAATGTACCCCAAGTATTTTTAAACGGCTAGACCACCCTAAACAGAGCCCTGACCTTCACCCCATTGAGCACTTTATTGGTAGAGCTGGAAAAGAGATTGCAAGCCAGCCCCTTTTTGTCCAACATCAATGCCTGACCCTATAAATGCTCTGCAGAATAAATTGATGCACATTTCTATGGAAACACCACTAAGTCTCATGGAAAACCAAGAGGACAGAAAGCTTTTATGGCTTCAAAGGAGGAACAAACGTCTTATTAAAGCATAGGTGTTTAAATACAGTGAATTTGTGGCTTTAAATAAATTTTACCTCCAGATTTTGGCTCTGGGCCCTAGTGGTCATTCAGAGAACTGCACAAATACCAACTTTTAACGGCAACAACAGCACAGTAAGCCGGATGTATCCTCTCAGTAGAAACAATGCATCTATGTTTGTGCTTGTGTGAGGTACTGTTTAATTAGCCAGTGGATATGGACATTACCCAGCATATGTATGAACAAAAACAAGCTTGTGTGCACTCTTGACACAGGAAAAAAGAAAAAGGAAAGAAGTGAGAAGGAAAAAGTGACCAACAGTGGTACGACATGAGGTAGGAAGTGTGAGGAGAAAAGGAGGTCAGACGGTGGATAATGTTATATTGCACTGAGCCAGAGTGCTTGAAGGAAGATGATTCTGCTGTGGCTTGAAAGGCAAAGAAACATGGCTGGGATTGACTCAAATGAGCAGGAGCAGGAAGATCAAATAACATTATTTAAGTTTTTAAGAACATTATATGTTTTTAGTTGCTTTTACTTTTTGTTTTGCCCAATAAACAGTGTTTTTTTTACCATTTTCATGTTAACCAACCGATTTAATTGCATTTTCTGTCTCATAAACCATTGTTCCCTTTCTTTCTTTCTTTCTTTCTTTCTTTCTTTCTTTCTTTCTTTCTTTCTTTCTTTCTTTCTCTTTCTTTCTTTCTTTCTGTCTTTCTTTCTTTCTTTCTTTCTTTCTTTCTTTCTTTCTTTCTTTCTTTCTTTCTTTCTTTCTTTCTTTCTTTCTTTCTTTCTTTCTTTCTTTCTTTCTTTCTTTCAGTTGTAGCCACACACACCCAGTCTTTAATCATCTCTCTTGGAAATGTGGAGGGTGCAGCGAGAGGCACATCCCGATACAGATTATCAGCTGTCTGACAGCTCCAATTAGCTGGAACTGTACAATAAAATATGACTCTAGAGCACAAATCATCAGCCTTCTTTAATCGCATCCTGATAGCACTGGAGAAAATTTCTTCAGTATTTTATCAGGAAAAGTTTTTGTATCCTAATCTTTAAAATTTTCCTTTTACCATGAAGTCAAGTTTTTAACCTTTCTAACATGCCCTTAAGATGTTTATGTGTTATATGTCAAATCAATGCTGTGACTGAATTTCAGAATCTGCACACTGCCAGAAAGACGAGGAAAGACAGCCCAAATGATCCACATTCACTACTGGAAGGAACCATTCCTCAGCATTTGCAGGGTGGGGCTTTATAGCCGGATGGGATCTACTGTGAGGAATCAATGAAACAAGAAGTTAGAGGAAGCTACACAGAGATGTTAGGAAAAGCTAAGGCGAAAATCTAGTAGTAGCAAGCCATCTAGAAGCTGCCATCTGGGCGTTGCTGCCCAGCAACTTCCAGCTGGCGGACAGCTGTTGAAATTATTGATATATGATCAGACACTTCCGCTCTTTGATCAAACAAAGAGATGCAGCTTCCGCTGAAGATCAAATGCTTTTAATCGCAGTTTTTCCACATTGATTTGGCTCAGGCGCTGTGAAATGACTAGATGCTGCAGATAATATATTAGATAAGGGAGGAAGTACTACAGTTAATTATCTAATAATTTGGGTTTCTCCTATTGATGAAATTGATACAAGATAGATGAAAAATATATCTCTAGTTCAAACCTAAACCACTGAATTATGCCAACACTGCATATGTTTGCAGTTTTTTTATACAAAGTTGCAGGGACAGCTAAGACATCCAGTGATGGATAGAGACAAGGATGTGGCTAGTATGTTTAATAATCATTTATAAATATTAATGTTTATGAATCTTCAATCACTCAAGAAAGAAAACGGGTAGGTCTATCACCATACCCAAGTCATTTTAAGGCCATTTATGAAACGTTTTATATAGCAAAAAGTCATTTAAAATAAAATAAAATAAAATAAAATAAAATAAAATAAAATAAAATAAAATAAAATAAAATAAAATAAAATAAAATAAAATAAAATTAAATTAAATTAAATTAAATTAAATTAAACTTTAAAAAAGGAACAGATAGCTGGTTCACTGCCTACCATGCTGTCAGCTACCTCTATCTCTCAGCACATTCCTTAGTCACAGTGCCGTGCAGAATCAATACTAATGCTTTTTCCATACAACTCTAACTGTGGCTGTGCTGAGAAAGCATACAATTAGCTGCTAGTTTCAGTTAGGAACTAATATTTCATTTAAAATGTCTTGGAAGATTTAGCACACACTGACAGCCTGGACTGTTATTAGGACAATTATTATAAACTAGCTGGGTGGGGATGTTATTGAAATTGGCACAAGGTTCCAGCTGCATAACCTTGTAGCACATGAAAATATTGATGCTACTTCTCACAAATTATGTCATGTAATATATAAGAGGAGTATCATCATTTGTGTATTGTATATGTCTGGTAGGGCTCTGGTAAGTCTAGTCTAGGACTGCCTTAAAAGTCACTTATTCAAGAGGATGCTGTGAGCCTGGTGGTATAAATCAGGCACTGCTAATCAGGAGCAGTTCACTACCGAGCTCAAGCAAGTAATGGGTGCGATAACAATCAACTTACAACATTTTACACTACAATGACATTATCTGGTGATCATGTTCGCAATTTGTTTCAGACTGCGACGATTTGAAGAATGTAAGGTGGAGCAATCAGTACAGAATGAAACATACCATACATGTAAATATAAAAGGGAGACGGTTTTGTTTTATGTCTTTTTTTGTAGTGGAAAAATAATGCTTGGTTTTTTGTGCAAATTTTTATTTTGATTAGTGGTTTGTAAAATTGGTACATAGCTGCAGTCAAATGACAGGATTTGGGTTTGAAATTTCATCTATCTGTCAGCCAAAGATTTTCTTTTTTTACATCATGACTTATTTAACATCAAGCTCCAATAGTTTGATGATTTTAAATCATGATATTATAGATGCAGTTTCAAATTACAAAAAAAATCTTGCCTAATTGTGCCTTAATCTCATCTCAAGATGAAGGTAATGACGCGCTTCTCTCTGTAGATACAGGCGACAGTGCAGTCCTGATTCTTTTGGATCTGCGTGCCACCTTTGATACAATGGATTATAATAGCTTTTTTAACTTGCTTTGAACACTGGGATGGCATAAAGAGCTTCATTTGTCTGGCTCCTATCTTTAACAAAGGACTACTTCTGGATCCATTGGCCAGCTTCCTTCACGTTCTGCTTCTATCTTTTATGGGGATCCTCAGGGCTCTGTTATGGGACCCATTCGACCTCAGGGCTCTGTTATGTGACCCATTCGACCCTGCCTATTTATGATACTACTGTTATGGTACTACTATTAACATTATTAGACGATAAAATATCTCCTTTCACTTCTCCTTCCACTTCTATGCTGATGACATCCAGCTCCATCTTCCACTAAAATCTTTCTGTACAGCCACTATTAGATGGCACTGAGGATATTACAAGTTGGAGGGGGTTTACAACAGTTTAACTGTGACAAAATCAAGGTTACCACCCCTCCCCCAAATATTGAAATGCAAGTTGAAATGCAAGTCGGCAATTTAGGTCACCTAGCTTCAAAGGTTAAATCCTCCACTTAAAATCTCAGTATAATCCTTGACACTGATCTTTCTCCCAGAATCAAATTTGCACCGCTGTCAAAAGCAGCGGTTACAAATTAACTATATACAACAGAAACAGAAAACGTATTACCGCAGTCAAATGTTCTGTGATTATGATGCTTTCCAAAACCTAACCAGGCGCTGCCTAAACCTAACCATGAGGGATGTAAAACTAGAAGTTAAGGACAAAAGGCACCATCTGACATAAAATCTGGACTCCTGTGTTGTAGGTAGAATTCCTATGATTTCTTAATTGTGTGTTCTCTTATTGCCGTCTGACATTTTTTTTTAATTTTATTGCGTGGTAAGATGATGTTGTGAATCACTACCCTGATGGTTGGAAAATGGCACTCCAGTTGAATCTAGTGCATTCAAATGAGACACCAAAGAGATGCTTTTTCTTACTTAGGGGAAAATTAAATGTAGCTCATTTCAAGATCAGTATTATCTGTTGGCCATTAGGTTCAACTTGACATAGTCTTATGGAGTCACCTTGGTTGTTATGCAGAATTATTGCAAAATCAGCCTTACTGAGACTATTGCACAGTGATAACTGATCAATAAATGGTGAAATGTTTCAGTTGAAATAAGGGTTTCACCTTACACAAAGAAATTACATCAAACTGCAGATGTGCATCACAATTTAACTATAGTAAATCCATGATGATGATTAAAAGAAGGTTTTAGTGGGAAAATAAATCTACTCTGCACAGCTTTCAGTTGTACGTTCCACTTTTTTACTCTCAATGCATTTCTATGTCTCTGTGCCTTTTAAGTACGTCTCATCATCAACGCTCAAACACACACAAAGATGCAAACAAGTTCCGATGAATAACATTATAAATCCCAGCAATAGCGGAACATAGAACCACTCAGCCCCTCCCTGTCCTGGCCAGTGAGGAGGATGTCTCCATTGTCTAATCACACTGAGGGAGGAAATGGTTTCTTTTTGTTCTTTACAACTCCATCACTGCACATGTGCAGAGCTGTATTGAGCTGACAACACTTTCATTTTATAATTTTGACTCTATCTTTCTTTTTTGGCTGGGATCTTGTCTTCCCACTCACTTTTACATAATATCCTCCTCTGTGACTGTAAAACCAAGTTGTTTCTAGAAAGTTCCTCCATACCATATGTTATGATATTCAGGTACATGAAATCCAGTCCAAAAACAACGATCAAAAAATAAAATGTCAATATTTGGCACCCTGATGTTTGAGTGTTTCTTTCCATTACATTGTGTTTCAATTATTGTGCAGGTATTATTTAGCTGTGGGGATGTTAGACCAGCATTACCTGCATAATTCAGTAATTTGTGATGGATGAGGTAATTACAAAAAGTCCCAAATTGGTAAATTATGACTTGGCTTATTGTCCGGGGGTAAACTGGTCCATTTCGGATGTGCTGCGACTCTGGATGCATACTGGTGTGTGCTGGGCGAGACAGTAAGGAGATCTCTGCAGTGATTTATTCATGACACAAGTGGGTGAAGACGACTCAGTCTTCCTATCCCCCCCCTCAACAGCACAACATCATTCTCACATCTCCTATGCTCTGCTGAATCTCACTATAATGCCCACATTTGACCCGCCTCCCCTGTTTTTCTGCCCACTCATATTAGTCACATTAAATCATCAACAGGCAGGGACAATTCATCCTACTTTGAGACTACTTTCACTGATGGATCACATAAAATTGCTGGATTAAAAACCGCAAATGAATTTAATCAGGTCTGAGCTTGTATTCTTTTAATGCTTATTCTATGTCTTGCCAAAGAAATGGATTGAAATAATTGGCACTCCGTCAGTGGTTGACAACTTCTGAAAGAATCAGCATAGACAGTGTGAAAATCGTACATATCAGCAAAACACCAAAACATTGGAGTATTATGTTCAATGAACACCACATTTCAACTTCCATTACCCTTTGTCAGCACTTTAAATACATAGCAGCAAACATTATACACAAAACATTGCTATAATGGCCTCTGTAGCATCTGATGTCAGAGTTAACAGTATCGCCTCTTATAAAATGTCCGTTCAGGTTACCTCCATGAACAAAAATGCACACACACACACCCGTACACACACACACAGATCCAAAGGGTATCTCATTAGCAGACTCACACCCTCACAGCTGGAGGTTGTCACATTGTGTGTTTTCTGTCACTGGCCTCAGGGCAGGAGAAACCCTGTCACTGTTGAGAAAACACACTCATACACACAAATTCCCTTCAAAACAACAAGATGTATGAGACTCTGACTTGGTGAATATGAAATAGATTGCAAAGCACTTTCAAGAACCTATATAAGACATTTATTTAAAAAGTACCGTATAGGAGTCCACCTTTTACTTGCGAACACTCAAACAGAATTCAGTTGCAGTTTCTTTATACAACACTAACAGATGTGCCAAGAAGGCACTTTGTGCAGGGGCCAAGATCAATGCTCAGTTTCAAAGTCCATAATTCCCACTTTGTCTCAGGTAACCAAGGTGATGGTGCTTTCCAGTGGAAAAAATAAAACAGCCTTATAGAAGCACTCCAGAGTAGAAAACGCCAATGTAAGATAGGCTTTCTGAGCAAAACAGAGTGGTTGTCGAACAGAAACGAATTGTTTCAACGGTTTGAAATCAAATTCATGTAAAAATTCAGGTTTAAAAATTAATTACTGAGGGAAGCAAATATTTTGCAGACACATTATTTTTTCCTATTTTTGGGGTCACTACAGTGGATCATTGTACTCTGCATTTTCATTTGGTGAAAGTTTCACATCATATACCCTTCCTGACACAACCCTGTCCTTGGGACGGGAACTATGGACACATTATGGGGTTCAATATCCCACCCAGGGACACTTTGACACATGATGGTGCTGGAGATTAATCTGGCCACCTTCCAGTTGGAGGGTAACAACTCTGGGCAACCCCATGGCTTAAGTGGATCCTAATGTAAAGAACCAAGATAGAGGAAAATGAACGGAGACAGAAGGGTGACATACAATAAAAACTCAAAAGTCAGAGCCCTCAAAACTCAAACCCAGTTCAAAGACTCCCACTCATCCAGCTGAGCAACCAGGTGCCACCAGACAGTTAAAATTAAAACATTCATAACCTGACACAGCACTAAATAACAATAGACAAACAAGATAAGCACAGGGTACAAATTACGGATGTCAATGAATCACATTTGAGCACACACCTCATCCGCAACATAATTCAACAATTTAAAAACATATAAAGCAAATTTAACCAATGCAATCTCCTAATTATAGGTACAGATGTGGGAAGTTAGTGTTGCACAGGGAGATGGGGGAATGCGTTTGAAGGTTGACTCATAAAGACAAAATCTAATCATTAATCACTAAAAGTGTGCTTGTTGCAGTAATAGAGAAAGCTACAGCTCAGAAAAAGTTAAAAATAGCTCCAGGCAATGGAAGGATAAATAAAAAGAAAGCAGACAGTCACCTCTAGCCCTCTCTGAGGAGCATGGAGTATGATCAAATCAAAACCACATTAGTGTGTCTTCAACAGAAATTGAGATATCAATATCAAGCGAAAACCATCTGTCTGGGTCCTCTGCTCTGTAGCTGCAGGAGGAAAGGAGAGTGGAAGAGCTGGAGAATAATTGAGGTAAAAATTTTCTTTCTTACACTGAATCCTGACAAATGTCACAGTTTTACTACAGAACAGTGGAAGAACTCTCGCTGTTACATAATACCGTGTTAGAGAGACTTCTTTTATGCAATGTCTCTGAAGCCCCAGAGGAACTCGTGGATCGCTCTAAGCATTTATTTTAGATGTACATGCAGAATTCCCTTGCACACATTTTTGCACTCATCCATTCCTTGACCTCACCTGTTGGTAATCTCTGCAGTTTTCCTCTTTTTTTTTTTTTAACATTTGATCCCCCTCCACTTCTCCACTTCTCTGTCTTATTCATCTTCTTCACCCTCACAAAATACCCACTCATTTCTTCCAATCTATTTTCCCAATGCTGTTGTTCCTCATGTGGATCAGCCTGTGCTGGCTTGGGCCTTACATTATGCCGCTGTCGACCCACAAGTGAAATCTAAAAAGAGGAGCATTTAACATGGGGACACAACCAGCATACTCAGTCCACCCCCATCTACTCCATGCTCAGCAAGAGCTCCTAATAGAGTTCTCCTTGTGGACAGCAACCAAACAGCTTGGAAAAAAATACATAATAAAGTGTGTATTACTTAAGTTGCTAAGTATTTGATTGCTTATGGAAATCATATGAACAAAGGTTTTTTTGTGGCATTTATTAACTAATGTTTCATTGAGCATCCAGAGGAAATTCTGTTTTCCTAACGGGTGTTTGAGGAGAGCTGCTGAAGAAGGGCTTTAGTTACTTTAGCAAGGGAGAATTTTCAATGTCTGTGTAACTTTTTTCATTATTAATTAAAATATCTTTCAAGTCCTGAAGTTTTGTTGTTAACCTTATCAGTGAAATTATCAGTGAGATTTTAAAAGATCTTTGCTCAAAACAGCTCAAGACATCTAGTGGCATAACTTGTAACCTGCAACTAATCGAATACCACCAATACTAATCTCTTTAGAGGACAACTTTTCTACCAGTGGTCATGGTTTGTTTTATTTGTTTGACCTGATACCCAAAAAGACATGCCATAAAATACCATCTTTCCTTAGGCTCAAATAGTGGTCAAATTGCAGGCACTAATAGTCGAAGCAGACACAGGAAACAAGGATGTGAACCCAGTGTCTACAGAAAATATGCTGCCCTCTCTGTGCCCACCATCCATCAGTCTCCTTGTAATTTCCTATAGTTGGAGGGCCATGGCACTTTCTCCATGAATAAAGGTTTCGACTGAACATAATTCAAGCCATAAGTAAAGAAAAATCAGCAGATTTCTGACTTAATATCCAGGAATTAGAGTACTACTACTACTGTTACTTGTTTAACAGTGGCTTTACAAAAGCCTTATAGTCCATCGATGAATTACTCCCAAACAAACAATGCCCAAAGGGTCTAAGTGTTCTCTCTCTTGCTTGATTTTCTGACATTGAAAAATGATAAATTGGCAATTTACCTCACATTTCACCACACAGCCACAGTCACAGCTCTGAAATGCTCTGTCAGACAGTTTCAGAGGGAGCCAGATCCTGCTGTTAAGAGCATCCTCAAGCTGAGAGTTAACAGAAGGGTCTTAGCACGCTGCACTTTTAAGAGACATCTCCCCGCAGTTCATTTTTCATTTCATTTATCTTTTTTATTCACTAGGAAGCTTTTGTTCTTCACCCAGTGGGGGAAGCAGGGGAAAACCATCTGGCACAGCTCCACTGGATGTTTCCCTGATCCCAGAATACATGACTGACTTGAATTTACAACACCTGAGAACCAAAGGAAAAGGAAGAACTGCAGACCCCCGGTTTCTCCCTGTCAGAGTCTTTTCTTGTTTCAGTTACAAATAGTGTTGTAAATCTTGTTGGCCCCACTCAGGTCGTGGCAGGGCACCTGCTTTAAATCTGAAGCTGAAATCTACACTGCTTGCACCTACGGCAATTGCAATGCAGATTCATTTTAAATAAACAATCAGCCAGCAAATCAAACATGACTAAAAGGAATTTGCATCATGTGACAAGATGTCTATACTGTGGGAATTAGAGTGGGAATAAAGGGATCATTGTTAGAAGCTGCAAACAGGCCATGCCTTATTACTAACATCATCGGTTTCACTGTTGCACTTTTCCTTTTCTCTCTCTTTTTTTTTTTTTAAGTAAAGGCTAGAAATAAACCAGAGATTTGTTTGCATTTGTTGTTTCTGTCAGCCATAATAAAACCATTGAGCTTAGGTGACGGTGGAAAAAAGTGAGAAAAAGCTACGGTCTCTTTAGACAACCCAGTGATCATAAAACACTGCTATTGCTTTTACAGAACAGAAGCTTTTGTTATTCTGCTCTGCTGTGTTTAACAGTTGCTATGGCAACACTGGACCAGGAGAGGAGGATAAAGAGGATCCCAAACTTGATAAAAGAGGTTTCTAAATATGACTGTGAAACCTTTTTTTTCCCCTCTCTCTCTCTCTTGTTTTTAAACGCCATTAAGAGAAAGAGAGGAACATGGAGAAAAAGAGAGGGACAGAAAAAGCAATAGAGAGTGAGATGTTAAAATCCTTCCGGACGGAGCTGTGGGAGACGGAAATGTCTCCAGGGTCCAGGCAAAAGAGACTGCCAGCAGAGGAAAATACCAGTCAAGTGGAGATCTGACACATTATTACGCTGTAGATTTCTCATGGCAGCTATATCCTAGAGTTTAAGGTTGAATATATTGAGTTTTTTTCACATTCAAATTCGGAGGTGATTCTTATATCACTTTTAGGAGTATTTTCTTCAAAATAGCACTGAATACTCCAAACTTTAATTTTTATACTATAATCAGCCTTTTAAAAAAAAAAAAAAGGGACAGAGCTTCACACAGGTTTAATAAAAGACGGTCTAATTTTGGATTAAATAGCAGCTCCACTCTCTTTTTTTATAGGGAGGATATTCTCTTCTTAATTGCTCCCAGCCCTCCTTGGTATTGATTTATTTTCACAGAGGCATTTCCTTCCTTTTATTGATGTGTGTTTGTGGTGGGCAGTCTTTTTTGTTGAATATGTTGGGTTCAACAGCGTTTTAGCTGGCCAAGTATGCTTTGTCCCTTCCCATGACATGGCAACAACAGACAGACGCAGACCCTGATGACACACAAACCTCTCTAATTGTCTTGTCTTGACTGTGCTGAAGGTAAAAGTAAGTTTAGCCAAAGACTAATTACTTCATTAAGAACTAATTGGGATTAGTGGTTTGTATGGAATCTAATTAATGAAACAAGTCTGTGGATGTGGTTTTCAGCTACCTTCACTGATAAAACAGTAACAAGCATCAGGTGCTGTGATCCATCCCTCACTAAACGTTGAATTTGTTCAAGAAGAATTGCCCGAGTTATATGGCTAAAATAGAGAAGCTTATCGATATCGAAACATCATCCCAGCTGTGAGGTATGGTGGGGGGAGTATCATGTTTTGGCCTTGCGTGGCTGCCTCAGTGCCCGGACTGTTTGACATCATCAAGTTTACCAAAATAAACTACTGGATATATCTCTGGTTTGTGCTCAGGTGTGAGGAAAGACTTGAGCAGGAGGTAGACAGGCTGATCGATGCAGCATCTGCAGTTCTGCGGACTCTGTACCTGTCTGTGGTGGCGAAGAGAGAGCCAAGCCAAAAGGCAAGGCTCTCTGTTTACCAGTCAATTTACATTCCGAACCTTAACTATGGTCATGAAGTCTGGGTGGCGATCGACAGTTGAGACTGTGGATACAAGCGGATGAATTTAGTTTCCTCCATAGGTTGGCTGGACTCTCCCTTAGAGATTTGGGAAGGACTCTGAATCAAATTCCTGCTTCTCCACAAAGGAGCCAATTGAGGTGGTTTGGGCATCTGGTTAGGATGCCTCCTGGTCATTGTCCAAAAAAACGGTTTTAGGAACGTCCAATTGGGAGGAGACTCTAGGATAAACCTTGGAAACACTGTAGGGATAACATCTCTCTTGCTTGGGAGCATCTGACTATTCCCCTGGAAGAGCTACAGGAGACTGCTGCAAAGAGGAAAGCCTGGGCTTCTTTAGCTAGACGACTGCTTCCTGACCCGAACTTTGGAAAACTTCACTTCTTAATGGATGAATCGATGGATCTTTTCAGGCAAACAAATAAAATCACTACAGCTGCTCCAAACGTTGAGGCTTAATGCTGTTTTATGATATGGGATGGCTTGTGACATGAAGCCATAATCATTATAAGAATATGAAAAGGTGCACACTTTCTCACAGTCGGCATTTATTCTTTCATGTCAGTGAGTGTAGTCCAGGTTCCCCCTGTAGAGGCAGACAGCTGATCATTCATGGGAGAAACTATACAGCTTGATTCAGCTACGTTCAATTTAATTCAATAATACTTCATTAATCCCTAAAGGGAAATATAACATCATTGAGTAAAAATAATATCAAATCGATTAAAAAAAAAGCAAAATTAAAAACTTTTTTGTTAAATTAATTACTTAGTACAATCAATTGTGTACACTTAGTCCTTCTTACATTTATAGAGTTAAAATCCATCTAATCTATAACTTTGAAATACACAAGATGATCAGTTCAAAACCTTCTATCTTTTTCACTCCCATGAAACAGCTGCTGAATTATGTCTACATGTTTTGGAAGTTTTAGTGCCGGAACAGCTGGGGGGTTTACCCATTTCTTCTTATGAAGCTCAAATGCCCCCTAGACTTCCTCTACAGTAGTATACAGTATAAAGTGAGCTCCAAAGTGATGGAGACTTTCCTTGTTTTCTGTCACTGCTCAGTTCACACCTCCCTCTCACTTCTCCATCTTCTCTCAGGCTTCCATAACCCCCCTGTCTGCCCTCCCCTGGCTCCTATCCTTCTTTTTCACCTCTTACTTCACTCCATTTCTCTTTCCCTCAGCGGAAAGACTGGAACAGAGACAGATCATGGGAGAGTGATGGAGCTCTGACAGGCTGATCCCTCTGCCCTCTCCCCGGGCCGTGCAGCTGTGCCCATGCTCCGAGACGCCTACCTACCCAAACACACATCCACTCAGAAATGGCAGGAATACATCCGCCTACACACACACACACACACACATACATTTATAAAGCTACCAAGGGAAGACACGTGTATTTACTCTTGCCTCCACATTCCAGTTAGTACAGCACATGTGCATGTTCATGCAACTTTAAGTCATCATATTTATATGCTGCTATGAGGATTTGAAGGGAAGTCAAGGAACTAATGTGACGAGGAATTCCATCTTGCAGGATTGTTAGAAGATATTTTTGATCTGACACCAGTATAACTGTCTATGTTCAAGACTGTTGTGATACACGTCTAACATCTCCATATTCAACAAATATGGCAAATCAGTAATTTGGACTATTTTGGATTATTATTTCGAAAAGAAAAAAATGTATTTCAAAACTCAAAGATCTTTGTTTGCAATAGACGGGTGCCAGAGAATAATAGAAAATCTTAATGTTTTTTGCAGCAGGAATAAGACAATATTTATATCATGTCAGAGATTAATCCAATGAATAAGTATAAATGCTCTGCTCTAGTCAAAGTAGAAATCAGAGCTTTGCTTTAAATTTAAAACAGCCCATGAGGCACAACTTCTTTAAGGAATAAATCTCTGCCATGTCCATTAGAGTAATCTGAAAAAAACTAAGCACCTTTTGCACACACACACACACACACACATACGCGTACAACACAAGCACTCTCCATCTTCCATCAACACATTCACCAGCGCCCTGCTGTTATCTGGGGGATGTGATGTGCCATTTCTCTTTGAAGGCTCTGTCACAGAACGGCTTATTTCACCAGTCCTCCTGACGTGGGCCTTGCTGTCTCTGGCAGGGTTTTTCCATCTAAGACAAAGAACAGAGCTCCCCAAGCCTTGCTGCCTGGATGACTGGATGCCTCATTAGGAACAACATAACAAAGACAATGCAAAAGAGAGACCAGTGTGAACTGCTCAGGCTGAAAAAAAAAAAAGAGAGTCATCAATCGCCATGTTTATTTTCTGCTTCTGATTAAACCATATTTCATTTAAAGCGCTCTCACATCTTTAACATTCATCTGGTGACTAGTTGCCTTTTGTTTTAATTTGTGACAGAACAAAAACACACCTACGTGTAAATGAAATGTGTGCCTCTTTTAGATGTGTTGTGTGAGTTACAGTGACAGAAAATCCTTAGTGTGGAGAAATATGACACCGACAGTCGCTTGTTTGTGACACAAATTCAATGTCTCAGCGCTGGTGCATTTGTCAACCGTCTACTCTTCAGCACGCTTGACAGACACACAGTTGGAAGCTGTGACAGAGGCAGCTTTGCTTAGGTTTGTCTGATACAAACACCATTGCACCTTACACAACCCTTACGCAATCGTGAGGAAGAGTAAACATACAGTACATCTTAAAGTTAGTTTATTTATGGAAGGTAAAAACCTGGTTTAAAGAAGTGTTCGTAAAGGATTCCAGTGCGAGCATCTCTCATGCAGTGTTGTTTACTCTGCTGAGGAGATGTATTTGTTTGTGGGCAAACCGTGCACTTATCTTTGGCACAAGTCATTCAGTTTATGTGGGTTTTAAACCATGTGTAAATCGGGATATTCAAAATTTGTGTTTGCACGCCCCAATTTTTAAAATAATTTCTTTCTCCTTTAAGTGAAACTGGGATTCTGAACAGGAACAAGTTCTGTGAAAGTCCCCTTTGGCCTTTCTTTTCATTTTGCAGGCACATTTTCACAGTTTTCTCTCCATTTTAATGTATGAAGATATTTATCCTTGAGCAATTAAAGCTGTTAAACTAACAAAACTGAAAGTCCTTTGTTAGTTTTTGTGCAAGCTCAAAGTCAAAGATGTGTTCAAATATTTGACAAAAGGGATTTCATTTTACCAACAGCAGCTTCTACGTAATGAGGAATCTGTGCCACTGAATTTCCTGTTAATACTCCACATGTGTGTATGTTTACGTTTTGCAAACCTCATTATCACTATCACTACATCAGATTCCTATCATTAAGCTTCTCCGAGATCATAGAGCGTTTGGAAGACACATCAAAGAGCTACACAAACGCGCCGACAAAGAGTCAGAAATGTACACAAACCAGTCATGCTGCACTCAAGCTCACACACACTGATGACCAGAAACAATCAAAAAGAGGCATTGCAGTATGACCGGCGTTGATTTATCACTCCTCTCAAAATCAGGATAAGTCTGGGTCCTTGAGTCAAAAGATGATTGTATCCTTGAGCTTACATCCGTCACAGCAGCTGTCTCATGAAAAATATATTTCAGCTCTGGCCACCAAGTTCACCAGTCTGCCCTCTCCTCCCTATCTCCCCTGCCTGCTCTCACCCTCGACATCTTTCGCTCTGAAAGGAAACTAGTTGCCATGGCTACAATCATTACCACATCTGGCACAGATATCTGGCATGCACATGTTCACCCAGTGAAACACAGACACACACTGCTCACACAACAAACAAACAACATACATATGCAAAAAGCATTAGTATGCATTATTCTTCTTTTGGGGAGTCTTAAGTTTCATGGCTGAAGTCTGGACCTTGTGTGAGGGAGATAACAGGATGAGGCTTGTTGGGGGAAATACAGAGAACATTGAGCCTCGGCCATAATCCCATTACCGAATTTAACCTTATCTATATTAACCAACTTGGAAATGGAGCTCGAAATGGAGAATCCTCCAGAAAGTGATATATTCCAAACCAATATTTAACGTTCTATTTGATCACCAAATTCCGACAATGGTAATACCATCTTTATCTAATGAAAAGCAGCCTCATAAACAAAAAAAATAACATTTACTGATTTCAATGTCTGAACATTTCAAGTATATTAAATCATATCATATATTAAATGCATTTAAATGGAGGAGTGGTCTTCTTTCAGTAGGAAAGCAACTCCTCCATCTCCACTATTGAGCACTGATCAGCTGGAAGATCAATGCTCAGTCCCAAGTTCCTGCAAGTCTTAAAATGTCCTTGTTGAACCAGTAAACCTTGATATGCGAGTCAATGTCCGGCTGTAGTTACTGAGAAAAGCGCTACATAGTCGGCACACACAGATGGTGCAAAACGGTGCATGACAGCTTGTTGGTTTGGTTCAAGAAGTAAAAGATCCAGATCCAGATTGACAACATCACATTAACAGTAGTGTGGAGCATTCCATCATTTAAACCGTGTGTTCTGTAGTCAATCGTTTAAGGAACCAGAATGACAGCTTTACCATTGCTGCTGTACAAACCGTAGTAGGTCTAGTCAACTGTCAACAAGTGTAGAGTTAGCTCCAACATGGCTCAAATGATTTTGTTGAAGTTTGTATTTGTGTGTGATTAGCAGTCTTCGCCAGCCAAACGCTTCTATTATACCCATCGAGACACTGATACAGCAGGACTGGAGGTACAGAAGCAAACCAGGGGACTGTTTTAATAATGCTTAAACCACAAGCAGATATCCTCAAGGTGTTTAGCGCCCAAGCACGAGCAGAAAAATCATACCTGTCATACCTGGGCTCACAAAACACACACACACACACACACACACACACACACACACACACACACACACACCAACATTCCACATCATATCCAAACATGTTTCTGTGTAGTGAACTAAAATCCACCATAATAACAACTTCTGAGGAACACAAAAAGACAGAATGTCACGGCCCTGTGCATATGGTTCAGATGCACACGCACACGCACATCAAAACAAAACCCATCCACACACACATCTGTGAGTCTGGCAGTGCCACAAATGCCTGTGCAGTGGCTACGTGCATTATGCTGCCCCCACCCTAACCCCTGAGGACACCCCCCCCCCCCTCCCCTCCCAGTCTCTATTCTAAACATTTTCTCTCTCTCCTTTCACACCCAGTCAGTCATCCACAACAAAACAGCCGGACTGACCAGTTGCAGCATCAGGAAAATAATAACTGTTAAATGAGAAGCTGCATTTCACTTGGCTTTAATGGCATTCCTAAAGCTGAATGCATATTTTTCTTTCCCGTATGAACCTCAAAGAGAAAACTAACGCAGAAAAACAACAGATCAGGTGCAGAGACTGTACTTTGAAAATGTGTCTCACATAATTTTAACTGACTCAATTTGACATCTGTGAAACCAGCTTTTTAATCAACACTTGACCAGAATCAAACCGATTTTTGCTCACTTTTTCATTTCATTCTTACCTATGAGTGCCATATTCACCAACAACCCCAACGGGAAAAAGAAAATCTTCCACACAAGAGGCAAGACAAAAACAACTTCCTGTCTCTTACCTTTTTCCCTTTCTTTTTGCGATGTGCTGCTTTCCCGCCGCCTGCTTTCTCCTTCGCTTCCTCACTCATATTCAGAGATCTCCCCCTGTTCCTCTCCTCTCCTCACTTTTTTACAATCCAGCATGTAGGAGCTCTTGGAATGAAGCGGCTGCAGCTGCTGTCTTCACTGATGAAACGTTGCCACAGAAATGTCCATGCAGGCACAGTCAAGGAAGGACGGTATCGTGCAGACTGGGAGTGTGCGAGAAAAGAAGAGAGAGAGACTGGGAAGACTGTGCTGATGCTCTCCTCGTCCTCCTCCTCCTTCTCCTCTTCCTCCTCCTCTCCACGTTCTCAAACAGGCGCGCACACTTGCGAACACGCTGGCTGAGGTCCACTCCCACTTGGTGCCTTAGCCGCGCGCAATTGGCGACTCCGCGCACTCCAAAGCAGGGTGTGGAGGCAGGAGGAGAGCACAGAGATAAAGACGGAGGTGGAGGAGGTGGAGGAGGATGTTGATATATAAATATGATGAAAGAGGAAAGGAAGAAAAATATTTTTTTTAAAAGTAGGCTCAAAGAGGGATTTTATTCTGGTGCCTACCTGAAGCTTGAAACTGGAGGCACTATATACCCAAAAGACAAAGACACAAACAATTGTACATAGAAAGACAGACAAAAAGAGTCAAAATGAAACAAGATAAAAATAATTGAAAAAGAGAGTGGTGTTCGTATTAGTAAAAAGGAGAAAAGCTGAGACAAAGAGGAAAAGGGGGCGTGATCTGCGCAATCTCCTCACCGTCGGCTTGATGATTTCTGCTGTTGCTCCCTGCACAGACGTTTGTGAAATGAAACGAGTCTCTTCTTGGACAGGGAGACCAGCAGTGAGACTGAGAGAGGGGGAATAAGAGGGAGAGGATCATTAACACGATGCATCAGGTCTTTCCAGAAAAGGAAGTCTCCCTGCTAGCCTCTGCCAGCTGGATCATCTTACTGGAAACTGGAACAGGAGTGCATACAGCACTGACTGATTTACCAGGTTGGAGGGTGCAAAGACACATGCAGGCGTTAACTTGCAGACGAGGTAGCTATTATGCAATATATAACCAATATATCACCAATATATCACCAATTACCACCCGAAAAAAAATGAGCGTGACAGAGTCTGAACTGACAGAAAGACCACTCCGTCTGAGTTCATCAAGCTGCAGACTTCCACCAAAGACAGCTACAGCTGATGATGAGGCAGAGGAAGAGCAAACAGATCCGAGAGAATTGGTGAATGGGAGCAAAAAGCTCTGTGTGACACAGACCCAGAAATAAGAAGGATGGGTGGGAGAAAAAGGGAGGAGAGAACCAACAGTGGACAGACGGAGCAGACAGAGGCAGAGGGAGACAGGGTTTGTTGTGATTGCCCTCTGAACAACAAGTTCTTTATGCTTTGAAGGAAAGCATTGCTGTTAACTCTCCCTCAACCTCCTGATGAGCTGCCATCACCACCAAGTTACCAGATGTCAATCTCCACCAAATAAGGCGAAACATCTACTTACTTGTCGGAAAAACACGTTTCTCCTCCAAATGAAGGTGATATGAACAAAACAACCTAAACATGTGATCCTAACCCAAATATACTAATCAGTTTGTTGTAGATGCATATAAAGAAGAAATAAAGAAACCCACGGTTTTTCTAGATAGTGCAACATTTACTGTGCCCCTTGGAAAATCTGGTTTGGGTTCTTCGACTGTCATCTCCATCCCCCAGCTTCTCCATTCTGCTGTTGTTGGTCACTTTTCTGAAGCAATCAAACTCAAAACATGGCAGCACTGTCAGCATAGAGCTTTTCAGCAGCACATTTCCTTCATGTGCACAAATCAGTATAATTTGTAGATGGCAAGATGTATTCTGAGTCGTATGGTTTGTACCCTGAATCTCATACCGAGAGTGACTGTTGTCAAGATTCATGGCAATAACTATTGCAGGCCTTTTCCGAATGGTAAGTAATGAGTTTATAGGCAAATGAATAGCTCCACTGGGAGCTGCGATCACTAGGCCTAGGCTGGGGGTTCCAGCAGACCTCCACTTGGATCAGACCCGAAATGATCCACTGTGGCTTGTACAGCTCTACACCTTGAGAGTAAGGGTCGACTTGCTTTTCGACTCCACACCACTGTGGTGTACGGGGTCCACACCCCCTGCACCACCCAGTGGTCAGTTGATGAGCTGCAATTTTCCTTACATCCAAGCAGATTTTTTCAGGGTGGATGTAACATGAATTTCAGCAAACAGAACTTTTGTTATCTGTCCGTGCATCACACTGCAACCTCCTCCCTCCCCGGATGCCCTCCGCCCCAACTTTAAATTCAAGGTGACACAAAGCAATAAAAGTTCAAATATGCACATACAGTAAATGTGTAACACTGCCAGCAGCAGTGGAGGTACAACAGACACGTTTACACCAACTAAAGCTGAGGGCTTTGTGGCGTCCAGATGCAGAATCCTGAACTCAGGTTTAGACCTCATTTTAATGAAGATTTTTTTTTTAAATGGTCCAAAACACCCATCTATTTAGATGCTGCCAGTTGTGTACCACTTAAGATGAAAATGCACAATATAAAGGAATAATATAAGATTATAATTTCATTTTGAACCATGTGAATGTAAGAAAAGTATAACATGGGGCCTTGAAGCAGTAATATTACATTTCTACTTCCTAAATGTCTCATCCCAAAAAGTCCTGTGTGCCTGTCCTGGTGTGCCCTGCCTATCAAACAGCATAGATACAATCTCAGAATATCAACTATCCTGTCTCTGACTGGTTGATTTCAATAATGATTATTTTAAACTAAACTAATTAAACTGACCATATTAATACTTTGAGCAATGGAAGTTGACGTCAGGTAATAAGCGGCTGCAGTACTGCAGAACAGACATAAGTGCTTTTCACAGTTTGATAAAAAAGTGAAAGAAAACAATATGCATGCACAGAAAAAAGATATTAACTGTTGTTATTAATTTGAAACAATTATTGTCAATCGCCAAAATAATTTGCGGTTAAACCCAACTTAATTTTATGTGTAGCCCAAAATGGTTGGTGGTTTGATACCTTGTTGAGGAAGAAAAGACCAGCTTGAGAGTGTGACTATGTCTGAATGACTCAATGATTTGTCTCCCTGATGCTAATGAGGTGCACCATATGTGATTAAAATATACCAGCTCATGTTGTTCACCATCTGATCTCTAAAATGTTAATGTGTTTCGAACTAATTTAACTGAAAAATCACGTTAGCTGGCTGATTAAAATAGATAATAAACTGATGTTTACGTTTTATATATTAACCAAACAGAGGACATTAAAAAACATGACTGGGGATCAGTTTGTGATAATTATTAGTTTAAATCGGTTGAACCTATTGGGACAAAACATTTACACTATAACGGAACCCATGTTCCCAAAAAGTAGTGCATTTAAATATACTCATTAACAGGCTCGCAAAACCATCAAATGAGCACGAACTGTGCCAGAAAACTCCGTCTTGTTGTTTTTCTCTTCCCCTCTAAACAGAAAGATTTTATTGTTTTAACAAAGCTGCAAAAAACATGGCTAATCTGGCTTATGATGCACGAGGACAAATGAAACTGTGACACTGTACACACACACACACACACACGCACAAAAGAGCAGAATTTAGTGCAAGGATTTACTTTCTTTATGACGCTCCTAACCTTCGGTAAAGGCTCACAACAGATTACAAGCTCCAGCATCAGTGACATTCTCCAGTAAAGACCGTCATCCTGCTACCTGTCATCTCCTCCTCACTGGGCCTGCCCGCATGCAACATCAAGTCCTGTGAGGGAGAGTGGGGAGGGATTTCACACATATACGCACATTAATCTGTAGCTGGGAAAGTCCTCCTCACTCCATTTGGAATGACTGCTGAAGGTGATATGTGCGGTTTTGATTTTGTGGGATGATGGATGTGTTCTACACTGAGCACATTTGTCCGTTTGTGTGTGTTGCAGGGTGTGTGCAGTCTGTGTGAGCCGTGCTAATTATTGATTGTCAGGAGGAAGCTTTGTCAGCTGGGCATTTATTAGGATTTATAAGCCCCGCACCTCACACAGGGAAACACTGCATGTTCATACAACATTTAAAACAATTGACATGTTTGCCTCTGTGTGGAGCTATACATTATCACAACTATGAAAAACCGCTCACCTCTTCACATGAAAAAAGGTTATTGTTTGGCTACTACGACATTGTCTTAAGCAACATTAGATATACTCAGTTACTAGTTTGGTATCTACACTTGATCCAGTACAACGTTGTTAAAATAGATCTCTAATGTCCCATATTATTGCTTGAATTATGTTATTGTTTTATTTTCTAATTTTATCCACATCTTGCTTTATTTTCTTGTTGAGTCCCTACTCCACCCGCTGTATACATTACCTGATTACTTATCTGCTCTAAGCTTCATTCACACTTGATGATTGCATGCTTGATATGCAAGTCATGTCTAGAGCTGTCAGCAAATCCATATCTAAGCTACAGCCAATGAGAGCGCGAGGCAGCGGTTGAGGTTACTGAGAGGAAGGGAAAGCCTCATAGTAAGGAGGACACACTGCACAATAATCTACAAAAAGATGACGGCGAAGAAGAAGCTGCAGCGTGGCAGCAAATAATGCTGCAAACTGCTTGGACAGGTTGTTTCTTTCCGAGGTCAATGTTCAAATATAAAGCTTCTGTCTGCAACTGATGAAACGAGGCTCATAGACCATGTGACCATGTCGGATTGTGTACTATATGATCCCTTGTCGCTATTCAGTTGCATAGTGTGAACAGTACAGCTTCAAGACTCCTGACTGCAAGGCAGCAAGTTGTGTAGTCGGATAAGGAAAGCCATCTGGCAACACCGAAAGTGGTGCCTGAAGCTGCCTTAAGCTGTACTTGATTCCCGCTCAGCTCTATTCGTCCAGCTCCCACTACCAGATGGTCTTGGTCGTCATCTATCTTGTACTTATTATGTCACAATATAATATGAAGTATGCAAACGACTGCATAATCTACAGTATGGGAATCCACACATCGCCTCAAGCAGTCTACAGCATTGGTCTGTTTATGTTAATCGAATTCATTGGTCATTGCTTCCAGACCAAATGAATTAATTGGCCACATTTTCCAAAAATCTATTAATTATTCTGTCATTCTTATGTACCACATATAAATCCCAAAGTATAACACATTTTTGAAATGGTGAACATGTTTTGATTTCAGTCTTGTTACACAAAAGAGAAAAGATTTGGTGTAAAACTTTTTCATTGTTGTTAAAATATTTAATTAATTAAGTGAAAATGTACTTTTTTCAATACATTTTTGATTATTTTTATGATATTTTAGCTGTTTAAAAAATGAAATACTGATTTATGCAGTTAAAACTGGTCATTTGTTTTGCGCAGTTCCTTTTTATTATCAGTTCTTCCGTTTCTTTAGTGTTTTGTGTCACAGTTTGGGTAACAAAAGGGGGTAAAAAAAAAAAAAGCACCTCCAACACCTGGCGCAAGCGCATCTACGTAGGTTTCTGCATTGGCGGAGCTAAGAGAAGGGGAGCCAGTGAAGATGGGGATTCAAGGGAGTGTGTTTATAACATGTGTGTGTGCGTGTTTGTGTGAGTAAGTCTGTGAACTCTGTCCCAGATCAGTCCCCAGGCCATAGTCCTTGATAGAGATGGAGTGTTATCAGCCGGCCTCGGGAGGGCTCTGATTCAGGTCCACGGGTGTCGTGGGGGTAAAGGGGAAAGGGGAGGGATATTCATGTGGGTTTGATGTTACTGTTGGAGCTCTAACAAAAAAAAAAAAAGAGCACTTCTGATACAGGGTCAGAGCGAGACAGACAGAAGTAAAGAGTAAGAGAAAGAAAACAATGCAGCGACTAATCTGTCAAACAAATGGATTTAAAGAAAGTGACAAAGTCAAATTTGTCCATTCTTAAGTTTGCCAAATTTTGACTTTAACAATCAAATTATTTTATATAGAGTAAGAATTACACAATTTGACAAATATCCCATTTAAATATTCAGCTAAAAAGCATGTGCTGTGTAATTGTTTGAAGGATCTATCTCCAGGATTATCAGTCACTGCGCTCATCCCGGAAACGAATCAATATTAACTAGGTATAGTTACCATGTCATCTTTAATTATTTGAAAACACCTATGTGGTATTATTGTATAAGTATGTTTTTTTTATTGATTAATTCCAGATATGTTAAAACTATTGTATAAAACATAACAACGTTAACACTAGTATGAATCTATAAATAAATAAATATACATATACACATTTGCATACACACACATTTGAACATATAGAACCCCTTTCTATATAAACAAATGACTCTGTTATCAATTTATGTAGACAAAAATAAACAAATCTATAAAATAAATGTATATCCAATGTATTGATTATCATCCATGTTTCCTCTCAAGAATACAGCAGAGTTTAATATGGCACATGAATCCCAGAAGACAAATAAACAAAATGTATCTGGCAATTATTCAAATAAAAAAGTAGTTTAGTTATTAACCAACAGACATATTTAGAAATTGTGAGCATTTTGTGTCTGTGGCCCTAACCATATTTAAAGTGGAATTACTTAGGACAATCTTTAAAAAAATCCTGAAGTGGCTATGATCATTCATTAAGTCCTGTGCTTTTCCCTTTCCCTGTCCTATTTTTCAAAAAAGTTGGATACTAATTATAAACACAATTTAATAAACTGATTATTGTATTTAAGTGTGGATGAACAGGTGATACTAAATTGACAACAAATGTTAAATTTGTCTCTTTGTGTTTGCGCCGTTAGAAGCTTATAACCTGTCCAGGACGCGCCTCGCCTGTCACTCCAAGGAAGCTGGGATGGCCTCGTCCCTCCTACTACAGTGAACAGAATAAAATGCAGGTATAGAAGGCACAGATCAGGAAATAAATGGAAACTGTGACAACATTTTTGTATGGAGCTTTATTAATTATGAAAATGTAAAAGGTGGCTGCCTGCAGCTGTTAGTTTTGCAGGTGCCCTTTTAACTTTGCATCCAGGATTTATCATCTGGCAACCATGAATATCTGCACGCAGCATCAAAGGATTCCACCCAAAAGAGTCAAAAAGAACTGATGAGGCTGGAGAAACCGACCGGGGTCACACGAGTGATAATGATGCATCTAGTTCTCTGAAAGTCATGATATTTTCCTGATATGAAATTACTCACTATTTATTATTGATCATTTATGCCAGCTACATTTATATTATCAAAAATAAATCTGATTTCACTACCTTACGTTATTGTCTGCTTTATTAATGTAAAGCCTCCACTGTCATAGCCACAGCTTTGTGAATGCACGTGTAAATCTGGAGAGGATTCTCAGCTCAGACAGGTCCCAGACTCCGACTGCATTTAAAGCCACCTTGTAAGCCTCTGTGAAGTGTCTGCTCACATCCATCATGCCTGCGCTCAAACATCTCTTTCCAATGTGCTCAATGAGGAAACCAGATAGGCCAGACAAACTGCTCTACCAGGGTTTCCCGTCCCAGCCAAACGACAGCAGCAGCTCCATACTTATCGATCAATGGTGACCTTGGTTCACAAAATAACAAAGAACTTTCATACTTCAGAATTAATTGGTATATTTAAGGGGAATCAGTAACTGTGATCCAAATCATTGCTAATTCATCCATCTGCTTATGAAAAATCAGTGGTTGGCATGCCAGGTCACAATCAGCACCAAAGAAATCCGATTTCAAGACGTTTTACATTTCAAAAGTGCCTTTTCCAATAAAGATTGTCCACTTAGGATGTTTCTAAGTTTGGCAGCAGCTAATAGCATTGACATGGACACTTTGGCATGTTTGATCCTGGCGTACTAAATGACGCTTTGAGCCAGGACAGGTAAAATAAACTCTGACTGGAATGGGCACCATCCCAAACATCGTTATAACTGAGGAAAAAGCAGCTGAGTCATTACAATAACTTCATCTCTTTAAATCCCCATTTATGAATCAGCATACTTTCAAACATCCAAATACCAGTACATTGGTTCATAAAATAACAAAGAATGCAACTTCAAAATGTATTGGTATGTTTAAGAGAACTCAGAAACAGATTGTGTAAAACTATATCCTCAAGGGTCTAACCCTAACCCAGGATGGGTTCTGAGCTTTTCTAATGTTAAAATATGAAAACTCCGATGCCACATTGTGAACCTTGGATGGGTGGAGAATTCAAGAACGCTCCACTAGGGATCTGGAAAAATGCTTAGACACACTTAGATGCACACTGCGTCTTCTGTAGGACTTCAGGCAAACAGGGCGTACAGAAATTAAGGCCAAGAATTTAAACATACAAAGCTCAGTGAAGAAAGAAGAAAAAATGTCCTTTGAGCCGTATCACTGAAAAACAGAAATACAGTTACTGTATCCGAAGCTGTGGAGGAAGAATGAGGGGCTCTTCTTTACTCGTCCTTTCAGGAGACTCCGGTAACAGCGAGGGTTAAAATCAGACCTACTTCTGTCAGAAATTAGGTCAGGTCCGAACAGGTGGGACCTGACTGATAAAGAGCTGTGCGGATCAAGGGCTCCATTTTTATTGATGGTTTTAACATTCGAAGAGCAATTTGTATTTCTCACCAAAATTAGCAGGCAGATCAGAGCCTCCTGTGACCAGATTATTTTTAACAGTCGGAAAACAAAGCAAGAAAATGCACTTATGTTTCAACCCATGTGGATTTCTTTACACACCCAAATCAGGAAAAAAAAGTTAGGAATATTTGATAAAAAGATGAAAAAACAGCTATTTATATATTAAATCAAATTTAATATCAGTGCAGGCGGTATGACTCAAAGGTGTGTCATGCTTTGACACATTTCCTTCATTTCATGTTTATATAAACTCATTTTTGCATTTCAGGCCTGCAACACATCCTACATAAAGTTGAGATGCAGGAAATGTATAGTAGTCATGTATAAAAATTAAAAAAAAAAGCTGATCAAAACACATCTGTCTAGAGCAACTAAAAATAAAATCTTTGAACAGGCAGAGAATCTTTCAAGGCTGCACGGTTCTTCCAGATCAACACCGGTGGAATTTGCAATATTCGTTCTATTGTTCCTCAAACTGAGCACTTCCCTCGCAGCTGCCTGCCCTCACTGAAAATTGATGCAGCATGTGATGCCGACATGTCATAAAGCTTTCTATCGATTCCAGCATTTTATTTTACTCTAGACGGTATTATGATTGGAGTGCCGTGGCATAAGCATTTTCCGTGTCCCTGTAGTATATGCTCTTGCGGAAATCTGTATTTATGTTTCTCACTTTAGGTGAACGAGGGTCTGTTTGATGAAGATGTCTCTTCCTCTCAATACTCGCCCTTATCTAGTGTGCACACTCTGAATGGAGGATGTTCTGAGAGTCTTGCTCTTGTAGTTGCTGACGCTGCAACGTCCAGCGGCTGCACGATCTCTCCAGTCAATCCCGTCCGGGTGTGCTGAAACTGCTGAAAGAACAGGAGCAGCCAGACAGCAGACCTCTTCAACCATGAGAGCACACCAGGAACCATGCTATGTAACGACTCTTGTTTTGCAAAATAACTCTTTTAATGATAAAGTGGACACTCTTTAAGTAATAACAGGGCATTTATGGTGGGATGGAAATCAACATTAATTCCTGCTGAAACATTTGCAAAATATGTTAGATTGATGTCACATCAGCCCCATATTACTGTTATATTTAACTTGGACAAAAGGCTTTGATATAAAACAAACACCTGTGCAGTTTTTGAATGTGTCTGTGCTACTTCATGCTTGTATAATTAAAACAAATCAAAGGTTCCTCAGTTGTTTGTTTATCTCATGAAAGTCAGCTTTACATCCAAATGAAAGTGTCGATCGATGAATGTGCACATCACTTGAAGCCAGGGTATCAAATCAGCTCTTCTTCACGCTGAGAATATCTTTACCTTCCACTATTATGCAATCACAGTAATCAAGATAGAGATATTACTATTCTGGATGCGTATTTGCAACAATAATTTTGTAAACAATTATGATTTACACTTCTCATTTAATAAAAAAAAAACAAAAAAACTAGTATGCAAGGTTTTCCTCAACTGAATAACTTCAGTGATATGACTCTTCTATGACTTAAAACCATGCTGACAAAGTTCTGTGGCAGGTTATGTTTCTCTGCATCTACAACAGCTGAGTTGTGAAATGACTGAATGAGAGCGTATATACAGTAGATCCTACCATTCTGTGCTGGGAATGGTACGTTTTCCTGTGACTCAGCACATGGGACCATTATCTGCTATTACGTCTTGACAAAGCGGTTTCAAACAGCATAGCCTTACATTTACCTCCTTAAATGGACCAGTAATGTCAGGAGGGCATTCCCAGGGGATGTGAACCACACTCAGAGAGCTCTCATTTGTAGGGACGGTGGGGCGAGTGAAGACAACGCATGACGTAAGGTATGCCCAGTCATGTAGGCACAGCACAAACTGATGTTTGTTTGTTATTTTTTTTTTGGTGGTTGAATTACTTTATTTTTAGAAATCATACTGCTTTTTAATCATTACTTCTATGATTTTATCTTTTCATATCTGGCTGATCTAGAGTGTGTCACTCGTGAACAACAGAGTACAACTGGTGAAACAGTTCAGGGCCTGTTGTGAGAACAATCGGCAATGGTTGTAGATTTTACGGGTAAACCATTCCTCAGGAGCTTGAGTTGGATGTTCACCTGGACATCAGACGGGATTGAAAGAAGAATGTTGAATAAGCTTCTAAACATAATAGACACTGCATGTCCAACACAATATACTGATCAACAGTAATACGGATCAGTACTTTAGGTCATTCCTGCCTACAGCAATAACCTTTTACAATGACTGCGTTGGGCCGGACAGGGAACTCCGTCAGGACGATGTTATTACTTGATCTAACTTCCTCTTTGTTCGGATTAATTTTTTTTATTTTCGTTCGGTCAATAACACATTGTAACCATTCAATTTTCCTTTGGTAATTTTAAAATTCAATTCACTGCGATTTAGTGCATATGTGATGGGCTTCACTACGTACTTCCCAATCTTATCTGTTGTCCCCTGAAGCCCTGATACTTCATCAATATGTCTTCATGGCTAGGTGATATGTTGAGAAACTTGATTAGGCTAGAAGTCTGTTACCCTTCCAGCTCTCAGCGTCGGTTATTCTTGTCCTGGTTGATAGCATCATAATACACTCTGCTGTGCTATCTCTTTAATTTAACAGCCATTTGGCAAAAGAGGTCTTTTGCTGTGCTAAGCTTCCTACTCAGACTCGTTCTGCCAATCAGGCAGCTGCAGACACAACAGAACCAGCAGAAGTGTAAAGAACTTCGGTGTAAACCGAATACAGATCACAGTCCAGTTTAAGCATTACGGTTATAATAGCACTGCCACGATGATCTCCTGAAATGATCAAATTTTACCCTGAAATGGTTGATTCTACAAAGAGGCAAGAGGCGGGGGTACACCCCGGACAGGTCGACTACTGGTTTTCATATTAATATAAGAACAAATGTTTTAGAGAAAGTTGCCACCGCAACTGCTTCGAAAACGCTTGTTTTCTGAATGATAAAACTGACAAATGCTGAACAAGTGGTGCATGTTTGTTTGTTTGTTTTTTTTCTTCTTTTTAGGCAACTGGGTTGCAACTTAAACTGAGTTGAAACTGTATGACCTTTTACAGCAGCCCTGTACCCTGATTTTTAAGACCTAAACCAGGTACAGATACACCGAATTGTAAAAAAGAAAGAGTAAGTGGAGTGCTCATTTTATGTCATAATATATATATATATATATATATATATATATATATATATATATATATATATATATATATATATATATATATATATATATATCCAAACGGATGACGTACTCAGTGAATGCCTCAGACAATGGCAAGGTGAAGAGGTGCTGGAGGAGGAAGCATCATGGGAGGACAAGCCCCTACACAGGATGTACCATCGAACCATAACTGAAGTGGCTGATCTCAAGAAGTCCTACCAATGGCTAGAGAGAGCTGGCCTACAGGACAGCACAGAGGCACTCGTCCTGGCTGCACAGGAGCAGGCTCTGAACACCAGAGCAATAGAGGCCCAGATATACCACACCAGACAAGACCCAAGGTGTAGGTTGTGCAAAGAAGCACCGGAAACAATCCAGCACATAACTGCAGGGTGTAAGATGCTGGCAGGGAAAGCATACATGGAACGCCATAACCAAGTAGCGGGCATACTCTACAGAAACATCTGTGTGGAGTATGGGCTGGAAACCCCAAGGTCAAAATGGGAAACACCTCCCAAGGTGGTGGAAAATGACAGAGCAAAGCTCCTGTGGGACTTCCAGATACAGACAGACAGGATGGTGATGGCAAACCAACCAGACATCGTGGTGGTAGACAAAGGGCAGAGGAAAGCCGTGGTGGTGGATGTGGCAATACCAAGTGATGGTAACATCATGCGAAAGGAACACGAGAAGCTTGAGAAATACCAAGGGCTTAGAGAGGAGCTGGAGAAAGCCTGGAAGGTGAAGGGGACAGTAGTGCCCGTGGTGATCGGAGCACTCGGGGCAGTAACCCCCAAACTGGAAGAGTGGCTGGAGCAGATCCCCGGAACAACCTCAGACATCTCAGTCCAGAAAAGTGCAGTGTTAGGAACAGCAAAGATACTGCGCAGAACCCTCAAGCTCCCTGGCCTCTGGTAGAGGACCCGAGCTTAGAAGGGACACCACCCACGGAGGGTGAGGAACGAGTTATATATATATATATATATTGTAGGGGTGTAAAATTTTTCTTTTAACGTGTTACTCTCAAAGTAATATATTACACCCCTACAATATTGCAATCAAAGTTACAAAAGGTTTTGCATGCATTAGATTCTAAACTCTTAAACTCTACGCCAGTGTAGCAGAAGCAGTGTCTACCTGGAATCAAGTTTGCCCAACCAGCTACTGTTTGATTCTCGGCTCTCCGTATATCTTCAGGAGTACAACATAAAACATGATAAAACAGGATCTGTGCTAAAACAGGGACCATCACTCCACTGCTGTCAACGTCTGTGTCAAGTGACTGTTGGTAGAAAATACAGTTTTATTTTGAAAAACAACAGCTATCTATTAGTATTAGTTTACTGACCACATGAACTGTTCATTTGCGTATAAGGAGTGAGTATTTAACAGTAATTTATAATTAGCAGCACTATAGTACAGATACTTTTGTAAGACCTTTACAGCAAGTCTTCATTGTGGTTTCCCAACATGTACAGTGGAATAAAACAGATCCGTTACCACGTCTAATTTAAGGTCACAAAAATGTCAGGTCTCACCTGGTTTGCACTTGTAACCACCCTGCAGGAATTACCAATAATCATCAGTTGGCAGATTAGTAGTTAATAAATTACCATGGATACAGTTCAAACAGGCCTTGCTTGTTGTCATTGAACATTATCACCCGGTTCCTCCAACTGTCCTTATGTTCCACAGATGTGGGCAGTTCCTCTGCTTCCTTTATGTGCCGGTTTAAGAGATGATCACAAGTCACAGCACTTTGACCTGTCAAAGCATGAAATGATTAGGTGCTTTTACCGGCCGTAATTACATGTGACCCTGAGGGCTTTCATGCTTTTTCAAGTCAAAATGTCTGCTGATAATATGTAGGTTACTTCAGATGTGTTTAGAACAAATCCAATCTTCACGGTACGCTAAGGCTGTTTTGAAAACCTGTTTTGATAAATACAAACTTACAAGCTCTGGGTTTTGCACAATTTGCATTTTGAAGTTAAATTATGTTTGAGTCAGTTTAGTGAAGCTAAGCAGGTCCGGCTGAAAGGTTTTCCTTATCTGGCCCGTGACATTGTTGAATAAGCTGGGGAATCTATTTACATACAGAAAAAGATTTTCTTCTGGGTGGAAAATATTTCTACCTGTTGTAGTTGAGGCACTCCTTAAAAACCAGAGGAGGAACGGTTGAAAAACAAAAGAACAGACATCACAGTTTGAATGCTGATTGGCTGGTTGAACCAGAGCCAGGACAGGACCAATGATAAGTGTTACAAAGCTTTGGAAATGCTTAAATGTTAAGACATACAGGTGAAAATCACAGACCACAGCTAGACCGGACAATCTTCTTTTTGTTTCTTTTTCTTTTTTTTACAGTTGTCTGCATATAATTTACATGGTGGGTTAGTGCTAAAGTTGGCAAAGGAAACCCTTTTGTTTATAATGATATGGACAATATTCAATCTTTAGATGACACAATTTTTAGATTAATTTGCCAGTCGCAGAGCTCCCTGATGGATCAATAGGAGAAAAATAAATCAACAGGCAGGTGATGGAACTTAACTGTTAAGTGTGAACAACTCAACATCTGTCAAAGACACTCGTCAATGTGTGGTTGAGTTTTTGCCAAAGGCTATATATAACAAGTCACATATCTGAATCTGTTGGGATAATCCTTATTGAAGTTAAGACCGGTTTGAAAGCGAGGCAATCAGTGGAGTCCCCACGCAGAAGGGAATCCTGTAGGGGAAATGCAAAAGCAAGGTACATAACATCCCAAACAATATGAGCAGGAAGCTCATTTTTGCATTACATAATATTTTGTTCTCACCTCCAGCTCTGTCTATAGCACAGACAATCTCTGCTATCTGCATTTCCCAATCCAGCTCTTTATCCATCTTCATTGGTCTTTCTGTTTTTGTGTGTCCTAAATAAATAATAGTACAGTTGTAACTATTGCCTTTAACCTCAGACTACATATATATAAATATATATATATATGTATAAAAGCAGGGGCAAAAATAATGGTTTTATAAATTGTGAGTTGTATAATCTGCCAACTCTCAATGTTGCAAAGACTGTTAGCAGCCTTGTATTTTAACACCACCATAAAGCAGATCGCTGTCTGTTGCTATGACTTCTGTCTCTTATACAGGAGAGAAGCTAAAGGTCAAAAAACAGCACATAAACACAAGAAACAACAGCCCAGATCTCACGTAGATCCACATATTCCTGAGGCTGTCCTCCAAGTGGCTGGAACACATCAAAAAAATGTAGATGTGCACCAGTGCAGATCAGTTACCACACTCAAGCCTTAAAGGTAGGGTAAGTGATTTTTTTTTTTTTAAATCTAACCAAGAAGGCTTTTTGTAACACTCAGTGAACATCTCCACACCACCCGCTATCTGGGCACCTCGTTAATAAATCACAAGGGAAGAAATCCATATAAAGCTCAAACATAATAAACATTGCTCAAGCCAATTACTGATGGCTCTCTGTGTTTTGCTGATGTTTCGTTTTGAAATATTAACAGAAGGGATGTCACCCAGAATTATCTAACCTAAAATGTATCATTCACCCCACAAAAACCCCCACAGGGGATGAAGCATAGTAAAATTCCCCACATCTGTGTTTTTAGTCTCTTTAATCTGAATGAAAACTTTAACATTTCCTTAAGGTCTTTTGCCAACTATGAGTGATGATTATAATCATTTGTGTTTCATGTTTAGCCTTTGAATATGAAGCTGCAAATTAAAGTCCAACATCGGACAGGTAACATGTAATATGTGAAAATGCAGGCCCTTGAGGCTTTAGGCATCTCATAAACACACCTCATGCCAAACAATGACTAACCATTTGTTTCCTCACTGTTCACCTCCATCCCATTCAACATTGCCATTTGTACCTCTCCATTGCTATGGCATCAAAGCTCTGAGCTTAATTTTACTGAGGTAGGTTCGCAGTAGGCCATCAAAACAACATTCATCACGTGAAAGCCTTGTACAACTGCTACACAGTCATCCCGGCACCACTGTGTCAAATGGTATGTTCATAGCGTCTGATATTTAAAGGGATTCATTTTTCCACTAAATCTCTGAATCAAATCTTTGGAAATGTTAGTTCTGACAACCTGTAATCTCTTTCTTCCATGTGTGAGTATATGAACACTACTAACTATAAGAGATGTCAACATTACTATGTTGTTTAGTTAAGAATTATGACTGGCACCCATCAGACACCTCGACCAACATTCACATTAAAGGATGAGGGATGTTGCTCGGATTTATCTTCATTTTGATGTTTCAATCTGTGAGCCATTTTGAAAGTGTAGTTCTTTTTTACTGCGTTGCTATCTGTAATCTGAACGTCTGAGAATATGCGTGTGTCAGGAAATTGGTCGCGCTCTCTGCTTGTCACAACACAAACCGTCAATCAATGCTGAGCGTAGAATTGCTTATCAATACAAGCTGTCTCTCTTTCGGCTCAGATTTGACTGGTAACATCGGGGTCCCAAAAAGTACCAGAAACCAAAATGACCAGTCTTTTCAGAGGAAAATGAACCTAATTTGTGTTTCTGCTTGTCTCCTGTGTATCCACACATCCACACATCCACACAAGCACACAGCGAAACACATGGTTGACTGGGGACTGCTGTTCTGCCAGCAACATCATCACTCTCCTTCCCACCCTTGTCTCCATGGAGACAGGCTTCTAGGGTTGGCTGGCTGCAGACTGTTGTGAATCAGCACAGACTTAAGAAAAAAAATCAGCTTGGGAAGGGGGGGGGTCTTTTTGTTTAAACGTGACTGAGCTGTGTGCTGTCTCTGTCTCAGCGCCGAGGTGATCAAAGTGTGTGACCATTCCTGAATACAGATGTGAAGAAGGAGCAGAAAATGAATAAATAATAATATTTTTTAAAAAGGCAATATTCACATGGTACAGATTAAATCAGTCTTTCTGTGCATTTAATGTTGAATATTTTCACAACCTCATCTAATACTTAACACTTTTTCTTTCATCGTCATCTACTGAACATCAGTATATGCAATTTCCACAACATAATATTTATTCAAACAGACCGCAAAAATAATGACATTCTTATCACTCACATGATTGACCTGTTTGTTTTTTTTTTTACTATTTGGACCTTGGTATTTTTCTTTCAGAGATGAATTTAGTCTTACATATTTGGAGTTTTAATTAAATCCGTGTCAATTCCATTATGGTGGGAGGAAGTGCAGGAAAGATCCCAGACACCTGAATAATTAGAAATACTTACTTCACATATTGATATGCAAGGAGAGAAGAAATCCGAGGCATCATTTAAATTGATATATTGGCTTGATATATTGGTTTTTAGGACTAAATTAAATTAATACATTTTCACAGTCAACACATAAAATTGAATACATTCAATGAGTGTGCTTACTTTTTGTTATTCAGCAGAGAAAATGGCAATAAAGAAACACCCCGATGCACAAGTTTATGACACTTTGAGGATGTTTTTATTCCTTTTTTTATTCCTTCTAACCTTTACTTTATGGGAATATGTTGGAACACTCACAATTGTAATGAAGCATGTGTAAACTTTAGAAAGAGAAAATGGTTAAAACGTGACATTGAGCACACTGGTTTTTGCAAGAAGCAGACAAATGCACATACGGTAATTAAACTGTAAACATAATAATTAAATGTTTGTTTTGTTACACATTGTTTTTAAAAAATAATCTAAATTTTCAAGTAAACCGTAGCTGGGGAATAAATGTAGAAAAGCATAAATGACCATTATTTATGAAGGAGCGTAAAAATGTACTTATATGCAGACGTTGATTAAATAGAGTTCTTAAAGTAGTTATTTCCCACCACTGCAAAATACGTACAAAACTGCTGCAAGCTGGATGTAGTTCAGGAAGTGAACAGAAGTACATTTGGCATACATAGTGCGTGTTGGCAAAGCACTGAATATAAACAACAACTATTTATTATTCACTTATATTTTGGTAGGCTGTGTTTTTTTCTACATTTAATCTATTCCATATAAAATGACTTGTGTTTCTGGCATTTCCATGTTCCACGCCCCACTTTTCTGTAATATTGTCATTCCAAACGCATTGATAATTGAGTTGAGAAAAAAGATCTAAAATCTAAAATTCATGGTTCTCTGAGGTGGAAATGACCAAAACAGGATGACTTCCTCCTGAATTGTAGAAACAGGGCGGCCAAAGAGCACTACTCAGAGAGATTAATGTAGCACAAAAACAAGTAGGGTACGTTCACGACAGCACAGCAAAGTGTACACAGAAGAAGAACAGGCTGCTAAGAGGGACTCCCTGATGGCTGTTGAGTCGAGGAAATGTCTCTCTGCTTTCTGTCAGTGGTGCAGAAAGACAACCAGAATCAGCTCAAAGCCTCTGTGATAAATGCACTAACAGCTGGACGCTTCCACAGTCAGGACAATGTCGGAAGTGTTTAGTGAATTTAGTTTTGGAGCTGATGTCATGGATCTGCCAGGCCCTTTGTGTATATGTGCAGTTACCATAGAGGAGCAGCGGAAGAGAAAACTTTCATCAGCTTAACACCTTCACCTTAACTAGAGGTCTCAATGTGCACTCTGTGTTCATCACATTTATAGACACAAGTGCACATACAGAGGCGTAAAAATAAACGCCCCCTGCTCCCTAAGCCTGCATTCATGCCATGCCTTGTGTGTGTACAATTACAGAGGAAGTGAAGCTTATTAAAGGTCAGAGGACACAGAGAGATTCCTGGTAGTGTATTGAGTGCAACGGAGGGCAAAGAAAACGCAAGGTATAGTTTATAGGGAAGGAAGAGAGGAACAGAGGCCGCCTCAACTCCTGTCAACATTGTGCACATGTAAGTTTAACTGAGCATCACACTTTCATCTGTGTAAGCCAGCAGGAAATGTGAGTATGAAGGCCAGGGAGATAATAAAGCTCATAATTCCTAGATGATCGTTTTCTTTAGACTGTAGACAACATTTTCTATGTACTCCCCCTAAAAAGAAATGAATCTGTTCTGAAATGGCCTTTAAATCACATTGAATGGTGACTTTTTTTTTTTTTTTTAACCTGGACTCACATTGGATTTACCTAAATGAAATCTTCTCCCTGTAGAATTAACAGCTGTGGCACATAGTGGAGAAACAACAAGTCCCAAAGCTTTCATAATTCGTAGACACTAGGACAGGCATAAGCCGGGTTCATTGACAGTAAATGGGCTTGTTTACATTAATTACTTCAGGGCTGGACAGAGAGAGCATGAGAGAGCTGGGATCGTCGCTGTTTTTGAAAAGGAGCCGTCACTGCAAATTACTGTCTTGCAGTTGAGCAACTTGTGAGTCTCTTATAATTGGGCTCAGGTATGTCCAGGTGCACATCGTCTAGGAGACATTATCATGCCAGAGGAGAGAGAGAGAAAAAAAAAGAATACCACAGAAAAAAACAAAACGCTCATCAACAAACTGTCATCACCACTGGAAGATGACAAACAGGTTGTACAAAGCCACAAAACCTAAAGTGAACTGAGCCAAGCCCAAGTGATTATAGAAGATTGCTATCCATTTGACGTTCCGGGAGCAAGCAAAAGACCAAAAAGACCACAAATGGCATTCAGGAGCCAGCACACAATGGAAGTGAAATGCCAGATATCTGAATGGCCTGAAGGAAGGTATACTGTTGGGCAGCAATAACTTTTAAGTTCCGGTAAAAATGACAAGATGAAAACATTAGTGGCCTTTGCTGTTTGCTCTTTGACCTAAGAAGAAAATGCAAACATGTCCATGTGTGTTGCACAGTGCACTCCAACACATCTATGCACTTGCTGTTGCACAATACTCTGCAAATGTTAAACTGAACCAAGCAAGCAAATAATGTCAAAGCACACAAGCTTATTAACATTATCAGCGGGAAGGATTTACCATTCTTTGCCTTCCATATCGAGAAAGAAAAAGAGACAGTATTGTTCTGAATTACATTTATGTTTGGGTTGGGTTTTTTTTTATGCAAAACATGCAAAGTCACAGTGAGAAAGACATTCAGCCGTCTTGGTATTTTTGGCATTTTCTAAAGCAGTGATGGGAATACTGGGACGTGTTTCTACAGAGGGGCAATCCCTGAGCGCAGTTCCCTGGACTGCTAATGTTTTTTAAAGCATTTGAGTACAGAAGGCATACAAATGATCATGCAGAAATGTGATGAAAGCAGGCAAGCAGGCTATGATACAAGGTCTCCATGGCAACCACACAAAACGGCATGCACTCACCATGGAAACAGAGCTGGTAAGGGAATATATCGAGCACAGTGCTGGAGCCGGTGACGGCCTCTGCCTGCTCGAAGTGATACAAACATGCCAGCAGCAATGCATTGGCAAATAATTTACTCACATAAAACATAAAATATATATATTTATACTCATATATACTATAATATACTGTACTTATATATAAGTACAATAATTGAAACAGTAATACAGATTGAGAAAATATTTCTATTGACTGGACTGCATGTTTTTGCACTCTGGATGATGCAGTTTGAGCAAACGTCAAGACTTTTACCAGTGAATAAATCATGACCTTGCTAGAAAATCATGCTTGAAGAATTTCCACAGAGTGAGTCAAAAGTGAACCCTGCATGACTTTTCCAATCTATTCTCACCTCCAAGTTGTCGAATACTGACACTTGGTCCATAGCCTCCCACACTGGATACAAAGGGTACCCCAAAAGTGTCATTTTCTCTAATCTGATAACATAACTGTTGCGGGAATCGTCTCCATGACACCTTTACGCGATAAAATGTATTTAAATCTTAGTTATGTTTTCTTTCCTGCCTTTGACGTAATACTTTTAATGCTTAAACAAGAAATAATATGGCAATGAGAACTCAAAATATAGATTGAATGAATGAAAATAAGAAAGGCAAATAATATAGTCCCAAAGCATATGTGGCACAAACCAAATACAACAAATGGACACCTAAGCAGTTAAAATATGCATAGATTTGGATATTTTCAGTCACTTTAAGGTCTCATTTACATGGAAATAAATTATATGAATGAGTTTGGTGCATTTGTGTCGAACAGAACAGATTTTCTCCATTAATGCACCTCATGTATCTCTGAATATGTCACAATGGACACCATCCATTTTTTCTCAGCTTTAAAATATACCTGGTCTTAATAAGAGCTGCTTTAAGATATTGTAAGCAACTTGTCTATACTTTTTTTTTTTTTAATCAGATATTGGTCCTTAAGAATCCTTCCCATCCCCCCACATTCAGATCATGTTATAATTCAATCAGGCTTATAAAACATTTCTGCCATACCTGACGTTTTCCCTTATTTGTTCACACCAACCAAAACACAGCCTTCACACTGCACTAAAATGCCTTTTATTTTAGAGGGAAAATTCCTCGTAGCGAGTTTCAAGGTGGAATTTCTTTATTTCTTTTTTGTTTTTAATGGAGGACCCTCCAAGTCTCATCTGAACTAGTTTCAATAGCTTCACCATGAATAAAGAAGTGATCCCAGCAAGTTACATTTTCCTTATTAACATTTTTTAAGTTTTTTTTTGCATCATTAAATCAATCATTAATATTATGGCTAGAAGCTACCTACCTCTTAAGTAAAAGCCCCCCCCCCCCCCCCCCCCCCCCCAACGTTGGAGCTGAGACACAGACACCACTTTCTTTCTTTCTAGCAGCAGTATAACACGACATAGTCCAGTAGGCGTCAGTTAATAGAGTCACAGCTGACTAACCTCCACGACAAATAACCCTACACAGTCGCTTCTTGGATTCATTTACCTGTGTAGTGTAAATGATAATGGTTGCCCTGCCAGACAAGGAGAGACCCCAGAAAATCCTCATTCTGTTGCTGCTTTCCCAGTGAAACATAGTAATATGCAATAAAACATTCACAGAGGCTCAGATTTAAGGATTTGCTTGCTTACATGTGAATTAAAAACAAACTTCACCACATCCATGGATAATTTACCCAATTCTGAAAAATAATGAGGGTAAATTATATAATTATATAAATAACTATATATGTTATATACAAAAGAAAATAAAAATCTAAATCATTGCTTCCAAACAGAGGACTCCTGACGCACAGTGAGTTGGCATTAAACAGAAAGAAAAAATAATCCTCCATTAAGTTATTCTCGTTAATTAAACACTGAAACAGGGACACAGAGATACCGATCAGCAGCCATTAAAAGTTGAAGTGCATGACTGGTTTCAGGTTGGAAGACACGGTGCCTCTGTGAACTCAGAAGGGTTTTTGGTGGTTCTTGGGGTCCAGATGAGCTCCCGATTGCAAAATATGTAGGATGCAAAAGAAGCTGTTAAAATTGCAATTTTTCCGTTACGTTTTAAGGAAATGTCTGGTGATTCATTGTGTTTGGAGACTCTTTGATTCAAAGTCGTGCATAGACCCTCTGCACTGACTGTCAGCCAGCCTGGAGCGAAACTGTCTGCTTACTGGAATGATGGGCGTGGCAGAGTTTTATCTGGAAAAACCCGACTCGAGCCAATGTCTCCACCTAGTGACGAAACGACGGTCTGCATGAATATGTTTCCTCTCTTTAACAAATAGTCAATCTTTAAGAAACTATTTACAAATCCCAAGCAGCTTCTTATTTTGTCAATAGTGAGCCATAATTATGGCAGCTGATTCATCTAAGTGAAATTACGAAAACCTTTAAATCACACCCATAAAGCCTATTGATATATTCTGAAGTATATTACACAATAGCTTTCCTAGTGCACTTCTGGTGAACCAAGGGATGTCTGCCTTCATCCTTTTTTCGTTTTTATATTTCTTCTATACAATTCAGAATGCTGCAAATGAAATATCACAGGGAATCAATGCATTTCCTCACAGCATTGTTAATAAAACACCATGTTCCTTTAACACAAATTAATCAACGCTATCGTAACAAAATACTGCCACCATGTGTTGAAAAGTAGCATTGCGGTATTGGTAGTTTAATTTCAAACCAAAAGGTTGCGAGGACAGAAGTAAACATCACAGAATAACATTTAAATACGATCATAAGACAAAAAGTCATTCAGGAAGTTGATTTATTCCACAGATCAAATAGTTATGACAATTTTTCAGAAAATTGTCCATGCAACTCTCATTATATCCATATATTATAGTACCACTCTCAAAAACACATACACACAGAAGACTTGTTTTGGTGAACATATATTATTAATAATATTATTGTTATGCACAAAATATAAAACTAGCATCAACCTTTGACATCAATATGCAGTGGCTGCAACTTTGCTTCTCTTGCATGTCTGTTTATATTACACAAAGTATTTACTATGCAGTGCATAGCACCCACAAATATCTCTTGTGATATTGCATAATAAATATGAGAAGCCTTTGTAAGACTAATGAATAAGACAGAAGGAGAAAAAAAATAAAAGGACAATATAAATAAAATTGGACATAACCACCTGACAGGTTACTCTGCATCTGCGTTTGTGCACTCTTGTCTGTACCTACAAATTCATTAAAAAAATAAAAGAATTGAAAAAAAATGAAGAAGTTACCTCGCAGACCCAGAGATAACCCATCTAACCGATGTCCTGCCGAGCATCCCAGCCTTTCAAACAGCCTGCTTATGTAAATTACTCATCTCCAAAGAAGAGTGGATCAATACAAGTTTTCAGACTGACCGTTAACTTCTCAAACATGAAAAGATAAAATCCTGCCAAAAGCAACTTTGTGGCAACAACCTGAAGTATGTTATAACGTTCACAGATTCTTCAGTCTGTGAACCTCCTGTTGTGGTAGATGTGGGGGAAAAAAAAAAAAAAACTTATGAACAAAGTGAATGACCAAACGTTAATACCAAAGAGTGTTAGGTTTTTTTCAGTATGACATAAAAGAGAAAAAAACATGACATAGTCCCTGGTGATTTTTTTTTTTTTTGTGTTCAACTTCAGATATTTCATCTCACCGGATCAACGTATCTAATCACAAATCAGAAAAATGTTGTTTCCATAGCAGCCATTTTGAAAGCGGCGTCACATGACGAAAAAATACATAAAACTGTATTTAACGGACTAAACTAGACTGGACGTTTCCCCCTGTGAACTGAGGACTGGTGTTTCGAAGGTTTTAGAGTTGGAAAGCTGAAACTGCTTTCATTTCTCTGTCTGTAGAAATTATCTTTCACATAGCACCCCGTGGAGTTAAAGCTCCACCTCCTCCGCCTTGAGCAACAGCGCCTGCTTCACTCCACAACAGCCGTCAGAGTGCTATGACGCAAATGTCTCTCACGTTGTGCTTCACACTTCTCCATTAACCCGCCTGCTACGGGCCTCAGCTCAGGTCGCGCTATCTAAGCACTGCTCCAGCGGACCGCTGACGTCGCATTCAGATTATTTGTACAAATTTCGTCCGTCTTCCCTTCTAACCTCCATCGCCTCCCTTTGATTCACCACCACATTTATACTTTGCTCCTCAGCACCCCTGCTTTGGTTGCCTCTATATTTATCTCTTTTTCCCACCACTGATCTTTTCTTCAGTGTTGGAGGAGGAAGTTGGTTGCCATATTGATGTCGTTATTTGAAGCTCTGAGGGCCTCAAGGGCATCAGTTCTGGAAAAGCCCATTTCCACCAAGCGTGCAACCTGTGGGACAGGAAAAAAAAAAAAAAAATCAATCGATTAAACAGAGAAAACAAATGATCACATTTCACCAGGATGTCCTTCCCAGATTGATGCAACTAGAACAGATACAGTACTACTTGTGTTAGCTTATAAAGATTATGAAGATAAAATAAATTAAAACTGCAAGTTAATAATATCTGCAAAGAACACAGAACAAAGGCCCATTCATGCAAAGGTACACATAAGCAAACCCCCCACCTGCTCCTCTGCAACATGAGAGTTGTCCAGCAGCGGTGGCTGTGTGGACTGGTGCGTCTGAGCCTGAGGGCGGGGTTGCACTGGGGGTCGGTTTTGTCCTCTGTGCCGCAGCGAGGGGAACAACCTGGACCACTGTAACAACCCAGCCTGCACAAACACACAGAAAGAATCAAGCACTTTCTATATTTGTAAAGACTGTACAAATAATACAACTGCAACCACGGAAGTCAATCCACTTCTGACGCCACGTGATTGTGTGTACCACAGTAGTTAATAACTATGTACATGCGTCTACCTGTGGCTGGTGTCTGGCATTCCTCCTGGCGTCGTTGTATTGTGCCAGAAGCAGCTGCTGGTCAAGCAGATCCATTCTCTGCTGCCTCTGGATGTCCAGAGTTGCCCCCATCCCCACGGGTGTCTCGCTGCTTGGCTGGGAACCTTCACAATTACAATTGCACAACATATTTAACATACTTTAAACATTGTGTAACTTGTACAATAACTGGTACGTTGTAACACTGAAAAACAAAGCTTTTGGGTGAGATTATTCGATAATCTGAGTCACGTTACTACATAATTCTGATATGGTGTTATTTGGACACAGACACATTACACTTATGCTTGTCAAGTACAGGTTACTTTGTACAGAAAACTTTCACAGCTGAAACACCTACAACGGCTGTACAGGACAACAACACATTATCGGCTATTTAAAAATAAATAAATAAATTAACGTGAAAAAAATCTGGTTGAATGAACACTGGGTAATTTTTCGTGTTGTCTAGCTCTCTATGTCACACATCAATAATGATGAAACTAGCTCACAGATTAACTGCAGACATCATGGCAGAGGTGACGAAGACGATCCAGGAAAGTAATGACTGAAGAGGAACGAGAGCGTGATCGGCCAAGACGCCAAGCAAGAGTAAATCTGGCGCACCGTTGTACATTAAACAATAAAATAGGAGACAAATGTAAAGGCAAACGTAAGTCCCTGCGGTGATCAGGGACCCAATGCAGTGGCGACCCCTCGGTCAGGGGGAGGGACATGACTGAATTAAATTTTTGACGCATTCAAAGAAGCTTTCAGACAAGATGATTTTAGGCCCAATTTGCCAGTCAGAGACTTTGCTGACAGGGGTTGGAAGTGCATCCTGAACAACTTAAAGATTCCTCAAAGATGCTCACCAGATGGCTGACAGATATTACACGAGGAAAATATCTAGTTTCACTAGTCGAGCTACAACCAATGAGAAAGAAGAGAAACCCAAAGGGGTGAAGCAAGAGGGAGACACGCACAATGTGACGTAATACAATACAGCAGGAAGATACTTTTTTGTTGCCTGTGCTAATCCACTTCTATTACCAATGTTCTTTTTATAACATTAAAAAAAACACCACCATTTGTTTCCTCCCTCAATCTATTTTCAAATAATCAACTATGTTTTGAGCATTGTTATGCATGGTTATAAAATGTACTTTTGTAGACCAGACGGGCGACGGATTCACGGTCGGATCCTCCGTTCCCGATAAATCACGGATTTTGAACACAAAAAAGGACAAAAAGACCCCGAAGTCCAAAGCAGCACGTCAAAAAGTATAACAGTAAAAAGTATAATCGTTTTAAACTAACTTCTATTTTAGTTTTAGGATGTCTTTTTTGTTTTTTATAAGGAGAACTGAAACATGTGAGATAGACAGAATGTTAATATTTAGTAGTATTTTCTATGAACATTGACTTTTACGTTACTGATATCAGGATAGGACTGTAACCACTGTCAACTAGCACTGGCATTTAATACCCATGTACATCCTTCATATCCCTGCTCTCATTTGCTGTATTTTAATAAAACTAAATTCTTAAAAGGATTTCATTTTTAGACTGTTTTTGTTCGGAGAAAACACAATGAATCGGAAATTGTGACCCAACCATAACAACTGTTACGGCTACACACATTACAGCAGCAGTCACAAATGTGACTTCATCTGATGAAAATCACCTTTGACAAAATCTCTATTTGGAGTTTATGAACATTATCAGCTGGACTCACTTGAGAAGACTGGTTCCAGAATGTACCGCCCAATACAAGACACCCAGGCAGGAACAAAGAGGATCTTCTGTAACCAGAGAACATTGGAGTGGTACAGTGCCCCCGAGATCTGAAAAGCAAAAATGATAAAAAATATATGTGTAAATAAAGAACATAAACTTTGCTTGATGTCACTGAAACTATGTGAGGAAACTCAAATGTGCTGCAGGACTGAGGAAGTAACTCATCAAGACCCTGCTGTTTCCACAGACATGTATACTAGAAGAAAAATAAAAACGGGCTATCTCAGTACTTACAGATTCATTTTCTGCTCATGTATAAGCTTCAGTGTCCTGCTAGTATAGAATGTTATAAAATACATATACAAATAATGGTATTAATAACACCAACACCTGCCTTTGTTATCATTTTAGCTTGTTGATACTCTAACCCACACTAGGGGAGTGTGCTCATACTATGGACCCATGATAAACACTGTATCCCAAACCATTTATCACACTTTTAAATACTGGCATGCTTCCTGGATACAAGTTAAACGACGTAGATTTAGGCAACTCACCAGTCCACTGAGTGCAAGGAGCCACATGAACGGGCTGGACGTCAGCAGCTACATCACAGAATGATTTAGAAGAAAAAAAAAAAACAACACAAAGAATGAATCTCAGCTGAGCTGAAAACATGTATGAAGACCAAATAAAGATAAACAAAAGCAAAATAGCACAGTGACATTATAAGAGAGCATGAGCTCACCTGCAAGCCTACTATGTAAACCAGAGACTTGTTGGTGATGTGGATGTGGCCCAGTATCTGGGTGACTGGCATCCTGGGGATCGACAGGTAGAAAGGCACAAACAGAGAGAAGACAGGAGCAAGCCTGTGGTTGAAGATATGGGAAAACAAGTCATGACAGCGGACACCAAGAGAGATAGTTTAGACAAAAAACATTTGAGTACGACTGTCACGTCAGACCCTTGAGAAGGGTCTGGGATGTTGGACTTTTGACACAAACTATCTGGATTACCTAATCAGTTCACTAGGTGTGTAAAGGAATTTTTGATGCCCCTCTTTTGGTGAAGAATGTCGCTGTCACAGACTTCCCACTGCTAAATGCGACATATGCGACTCTAAAGCAGGAGGGGGTTTATGGACCAAGGCTTACATGTGGTGTAATGTGGTGGGGAACATAAAAATGTTACACTTGAATGGCACATAGTTTGAACATTGCTTAAAACCATCATAAACTTGAGTAAAAATAAAAATGATCAAATTCCAATTGCACTCATTCAGTTGCCATAAAATAATTATTCCGTTTCAGAGATGCAACACAGCTGCAGGCTACTCACAGTCCTGCAGGCAGTTCCTCTACTTCATAATCAAACAGATGTTGAAAAACACACACCAAGAGGAAGTCCATGAGCGCAGAGAGACACCAAGTGCCCAACAGGAAGGACTAGAAGTGGGAAAAAGCATAGTGTATGCCAGTTAGAAAAATAAATACTTGCAAAACAGCAGTCTGGTCCACTTTCAGAAAACACTTTCAGAAAACTTGGACAGGTGACGAAAGATTAGTGATAAAGATAAATGATGATCACATATACAATCCTAAAGAAATCTGAATAGTTTTTCTTTTGTGGCGTATATGCCATTAAGTGTAGAGGAATAACCCGAGTACGTCAGTTCAACTACGAATATCAGCATGTTTACTTTTTGTCTTTATGTGTTACTACAGTTATCTGTGGTCCAGCTCGGGCACAGTCTATAAAAACAATGTTCTTTTTAAAATCTCAAGATTTTAAAGATAGAGATGCCCTTTTCAGTGAATGTGCGAGTTCCCGTCCGCACCCCAATTTCCACTTTTTTATTTTATATCCAAGCAAAGTTAATAACATTAGTGTAGTATTAACCAACTTTTAACCAAATCAATACTGAATTCATTGAATCACGCCAGGACCAACGCTGAGCCATAGTTTAAAGACTTACAGCAAACTTCCTGGTGCCAAACCTCCTCTCAAAGATTCGAAAGTTGTAGATCAGCAGGCTGCTGCAGAAGGAGTCCTTCAAGTCTAGACAGACGAGTCGTCCACATAACAACCTCCACACCTACAACACACGGAAAACGGGGATTATATGGACATGTGTACTATTACAACACTGTGGAATAATATCCCCTCTAAATAACACGAAATACTCAACCTAAACACTGTCTGACAAAAGTACCTAAATTTGGATATCAAATCCTTTTTAATAACAGTTTTATAAAACAAAGTCAACCTCCACTGAGTATTTGTTTCACAGGACTCAACTATGGTTTATGACAGCAAAAGGAGGTGGCTAAAAAGTCATGTGAGCCAAATGTGGAAGGAAGGGTCGTGAGCATAATTCACAGTTCTGTTCTCACTTCAAACGCCTTTTTCCCCAAGTCACCCAGTCTAGGCCATGACCGGTTTTTATTACCTCAAACAGCTTATTTCATTCAAACAACTGTTTAAATCCTCACATCCTTAATAGTTGATGATAAAAAAAAATATGCAGGAATTATGTTTAATTAATATCGTTTACGTAGCCAGGAAAGAAACAACTTCTATCACTGCAAAATGCATCTTGGATTATTTTCTCTTTTTAATAATAACTCCACGATAATTCACCTCGTTGTTTCTATGGATGCATAAAACTAGAGATACACAAAAAAGGAGGCACAAGGACTACATGTAATCATACTGGGTCTGCTTCACTAACGCAGGTCTTTGGCCTCCGGGTGTCGCGGACAGAAGCTCCTGGACACGTACCCGGTGTTGGTGCACGCCAGCCTGCAGGTTGTACGCGAACACGTCTTGGTACTGTGGCAGCAGGGTCAGCATCACAGTCAGCCCACTGAGAACCAGCAGAAGGCTTTTGGACAGCGGAGCCTTGTCTGTGCCAAACATAAACATAAACATAAACACACACACACACACACACACACACACACACACACACACACACATATATATATATATATATATATATATATATATATATATATATATATATATATATATATATATATATATATATATATATATATATATATATATATATATATATATATATTTAAATTAAAGTTTACGACAAGGACGTGACACCGTCACCTTTCTCGCTGAGCTACTTTTTGCGTTTTCACTGACACTGAGATCGTTTATTCGTGTACAATTCGTGACTGTCGGGTGGCATGGTTTGAACCACGAGACCTTAACTGAACCGTCAGGCTACTCTTTGAAGCATAACGAGTGTTGTTAATTAACAAAACTCGGAGGGAAGTGACGGATTCAGTTTGGAGTAAATGAATGACAGCGGCGTTAGCACGTCGCTAGGCTAGGCGTTAGCGTTGAAACCAAGATGAGCACCGAGCCGGGACAACTTACAGAGGCCCCGGGAACCGGTGGTGGTAAACATGTTGACCAGGTGAGGTAAGGGCTCGAGGTGAACGTCGTTAATAGCAAAAACAAGAGGGAAAAAAACTAGCACTACAGCACCAAAATAAAGTTAGAGACAGTATCCATGCTGTCACCGGGAGGAGAAGGAGACAGGAGGGAGGGACTCTCCGACGGAAGCCTTACAAGGACAAAACATGTTCCGTCGAAGATGTATTACACCAACTGACCTGCAGAGGACACTGTTGCGCTGTGTAGGAGATTTGACTTAGACGCTTTTATACAATCACCGCGTCACCTTTCAACGCTGCTCCGTCAAACTTTTGTTACTAATAATGAAACAATATTAAAATTATGAAAAGTTTTTTTCTTAATCAAGAGCTGATTGTGTTCAATTCTACTACTTAATTTTACAACTTAAAGTACGTTTAATCAAATATGAAAACCAAATAATTAAAGTGCTACTTCCATGAATAGTGAAAAGTATTTTGTGAGTATTTTATTTTCATCTAATGTCTTTCGCATAATCAATCCCAATTGGATTACAAGAAACAAACCATCTTGACAAATTTCACTTGACATAAACACTGGATATCCTACTAAAATGATAAGCACATTTTAATCATAAACCTCATAAACCTCCAATAAATAACCTTCCAAAAATAATCACTATAGGGATCATGATAATAATATAATAATAATGCCTTTTTTAATAGGTATTCTGAAACCCATGAAGAACTGACAGGAAAAATACCTTGAGTATGATGGTTCATGCTGGTTTAATGATTTTTGAGGCTCCAGTTCACTTCACCAGACTGCATCCACACACAGTACTGAGCATAGCCTCATTTCCATCTTTTGTCTGACCAGTTGCCGTTAAAAGAGTGTGCAACCCCAGGTTGACAGCCACAGCTTTAACAATTGTAGCCTCCCTGGAGCTGGGATTTAGTGGATTCATAAGTGTTTCATGAGGGCAGATCATATACCCAGATCGTCCTCCTCATGAGCGGTCTGCTTACACATTACCCCACCCTGCCATTATCTTATGAACCCCAGATAGCATTCTAAAGCTATGAAGTACACGCCTGATCATATTTTATCTTTAGCTGTGTCATCTATAACCATTTGCTTAGTGCTTCAAAATTATTTTTGGTTGGTTATGCATCCAGGCAATGCAGCAGATTTTTCGTTTCTTGTGATGTGCTATTTGACAAGAGTTGTAACAGTGTTAATTGTCCTTGAGGCCCTGAGCAGGATACGGCTTCACAAAGTCCAGATTAATGACTTTTTCTTATGGTCTTCTGGGTTTATCTGCATGGTGTCATATCTTGTCAAGGTCTGGACTTCCTTTGCAGATGTCGTGCTTTGTCTCACAGTCCAGAATCTGAAAGTTTTGACATCAAACAGTGTGTATCCAATCCTCTTGCTTCCTCTTTGCTTGCTCCTGATTTATATCATTCAACGCTTGTGTTTCATCCAAGTACATTTGAAAAGATATGGTGAACAGCTGTCTAATAGTGTTGCATTTCCCCATTAACCACATATGCAGTTGTGTTAGTTCCCATTGGTTAGTTCCCACCCATTAGGCCTATTTGGCTGCCTGTGGTCAGATGTGGCTGCAAAGCAGAGCTCAGTAACAGCTTGCTAATTGTGTTTCAGACCTTCTCTGTCACTGACGTGGGACTGAGGTCTAAAAAGGTTGCTTTGCCCCTGTTCTCAATCAAAGATAATCAGATTAAACAGTGCAGGGATGTGTGTATTTGTGTGTTTGTGTGTACTTACCAATAAAGGGACTCCAGATTTGGAGACAGCCTTGACTCCTGCTGTTTGCTTTGTTCATTAAGAGGAGATGAGCAGATGGTTTGCTGGTCTGTTGTGCAGTGCACACATGCAGGCACACACACACACACACACACATGCAAATACACAAACACAGATGCATGCTCAGTGCTGTCACCTTAGCTTTATCCTCCATTTATCTTTTCCATTACACATCTCTCGGCAGGACAAAGCTACTCTGTGAATTGTGAAAGGATGTGTGCACGAGTGTGTGAGAGACAAGGGAGCGTGAAAAAGAAGAACAGCACTGAATGAAGTCACAAACCTTTTTAGTCAAGACAGCCTCTGAGGTGGTCATCTGAAAAGCTGATGACTCATTCACACATTCATTTATGTGAATCATTGCTATTCACGTGTCAGCCACTATGTATTCAGGAAGCTTTGCTTGTAGCAGAGGTATTGTTTTCGTCCTGCTTCACAGCTTATCTGCTGGTGTCCAGGAAATGGCACACAGCACATTTAGACAACGTTGCATGAATAAAACTTGACGGCAAAACATTTCTCAGGACAGAAAATGGGTTGGGAACAAAGTTAGATGTATTATTTAGGACTTCTGAAAAAAAATAAAATATTCCTTGCCAGCTAAATTCTTGAACAAATCTTGTAAATCCTGAGGAACGTTCCCCTGATATTTTAGGTAACAAGTATTTTTGATCCTTCACATACTTTCAGAGATAAAACTGTTCTTACTTTTGGAGGTTTTACAATTGTAAAAACATTTATGGACATTTTCAAAAAATATAATTCTTAATATTAATTTTCAAAAATAGCACTTAAGGAGTTTCAATCCACAATAAGTCAGAAAATATTTACAATATTTTAATTATCTATAAGTTTATTATTATTATTATCATTATTTGATAGGAAAAGCTCATATAATAGCCACAACTTTTCACACATCAGAAAAGTTGGAACTTTCTACATAGTTGCTACATGTTTATAAATAATGATTATTAAAGTCAAAAGCTGCTTATTGCCCCAAACTGATTCTGTACAACTCTTCAGCCTTATCTATCTTTAGTAAAAATGCTAATAAACATTCTACATCATCAAGATTACTCCACTTTCTGTCTGTCCATCAATACTTAGGCCTCTGTCTGTTTTTGGAGATGTCGCAAGAATTACTGCCATATACTTCCTCGTATCTTCACATATCAATGGTGTTTCCGTCACAGTCCCGGCACATATCAGGTGGCTTTTTTAAATAAATGTAAAGCAGCCATCATATAATCGCATTTCAGAAAACTACCAAACCGTATGTTTGCATGAAAAAAAATACTCAAATAGCAATTTGATTAAAAGCTGCACTTTTGAAATAAAGAAACAAGCACCGAGACAGTTTAATAAAAAGGATTTGTATTGTTTGTATTGTCAAACTGCACTACTGCATAACACACACAATAGAAGTAATTTACTGACTGTACAACATGCCATTATGTTTTTTGTCTTTTTTTTCCAGAATAATAAAAATGATGACTATATTTATGTACACAACTCTGTTACACGTTATATTCATCACTTGCGTCCAAATAAACAGCACTGACAAAAAAAAACAATTATGGTCGTCCTCATCTAGGATCTAAAAACCTAGATTGAAAGAAACACAGTCAAACACAACATCAGGGAAAAAGTACTCTTATCACTACAGCTGAGATTTTGTGATAAATGCAATAAATTAAACAAGAGAGCAAAGAGAAAAGTTCAGATGTCACCTATGTAATGTGGGGGAGGTGGGGGCTTGTGTCCGTGACGCCGCCGCGGGACTGAGCATGCCTGTTGATTGTATTTGTCATAAGTGAGGAATCTTCATCACCGTTCTTCCAAAGATCTAATCATCTGTCCACCCTTCCACCTCGTATTCAGTACATCCCGGAGGTCTGGAGGAACACTCTGCTCTCTGTAATCCAAAATAAATTCAGATTATGTCAAACACTTCAAATCAGACTCCAGTAGTTATTAATCCACCCCCCTACAACAAGTAATGTATATTTTAATGTTCATGCCATGAAAACCCCACTCATTGGCTTAAAATGGCTTGAGCATTACTCAATGCCTTTTTCTCCCTCATTCTGTGAATGGGTATCTATGTACATACTAATCTGATACTACCCTCGTGTGCACCCACCAGCAGCTGCAAGGGCCCAATCACTCAGCTGGGTCGGCAGCTGAGTGATTGGGCCCTCCCAAACTCCCAAATTAAAATTAAATTAAATTCTGCCCATAGCTTATTCTTGCTTCTCATTCCGTTCTTCTCCCGCCATATACAAAACAACCGGAAAGCCCCAAGTTTTCCGACTTCACTTTTCCCGGAGTGCCGGTGATGCTGCAGTCCGGGAAAAGTGGTGCAGTAAAAGAAAAAAAAACAAAAACGGCAGCAGCTGAAGTGAGGCTTTGGTCGATGTTTGCTCGTGATATGCCTTGAACTGGATAAGAAACAGATTACACACGCGTAAACAAGATTAAAAACTTTATTTTTGGCGTATAAAACAAGATAATTGAGTTCTTCACTGTGGACAGCTGAGAAAAAAAATGCTGTGTGAAATAATTAGTTCATATAAATACAGAAGACGTTCATACACGGCTACGACCAAATATTGTAAAAAAAAAAACAAAAAAACAAACAACAACAACAACAAAAACAAAAACATTATTAAGTGTGAATAATTTTTCTCGCCCTGATGCCCTTTTTTGGTGATAAAACTTCCTGGCATAAAGTAACCACATTCTGTCCTGCTGTCTGACAGACAATTCCCTTTTAAATGATTTATTACTGGGTGTTAATTATGCAAATGATGTCCAAACAAACTCGTCATGAGGACAATTAAGACAGCCATTAATTAGTGGCCAGTTCGCTTCTTGCTTCACTGACATTCAATTAAAAATTGCTTTTGAACAAGCGCGCTGTCTGGTTTGGTGCCCCTGGCACAGCGCGGAGCAGAGGTGGGCTGCAACCATGCTCTCTTTTGATGAGGCCGGGCTAGAGATCATGGCTGTTTCCTTCTCTTCCTGTTTAAGATGTTACAAGTGGGATTTTCTCATTAATCTGTCCCCGAGAAGACAATATCACAGGCAAAATAAATATATTAAAATGCCTGTCTCCATTAAAACATAAGCACCCCGTGAACTGTCTCATGCTTCATTTCATTTTGCTCAATTTCTCAGGAGCGAGCTCCCTGTGCAATCTTTCAAAAGATTTCCAGGAGATTGGTCAGTTAGGCTTCTAAAGCTGAAAGTAGGTGAACTAATGTCCTAGTTCAGTCAACGGGAACTTAATAAATCTGAAGCAGCAGGTATACCGGTGTTCTGACCATAAACTGGATTTATTTTGATAACATGAGAATCAATTTGTCGCTGCTCCTAATAATTCCCACGAAGCTGGTGCAGCACTGGCTTTACAAAGGCAGAATATTTTCATGCTTTCACTCAATATGTGAGCGTCTGTCCTGTTTTATTATCTGGTAAAAATAGCAGAAAATACCAAACTCTGTAAGTTTCCCTTTGGTGACAGGTTTCTTCAGCAGGTCAGCTTTTCTCCAAAGAAATTCAGAACCAACAAACTATAAAGGCTGTTTACACAGCTGCACTTCTGGAGAGTTTGTTATCTGGACCGCTCTACCTTGTACTGTTGCCTTCCCGTCCAGCCGGCTGTCATCGTGGCTGCTCCCGTCCACGTCTTGGGTCGCAGGTTCTGTGTGAGGAGGGGCTGTGGTTGACTGATGGACTGTAGTTTTGGTTGTTAATTAATAAAGACACGTAATTAGAGGCTAATGAACAGTTCGGGATGAGTTGCACTCAAAGCTTGGTGACATTTAATATGAAGATGAGAATTGCTGTGGTAGCTTTAACCTCATTTAGAGTAAAAAAGACATAATATTTGATTTTTTTTTTTTAAATGTGCTTTGGTTTCTGTACCTATGTGTGTGTTGGGAGTGTGCAGCAGGCTATGCTCTGCCTGATCGCGGAGTTTGACCTCCTCCTCCAAGGCCTCCTGTAGTCTCCTCTTGCTCCTCTTTTCTTTCTTCAGGCGCTTTTGGATCAGAACTGATTAAAAGAAGAGGACAGGATATTTTTTGAAGACATCAGTTTGTCGTATCTCTTCTGAAGTCACCCTAGATCTTTAAATCAAGAGATTTGAGGGACGTTTGAGCTATTCTGAGTTTGATGTGTTTAACTATTGTGATTTGATGCCCCTGATTCACAAAAAGCTCAGTATACCCCAACCTGAAATCATATATGAGGCATTTAATGATTGAATTCTACAATTTGGGGGAAAAATCAGGCGTGACTACTGGTCTGCATGACCAACATCAAAATTCACAGCAGGCCCGTACATCTGCACCTGCAACAGGTATGCAAAATGATGCGACTGGCCCAGTGGAGCGTACGTTTAACAATCACTCACTCCACCTGGAAGGATCCCATCAAACAAAATGTCCTTGATTGGAATTTCCTCTGACTGTGCTGCAGATGACAACTTTTTTGAACTTTGCAAACTTGATTTAGTTTGGCATATACTGCCAACCTCAGTCTAATTCACCTCTGCAGCTGCTTTGAGGGGTAATATGCTGTAGGTGTCCTCCCTTCCTTATCTGATTTTCATCTTAATGGACACCCTGTCAGCTTTAAAAGTGGATTAAACAAACTTTGTTTAGCTGAACAGCAGAATCATCAGTGTTTAGATGTTAAAAGTACACACTGTGCCAGGTTTGATAAATTGCACTCCAATCAATATGTGCAATCCTGGGAAGAAAAAGAAATTCCAGGGAAATGTGTGAAGTTAAGACTGACAGTTGTTTCTGTGAGGCCGTCTACCTCTGTTTTTCTGTTCCATGCTCAGCTGCCTCTCCAAGGTCTCTCTGAGCTCTCTCTCTCGGACGAGCTCCATCTTCAGCTCCGTCCTCTCGAGCTGGTCCTGCTTCTCCTGCGCCCGGGCATTCTCTATGGCAACCCTCAGCAGACCCTGCTTGGAGACACACAGTCACACACCAACAGGTTACACGCTGAACGGAAGCCAGGAGACATTCTGGTCTTCATCAAGACGGCAAATGCTTCAAAGACTTTAACAAAACAAAACATTAATGATGATGAGGTAAAGTTTGAGTTTAATTCCAAAAACAAGTCAAGCACAAAAAGAGAAAGAAATAGCTTGGAAAAACTGCTTAAAAGTAAACTGCCAACACATCGGTGTCAAACCCCCCACCCCCCCATGTGGAAGCCCAACTATAGAGGGATATCACCGCACTATAACAAAGACACGTAAAATCTGAGAAACAGGTCAGCACACGCCCCACTCAACTACTGCATATCCTAAATGTCGGCCTTGTCTGTGTTTTACCATTTCAGGAAATCCCAGAGAGTGGCTCAACTCCCTTCCTAGTCATCTTAAAGTATGATAATAACAAAGCCCCGGCAGAGCCTCACCTGGATGTTTGTGAGCAGGGTCTCTATGGAGGACAAGCCTTCCGGGAAGATGAAGGGAGTGTGGTGAAGACCTGCTGCGAGCTTCTGTCCTGCAGGGTAAGACACCCTCTCGCAGTTCTCCCTGCCTGACGGGGGTTTCTGGTAGACTTGTCTATCACAGCTCTCCCTGGTTGTCTGTGCGGCCAAGTAGCTGTTATCTGGAGAGCAGAGAGACAGCTCGATGTCACGTCACTGAAGCTGACAGACTCCTGACTGAATCTGTTTAACAGTGTGAGATCGGCTTCGCCTCTGCTGACCCTCTTGACATGTAATATACAATGGTAACTTTACTTCTTCATTTGAGGACTGCGCTTTGAAAATGCAGAGTAAGAGAGTCTGTATTCAGAACTGAACAAAACTGGAAAAAAAGAGCTTTAATGTTTTCAAGCATTCAGGCGTTATGTTTTTTAATATCAGCCAATGCATCGCTCCTGCAACAATATGTAATTATAGTGTGATGCAAATTCCAAGCTTTCTGATAAAGTTTACTTATTTTCTTGTAACATAATCATGGGTTTTCACTCTAATTACTGCGTGCAAGTGCATGCACACATATGCAAAAGTTCTGGGTTGGGGTTTTAAAAATGTGGTTACCCTTTATTAGATGGCAGTCTGCCTATTGATAATGCATCACAGCTTGACATCTCCCATAAAAGCAGCTAAGAACCTGCATTATGGATGACCATCTGTTTGTAAACCTGAGAACTGCATGTTCCCTATTTGTGTGAGTGAGGGAGATGAAGATTAGCCATTTTCTGTTTTTTTTTTTCTTCCCTGCACCAGGCTGTTGCTCACTTTTACGCAGTTACTGTCATCTGAGCCACCGTGGACGAAGACGTCCTGGGAGTCCAGCGGTTATTGGAGCAGAGATGAGTGTGAATGTGCGATGTGATATCTGGCACTTTTCTCTGTCTGTGACAAATGACGCTGTTTTCTCTACTTAGCTGACCACAGCATCTTCTGCTCCAAATCCACCCACCTCCCCTGCTCTGCCTCGGCCTCACGTCTTGGCAACTGTCACATTCAAGGTGTTTCACAGATGAGAAGCAATACCTCCCTCCTCCCCCCTTTTTCTCCCTCTTTCTTGCTAAAAGCATTGCTCTGTAGAGAAAGGTAATTAGCAGGTGCTGGCGAGCTCAGCGGAGGGCATCCAACTACACTCCTGTGGCTCACATACAGACACACACATACACACACCCATGCACACACACATTCGCAGCCGCTGAAGTGCGCAGTCAGCAGCGTGGGCTCCCCAAGCTCCTTGGATGTGACTGATCCTTTATTGAGTTACTGTTTTACGCCTACTTTACCTCACTTTCACACACACCGTTTGGCATAAAAAACACACACACACACACACACACACACACACACACACACACACACACACACATACCCACACAGCTGCCAGCTTGTTTGATCATTTACCCATCTCCCTAACCAAGGTCACTGTCTGTTTTTCTCTTTTTTCTGAACTTCATCTCTCTTTTCTCCCCTCTCTTATGCCTCTCCCACCCATCCCCAAGGCTAATGAACTTCACCACGTGAAGACTGCCAGTCAGCGGAAGCGCACAGAAAGGCAACGGGGGAGTGAAAGAGAAAGACAGAGAGAGAATAAAATTCTGCTGATGTTTGGTTAATGGAAGTGAGATGTCAGACATGGCCTCTGATCTTTGCTGCATGGATACGTTGTTCAAAGACCACTGAAACAGCACACGCAGCCAAAACCATCTCCCATACACACGCGCGCAGATTAGTACGCGATGGATTGACAGAGTGACAGCGCCGAGGAGCTCTTTGAAACTGTTCAATCCATGATAAACCTATCCTGTGATGTTCTAGGTCAAATACAAAAGCTTTCAATCCAGCAAATGTACACGCATTTCATTTGCATCCAGGAAAATCAATTGAAAATCAATCGCATAAATGCGATGTGTGATGTATGGCTTTCACGTTGCTGGTGCCATCACTGCTTTGTCAATATGTTCACAGATACATGACAGCATCTGAAACCTTACCTGGTGGGCCTTTCATGATTTTTAAATTTGATTACCGAATAATGGGATTCAATATTAGAATACATGTATACAGATGCACACACGCGCGCACATAAAAAAAAAACCAACATACAAACATCTCCCCGTCTCCCTCACTCTTTCTCCTGCTGTAGATTTCTGCTGACTGTTTGTCCTTGAGCAGTCCTCATTAAGCTAATGCAAACCTCCCTGACAGAGAGAACCAAACAACTGACGTTGCAGCGCCGTGGCAACGTGGGCCCTAACGACAGGGAGGCGGTCGTTATGCAGATTAGGTCCAGCTGAGAGTGCGGGAGGCTGCCTGGCTCGTTAGGCCGCGGCCCGGCAAATGGCTCGTTAATGTAACCCTGCTTCCCTGTCTAATGGAGTTCTGTTTTGCAGAATTATTTGTCTTTGCTCACCGTGAGAAGCCGTGGGGGGGTGGGGGCGGAGTTAAAGGCTAAGAAAATAAACCCGTATTGATATGTTACTGATATTTCTTTGTTGCCGAACTACTACAAATATATTTCCCTGAAAAATATAAACACACGTGTTAAAGAAGATCAGACATTTACCACAGCTGCTTAAATCCACTGAGCACAAACGATGACATGGGTGGATAGATCGGATGAAAACTGAATGCTTGTTGTTCAGTATTGACAACCTTTGTCCAAAGGCAATTGATTTTTCTGAGAAGTAATCACTACTCGTTATTATTTCTAAATGATTAATGACCGTAAGAAGAAATTCTGAGAACACATCAAGAAGCCGACCTTTGAAGAGAGGTTAACACTTTCATTCAATAAATTTAAGTAAAAAAGATCTTTATAGAAGAGGAATTATTCAGATTTAAGCTGAGGCGATGCATTATTGAGTCGTACCCCTGTCAGAGTGGCTCCTCTTGTTCTCCTTGTTGTATTCCACTGAGGCCACATCTGTCTCCCTGGGCCCCTGCACCATCCCAGGAGAATGTCCCAGCATGCTGTGACCCGACGACAGACCATCATGAAGCGGATCTGGATAGAAAACATAAAAAGGGGGAGAATGTGATTCATAAGCTCCCTCTCTTAAATGAGACGTGATACTAAATCATCCTTTTTGTTGGTGAGGATCTTCCCATGGCACCTTTCAGCGTACGGATCACGCTGATCAATACGTACGTGTGGTTTCTGCAGTGCGTTCTGTGTGCAGCGGTGAACTTGAGACACTGCTGCTGTGATTGGATGACATCTGAGCCTCTTCCAGCGAGGGCGAAGGAGAGGGGCTGTCCTGCACTCGCTCCTAATGGACAACGACACACAACTTTACAACGCAACCTAATAAAACACACAAGATGTGAATCAAACTTGACATTAGAAGTAGTGACTACAGAGGGGATTGATTCAGGATCAAACTGTAGGCTTTTAGGTGCCATTCACACCTAAAAACTATATAACTGCAATGATAATGATGCAAGCGTCCACCCTAAAGAACAATAATGTTCTGCGATGCAAAGCACACAATAACCTCCAGCTGCACCCAGCTCCAAAATGGACCTTTACTGCTTTATGTTGTGCAGAGAGAAAAAAATAGTTTAAGAGTTTAAAGAGTTTATGAAATTTTGGAGAATTTTCTGCTCTGTATCGAGTAATCGTCTTTTGAGAATAAATGTTATTTACATTTTTGGATCAACTATAGTAAATGCAAAGTTAAAATCCTAAAGCAATAGAAATACCCCAGTTAAGTAAAGTAATAATATCATTCGAATATTATAAGCGCAACGTTGCTGTTTCTTTCTCCTCATCTACCTTCTACTTTATCTGTGTCCTCACAACTTTAAACCATGGAGACTTAAGGCGAGACGGATTTGAGGGTACTAAATAAAAGTATATACTTTAGGACACAAAAATGTAGTAAATACGGGATTGACCGTTACATTCTGGAAGCAATGCAGATCTCAGATTCCTGTCAAGAAACATTTAATAGTTTTTTTGGGATGAACATAAGATAAAAAGATAAAACAGTAAATTTATTATTAAAGGCAATAAACACTACTACTGTGGACTACGTAAACTTAAGTCACACGGACTTGGTTGATTACTTGCTGGTGGTCTGATCTATGAGGCGGATGGTCCTCCGAGATCACCTTAATGACTGAGGTGGGAGCCCTGGAGGAAGAATTGGCGCTGAGCTGGGCCATGTTGGCCATGCTGGCCAGCGTGCTTAGTCGGTTCATCTGGCCCATTGCCATGGAAACGGAGGCTGGCGCCAGGCTGGCAGGTATCAGAGGATGTGACATCATCATGAAGGGCAACTGATCTAGAACTGGAGCGGGACAGAAAAAGAAAAGAAGAAGAGAGCAGGATAATAATTAAGTAGGGAAGTCTAGTTTAACGGTCGTCGAGGTTACCGTATATTTGCAAACAGCTCGAAGCATCTTTTGGCTCATTGCATTGATCCAACTGAACTTCTGTTCAGCCTGAACAGGTCCATCACACCAAGGTTTTCCATATGATGCCTTATCTAGATGTCTGATTCTAAACTGACTTTAATATCTGAGCATGCACGAGTGAAACGTTGAGCAACGTTAAACATACAGCAAAAGTAGAAAAATTGCCTCTCAAACATGTAGGGACTGTAATTACCTCAGTGTTTCACTGCTGTCGCCTTCAAAACTACAAAAAAAAGTTCAGCCTCTCTGAAATGAAGTCAAACCTGACAGGGTTCTTCTAATTCTTCTGTGTTTTGCTGTCTAATCTTTCCTGCACTTGAAATTAAACTTATTATCTCGGCCAATCTGCTGCTGACACGCCTCTCCTTAAGAAAAGCATCTAATATGTATTAAAAAAAAATCCTTCCTCTCAACAGCACCCTAGTGGGTTGTTGGAGTCCTTCTATTCATGAAACAAACAATCCTGTTGAGGAGGGGAGGGGGTTGACATAAATATTTATCATTTAATAAAAGGAAAAACAAAAACAAAAGAAACACAGGGAGGAAGTGGAACAAAAGAAGCTGATGGCAGTCCTGGTGCTGGGCCAGCAATGCACACTGGGTAATTATAAACACAAAGCAAAAAATCTTGGACTCTATTCCGCACAATTGTCACAAATAATAGAACAAGAGGAAGCACAAAAAAAAAAAGGGACAAAAAAGGCAGTCCAAAGAAGGGAGATGAAACAGAACAAATAGAAATGAAGAGGTGAAAAAGATGAAAAAGGAAAAACGCAGAAGTAACAGAAACTTAGAAGTAAAAGGGTGAGGCGTTTGACTTTCTGAGTCGGGCTCGCTGGACATATGTGCAGCGCTTTGTGCATTTTGGCAGATTAGTCTGTCACTTGCCCAGAGCAGAAACCGATCCAAACAAAAGATCTGTCTGAATGGAGTTGAATAACCAGATGCTCCAACAATCAACTAGCAGCCAAATATTAAGCCTCGGTTGGGAAGCAGCGCTCCACGTTCGCCCCTTCGTCCAACCCCACCTCCCTGTATAATTTCATTTTCTCCCTCTTCTCACCCCCCCCCCCCTCCCATCTCTTCACTTTCTCTACCCTCCCATCACTTTCTCTTATGTTGCGTTAAAAAACATCAAAAGTCAAAGTGCCTCTCTTATGTTTATCCAAACAAACCATTACTGTAAACAAACAGTTACTGTAAATTTCCCAGAAGATCTTGTTAAATGCAGAAATGGCTGCTCCCCACTCTTCCACAGCCCATAAGGTGTCACACTCAGCATTTGTGAGTGTGTGCGTGTGTGTAATCCGAGATTGCCTTTGTAGTGGTTAAAGCTCTGGTTTGGGCCTATCCTTCCCATAAGGCCGTGGGTGGCGGTATGGAAAAAACACATTGTGCTTATGTCTGTATCTACTGTTTTCCCGTGCTTGTGTGTGTGTGTGTGTGTGTGTGTGTGTGTGTGTGTGTGTGTGTGTGTGTGTGTGTGTGTGTGTGTGTGTGTGTGTGTGTGTGTGTGTGTGTGTGTGTGTGTGTGTGTGTGTGTGTGTGTGTGTGTGTGTGTGTGTGTGTGTGTGTGTGTTTCCACTTGACTCTATCATTAACAGTGATTAAGCTTTACAGGTCTTTAATGGCTGGTGGTGAGCATGCCACCAAACTGCTCACAGATGCCGGTCGTTGTAACGGAGTGTATACAATGGTAAACAATGCTTAATGCCAGTGCTGTTTGCCAACAAGAGCACGGGGGAGAGAGACAGAACCACATAGTTTAAAGAAAGAGATTTTACTTGTATCTCCTTGTAATTAAAAACAAACAAACAAACAAAAACAGTCGCACACAAGGACAATTTCTCTTTTCTGACTGGAAGTCTTGCAGTGTGCGCCACATGTTAAGTGTCTGCGTCCCTGCTTGATAGTGTATTCCACACAGACCTCCATAAGCCCTGTCATCTGTCTAAACACACTGATGTCGCTTTAACCTGTCGATAACAGTGGGGGCGGTGCGCACGGTTCGTTTGCGTGCATGTGCCCCTTCCGCCATCGATTGTCCAGCGTTTGTCGTTTGCATTCAGGATAGTGAATTAGGGAGAAGACTATTGATTTGGCTTCAGCCTCTCATCTTATTCATCTCTCCATCATCCTGGTGCGCTTACTCTCATCCACTGATGTTCCAGTGCTGCTCGCTGCTCTCCTTCATTGCAAAGCTGGGGACTGAAGAAGTAAAGGAAACGGCCCTTGATAGCACATGATGAAAAAGTATGCGTGCACAAGTAAAGAAAGGACTCATTTTCAAAAGTGACGTGATTCTGTCGCTTTCAGGGACAAAATTACTGTAAATGTGAACATGCTGCTTACTCACTAAAAAAAAAAAAAAAAATTACGTAAATATTGATTTAATTTTACTCCACATGCGAGCTACGTTAAAAATGCGTGAAAATCTCTGTTTTAACATTAATAACATGTCCAAATACCATTTTCCAGCTGGAGAGCTTATCATGAGAAAAGTGAGAAGTCAGTGCCAAGTCTGAGCATTTCCGCATCAGATCTGCAGTAAAACACTTTAATTGGATTCGAACCAATACCCTAACATGTCAGCACCTGGCCTCATAGCAAGATGCTCGAAGCAGCCCCGGTCCAGCCCAACGCATCCCAACGCATCCCAACGCATCCCAACGCATCCCAACGCATCCCAATATTAAACCTGCTATTCCGTCTGCAACCTGGCTTCCTTTTGCTTTTGTCCAACCTGCTGCCACTCAACATTAAACACACCAATTAAAGCATTTTAACCATCAGAGGTCCAGTGACGTGCCGCTCAACCTCACAATAAACACACAAGTCAAAAAGTGAGTCAAAAGAATGAACCTTCAAAGCAACCAGCAAGAGTCAAAGGCTCTGCTAGTCAGACACGTAAAAGAAACTACGTAAGAAAATATGCAAGACCACCAGCTTAGCGTGTAAAACCTGGGTGGGGGAGCTCTGTAACAGATAAAAACGTTCTTAGGGGTAGTGCATAAAAACACAGTGGTTGAAAGCACACCTGTCGGTGGCAATGCCAAAACAAAACTTAACTTACATTAAAGGTGCATTCACTTCCTGCAGTACAAAGTCATCAAGTCCTCCACATTCTGCTGGCAGGCCTTTGTCTTAACTTGTCTTTTTGTCTTCTTTACAGTGTCTGAAACCCACTTTTGTCGTGTTTTCAACTTTTTGAATGTTACGACCCATTTTTACACATATCTATGACCTAACACTTTTATGCAGAATTATTTTTAAACTTTAAGTCAAACATCATCTTAATGAAAATGAATGGTATGATCGTACATGTGAATATATGTTACATTACTTTCATTTCTTCATTAATAAATGTCATCAAAACAACAATTTGTCATTTTATTAGGTGATAAGGAGTCTCAAATTTCATGGGGGATCAAAACAATGTGAATCAAAACACTTTTGAGTGAGAATAAAATATGTGTTTGTGGCAACAATGAATGTTTGCACTGTGGCAACAGAGCTGTATCAAAATAAACAGCTCCGACAAGATGGAACATTTTTATTCCACTTACGTGATATCGTAGGTAGGATCATTACGGACAAACCAAAGTCATTTTAACTTTGCACGTGTGCGAAGCGTCTATAAGAAAATGTTTGTACATCAATCGCTGTCCAGTTGCTGCTATCTTGTCATAAATCCATACAAGTTGGCTACAGATGTTCTGTACAGGACTGTCAATAGACACAAAAAGAGGAGAGTTCACGGCCTCTGACTCCAACATTGGCTTATTTGTTATAAATATATCGATTCTGATCCGTTTCTAAGCAGAAGCCATGAACTCTCCTCCTTTTGTGAAATCGGTAATTGATTTGTGGGGACTTATGACAACGCTACAGCAAATGGACTGGGATTTCTGTACAAACAGTCCACCGTGTACACGCACGCACACACGCGCACACACACACACACACACACACAATTAAAATAACCTTGGCTTGTCTGTAGGGATCCTATTCACACTATCACTTCAGTGGAGTGGCATTATTTTAGGCTTCTCAGAGGGTTAATATAGCTATTTATTTTTACATACCTCTAAAAATAAGCCGTATATTCCATAAATCTAGTCATAATTTTTTTTATTTTAAGTAACAAATCTTTGCAGACGGGGCAAAAAAAAATGTTAACTATAATTCTTAAGACAATCAACGTAGTCTTCTAACGTTCTTGAAACAAGGCTTTTTTACTTCCGTAGAAGTTCGTTTTTGAAGTGTTTTAAGTGAAAACAGCTTTATATTTATGTCATTTTAGTCCTTAATGAAAGATTACACACCTTACCATCAAATATTAGACCTACGGTTGTTTTAACTCTCTAAAGTTCCCCTAAATATGTAAAACATGAAAAAAGCTTGTGTAGCTCAGAGAAGAAATATATTTTCAAGATTTTATCACTACAGGTGCATGCACCAAAGCTAGACAGCAGTTTGATTTTTGTAAAGTAGGTGGAGGATGTGTTGACTTTTTTTGCTTATTTTAGATCATTAAAGCATAACCTCTTCATTAGGGCCCTGGTTACTGCATGCCAAAGTGCAGTTTGGTTGCAGTTCGCCTCTGATTCAGCAACAGTTTGGTACCTACCAAACCCCAGTTTCTACAGAACATCAGAGCACACACTACCATATTGACACCTCTGTGCATATTAAATCATTAATGATGCAGAATCATATCTGAGTTTTTAATTAAAAAAGGGATGTTTTTAATTAGAGCCTTTTCAATATACCAGTCAATATGATCTGCTATTGTTGGCCTATGATGGCCTCAATTTGAATCCCCCCCCCCCTAAACATAACAAAGAAAAAGATGTTTGTTGTAATGGCATCATTACATAATTTGACAGGCTGAATGGCTCCAATTCCACTGTTTACATCAGCTGCTGCAAGTCTGCAGCTCATGTAGCAGAGAGCACATATTGGCTGACAGTGATGCAGAACCAAACACTGTCCTCACCATGATTTACAATCAGTTTTTTTCAATTATATATATATATCTTGTTAAAAAAAAAACCTTAATAAGCAATGCTCTCTATCATGTTTTGGTCAATGTCAGTCTTTTTTCACCTTCTGAAATCTGCATCTGCACATTCCTCAACAGTCTTCTATCTGTCAAGTTCACATTTAACTTTTCCTCGAGAGGGAGTATGTTTATGTCCAGGCTTTCTCAATGAGATGACAAATAAATACAAATAATTTACTGCAAAATGTTTTCCTGAATTGCACAAATTTGTCAACAAATTAAAGCTGAAAGAAGTATCTTTTCATTGCAGTCATTTATCACGGCCTGGGGGGTAAAAACTTGCAAGAACAATCTGCTCTATACGTTTTTATTGTTTGGAATACCTAACCCAGATGTCTAAGACTAAATTAATCCGAAAAACTGACTCATCCCTCCTGTATTTTGATTCCATTTAACGTCTTTCAAGGCAAACAAACAGGCGGCAGAAATGATGTCACATCCTGGCTTTAATCAGCTTGATTCACCAGCACCACAGCTGCGCCAGCTGTACTGACTTGGCATCATAGATACATTCAGGCCACAACCGTGAAATGTGTTGTATCACTGTAATTAAGTGTGTATGCAGACTGAAAAACGAGACTCACCCAGTCCAGGGTTGTGGTCACCGTTCTCACCGTTTGGCCCACCATGTTGTTGGTTGCTGTGGTAACTGGCCATCGCCTCCAGCTTGATCTTTTTGGCCAGGACAGAGAGGTCTGAGTGTGAAACAGATATAGAGGTAAAAAAAAAAAAGAGAGGGAGAGAGAGAGAGAGAAAAGAATCAATAAGACCCAGATCAATGACCCCCAGTGGAGGATTAGAGCAGTGGGTAGGCTGGAGGTTGTCATGGGAAGACAGAGGCCAGCCATTCATCCTGACTGCACCGCTGCACTGGCCATTTAGTCTGCCAGGGAATCAGCAGTGATAGGAACAAGCCAAGACATTCATCTCACCCACACAGGGATATCACATCCCACAGCACAGCGCACAGGATGACTCCAACTGCCAGCAGCAGCTCCACCTTTTAATCACAAAGCCTTTCTTTACCACAATAAATGTATTTGAAGCATGAAAAACAACGTGAAGATGCCTTTTAATAGAGGTTGTGCACTTTAAGATAATGTGCAATAGAGAGTGACAAAATGTGGCCAGAGGGCTGAGACGCGTTTTAATATGTGTCTTGAACCTCAGAAGGTAGTTTGACCCACAGAGCAACCTTGAGAATAGAAATTAAAAATATATTGCACTAATACAGACAAACATAGTGAATTATTAAAGTTGGGACAAACCACACAACTGTGCAAACACAAGTGAAGAAATCCAAACAAACCATAAGTCTTAATTTCCTGATCTTGGTTACATCTAAACATTTGCAGCAGACTCAATCACTGAGTACTTTTTTTCTCCCTCAGACAATGGGCGTCTGAGGTGAATAGTTTGTCTGCTTAAGTCGTCGACAACCACAACAAATTGTTCCTTTTCTTCTCATCTTCTCATCTCCCTCTTTTTCCTGCCCTCTCCTCCCATCCTCTCTCCTTACTTTACCTTTTCAAATGTCAGCATCACAGCGGGACATAAGCCACTGTGTTGCGCCTGTGTGTGTTTGTGTGTGTGTGTGTGAGCACATGGAGGCAAGAAAAGGCAACTAAGGAGGATCACATCAAAGATCTTTCCTGCCTTTTACACTCAAATGTCCTCCCTCTCTCTGTCTCCTTCTTCCCTCTCATGTGGCCAGTTCTAATCAGTAGCGCTGACATTGCCGCCATGCCCTCTCCTTTGGTGGAAAAAGAGTCTTTTCCCACTGAGAAAGATGCTCTTGAACGCTCATACATACACACACACACACACACACACACACACACAAACACACACACACTCAAGCACCTTTGAACAGTGAGAGGAAGCGGAGGCTAATAGAAAATGGCTTCTTTTGAGGCGGGGAATGAAAAGATCAGGTTGCAGTGAAGAGCACAAAGCCAAGGGCAACTTTGAGAGCGGTGAGGTGCCAACAATTACTGTTCTCCCTTTCTCTGGGCTTCTCTCTCACACACACACACACACACACACACACACACACACACACACACACACACACACACACACACACACACACACACATGCACACACATAAAAGCACGCTCAACACAAAACTGTTTGTAACAAAACTAGCAGCATTATGGCCTTTAGCAGGCAGTTGACTAAGACTACTCGGAAAAAGACAAAACATGGCTGTAAAAACAAACAGATCGAAACACTATGACTAACATAGTGCCACTACAGCTTATTTAAAACACAATCTACAACTTGAGTCACAAATGCAGAGCATGAATGAGTAAGGGGAACAGCAAGTCTTTCCGTTAAACATACCCATGGTCATATTTCAGTTGTCTAAGGGATAATAACGCTTACCAAACTTAAGAGAGGACCTTCTGTACTTTTTATTCAAGAAAAAAAAAAAAAAAAAAAAGCCAAGCTTGCAGGTTATGAGCTGTTTCTCAAGTGTCAGCAGAGTGCATGCTAATTTTATTAATCAACACGCCGCTCTCCTCCCAGAAGCCCACCTCTTCATACTATTGACGACGGCTAAAATGTGTCATTATGAAAGAGCGCACAACAAAGTGAAGACTGCCTCACATTGCATGTGTTCTGCAAGAGCTGGTTCTTGTTTCTTCAAGCTGACGGAGAACTCAGCTGGTTGCAACATCATTTTTGTCAGGTCTTGAAAAGAGAACTTATGTTGAGCTTTGCTGATGGCACCTCTGATGCAACATTTCAAATATGTAACAGTCGCTGCAGCTCAGAGAAGGGTTTTGGTTGTGACTGAATGTGCGGCACTGCATAATCAGAGATTTATGTTGCGTCTAGGAAATGACTGATTTAATAAGTCTACCTTTACATTTCTGACAGTCTTGTGGTGGTCTGTTTAAGATGATATGTCATGTGATGCTTAGAAAGACGCAAACGTCTGCGTTGTCTGCATGCAAAACTTTGAATTGGAGTCTAAATCTTTATCGAGAAAGAAGCTACCGGGAGAAAACTTCCACAAACACGGGGAGAAATGTGCAAACTCCAGGATTCAAACCAGTAACCGGGAGGCCGTGCTAACCACCAACCACCACGCAGCCCATTTTGTCATAGCATTCCTCTTTTTTTCTATATTATTCTTTAATTTGTTGTAATCAATTCTTTCCACATATTTAACTTTTTGAACCGAAATACTGAACCACATGTGCAGCAGAAAGTGCAATTCTACTTCCAAGCATGAAAGATTTTGATTAATACGGCTGTAATCCATTCCATTTCCTCATTCTGCTAATAATAACTTTAATTTCTAAAATACCATGTGGTTGGACCAAATCATAACAGATTCATCATCACTGATGAACGATTTGACAATAGATGCGTGGTGATTCTTTGATTGACCTAGTTAGACATGCAAAAGGAAAACAAAAGTCTTCTTTGCTGGAGAGAGTTTTAACTGTTTCGGAAATGTGGAGACATTTTCCCGGTGTTTATTAAGGCTCCCTGAACAAATCAGGTGGCGCAAAAAGTTGTGTTAAATAATACGAAACACCAGAGGCTGAATGAAGGGAAGACGTTTTTTTTTTAATCACATTTCAAGGCTTTCTGTGATTAAAAAAAAAAGTAAGAAAAGAAAAAAAGAAATAGTTAAGTTCAGCAAAGGAATAACACTTTTGTAGTTTTTTGATGACTAGTTAAACTAAAAAAACGCACAGTGTGACAGTACACTTTCAAGTGATTACGCGTTTGTGAGATGTTTCTATAGCGCTTAAGTGTGCTGTGTGTGTGTGAGATGAGGCTTGGGTGGTCACCTGCAGGAGGCATGATCCCAGCGTGCATCAGACCACTGTGAGACAGCATGGGGTGAGTCCCGCCCTCAGACGCGCTCTGCAGCCTCTTGGGCGGTCGGCCAGGCCTGGAACTGCAGGTAGAAAACACGGGCTGACTTTAGTCATTAGACAGTTTTTCCATGCTGAGAATGAGATGGGTGGCCTGGTTAGACACAGTGGCCTTCAGTCTGTAAACCTCTGATCCTGCTGAAGTGTCAACAAGCAAAACACTGAAACCTGACCGCTTCCAGGAAGGCTGGCGTACAGCAAAATTGACATCCCTGTGGATACGAGCAAGCAAAAAAGGAGTTTCCCCATGGCCTTAATAAAGCACCTCATTACTGTTCAGCTTACTCATTCATTTGTTTGCTTATTAAATGCATTTGTTTTTTCAATCCTCATTCGGCCATTGGTACCCCCTTTTCCCCACCACGTTACAAATTTCTTCAATGATGGCTGCGACTACAAACAGAATCAGATTCTTGGGTATGAGGGTGTTTGTGCATGTGTGCAGGGTTTGACTGAGCCGGGCATGCTCAATCAATCCTGAAGGAAGAACGTGAAAAGCTGTCAGACATCACTTCGGCTCTGACTAAACGGTGTGAATGTCCTGACAGTGGGAATGACATGGGCCACATCAGGCTTAATGACAACCAGCGTACCTCATCTCCTTTCAAAGCAGCTTGACATAACATGAGTATGTGGGCGAGTGTCTGTGTATATATGTGTGTGTGTGTGTGTGTGTGTGTGTGTGTGTAATATTGAAAGACAGTGAATGCAAGGAGAGAAAGGGAGGGAGCAAAAAAGAAACTATGGGAACAATAAACTTGATAAAGGAGATGTAGGGAAACACGAGGAGGTGAAAGGAAATGATGAAGGGGGCATGCGAGGTAGAAGCAGAGTGAGAAAAGGTGGGAAAGAGGAAAAAAGAAAAAAAAGGTACAGGGAGATCGACTAGAAGCAGCAGCTTCCTAGCGTGGGGTGTCTTTGAGCAGATTTTAATTAGAATCTAATCCAGCCGTCATTAAGGCCCCATAAACGAAGCTGTCAGTCAGGAGATTAATGGCGCCTCATTTGCATGTTGCATATAATTCATCAATTACCCAGCAGAAAGGACCAATCCCCTGTTGACACACCCACTGGCTGAGAGGGGGAGATGAAGAGACACAAAAAGACAGAGAGAAAGAATTACCAGTCACTAACGGTGAGTGAAAAACAGGTAGCTCGTGTTTGTGGGTGTGTGCGCACTGCCATGTAAGTGTGCGAGCGCGTGTGTATATGTGTATCAAGTGTTCAAAGGTTAATTTGATGAGCCGATGAGCTCCACAGTTCCTGCCCTCGGTTTTAATGAGTTGTTATTATTGTCTCTTATTATGGGCCCAGACCAACTGGGATGTGACAGCTGACATCAGATATCTCAGACACAGACACACACACTCGAGCACATAGACACTCGAGCAGTTACACTAACGCATACCCACTTGGAAAACATGGCAGGAATCTGCAAGAGGGGTAAACTTGTGAATGTGTGTTACTGTGTTGCTCTGGTGATGGAGGAGGCTGGCTCAAATTGCACACAAACACACACACACACACAAAAAAAAAAAAAGCGTTTCAGCGCATTTAGACCAGCACACTGAGCTTAACAAAAGCAGGAAAAAGTATTTTTAGGCCTCAAGTTTGAAGGGAAAGCCGCACAGTTCCACTGTAACTGATGTTGAAACACCTCAAATGAACACACAGAAACGCTCTCACAAACACACGCGGATGCAGAAGTGAACATCAGCGGGGGGAAATAAAATACACAGAGACCAAAGCCTGTGGTTGCCTTTTACAGCAGCCGCTTCCCTTTCCCTTACTACTGTTTATTTGCGCTCACTAATTAATGGCCGCTGTATGTGTGTTTGTGCGTGTGTGTTGGTGGGTGGGTGCGTCGTCTGCACCTTTGTATATGTTGCATTTGAGGGGGCATAAAGAAATGGAACCTAATTTTGTGTTTAGTCTGCAAGCGCGGTGATACATCAAAGTGACCCACGGAGGGAGGTCTATGTGTGTGTTGTGCATGCAAGTCTTGTGTTTTTTTTCCGTGTGTGTGTGTGTGTGTGTGTGTGTGTGTGTGTGTGTGTGTGTGTGTGTGTGTGTGTGCGTGTGTGTGTGTGTGTGTGTGTGTGACGTTGGAGAGCACCGGTTCCCTGAGGTAGGATTAATGAAAAAGCCTTTCATGGAAAAGTCATCAAGCTGAGGGGATGGAATGAGGGAGAGGAGGGGGGGAGAGAAAAAAACAGTTCATTGTGTGTGTGTGTGTGTGTGTGTGTGTGTGTGTGTGTGTGTGTGTGTGTGTGTACAAGGTGTGTGTGTACAAGGTGTGTGTGTAGAGGAGGGGGTGTATGGCTTATGACCTCTTTGTCTCAAACTTTAATTAAAATCTCACCCAGACGTCCTCCCTCATGCCAACACTCTGGCCACACACACACACACACACACACACACACATATTTTTTCTTCTTTTTTTTTTTAAGAAAGGTACTCTGTACATCAAGTTCTGCCCTCTAAGCTTAGCGAGTGTGTGCTACCTGAAATATGAAACGGCAAACACGGCAGCTGGAGCTTAGCACAGGTGCAACAGAAACAAAACACAACAAAGATGACAGATCTGGCTACTTCACACACACACACACACACACACACACACACACACACACACACACACACACACACACACACACACACACACACACACACACACACACACACAGAGCGAGGGGGAAAGAGAAAAGTAATGAAAGAAGAGGAAGTGTTACAGTCAAAACAGTGGAACAGCTACTGGCTCGGAGGGACTGAGGTGCTGATAGGTAGCAGCTGTGAGTGCGTGTGTTTAAGTGAGTGTGTGTATGAAAAGCAGGGAGAGGGAGGGAAAAAAAAAAAAACCAGAACTTGCTCAAACAAGATTTTGTTTGGAATACATTAGTAGCGGTTTGCAGCTCCCATCCTTTCAATCTGTGTTTATCACATGGGTTTGTATTCGGCGTCACGGTCCGGTTTGATAAATCATAACGTCGCCACCGCAAGCAGGAAGACTTATGTTGCTGGTTAGAGAAGGCAGGGAAAGATTGATGTTCCGATTTTTCTCTCTATTCGAGGGCCGAAGAAGGTTTATGCACCATTGCTGTGAGGAAAGCCGGTAGGGTGATGTCATGAAACAAGCAGGCGGGACAGAGCGCACACACACACACACACACACACACACACACACACACACACACACACACACACACACACTCACACACACTCACACAGGACGTTTGATCATGGGCAAAAATCTGATCTCCTAACCTGATACCGTCTTGCATTCCTCGCCCACATTCCAGGGTCGAGTCCATGTCAAGACCGTGTGTTTCTGTAAAAGTATGTGCGCGTTTTCCATTAAGACCTGTCACAGCAGCAGACACGGAGGAACACTATCTCATCGCGCTCGTCTCTATAAAACATCAAAAGAGTTCGGAGGTTAAAGTTGAGCCGAGAGCCCCACCCTAACACACACACACTCACACACACACACTCACACACACACACTCACACACACACACTCACACACACACACTCACACACACTCACACACTCCAAGCCTTCATCCAGACAGTGCTGGCTTTGACAGTGAGTTATGCTGGGGCATTGGGGCTCCGCTTTGAGGAGTCTACCTTCCCAGGCACAAACACACACACTCACACACTCACACACACACACACACACACACACACACACACACACACACACACACACACACCGGGCTGAACTTTGGCACTGTGAAGCACAAAGAGTGCAGGTTTTGGAGACCAGAGGTTTTGAATTTACTGCTTCCATCGCAATATACATGAGGAGTAAGGAATCTTCCTCACACTGTTGAAACCATTACTTTATACTAAGACCTTCTTTTCAGAAATCACGTCCACTCTTCTTCATCAGAATAACACAATATTAGCAGTTTTATTAGGCACAAGTTCTTAAGAACAAATCTGGTCCTCTAAAAAAAAATTGTCATCTACTGTTACATGATACATGTCTGTGTTATCAAATTGATGTGCATGTTTGTATAATAATGAACATTTTTGTCATATCTGGCCTTCATAGAATCTGCACGTAAGACACAAATGCAAAGAGCATGTGTTATTATTTTTCCGTCAAAGACAAGATCTTGTTCCTTATCTATCACACCGCTTTTATGGAACATGTGGGAGGGCTGGCGTTTTTGGACTCCAACGTATACATGTGTGTGTTACGCAAACACGCAGGTTGACCTGTGAGAGCTGTTTGATGTTACTAACGGAGAATGAAACATTTTCTTTGTGGGGGAGAAGGAAAAGGATGGAGGATCAGGTTGCCGCCTACATGCCATGTTCTCTCTGTGGAACTAATGTCATTTAGCAGCAAAGCCAGCAAAAACACACAGGCGTGACCGTGCGGGTTTGAGTGTGTGAGCAGATGACAGACCGTGTGTGTATTTGTGCGCCACCTATGCTTGAGTTATAACTAAACTGCGAGCGAGAAGAGAGTAGGCCCCGCTTCATGGTTTGATAAGTCAGTGGTCAGCGCATGTGTGTGTGTTTGTGTGCACAGCAGGAAAGAAAGAGAGACAAAGAAGAGAAGGAAAGACAATGATAAACAGAGGGCATTTTTGTTAACACTGCTTCAAAAAAAATTTGTTTTAGTCTTTAAAAAGAACCAATGAGTAAACAGTGAAAGGAACAAACTCTGGGAGAGCATTTAAATCTTTCGCTTAGTCGTTTTAAACAATCAGACAGGTCTGTGCTTTTCCTTCCACCCTGTGTGACTGTACTGAACAAGAAAATAATAAGTAATGGCTTTCTTAATCAGTAACAGAAACCTCAGTGAGCCTTGACGCTGTCAGAGAGCCACATCATCATATTCTTGGAGATGTTTTCGAAACTTTTCGATTAAGTCAGCCAGCCTTCCTGTTTTAATGAGAACCATCTTGAGTCCCACTTTTTTTTTTTTTTACCTGCTACTGTACGTTGCTTCATCCACACGAGGGATTACTTAGAGACTTCTAATGCAGGAGGTTGATACTAATGGCTACTGCAGCATATTTGATGCCTGCAGACAAAGAAACAGGCAAGTTGTTTGAAGATTTTCAGACGAGTGATGTTTTCAGATCTCATTAACTAAAGGCTATTTGAGTGTTGTGTGGATAATTAGACACGGCAGAGGCTGTGTATTTTCAGGGGTTGTATAACAACGTTCCCATTAACACCAGGCATAGAAGAAATCCCAAAGCAGCCAGAAGATGCATCTGGATTTTGTCTTGGTTGGAGGGCCTCAAAGCTTAAGCGCAGGTGTTAATCCACACACATGGAGCTGGAAGATGATTTTCACACAGTTTGTGTTGTTTTGGAGCGTCTCTGGGTCTGCTCAGAAAGTCAAAACTCCTTTCATTGTGTAAGGAGATCAAATATGAATAATTTAGATCAAATATGTAAAAAATTAAACAAATAACACTGAGTCAAACATGACAAATGGGGTAAAAGTAGTTCATACGTTGCTAAATCAGTTTTTTGGATGATTTATCTGTGCACATCTTGATGCGTCCTCTATCTGCAGTTAATGGCAAGTGTAAATTGGATCATTCATGCTCCAAGGAGCAAGGATTAAGGATCAAACAATATAAATTCCCCAAACTAAGGCTAATCCACACTCCTCTGGATTCAAACTCACGCTGTTACGAGCATGTGGTCTGCACAACAGCAGACTGAGGCACCAGGAAGCCACAAATCCCAGCCAATTTAGCCCCTTTATCCAAACATCTCTGCGCCACACTGGATTGATGACCCATGTAGTTGGTCACCATCGGAGTTCTGCAAAACAGCTAATTTACATAATCGCATCATAAATACCGAGAATTCATTTAATCATCTCCTCTTTTCTGATGCTCAGGGCTAAAGAGTGTTGATATGATAAGACAGCAAGTTATTAAGGAGGGAGAGGGAGGCAGGGAGACGAGCGAAAGCAAAGGGATCAGTGAGTGAGTGAGTGAGCTTGTCCTGATTTAAGCTGCCGCTTGGGGCCAAATGAAAATTAATTAATTTCTGTGAAGAATCAATTTCTCAGAATGACAGTGTCAGATTCAATGTGTGCACGTGAGAGCGTGTCAAAGATGAGGAACTTCGGGGTGTGTGCGCGCATGTCAGAGGGAGACAGAGATAATGGCCTGCGATAACACGACAAACTTTTAACTGTGTTCTTCTTACTAGGATTACTAAAATTCATTATCGTCAACACTATCGCCACCATCACCGGGTTTATCAGCCATTAATATGGTAATTAGTTACAGAGCAGTAATGTGGCTACTACAATGGGGTTAACTGGACCTACAGACAGTCGTGAGCAAATTACTTTAAGATGAACATGAAACCTCAATTCACGCAATATTTCTACCTTTTCTGTGACTTTATTTGTCTTTAATTTAGTTTCTGACACGTTATCATAGTCTAATTAAGTCTATAAAGTATAAGATGAGTTTGTGGTTAGGTTAATATTACATTTACAAGAGAATATTATTTAGAGCAGTAGGAAGGAGGACAATCCCACCTGCTGCACCAGCCCTCCCCTCTAACAGAACTTTAGGGTCACACTGTCACCCCAGCCTCCCATCTCCCAATAGTCTCCCAATGCCCCCCTCCCCTCTCCCCCAGCCAACTTTTACCTTGCATTGGTGCAGTCGTTGTAGAGCGTCTCGAAGTCCTGCCTGGAGATGAGTTTGCACCGGTTCACGCCGGGCTGGATGGCCCCGAGTCCCCGCAGCACCCGGACCTGCTCCACGTTGCACACCACCGGAGTAATGTCCAGCCGTTTCAGCTTGGTGTAGACGGTGTGGAGCCCGCCGACCAGGTGCTTGAGGAACACGTCGAAAGCTTGGGGCAGGCAGATGAGCTCCATGTCCTTCACCGTGAACGAGGCCAGCTTGGCACCTTTCACCTCCACCAGTTTGCACTCGTTGTTCTGCGGCGTGCTCTCCACAGGCGACGCGGTGGCGTACACGGGCTTAGCGCTGCTGGACACCGGGGCTCCTCCGCTCTTTAAAGGGGTCCCGTTGTGCAGCAAGAGGTCCGACCTGAACTGGTGGAGCAGCGCCGGGTGCGCCACCGGAGGAGCCGGTGAAGACGCTGCGGAGGTGGCCGCGGGCGGCGGGGAGTTGGTGGCCGGAGACACGGAACTCGGCGCCGGGTGGTGTCCGAGGGGAGCGGAGGGGAGCAGAGTCGGAGTGGCTGGAGCCGCCATGGTCGTCATGTCGGATAATTAGTGCGCGAGTAAACTTCAAAGTCAACTATTTAAAAAAAAGTAACTTCGGCGAACACACGCGGATGTTGCGCGAGTGTGGAGAGCGCATTGAGTGCGTTAGTGGAGGATGGAGGAAGAGGAGAGGAGACGGGTCCGCGTCAGGTCCGTGTGAGGGAAAAACAGATCACATAATCAGAATGAGCGGAGGCTTGTCTCGGAGCGGAGATGCTACTGTCACATTATCATAAAGAGGAGGAGCCTGGACTTGTTCTTAGAGAGAGGAGGAGAGCAAAGATTAACCTACGTAAACTTTAGATAAGCTTATTTATGAACGCTTAACGAAAAGACAACTTCAAATTAATGCCTCTGATGGGATTTGGCATGTTTGTGTCACGCAATCTGGGGTGTTACAGTATTTCAAAATCTCCAAATTACTTTAATCATTGTTTGGGATTAGGAAACGCATCATCATATAGAGGATAATTATCATTAATAGTTAGATTTTTTTTTTCCCCCTGAGAACAAATATTTCCATGTTTACACACTAGTTAATAAGGATATCATCAGAGATCATTGACAACAGGAAGCTTTAGATTATCTTGAAATGCAGTCTTGAGTATTCGTTTTTGAGCAAAGCTTTTTCATCACAGGAAAACATTAAACTGTTTACTTTGAAATATAACAAAAAACAATATAAGCTTTATCTTTTTGATTTAACAGAGGGTCTGCCTTTTTCAAATTACGCTTGAATTTTTGTTTCAAATAGAGAATAATAAACCTGTTTTTTCTTTCTTTCCATTACATGTGGAAAATAAAATATATCATTAACTTCTTGGCTTAGAAGACACCGTGTCCATATAATTTCAGTTTCTGAATCTGAATGTGAAATATATAACTCTACAAGAACTCACACAAGGGACAAATACCTTGTTTTGACAAATTGATCCCTTTACCTGCTCCCTGCACCGCTTCGTCACCCACTCCACACATGCACTATCACACACACTGCCATCATTTACATAGAGCTTGCAGTCCTTTCAAAGTGGCTTTCACGGAACATTGTGTTGATAATGATCTTGAGGGAGAGAGACACAGATCTCCAGAGACCATCTCACCAAAAGACAAGGGGGAAGAGGATAAAACTCTGACTGTACTCCAACTCAAAGGGCTCTAACACTCTTCTTCCTCCCAACCCCCCCCCCCCCCCTTCTCTCTCGAATAAGCCCTCTTGTGTTTTTTAATTGGCAGAAATTAATCTTTAGGATGTAGATGGTAGATTTACATTCATTAAAAGTCAAGAGAGGAAGCCAGGCTTGATGCTAATCAAATCTGCTTAATTATGCTTAACATGAGTATCTCCAGGGGAAGAGAGAAGGGGGGAGACAGAGAGAGATAGCACCTCGAACTTTTTACTTTTTGCCTTTGATAACTCCTGCTGAGTATGGCCTTTTCCTCGCCAAAAAGAAATGTCACGACTCTCTCCATCTGTAGAAAAACACACAGATAAAGCCATCAGTGCTAAGCAGAGCTGATTCATGTTGTAAATTTCCACCTTAACGTCTTTAATAGGTGGTAAAACGTTCAGTTTTAACTTCGCAAGACAGTACTTTGTAACTTTTCAGACTTGTGGCACCATATGTTAATGATTTATGATGAACCCAGTTAGCAGTGACATAAACAAGGACTTGATGAGTAATATGCCACCTTTAAAAAATCTCTGCCTGTAACCTTGAAAGCCGGGTCTGACTTTAATTACATTTTGCATTTTAGATCATCCATCCATAATCTTGCAGGCAACCACATTGCTTAAAAGATCACTGCCACTGATGGGCTGTAAGGTGGGAAATGACTTTGTCATGCTACACATAGGTCACAGGTTTAATTCATGCAGGGACTGTTGTGCATAAACTTCCCTGAAAAAAAAAAACAAAAAAACAGTGAATTATCACTCCCGGTGCTGAAGTCTAAATATACGGTGTCCCAAAGAAAAGAAAGATCGAAACTGTATGTCAGTCATATTTTAATCAAACTACAGTAATGTTTAAAAATAAAAACAAATAAATCCACTGGGGCCCACCAGGTCTTAAAAAGGCAAATATAGCTGAAAGTGGATACAAGAAAATTGGCTTTATTATACATTATAGCATGTGACTATGTCATTAGTTTATCACAGAGCAGAATCAGCGATAGAGAGACTACGGGTGCCCCTTGTGATTCAATAGCTTGTATCTATTTAGCAAGCCCAACTTATGACCCCTCCACCACCGTGCTTGACAGTTGTAGTTTTCCACCTGTGCTCGAAACTCATTTTTAGGATTGTTTTCTGAAGTGATAAATCCCAGATCAACGATCCCCAGTGACAGAATTCAAACTCTTTATCTTGGACAAACTCTGTGGACCCTGAGTTCAGTAATGAAATGTTTAATTTTTGTTTTGTTTTTTTTCTCTTTTTTTTGTGTCAAATCAAATTAGCTGTATACACAATACTGTTTTATTGTTGCCTATATGCATGTTGCTATAGTGTTGCTATGAGTGAAAATATCACGTAAGAGTAGTTCATCTTGTTTTACAGACTTTGTCATGTTCGAATGCATCCAATTCCGATTTCACTGGTTTTTAATGAATATGAAGTCTGCCAGAGTCCCGAGTTCTGCCGTCAAAGAACAAATGGAGCGTACTATAAGTCTTCTATGTTTAGTTTTTGTGGCGCTGTGTGTGATAGCTAAACAGCTACAATTTAGACTCTTTGTCTGTCCAAAGAACATTGTTTGCTATATTGATTTTTATCTTTCTTTGGCATCTTTTACAGCCACTGCAGTTCAGTGCTGAATTGGTGTATTCAGTCTTTGAAGTGCTTTGAGTTCCTGAGACAGTACATGCCTATCTATCTTCACCGCCTTGGAAGATTACCCTTTTACTGAGTTAATTAATGTTTTATATCTCACTCGATTCCTCTGATTGCTCCAGTACCGTATGATTAAGTTTTAACCTCCAAAATTTGCCTCAGTTGTTTTTTGGTTGTTTTTTTTTTTTTTTTCAATCATATATCACATATGATAGTCCTCATTAGTGTGTTGTTTGAATCCTTCTGGGGGAAACAGATGAACTGTGGTTGCGATTTTTATTTTCCTTTTTTCTCACACTTTGATTTTCAAGGAGACTCGTAGATTACAGGGAAACAACAATCAGATTTCAAGTGGATCACCCTGTGAACTATTGTGTCTGCCAATGGTTTCAGACAGCTTATCATTTCATCGTCTGAGGCACTACACTCAGCTTCCTTAAAGAAACTTAACATGGCTAAAGTCATTGTATTTTAAATAGTTTATAGCTATGTTGCCGTGGTGCCCATTTGAACTAAAGAGACAAAGATGATGCTCATGTTGTGTTGCTGTGAAAAAGCCAAACTCTGGTCGTTTTCACGTGTATTTTTTTTGGCCAGTGAGGAGCAGTGGCATCAGGGAAATGTGTAGGTGGTTAGATCAGCCGATGAAGTGTAAATACCACTCAATCTGTTCTCATTAGAGGAGCAAAAACATACGAATCACTTCGCCTCTATTAAAAATGCCCCGGGGTCGAAGTTAAATGCTTGTGTGTGCACATGTGTCTGTCTTTGTGTTTGAGTGTGTGCTCGTATACTGTATGTTATTGTGCGAAAGAGAAGGAGGGGGGGGCTTGACAGAATGATGTTTTGGCATTTATGTCTGCTGTGGGGATCTGAAATGCCACCACCATCAATGCTGCTTAATTCTCAGAAACAAACTCTTAATCTGAACAGACAATCCATTCCGACAGCCTCTGTTATGATTCAAATCAACTTGGAGTGAAGGGTGTTTGTGTGCCCCTGTGAGTGAGAGAGTGTGTCATTGTGTTTTGGTATGTGATTAGGAGTTTGTGTGTGTGCTCATCACTGCATGTGTGTGTGTGTGTGCATGACCAAGATATCACGCATCCATTCTGCATTCCCCTATGATAATGTGGATTGATTATGGATATGATAATGAGAGGCCGGCGCGGCGTCGCGACCTTCACAAGGTCTAATTGAAACAAGCGTTGGTCCTCCGAAGCACTTATCAAGTCACACAGCACATCATTAATCACTGAGAATACAAGCTGTCAGTGTAACACACACGCACACGCATGCTCACGGAAACACTTCCTCTATATTTTTCTGTTTTCCTAACATACACATTCTCTCTCCCTTCTCCTCTCTCCCCCTCTCCAGCTCATAGACACAAACACACAATGCAAGCTGTCACTACAATATGCCTGGCATTGTCTGCTTATAAGGAGAGTGGACAGCTCGTCCACCCTCCATCTCTATTTTCCTCAAGAAAAGTTGAACAGGCTGTTGAAGTTAAACCTTTAAAAAGAAGAATAAGAGGAGGGAGAGTGTTAATACATTTCCACAAATATGAACAGCTGTTCACTTCACCCAAACTCGCTTGAAATTGAATTAGCTCGAGTTGTTTTACTACCTGCTTTTATTAGGAGACAATTTAAGAACCAAATGTGATTCCAATGTCTGATTAAGGCAGCATATGGGGTCTACCTGTTAAACACAATGTGTTCAGAACCAGTGCAACGCCTCAGTGAGCCTCTCCAATAAACTAATAAGCCCAATATCATATTAGTCATTACATAGTCCAACACACAAAATTCCAATCTGATAAAAGGTGGTTTTGTTATTATCACAAGAAAAACACAAGGGAGTTTGCATGCGCTGTGCTGATACTATCATCAACTTTGTTAATTGTTATTCAATTAACTGCCTTTGTTAATAAAACCAATTAATACATTAAAACAAGCAGAAAGATATATGATTATTATGCATCTATGCAGAGTGCACCTAATTACAACTGTAAATCAATCAATTCTACATTAATCAGGTTGGAAAATGTCCAAAAACATCAAAGTCACTAAAAGACTTTGGAAGTTTTTTTTTTTTTTCTTACATATTTTGATTGCCATGCCATTATTCTGTCTAATGATTGTTAATGATCCTTTGAGGAGTTTATGATCCAATTTCCTTGCTATGAATTTAATTGGGAGCTAAATAGTATCTTACGGTGTAAAAGTGTGCCTTGTATCTAATCAATAGTGATGTATTGGGGGAAGCTGTAACAAGGTCACAGAACTCTTGAAAGGGCAACAGGAGTCCCTGAAGCTTCGCGTCGCTGAGAAATGAGGCTCTGAGAGGCTTGATAAGTTACACAAAACCAGTTGAAGAATACATCACCTATGCCTGACCTCTCCAGGATATAAACCGCTGTGGCTTTTCAACAGCCGCAAGGGCATAGCAGCCTGGTGCTTTCTAGGTAGTATTCTGTCATTTTAAGTCGAGGAAGTAGATGCAGTAAGTTTGGAAAATACCAGTTTCAAAATTGTTACTTCACTCTAGCTTTTAAAAGAATAAATAACAGCCCTTTCCTTTAAAATGAAAGCTGCTGGTAAAACTCAGTTAGGACTTTTGCTGCTGCAGTCGTAACTAGTTCTGTAATACTTGAAGCTTAATGTATTGGTTAATATAATGCAGTGGTTACTAATTTAAATGACTCCAACACATTTAGGCTGCTAATTACACAGTTCTTTACAAAGCAAACAAATAATAGTAATGCTTGTTCCTCTTGCTCTCAGTTAGGTTACCAGGTGATGAGGTATGGAGGTCAACTATCTGTGCCAAAGTTTCCAGGTTTAAATTAAGCTGAAAACATTTGGAAATTATTTCATTCTCAGACATCTAAATGTGAACACTAATAATTATGGTGTACATTTAAAGTAAAAAAAAAAAAAAAGCTAATGAAATTAAAAAAGAGCCTATAATTTAATATATCTTTGAGATAAATAATCATAATTATAATGGCATATTTGCCTGCTGTAACACTTAGTCAATGAACTGCATTTTATTTGCATGAATAGTTTAAACTTATATTCTGCCAAACAGCCACAGCTTAGCTGTTAGACAGATGTAGTAGATGTGAAAGTATCAAATTCAGAAATTAGCAAGTCTGTCTGAGATTTTTTTGTAATGTGGAGCACTAATTTGTTTAAACTGGGTCATTGTATTTATAGATGATGAAATGAGAAAAGAGTTTAAAAAAAAACAAAAAAACAACAGTCTTACTTTGTGAAACACGGCGAGGGTCATGTCATGTCGGGGGCTGCTTAGCTGCCTCGGGTGCTAGAGGTGTTGAATGAATCAAAGAATTATTAATGTAAATATTCGAAACTTGTTACCCAGTGTCACAGAACCACCTGTGATGAGAAAGTCCTGGATCTTTCAGGACAACTTTGCCTGGAAGCATTAATTTAAAAGGTATACAGGAAGGTTCGAAAGGAATCAGCGGATTCCCCTGATTGGTCAGCCCAGCAGTGAATCACGATGTCATTCCCATTGGAAACTTAATTCGGAAAACTAAACTCTTCAGAAACGATTCAACAACTTCTGAACAGCTGGAACAGTAGACAGCTTCCAGATGGCTTCAAGAAACTTTTGCAAATTTCTAAATATATTCAATGTTTCCTTTTGCATCAATAATTCTAACAATCTAACAAGGACTCTGTTATGACACAGCTAAAGAACTGAAATGAAAGTGTTCTTTGTTGGACTTGTGATTAATTACAATAATCTCTTGTTTGCTGATTTGACAATGAAAAAAATAAAGTTTTAATTAATTAATCGGTGCGTGCTTTGGTATACAGAGTTGATCATGCCTGAATCGATGTCTGAAAGGTATCTGTGTGGTGTTGCGGCAAAACAAGCCCAAGTCATCATCCTACCACCACCGTGCCTGACAGTTAGTTTGTGGTGTTTCTGTTGTGTTTGGTATTTATCATATATATTGTTGTGTAACATGACCAAACATCTCCATTTTTGTCTAAAGACAACGGTTTTGACTACAGTCTTTTGGTTTGTTCAGACTTAAATTTGATGATATAAGTAAGCCTGAACCCTTTGCCCCACATCACTGGGTGAGATGAGGTACATCCTAAAAGGCTTGCTAGGCCAGCACAGACACAAACAAGACAAACAAGCCTTCCTTTCAGGAGACAACAAGGTTGCAAATTAGGTTTGTAAAAACAAACAGATCATCTTACTTTATGCACAAGAAGCCTCTAATCAGACCAGTCTAATTATTATCTAAATATCTAAGGCACCAACCTGAATTGTAATGGCTACACTCCCTTTACTCTTAAATGAGACTGCCCTCATTTATCAGAAAAATAATCCACAGCCCGGATAATTATCAGACATACAAACACCTTTAGAAGTTTGGAGAACCTGCTTGAATGTTAAGTTGATTTAGTCATGTGATCTGACCATTGCCCTAGTTGAACACCTCTTAGATGTTTATGCATATATGGACACTAATCTCTGTAAGGACTATGGGATTTGGGAATATTTTGTTTAACAGAGATCAAAGTAGCTAGCTTGGATAAGGAGAAACCCTCCAAACAGATCAAACAGAGAGCATTGCATCCTGAATCCCATGCCCTAAGTAGCCAGTCAAGCCATACATAACTCCAAAAAGAAAAGGATTCGTGTTGTACATCTCCCTCCATCAACATCTCACGCAGCTCACCCCCCACAAAGACCCAGAGTTGTTTAGGCTTACGAACTATCAAGGAACGCCACTGCAACAAATCTGTAAGTGTCTCATGGTCGGCTGACACGATGCTGGTGAGGAACAGAGAGATACTGTGTTAAGAGATCAAAGCAGCAGTGCAGAGATTTAGACACATAGCCCGTCAGTCAAGATGGCGAGACAAGGTAGAAGAAGACAGAAATGCTTACACACACACTCCTGTACACTTGCAGGATTTCTCTGTGGTGTGCCTTTGAGGGGTGAGGCGTTACTGTCAAATGCTTTGGGGCTCCTCATTTGCAGACATCTAAAGCACTGCACGAAGACCTAAACACTCTTACACAGAGGGGCGCACACACACACACACACACACACACACACAAGCCCCTGATACAAGCCTGTGTGGATAAGAGGTCGCTTCTAGCGCATACATTGGCCTGTGGAGAAAATGTTCTGTGCTCTCAGCATTTTCCTCCCGTCTGGAAGATGAATAGTGTTATTTTAAAGACAGCAGAGAAACAAAACAATGCTTTGTGGTAAGATATGTCATATAGAGCCTTTATTACTAGATCAAAGGCATGTGTTTTCTTGTCAAGTTAGCAATACATCTCAAATACTTTCTGTGGCAAGAGTGCAGACATAAAGGAGCACGAATTTGAGATCAACAGGACATCCTGCTGTAAAGAATGACCTCTGCTCATGTCTTCTTTGTTGTGAAGCATGTTGTTGGCTGTTGACGCGATCGCTCCTACATTGTCTATTTTTGTATTGTATTGTGAAATGTTCTACTAGTCTGTTGTCCCTTTCACCTACACTGACAGGAAAGATAAGTTTCCTTTGTAAAAATCTTACTGAAATATTTATTCCAAATAAGGTAAAATGATACGACTTCAGGAAATAAAAAGTCATTCTAAAATTAAAGACAAAAGAGCAAATAATGGAAAATAAATTTACAGTGCATTCGTTTAAACAATTTCATTTGTTAATAAAGGAAAAAAAGAAAAAAGCTTTAACTTTACCAAAGGAGAACCTGCACCTCAGATTGCAATAAAAAAAAGACACACCACCACCTTGTGGTTGCCAACAGTAACAATTTTATTTAACCTCTTCCATTCATCACACTCAACATAAAAATATGACAAATTATACCCATCTGAAAAAACACCATAAAAATTAACACTTGGTTCTACTTTACAAAAGCCAAAACACAAGAAAAACCATGGAGCAGGACAGCCCATCAGGCACAGAGGGCTAAAATAAACTCGGGATGGGGTCGACAGCCAGTCGCAGGTACTGATCTGGAAACGAGTTATCCAATTAAAAAGGTCCTAAACCAAGGTGATCTGATTCCATCTTCAGTTTGTGCAATTCTCAGAGACCTGAAAGAAAATGTATATATTTTTTTAATATACACACATACATATCAATAATACTGTAGAAAATGTTTTAATCATGAACACATTCCACTGAATTGGTCAACATAGTGTATTTACAGACAATTAAGTTGGGTCATTCCTAGCAGTCATAGTAAAAAAAAAAAAAAAAAAAAAAAAAAAAAAAAAAAAAAAAAAAAAAAAAAGGCATGGATGTTTTCAGGGGCAAGGAGCACAGGTGAGATGAGCATTGGTGTTCCCCTCTGTACTGGACAACCCACTTCAGTCTCAAATCTGCAGCATCTTTTTGTTAGTTGAGAAAAAATATCATGCCCATCTGTAATAGAAGCATGGGGGTGGCACCATCTCATCAAAGTAAACTTTTACACACACACACACACACACACACACACACACACACACACACACACACACACACACACACACACACACACACACACACACACACACACACACACACACACACACACACACACACACACACACACACACACACACACACACACACAAAACTATTGCTTTGGTAGAAAATGGCTTTTCTAATTAGGCAATGCAGTGCAAGAGAGCACCTAGTCTACTCCAGTCCTGGAAATCAAGACAATAAATATGACTTGGCCTTGAACTCCTTTACTTTGGGTGGGTTAGGGTTCTCCGTCTATGACACGGGGGTTAATCCCAGCTCACTCTGTTGGGGCTGCTGGCCCAGTGAAATCCAGTACATTGCTTTAAGACAAAACCCATCGTACAACGTAACCTCATTAGATAGATCAAATTCCACATCATCAACAATGCTGTTGATGGCCATGCTATTAATCATGCCTACCCTCCTGCTCATGTTACAGCTTTGTTGACATGTTTCTATTTTCCTGCATTATCTAGATTAACATGAAAATATTATCAGCTGCGGGCCTGTCACCTTACACCGCATCGTTTTTAGTTATCAATAGTAGTGTACGCTTTTGGTGCAGTTTTAACATATAGACAAGTGACTCAAAATCAAACAAAACATGTATAATGTGACAAATTGTAATTATACCACGTCAAATTCAAGACGTTTGAGTGTAAATGTTTTGTAAAGAAAAGAAAAAAAAAACAATTTATCGTTGACGTCAGTAACGGTAAACAGGACATTCTATAAAAAAGAAAAACAGATGGCTGGTTTTTGTACCTTGAGGGACTCCGAGGCTTTACGGAGCTCTTTGATGACAGCGGACAGGGCCTCGGGGTTGATGCCTTGCTCACACAGTCTCACACATATGGACAGAGACTCCATGTCCAAGCCAGTGTTCAGCAACCTTGAAATCTCGAGCAGAACTGAGGACGACGACAAGACGAATTATCGATACACGTCACGAGCGCCACAAGCCGAGTCAACTCATAAACACATAAGCTATGCTCTGCGTGCCAGTTGGCGGTTGATTACCGTCCATCGTCTCCCGGACGGAGTTTAGATTCGTATTTGCTGCACTGGCCATCCTAGTCCGCGGCTACGGTTAGCCAAAGCTCGCTAGCTGGTTTCCACACGATGAAGACTCGAATAAGTTTCTGACACCACTATAATCACTTGGTGATGAGCAGCGTCAATCGCGGCCATTCAGACAGACGCTCGATATGTTATATTCATTTTAAACAGAATCCCGTGCACAATAAATTAACATCGACAGGGCGCGAGCTATGCTGTCCCAGCTTGTGCAAACTCCCTGGTCGAAACTGGCGGCGGAAGTGACGACACAAATAGCGCAACTCCTATTGGCTGGCGGCGCTTGCGGACGAAATTGAAACGAACGTTTGAATCGTCCGTCAGTGTTTCGCCCCCGATTCTTCTATGAAATTTGTTTTTGATTCACTGGTCGGAGTCCCTGCTTATTAACGGTTGTAAGTTACGATGGTGGGGTGTATCTGTAACGTACGAGTAAACACTATTTAACGTGTTAAAGCGTGTGTAACGTAGCATTTGTATTTCTTCCTTTTTTTTGGGTTGCATCGAAACCAGCGCTATAGAAACAAGGAAAGCAATGTAACTAACGTACCGATTTACAGTATACAATCTTCCATCAAAACGGGGACTGTCGTTTTAATCGATTATGCTAGATGTGTTTTGTGTTTCCAATGTTTCTTTGTTTTTATTTTGACTGAAATATTTGTTATTGTCAGCCAAGATGGGCGACCACGTCGAGCTGCAGATTACTCCAGAGACTCCGGGCAGACCTTCCGTAAGAAATCCCTTTGAGAGTCCCAATGATTACCACCACCTGCACGAACCTCTGGTTCCGAGCCCATCCGTCTTCAAATCTAAAACGTGTAAAGCTGTAAGTTTGAACCCACACATGTAAGACCATGTACGCCGTGGCTCGTGTGCCATTACGTACCATACTGGCTTGAAAGATGATTTGAATTTGTTTCCCAATGATCAAAAGCACTTTCTTAATCTCTTTTCAAGACTCCACCTAAGTTTAACTGGTCTATTGATGAAATGGCCAGTCTGCTACCAGTACACATTGACCAAGAGGAAATCCAGCGACAGTCTTTTTATCTCAGTCAGACAAGGTTTGTACTGAAAAACAGCTGTCAAGTTAGACATATACATAATATAAATAACAAAGAGAAATTCTTAAGGAAGAAATATACTTAGCCAACTTAACTCGGGCTGTTTTAAGTTAGTGGGGTGAAGCTGATGTATTAAATTTAAATGATGGTAATACACCGTTCTGCTGTATTTCAGGATGGATTCTGACATTGAAGAAAAACGTCAGAATGCTATTGACCAGGTACGGCATTCAAATCCAGCCTGTGTTGTTGCATAATTGCAGAAAAAGGTATTTTATTGATGACGTTTAACTTAATTTTGTAATTTTATTGTTTGTTTCTTCCAATAAAGTTTTTCACCAAAGCAACCATTGTGCCCTCGCCCTGGGCAGCACCAGAAAGCCGAAGAGCCCCTCACATTTATAAGAAAAGTTAGTTAACTTCCAGTCACACATTCCATGTATTCCAGCTTTGCAGATTTTAGGACTGTATGTCCATTAAGTGTGTTTGAGTATATATCTTTTTTTGACTTGCAGGTCCTTTGTCTGCAACAACAGAGGAAGCAGAAAAAAGCTCAGGTTGGCAAGTGTTTAACAAAAGTCCTTTGAAAAAGACTGCACTAACCTTTACTAAATGTAAAGTTTGGTTTTATGTTTGAGAACACAGTCAAACTATATCTGGTTCTCATAATGCATTAGAATTTAGTAAATACAACCTCAGATTAAAAAAAAAAAACCAGCAGTGCATCATATATTAATTATTTAAGTTAATTATTTAAAAAAGCTAAGTATGTTTCAAAATAAAATATAGTTACAGTGCTGTATTGATATAAATATTCACGGGAGCAATGACTGATGCTTTAATCATAATTATTACTGTTTTAATGTTGCAAATGAGTTGTGGCTTTAGGCAATGACAGCACACCTATGTTTTTTATTTTTTAAAGCTATTGTATTGTAGATTTGCTAGTGTACTGAAGCCATTGTTGTTGCACGTCAGTATTGGTGGCACTTCAGCTGTCAGGCAGGTGGCCTTGTATGTGACACAAGAATACTTAAACATACAGGGGAGTTCATGGTTAAGTCTGTAACCGCATTGGTCCCGTGGCTGCAGCAAAAGCATAAACTATCACCTCTCCACCACCATGCTTGATTAGTTTCCCTTCGGGGATTCATTATTTTTGAATTGAATTGATAGTTTTTGGGCTTCGTTCTTGAACTCTTATTGTTTGTTTAGACATAAACAAAGTCTTTGCTGATGTCTTTGTATTTGTTTAATTTTAAGACCTGGTAAGGGCCAGATATTTTGTAAAGGGTTTGGAGTGAAAGAGGGTGTACTTTTTGTTTTTTTTCAATTAATATTTCTTTTGTTCTGAAGTTAGAACTATTGGCTCAAGGTCTACTACAACACCAGAGCACCTCTGTCACTGAATAAAAATTATTCTGTCTTCACTTCACCTCTTATATAATAGTTTGCTATGAGCTTCAGTAAAAATGAAAACAAGTCCTACATCTGCATCTCGATGGCATTTGAGGGGGAAATTTAAAGGTTGACCTGACTTCCTGCATTTTATATTTTCAAAATCCATATATCTAATAGCTTATTTTGTTTGATTTACAGTTGCTTGCCAGACAACCCTTTCACTGCCTTTAGCTTTTGATTTGGAAAAAATACTAGGTAAGTTTTTATTGAATGCCAACAGAGTTAAAGTCAGGATTTCTAAAGGCAACAGTACTTTATGAAGTCACTATGTTTGTCTTTCTCAGGGGAATATTACCGCTGCGAGGATGCATACGAAGCTGTGCAGGAGAGCCTTAGTTCCTCCTCCTTGAGACGAAAACTCTTCCTTGATGGCCAGTCAAGTTACAGCGGCTCTGACAGCTCTGCCCCACCGAGCCCAGAGAGAGTAAATCCCAGACAGAAGAGGTCACCTTCCAACAGAGATCCAGCAAGAGTAGAACGCTCTCAGGGAGAAGCAGCGCCATCGGTCTTTTCCTCACCTTTGTCCTGTGGCATGTCGGCCTTAACTCCCTCTACAGTAGGTTTTTAAACAAATTATGGATTTCTCATACATTTGAAGCTGAATGTCTTAGAGCACCAGATAAAGGATCACGCTTTTACCATGAAAGCAAGTACTGACAAGTAGATGTGTGCAAGCAAGTTTTCTTATATCATGTATTCATTTATTTTATTTTTTTTAAAGTGCAGAGCAGATTAGACTTTAGTCTCTGTAAAAAAAAACTAAAACTGAGCTTGACCTCATAGGGTCAGTTCTCTTCCAGTCCCATCCAGCAGGGCTGCTTCCGGGACTGCAGCCTCGGCAGCATTGGCAGTCCTCTGTTTCCAGATAGGTCATCTCCTGCTGGCCACGTCTCTCCTACAATTTCTCCTATTCTTGTCCAAGCTGCACGAACGCCTGTAGGCTCAGGTAGACAATTTGATCTGTAACTGGCTCAGACTGTAATTTTAAACTGTCCCGTATTTTACGTTGACTGTGTTATCTCCTTCATTTGCATCGGTGTTCTCAGCTGAAATGAAGCAGCCAAGCAATGTGACCCCACACGGTGCTCCGCTGGACGCAGTCACTTCCTGCAATGCGAGTCCATTTGTTGAAGGCTGCTCTCCCATTCGTAGCTGCTCCCCACACCAGCTCCATTACCAAAATGAGCCTCAGCACACCTCCAGACCCAAACCCAGACCCAGAGTTCGCTGCTGGGCTTCCCCTCCTCTCATCTCCCTAATCCTTAACCCAAAACTCCAGGACAATTATGAGGCCGAAGAACTCCCCGCTTCCACTTCCTCCTCATCTTCTCTCCCATCTATGGACCTTGATCCATCATCACCATTGGGCCAGGACACTCGTCACGCAGCTGAAAGAGTTAGTTTGGATCCTATGGAACCTGTAAACATGGAGGAGGACAAGGAGGCAGGGATGGAAAAAAGGCTGGAGGATGAGGAGGAAGAAGAGGAAGACAGCGGAGGATCCTCAGGACAGCTGACCAGCTCTCGTATGGGTAATTTGTCAGCCACAGAAAGCTCTCACATGTTTGTTTCTCTTCTGGCAGAGGGAAGCAGCATCCGCTACGATTCCAGCATGCAGGTAAGTGAGAAGATTACCTCGTATGGATGACTTCTCAATGGCTATTCTGTATATATATTTTTTTCTAACTGCATGTTGATTGTTCATGACTTACTTCTGTTTGTTCATATTTAGGTGGATAGTGGCTATAACACTACTTCAGCGGGGACTGCTAGCCTCATTGATGGCGTCAGCTCAGAAAGTCAGACCAAAGAGTCTCTCAGCTCCAACCTGGTGGAAGACGTCTTCCCCATCACGCGACACACTAAGATTAAGGTAACGTCAACTTTTAACAACTTTTAACCTGGTGAGCGTATAGTCAGTCTGCACCATAGTTTGTACCCGACTAATTTACCTTATTTTACTGCTACTTTAGACCACAGTAGGAATGCATACTGCCGCAGTCTCAAATCTGATTTTAGTTTAGTGAAAAACGGTCCCTGACACTTGACCAGAATGCAGATTTTTGAGATGTTTCTAACAACATTATCCACACTCTAATACATCTTAATACTTGACTGACTTCTTTTTATTTTTCAGGTATTTTATCCTCACCACTGTGCCTGATTAATCCATTAAAAGGGACACCTCTTCCAGTGGAAGCTTACTTTGCAATCAAATACAACAACAAGTTTACACAATGTTTAAAGCATTTAAGGAGTTTTGAGACTGAACAGGGTCAGGTGGTAAAGTTTGTGTGTAGAACTGAAGGTGATCATTCAAGTTTTTTTTTTTTTTTTCTTTAATCTACCACTTTAATGATCTGTCAGTTATTTTATCAAAGGGAAGTTTTACTCATATACTGAGCCATGTTGTTAGACACTGAAATGTATAATTCTCCATCAGTAATACCAATGTATCCAGTACACTGGTGGTGTTAAAAGTACAAAAAAACCTCAGATCTGTATCAAACTTGCACAACGATAACCTTTTTGAATGCTGTATGATTGTATTGGTGCATTTCAGGATCTGTTTGGAGTCGACATGTCCAACCGACTGGATGCTGACTTTAACATGACATCAACTCTGTACTGAATGTTTTTATAAAAAAGTTTTATCATGATATTTTTACAACACCTTTTTTTCTTGTATGTATAACTTTGTATAATGGTTTTTTTCAAAATTGGGTCATTCGTGGTACATACTTGTATTGTTGTAATGAATATTCCAAGTTAATTACTAACAATTTGATTTGCATTAACTGAATTTTTTTTTTCTTCCTTTAAATTAAATCCATTTCTCTGCATACAAGCAAGACCACGGTCTATGTCAGTAATTTCTTTTTTCTTAAGTAAAAAAATGTTTGCATTGCTCTGTCCCATGTTTACTTTTAGTACGTGATATATTTAGCGTGGTCCAAAAACATTACGGTCATGATTTGGTCTCTGTCAACTCAAACCCTCTATTCTAATAATGATGTACTTGCAACAAAATTCTGCACTGGTTTAGAAAACTTAATGGACCATAACGAATGCCGCACAATAGATCTGTAACTGTGCTAAGATGACACCTACCCGCTATATTAAAGTATCTTTAGCCTACTAATTTATTTCTTATAACAGTTAATGTATAAGAAAAGGGTAACTTAAGACGGAAGCCAAAATGTGTTTTGGCAGGTGGAGACGAACCATTTTTGTTTCTTTTATGTGCCCTGAAGGCAGATGTATCAAGTGTCTGCTACACCTTTACAATAGTTGTGATTATAAAAAAAATATTAATAGTTAAATACAGAGGCAATTATGTAAAATATATAAAACAAATAAAAAATGAGTCTGGCATTGGCCGTGCAGCTGCCCTTTGACATCCACCCATGTTATTAACGTGGCCCCGCTGCTCTATACCCACGTCTCTAGTTTAATGCACTCTGACCCAAATAAAGAAGATTTTGAGAAACACTCCAGACTCGGGAGGTAAAAATATTTAATGACTGTCACACACTTAACACTACCTTTAGAGCTTACAGTCACTAGCAAATGTCTGTCAATGAAATATTTCATTTAATAAAATAAGTATAAGAGAAAACTGTTGCAAGTGAAACTGCTGCCTCTGATATAGTAAAATAACTTCAACAGGCATAAACAATAAACATTCTCAACATATCAAATCTTTAGACTGAGTCAGTGGTCCAGTTTCGGTTTCTTGGCCCGTGGTTCAGCATCAGGGGCAGCGACACTCACACCAGGGATCTAGAAAAAAATAATCCTTTAACCAACCAAATACTGCATATTTTTAACCAAAGGAAATGTCTCCTGACAAAACTAGGCTTTCTCATATATCGGTTCATACCACAGGTTCAGTTAGAGCCATGCGGATCTTCTGGTGCTGAATGTTGGAGTCATCTAAGCTGATGGTGACCTTCACCGTATCAAATATGTGGAACGTGTGCTGCTCCACCTGAAGAGTGGGACCCTATTCACATACAGAAGAACATTTTTAACTATGTAAATACATTCATTAAATGCAAACTTATTACCTCAGTCTTTTTATTACAAATAAGTGTACTTACCTCTTCATCAAAAACAATGTTAGGAGCAACTTTGTCTTTGCCGTCAAAGAAGACCATTCCCTCCACACCAAACTTCGGAATCAGAACGATGATTGCATTTTTCCTCACAAACAGAACAAATCCTTCTTCGTTGAGTATGCCTCGGCTTTTAAAGAACAACTGCAGAAGAAAAATGCGTTTTAAAAGCAAAACTTGTATGATGAAAAAAATCTCACTCCAAGCAAACTTCAAAACTTGAAAAAGCCCTGCTGTTGTTTTTTTATTCGATTATTATTATAACTTGCCTTTTTGGAATTTGTTAACTAAATCTCCCCCCGACAAATACGACTTATGTTTTTTTTTCTTCTCCGTGACGCATTTTTTGACTGAGGCTACTTACACTCCAAAGCGACTTATAGTCCAAAAAATAAGGCACACTCATGATTACAGAACTTTTCAAACCTGTTGTTGGTAAAAAAAAAAAAATTCAAAATATATCTGCTCTAAAACAGTATTTTTGGTAACGGAAAAAGTGATCATGAGAGCAACGTAATGTTCAATCAATGCCTTTGTTTTTGTGGAAAACATCTACGTTTAAGTTTACCAAATAAATGCTGCAACAAAGACAAGTCTGTCCACGTATGTTTACCTGTGTATGGAAGGCCACAGATGCCCTCTGTGCATACTGAGACATCTTGTGTCTGTAGTTGAGGTTGCTGGAGAGGGCTGACTGCTTATGTTTGTCCATCAAATCTGGGTAGGTGACGTCAGCTCCTATTGCCACTGCCAGCAGGCGGTGGACAATGATATCTGCATACCTGTGTAGAAATACGAAAGGGTAAGGGGCGATGAGTGACAAAGAGAGGAATAATGATTATAAAAGGAAGTTAAATAAATGATTCATAAAGAAAGATTCCACATATCTAGGCAGGAGTATTTGTTTTTGATACCTTCTAATGGGTGACGTGAAGTGCGTGTAAATGGGGGAGGCGAGACCGTAATGGTGGAAATCGCTGTCCATGCCTGAGCAGAAATACACCGCCTGCATCATGCAGCGAGTGGCCAAGATACGCAGAAGCGTGTTGAAGTACGGGAAGCTGTCCACTTTGGCTACATCAAGGGAGTCCGCCAGGGCTTTGGCTGAATCAATGTGAATATCCACATCCTGATGAGATATGGAAAAAATGTTTAAGCAGAATAGTGGAGCATTGCATTTTTACATGTCTGCAGGTTTAGCACTTTATTTGATGGACTGCAGTGATAGTATATAATAATAGTAACACTGAGGCTGACTGATAAAGAGGTCAGGTGATCGCTTGTTAATAAAAGAAACATGTCTCTGCAGCATTTTTGACCAATTTTTGTCTAACCATTTTGTTTCACATTTGAGATCCTGAAAACTTGGATAAAGAGCACTAAATACCCCCTTATCTCCAAAACGGAGGCTGATATGGTTAGCTCCAAGACTGGCTGGCTAAACTCACCTTGGACTTTGCAGCCTTGAGCAAGATGTCATAGTTAGATGGAGGAGGTGCCGGATGTTTCCTGAGCAAAGCGCACTCTGGAAATTCTTCATAAATCTTCTGTGCAACTGATATATTTGCCAGCAACATAAACTCCTCCACCATGGAGTTTGTCTCCCTGGGAAATAATAATAATAATAATTTTAAAAAGTTGATTTAAAAAAAAAAAAAAAAAAAAAGGCTCTTGCAAAGTGAAAGATTCATCTGAATGCCTCTTTCGGATGTTACCTACATGAGTTCTTTGGTCTGGAGGTCTATGGGGTCGTGGGTTTCACTGTCGATGTGGAACCGCACCTCTAATGATGACAGTGTCAGTGCCCTAAATGGTATTTAAATAACACAAAACACAAAACAGAAACCTCTGTCACCTGCACTCATTTTACATTATAAAATGAATGAATTACAACGGCGTCTTGATATTTTTGCCCTCCTACTTGTTACCTGCTTTTTTACAGAATTCAATTGTACCATCCTACATTTTCTGAATTCTTATTCCTTTTATTCCTTACCCTTTCTCTATCCTCTTCCTCTTGAGGATTTTGGCCAGTTTGTTAAGACCTCGCAAGCTCTTGGTGACGTCATCATTCTTGTTGGTGTCATCAATCCTCATCTGAGCCTCGGCATAAGTCAGAGATGCCTGAACCAAATCCAACAGCAGAAAGGAGAGTGAAGTTACTAATAAAACATGCTTCAAATACCCTGACAGTTTATTATCGTTTCATTCAAACTGAGAAAAAAAGGTGTGTCATTTAAGGGAATTTAATACAGATACAGTAAAAATATGGACAATAATCACTTTGGTGCTTTGTGTGGGGGTTTTACCTTGGAGTTTATAACACTCTTTGTGAACCGAGTTTTAAGTATCTCTGCCTTGTGGTTCACTTCCCAAATACATGAAAAAGCCAACCTGAAAAGAAAGAAAACAAGACAGAAATAATGACAAACGGTTACAGTTAGTTTCAATCCCAATGTCAAAGAAGGGACAAGAAATGTTATGCAGCTGCACATAATAGGAGCAGATTAGACCGAGCTGTTGTTCAGGTGCATTGAATTTCCGGCCTCACCTTTCCACATTGGAGCGCAGAGAACAAAGATTGGAGCTGAGCAGCTCAGGAACCATGTCTATCCTCTGTTGGACACAGTAATAAACAACATGTACATACTGAGGGACAGTGACTGGATAAACTCAAGATGCTTAAAAAAAGCAAACTATTGTTAAACTATCATCTATCTTACCATAAAAGAATGATTGTGAATAGATAATTGAGTAAAGCTTACTTGAATTTCAAAAGACATCGATTTAAGGATAAGATACTTCGCTATTATTTTACAAAAATACTTTTTTTGTTTTCATATAAACACTTTCACCAGAACAAAGATAAGGTACCATACGTATATCAGAGGCAGAACAGTTAGACTAAAGACTTTGCGACTGTGGATTTAATTGTAAATGCTTGAGTCGGATTTTCTTACTTTGCCGCACAAGTACACAGTTGTTCCACGATTAGCAGCTTCTTTGTCCAGTGCATTGCCAGGTCGGATGAAGTGACTGACGTCAGCGATGTGGACCCCGACCTACAGAAACCAGGGAGCGTGCAGAGAGATTTACATGCAATATGCACACAAAACACACACAGACGAGAACGACAGGATATGAATACATAGCCGAACCTCAAAGTTTCCATTTTCTAGCTCTCTGCAGTGCAGGGCATCGTCTATATCCGTGCATCCTGGAGGATCAACACTGCACACAGTCAATTGCCGCAGGTCCTCTCGTTTCGCCATGTCCTGTATAACACATGTGCATGATCATTTATACACAGACCCGTTCACAAATGAACAACAGAATCGGACTAGTTCTCCGTGTAAAAGGTTACCTCTGGTGTGATGGCCCATGGCATCTTCGGGAGAAAACTGAGCACAGCCTGAGAGAAGGCCTGATGTGGAACGTCGTGCTCCAGTAGGAGCACCTCCTGCTCTGTGTCCTTATCCCCTGCATTTCCCAGACTGCGGACAAAGTGACCCTATTGAAAGAGAACAAGAAAATTAAATAATAATGTAAATGTGGAATAAACAGGCAATTATGTATCTTACCAAAATGACAAGTTAGTGTAAAGCGATTCCAACTCACATTTGGATACCTGGAGTCTTTGGGCCAGCCATCAATGGCCACCATGATCCTCTGACCCGCAAGTGTGGAGGCCTGTCGCGTTTCAATGCGAATTCGTGGGATACGGCGGTCAGCTGGGGTGAAAAGGTGGCGGGTAGACTGGACGAAAAATGGAAGAAAAGAGACCGTCAGTGCTGATGGTAATAAATTTGTCAATGTCCGACAGGTTTACAGTATAAAGTGAAAGGATTATGGAGCATTACTTATTTTTAGTTTTATATTTTTAAGCCAAGGACATGCAGCAATCTAAAATTACCTCTTTGATTTGGGAGACATTCAGCATGCCACAGAATGGCCTCCAGTTCCTTTTAATGATTCCCACAACCTTTCCTGTTGGTTTTCTGGCTGCTTCAGCTGCTGATATCCTCAACTATTCAGAGACACGAGAACCTGGAGGTCATGAATATGTTAACATCTGTGCTTTTAACTTTCAGACCCGGAGTGACACATATGTTGTATTAGCATTTTAGAAACAAAGTACTATGATTTTTAATAACAAATAAAAAGGTTTCAACGCTCAAAAAAAGTTTAGATTTCATGTTTCTAGTTTTTTTCCAGGGGGGGCGCCACATTGTCACTACAAAGGTTCTTCCTAACCAAGATACCCATCATCCCCACCAGTGACCATCCTGCTGAATTTCTTTCCAGCAATCTGAAATTTACCGCCTTCTCCTCCTCATCCTCATCCACACTATCGTCCTTCGCTGCACCGTCATCCTGCAGCACGACTGAGGACGGTGCCACCCACTGATTCCGTGGCAACAGCTGCACAGCGACCACATCCTGGTGCACTGCTCTGTTAAGGTTCTGAAGACCCTGAATAAGAACCTTTCGAACAAGCCAAAAAGAGAAGTAAAGAGCTTTTAACATGTGGAGGCATTTTGAATGCCAGTTAGTCTGCAGGGATACTGCAAATGTAGATAATAGCATTTCAGGGCAAATTACGATCATTAGAGCATCTTCACAAGCAAATATCTACTCGTACCTCTGTGCTGTCTTCCCCCTCTCCCTGGACAAAGACTGTGGCTTCTAGATAGTTGTCCGTGCGGGCCCTGAAGGCGCCCTGGAGGAAGGACCCACTCTTAATTCCAGCTTGGATCCTGGAGAGAGGAAGATGCTCTGGGAACAACACTTTACTGCTCGTAGTTTCATTCTGAGGGATGAATGAAAAGAAAGCAAGGGAAAGGGAAAATGGAATGATGTTCCAGAGACAACACAGAAAAATCAGGAGTGTAAAAAGGGAGATAAATATAAAAATTGCAAATGCACTCCCCCTTTCCTTCAATAAGTAATGACATTCATTTCTCTCCACAAGTAGTAGAAAATACTTACCTTAGTGTCGTCGGACAAGGCCAGGCGGTCAACAAGCTCGGGGTTTGCTATCAGACTCCTGACATACTCCTCAACTAGAATTTTAGAGAATAAATAATTGTGATTATTCATCAGTATTCAGTATTTACAGTATTCAGATAATGCTGATCCTTCTGGGGAGATGGATTAATTACATCTGTACACCACGAGGCCATTCTCCTCTGCTTTCTGCTTGTTTCCTTGATCATTGGTGAGGAGAACAACTTTGAGACCGTCCGGGTCTGACTCGGATGTTTTCAGATGCTGGCTGTACCATTTGACTGCCACGCGGATTGCTCGATCGTTACGGTCATTGGCGCTCTCCCCCGGTTCACGCTCAATGAAAGTCTCTCTGTAGAAAAACAATCATAATGAGCAAAGCATTTATACATGAAAAACAATTATGAAAGCCCACTTTTACAAATGTAAGGCATTGCAAGACCAGCTCTTTTATCAACGCTCTGCGAGTGGATAAAAACTGAGGAAACACAATGCTGTTGTTGCTTGACAATTTGGCAGCGCAGCATATAAAGACCGATCATTCTTCATTTTATAAAGCTGTCAACAGAACAATGGGGTAATAATACGTCTAATAGAAACGTGGCTTGATGAAATAAGGAAGACTTTCAGTCATAAAAGATTAATTTAAAGTAATGTAACAGTTATGTTTACAGTTAATTCAGTATATGTACAGGACACACAGAAGAATCAAAATGCTGTTTGTTTTACCTCGTCTTCAATGCCATGCAATCTATTAATAATAAGTAAATAATAAACATTTTATAAAATAGAATAAACAGAACTCGCAGTATAGTTTATGTTTTACTCATTACCAGTTTAGTTTAGTTCCTGACCTGACCTGTCCTGACCTGAACTGTCCTAACCAGACCTTTCCTGTCCTGACCTGAACTGTCCTAACCAGACCTTTCCTGTCCTGACCTGTCCTGACCTGAACTGTCCTAACCAGACCTGTCCTGACTTTACCTGACCAGACCAGACCTGTCCTGACTTTACCTGACCAGACCAGACCAGACCTGACCTGACCTGACCTGACCTGACCTGACCTGACCTGACCTGACCTGACCAGACTTGTCCTGACCTGACCTGACCAGACCTGCCCTGACCTGACCAGACCTGTCCTGACTTGTCCTGACCAGACCAGACCTGACCTGTGGTGTTCGTTGGTGAAGGTGTAGAAGTGCTTCTCCTTTTCATGGATGATGTCCTTCAGGCGTTTGTAGACCGGCGCAGACCGGTGGCGCAGCTCCTGGAGCACCGTCTGGAGGACGATCACGTTACGGATCACAGGATCCTCCAACACGTCGATCTGGAGGACACGTGTTAAACACATACTGCTCACACACATGCCTACATTCATCAACATATAGCCGTAATAATCACTACAGGTATACATTTAACTAAAACATTAGCGGAACTATGAGAATGAACGGAAACATAGTGTCTGGTCAAGAGCATGCGGGTCTAGCCACACTTCTCCACGAGGACCCGCCACCAGCCCTCCCGCTGGCCGTGTGGAGCTACCTGGTGCAGCACCACGTTGGTGTCGGGGATCAGATAATGCGGAGACGGACACAAGCTGCTCCCGATGCGCGCGTCCGTCTGCAGCACCGCCGAGTCCTGTCTGCAGTCGGCGCAAACCTCACTCCCGCACCAAATATCATCTCTCAGGTAATGCTCACGCACCACCTTCATCACCCCACCCGACCGGGTCTTTTTAACGAACGTTTTAGACTTCAACATGATGGAAAAAGGACCCTCTAAAAGTATAAACTCGGATGTTTTCAATCCCGCCGCCCAACTGTGCCAGGCAGTGTGTGGTCCATGTGTAAAACAACTCGATGGGCTAAAAAAAAACCTTCCAAGAGTTTTGAGAAACCACTCTAAGCTCTTCTTCAGTTTTTTTTAAATATTATTTTTCATTTAAATGTCACATGAAAAAAACACAAGCCATATCTTAAAAAAATCATGAAGGCAATACTTTCGAGATTTACGTAAAGAAATTGTTGGGACTATGGTTAGTTTTGGGTTGTCCGTCTCATTTTCCGATGAAAACAAACCAGAGGAATTGGTTTGAGTGTAATAACATGATTATTTTTGTTCAGCGACATCTGTGGTCGGGAGGGTTACTGCGTCGCTGCGCGCGGCAACCACACGACAACCAGCCGCAGACGAGCGGCAGTCGACGGCGGCGCCTAACTGTACACGCCAGGGGGCGCTGTGGCGGACACAGCAGAAAGTGGACCCGTTGGCGGTTAGCAGGCGGCTCGGAGCGGGACGATTGAAAACAACAACGGGTCCACGGTGTCCACGGTGTCTACGGTGTCTACGGGGGTCCACGTATGTTATATATCAGTGTGTTTACATCGTACGGGGGTTGTCTGCTTAACCAGGGCGGTGATCGATCAAGCCGACGTTTAAATGTCCTTATCGCGATGTCCGTGAGCTCGTAATTGACTTTGTAATCTGTTGAATAACTGTCTCTACGACAGGGCCGGTTGGCATTAGAAAAAGGGGGCGTTATAGAGGACTAAACGCCGGGTTCAAGCACAGTAAGGGCACCATGCCTCCGAAGAAGCAGCAGTTGAAGCCCACAGCAACCAACGTCTCAAGCTCCTTGGACCTGGAGTCCGAGGATGTCAGTCTGGAGACGACGGTCCCCACCACCGAGGATGTCTCCTCGTCCGACGAGCAGAGAAACGGCTCCCAGAAGGTGACCCGCCAGCTGATCGAGAGGAAGGAGCTGCTGCACACCGTCCAGCTGCTGAAGATCGAGCTCTCCCAGAAGAACCTCATCATAGACAACATGAAGGTCGACCACATGTCAAAGGTAGAAGAGAAGTGCGAGTTAACAATGTTCGTGTGACTATGTGAAGTGAGTGTCAGGTTTAGTGTTGATATTGTTGGAGTAACAGCCTGTACGTGCACCTGACCCAGTGTGGTGTGTACTGTTGTGAAATGTGTGTCAGATTGAGGAGCTGGAGGAGAGGCTGAACGACGCCCTGCATCAAAAACAAGTGCTGGGCCTGAGGCTGGACAGCCAGCTGAAGCTTACTCAGGAAGAGAACAGGTGAGAAAGGCTGGCTGCACAACATGTGAAAATCAAAAAGGAAATTACAGCTATGTACCTGTCATAGATGATGAAAATGTTAAGACGGTGTAACAATTGCAGCATTACAAGTCTCAACAGGGAACTGCGTTAACAAGGATTTTCAATTTAAAGGAAACAGCAGGCTCTGCGTAAGCAAGAGATGGAGGCCATCCTCTTTCGGCAGCAGCAGCTAGAGGAGACCAACCGACAGCTCCGTGAGAGGGCTGGAGAGCTGCGGAGGTCTCTCAGGGACCTGGATATCTCCCAGGACAGGTACCAGGAGCTTCGCAGCCTCCCCGATGAAAAAATCTCCATACAGGAATACGTAGCTGTAAGTATGTCGGAGGGCTCTCTAAGCGCACACACCTCCCGGGTGAACGCTGAACCCTGCTGATGCCCGAAGGAGACACGAGATAACAATTATTGAAGCTGTAGGGGAACAAGGTGACTTTCTGTCTCTGCTTTATGTCTAGATGCGCTTCTACGAGGCTGTGACTCCTTTGCGAGCTCAACTGACTCAACTCAATGTGCAGAAGGGCTATTTGACGGAAGAGCTCGACTTGCACAGAACAAAGATGAAGACGTTAATGGAGGTACAGAACACACACTTGTACTGCGCCTATGTGACATCAAAACTCATCTTTATTTCTTACCATAATAACCATAATTATTTTCCCGGTTTTACCATATATGTTATGTGTGTTTTTCTTTCACCCTTTAAAGATTGTGCAGTTTGGACTTCAAATAAACCCGTTAATCTTGTTCTTGTAACAAATCAACACTTGACCACTCACAGAATATGTCAAGAAAAAGGAGCATTAAGATTTTCTGTTTTATTATTTCCTCAAACACTAAAGAGCAAATACACAATCCGTAGACTCAGTTCTCATTTAAAAGCCAACAGATGACGAGTGCAGACTCAAGAGGTCCACTTACACTAAATAATTAGTAAAACTGCGATGTAGGTTACACTTGAAGCCATCTAAAACATACAAAAACAGAAGTGAACAAGGTGTTTTTCTGGTAATGAGTGTACGTGGAAACATTTATATATTAACACGTTTGTGTATCCACAGAGCTATGAGGAGGAGCGGCGGCTGCGAACAGATCTGGAGTTGAGGAGTCAGAGACTGACCTTAGAGCTGGCTGATACCAAACAACAGATCCAAGAGGGAGACTTCCGCCGAGACAACTACCCGAATATAAAACGGTGTGTGTGTTACAGTGTGACAAAAAGAGAACGTTCAGCCTGGCTTGTTAGAACAAGATGAACAGTGCCGGAAGATAGACTAAAACGTGAGGGTCTAACACACGCATGGACAACATATGGTCCAAGGGTTGGATGTGGTCCCGGGATCATCTCAGTTCGGTCCTCCTTACATAAAAATGCATTTGCGTCAGCATTCTTCAGGTGATAGAAAACAGAGTCTACATTGTATTTTCCCGTTTAACTTGACTGCAACAAAGAGCGCTGCGTACATTTAGACTGGAATAATAACTTTCCCTGCAGTGACAGCTCAGTATGCAGCTGTAATGACGCCACAGCTCCATTTGGAATGAACTCTTCAAAAAAAAAAAAGGAAAAAAATGGACACAGATTGTTGTGATTTTATTCACTATTAGTTCTGATTCACTGGGAGTGTGCTTTTTAAGCAAAGTAAGCGTATGTGAGATATGTTTAAACCAAGCACGCTAACTAAATATAACACAATTTGTCAGTGATGTGAAAAGAGAAAACAGTTTTCCACATCAAAATAGCGTGCAGAAAAATGTACAGTTTGAATTGCAATTGTTATCCACCAAGGATGTAGAATTAATATTCAGATTCGTTTTTTTTCTCCCCCGCCTTTTCCCACCCCGATACATTTGATCCATTTGGCAAACTTGACTTACTCCCCGTCTTTTTGGGCTTTTGCATCGACACATATATACACATGGTTATTCGTGCCTTTTCACTGCGGTTTTCAGCGAGCGGGACAACTTTGAAGCAGAGCTGAAGGAGTTAAAGAGGAGATTTGAGACTGTAGACTTGGCTCACACTGTGCTGACTAGAGAGAGGGAGACACTCGGCAATGAGGTGCGTCGCACAAGCCTTTTTACACCTGCACGGCCTTTAAACTCTGTTTTCTGCATATTCTGGGTTAACTGTTCCTCTTCCCCCTCCAGGTGGCGACATTGCAGCAGTCAGTAACCCTCCTGCAGAAGGACAAGGAGTACCTAAACAAGCAGAACATGGAGCTCAGCGTTCGCTGCGCTCATGAGCAAGATCGCCTGGAGAGGCTGCAGGTTTTTACCGTTCCCAAGCTCTGGTCTCATGGATACGGCATACATTAACACGAGGAGGTCCCTTCATGTGCTCTTCTTGTTTTTGTGGTCTAGGTGCAATTAGAAGACACTAAGAAAGCAAGAGAGGATGTGTATGAAAAATATGTATCATCCAGGTCAGGTTCTGTTCATTCACTCAAGTCACTAACAATTTATAATCCCGTGTTTTTCTTTTGTTGAGTTTTAGTTTTTAGTATTCATTCATTCATTTATATTTTTTGTGACGTTGCCTACATAGAGATCACTACAAGTCAGAGTATGAGAACAAGCTGAGAGAAGAGTTGGAGAACATCAGGCTGAAAACCAGTCAGGAGATAGGGAACCTGCAGAGAACGTCCAGAGAGATGTATGAAAGGGAGAACAGGTACCATTCTTTTTTTCCCTTTCACTCTTAAATAACCATGAGCATGCACAATGCATTAGATTCAAACGATGGGATGTTGCTCTTTTAAACATAAATAACCAGTTATTATTTAAGTTGAGCGTTTTCAGATGAACGTGTTGGGACTGGGGTTATTTCATTGTGATTATTTGATTCTCATGCTTTTTACCTTTCAGAGATCATTGAGAATCCAACAATGATTCATTTGAAGAACTGATTATAACTCAGAAAATGTTCACCATATCTCATATTTCCGAGCTGGGGCATTGTGTAAAGGAAGACCTGAATTTTCCCAGCTGTCATAATCCACTTGTGGAGCGTCTAACACTATAGTTCCGACTAAGTCAGGCACCACATTCATGGAAAATATCCGATCGTAAACGGCTCCACCAGTGTTACTTCCTTATAGATAACCAAAATGAGTTAGAAAGAATACAATTATTTTCTGCTTTGTATAACATAGAAAGATTATGCTTATTTCTTGGGAATGAGTTTTTTTTTTTTTTAATTTTGTTTGTTCGTTTTTTTAAAAACGTGTGTGTTTGTTATGTAATTAACCAGGAACCTGCGTGAAGCTAGAGACAACGCTGTGCTGGAGAAGGACAGAGCCGTGTCAGCTGAGAGGGACACTCAGTCCAGATATGACCAACTTCTGGAGCAGTGAGTTTATACTTTCATTCATGCAAAAAAAATAAAAATGGATTGTAAGGTGATGCAAAGGCAGGAACATTTAGTCTGATTAGGGTTTAGCTTGTTGTTTGCTTTTTTTTTAAATTTTTTAATTTAATTTAAACTTTTCTTCTTAGACTTTTAGTTGTACAATAGAGGCGTCAACGCTTTAGTTCATCCACGTCAAAACTTTAAATATGCAGATAATTTAAGTACAGTGCGGTGAAACAGTCTTGGCCATAACTCACACGTACTTGAATCATCCACAAGAAACTCAGCTATGGGTCCACTGTGTCACACTGAAAGCAGTTGAGAAAAGTTCAACTTTTCCAGACATCATCACAAGCGTCAGGCAGGAAGACTCAGGGATTTTCCTGCATCGAAAAATGTAAGACCGCCACATCAGTCGAATTTGTGCTGATTCATCCCTCCGAGAAATGCATAAAATTGGTTCCATTCATGGAAAACAGTAAAACAAGTATGAACTTGGTGTCTTTGACGATTGAAACTGCAATATGGTTTGTAAAACAGGCGCACACAGCTTCTCAACGTTTCCCTGAATTAACCTTACATCCCACCAATGTGTTTTTGCAAACATCTAAAATTACAGATACCTTTCTGATGCAAGTTTACGAGGAGAACTGCAATAAGAGATGACACGGTGAAGAGAGCAGACATAATACATTTAAAATGGGAGAATGTTCAATTATGTTCCTTTAAAAAAAAGCTTTCTGTGAACATTTAGGACAATAAAAACACGCGACAGCTGCTTTGTTCTACATTTTATCACAGTTTTGTGTCCACGATCATTTTGTTCTGTTTTATTTTGGGTACACGTTTAGACTATATTTTTTTGTTTGTATCTAAATAAACAATTACAGTAAAATTCAAAAAGGACATTGACATTACCTGCATTTGTTTTGTAATTATTATTATTATCATTATTATTAATTATTATTAATTATTATTATTATTATTGTGTATATATGTTAAATCATGTGTTTTGACCAATCACAGTGTTAGCACAAGTTTAAAGCATTCAAAGAACCAGTACCTTTTTAATTCCTTTATTTATTCGCTCATTCATTTTAACGGCGTTTGTTGGCCTGGCAGAAGCAGGCGTTGGCTTCAGACCGGTGAAGAACTGGTGTCCCTCTGGAACCAGTTTCACTGGCTGAGATCTGGTTCACTGGAAAAATGTGAAGAACTTGTTTTAGATTAGACACTTGCTCGAAGCAAACATGGAACTGCCCCGGTTTACAAAATGTCCACAATTTCACTAAATGAATTAAGGTGAAGTCATTTTTAGCCACAGTGGCATTTAAACGGTGAAAACATTTCAAGTTACGACCCAGTAGCTCAGTTGGACCAGCAGGCGTCCCAAACACCAAGACCCATCCTCTGTGACTGAAAAACTGGGCTTTGCTGTTTTTAACTACTGAAAACTATTTTACGTATACTTGAAAATACACCAGATTATGTATCATTGTGATTTCACGTGGTGTTGCTGTATTTAACTATTTATTTTCTTTTAACCTTACCCGTGTTCAACAAGTCAGACTTCCTGAGAATTTAAGATTCCAGCTACAAAAACTGTAATTAAACATCGCGTACCTCCTTACGGAAAGTTAAGAAGCTGTTCCCGAGGGCAACAGGAGTGCAGCTTTTTGATATCTTAAAATGAGTCCTCAAGCAGCTATGACTGATATGTGTCGATGTAACTGTAGCTTTGGTTCGGCTCGAATTCCTCCGCTTTTCCCTGAAAGCTGCGAGCTTGTCCTTGCTCTGGTGCGTACGTCTGTTGCAGTGTGTCACCGGTGAATGTTGCGGGCGCGTCAGGACCGAGGCAGCTGTGATTTAGTGTTCCTGAAGATCCCAGGAAACCTTTGCTGTGACTAAAGGACCAGAAGGTCCCATGGTAGTCAGAGTTAAGCTTCTTTGGATCAGTAAAAATTATGTTTGATCAAAAGGATCACCTTATTTTTTTTTTTTTTTTTTTGTTGAAACGTTTTATCTGCTAAGAACGACGAGCGTACTTTTGTACACGCTGTCGTCGTTCACAGTGAACATTTTACTGTATCTTCAGCTGAAACACTGAGACGTGCACACGCAGCAGCAGCAGCAGCAGTAGTAGCAGCAGTAGTGGTGTCCCTGTCCCGGGTTTACTACTGCATACCAGTCATTTCTCTAAATCCAAACCACCAGCTGTTGGTCTTTCCAGACACACTCGCTCACACACACACAGACGCAGATCTTCACTCTCCCTAGCACTCTCTCTTTCTCTCTCTCTCTCTCTCTCTCTCTCTCTCTCTGCTGCGATCACATTCCTTCTTTGCGTCACATCGCTGGCCAGCAATGACAGATGCTAGCCTCAAGCCCTTAACCCCTAACCCCGCGCATGCCCCTATTTTTGGGCCAAAGAATGAGGGGGAGAAGCTTGAAACGGCATCAGATAATTGAGGCATCGAGGATCAGATTGAGTCTATGTAGTCTGTTTCAGAACACAGATCATTACATGCGATTGGATGTTTATTTTTCCAAAACAAATTGTTGAGTACGGCTGTCTTTTTTTTTTCACCTTTTAAGCAAAAAAAAACAGAAAAAAACAACAAAAAAACACATTCATATTATAGCTGCAAATATTGAAATAAAATCTGACATTTGTAAATACAGATAAGTTTTTTTTTGTTTTTTTTTAACTGAGTTACATTTTTCTAGATGGCAACTGGCATTTCTGAACGAAGGCATGAAATGTCAGCCATGTGTACATGTCTATCACTGTGAGTGCATAGCTGCGGCTTGTGCACTATGGATGATGAAATCTCATCAGGTCAGCTGTAATCGAGAGTTATTAATATTATCCAACCGACCTCCGTGGCTCGATGGAGCTTGTGTGCATGCTTGAAAGCTGCCCAAGCACGACCAACAGGCGTCAAAATTGTTGCTTGTGCTTTTTGGACGTCAACAGATGTTTTTTTTTTTTTTTTTTTAATTCTATCAATTTAATTAACTTTTCAATGTGTCACTTACTTTGTAGCAAGTGACCAATAGAAAAGTTTAAGAAAACGTCTAAATATAACAAAAAGCGAAATCTATCATTTTTGTAGGACACAAAGCAACATCTTCGTAGCCTTTTCAGTCCAAAAGTCTTTAGTTTGGGTAGTTGTGGGGGAAGTTGTGGACTGGTTGTCTTCAAGTCGGATGTTCGATATTTTGCATGTGGACCCCCACATTGCCTCTGGATCATTACTGTGTTTTTTGCATGAATGTGCACGCTTCATTGTGTGAAAGAGAAACGTAATGTAAGGAGCTTTGTACAACCCAGATAAATTAAAATGCATAATATAAAAGTGGACCTCCTGCCATATAATAGCACACTGCCTCTAGCTGTCTTTATATTATGAGCGTTTCTCATGAAAACTGAAGGAGAAAGATACATTTAGTCTCCTAGCTTTCTAATTGGTAAATTGTTAAATTGAAGGCCTTTGCTGTTGCTGACAATAAGAATTCCTGAATATCAAACTAGATTAAACTCTGCTTTGGGCACTGTTGAGAAATGCTTGAAGAAGTTAAGTCTTGGCTTTCCTTTATGGTGCATTAATGTCATGTTGCAGTTGCTAAAATCTTGGATGCCACTTTCAAATCTAACTCTTCATTGCACAAAACACACTAAATAATCCTTTTCTCGCAGGTTTCTAGACAAACACGTTCAAGCAATCAAGCAAATCATCATTTATGATAATTATGATAATTTATTTAATTAATTATTGATGACATCATGAAAGAAGACGTTCCAACGCATTTTTGAAACTGGCCTCTGTGAGAGGTGGACTGTGCACGGCTTTATCGCAGAGGCCTGTCCATACGACCCCCCTGAGCTCATATTTTTAACCCACCTGCTTAAGGCATCGCAGTGACGTAGGTTAATACGTGTCTTTGCCCATCCATCCGTGCTCCAGGTTCCGTCAGCTCCAGCTGGGCACCGACAGCCGTGTAGCAGAACTGTCCAACCAGGCCAAGCTGCACTCCTTAGAAGCCGAGCGTGCCCACATGCTCAAGGAGGAGATGGCTAAGAACCTGGCCCAGTGCCAGGTGGAGTGTGAGAAACAGCAGAAGAAACTGGAGGTACTCAGGCAAAGGGGAGTCGCTAGCCTCACCTTGACACAGCATCATTTCTTGGTTTGAAGGTTAGGTTGCAGCACAATCCTACATGAAGATATTTAAGTAGGTGCAGTATTTCATGATAAACAACCATGAAATGCCACATCTTATGTACAATTAAAAGACCTAACGAGTTCTTGACGAATGATGGGACGGCAGTAGTGAGTATTAACTGGAAAAGATAAAGGGGGAGACTGAATTGTAAATCTTTGAGCTTACAGTGTTGCTGGCATGTCCATGTATTAGATAAGTGACACGGTAAATAACGTGATTGCAGCCGAGCGTACAGGTGGCACGGATGGAAATTTATGTACAGTTTGATTTTGGTGGAGTTCTTTACATTAGGAAGCATTAGTTCCCCATTTTTCCCTCGTCTCGTTTAGTAAATGTGGTAAAACAGAGACTGCTGAATTACTAGTAAATTGATTGCAAAATAAAGTAATGCAATCAGGTACTGAAATTTAATCTGCATCATCAGTTTAGGTATTAATCCATTATCCATCATTTCATTACACTGATGGAACGTATCCTTTACATTAACAATATTACTCTTGGTTGGTTGTTTGTTCGCTGGAAATGGTAGTATTACTCAGTAATAATTTAGTTTTTTTTTTAAGTTTTCCCTTTTCAAAATGAAAATTGCAGGAAAAATCAGTTAGTTATTCCCCTTTCTCTTCTCCTTCCGTCCCTCAGCTCCTCACTCAGGAGTTTTACAGGCTGCAAACGTCATCTGAGAAGCAGGTGGCGAGGCTTCAAGCTCAGAATGCCGAGCAGGCATCTCGGCTGGAGACGTATGAAAAGCTCGAGCAAGAGTTGGACCAAGTCACCATGCAGGCTGCCGAAAGTAAGACCCGCGCATCAGTTTTGTAGAAGCCTTTACGTTATTCATTTTACTGTGAGTCAGAAAGACAAAACAATATTGCAAATTTCTAGTGAGCTGAACTGACTGCTATCAGATAATGTGTGTAGTGACACGAAAAAAGGCCATGACATTGAATTGTTTAAAGACAGAACATATACGACTTAAGTGTTTTTTTTTTCCATAAATTTGCCATCTTGACTGTCAGTAACGCAGGAGTCAAACTCATTTTCAGTGAGGGCCACATCAGCATTGTGTTCGCCCTCAAGGGGTCAGCTGCAACTGTAAGACTGCTTAAATGTCGCCCCTCCTTCACATAATGTATAACTGTCCTCAAATTTGATTATTATTATTTCAAATTACAAATATTGTATGCATTTGCAAAGATGTAAACAATTATCTAAGCGCATATATGTCTCTTAATACAATGTACAATGTATGCTTTTAAGATCTTGTGGGCCACATAAAATGATCTGGGGGGCTGCATGTGGCCCCCAGGCCTTGAGTTTGACATGTGCATTAACAGGACAAGTAAAATTAGCTGCACTTTTGCCATAAAGGGACAATCCTAGACATACAGCATTAATGCTCTGTTTGTTTCTCTTGGTTAGTTGAGAATGAGGAGGAGGCAGAGAGGGTTTTGTTCTCATATGGCTACGGGGCTAATGTTCCCACGACGGCCAAAAGAAGACTGAAGCAAAGGTAAAGTGCATGAAACACCTCACATCTCGGTCAGTCACCGAAGTCCTCGAAAATTGTAACTGTGTCAGTGAAGTTATCGTTTTTACTCTTGAAAGAGATAAAACTGACATAATTTCAGGTCAAATCTATCTTTTAAAACGCATGAAAGAAGGGCAGTGGAAATAGACACAAGTGTGATCTTGTAAATGTTGTCATGTTTTGGAATTTTCTCAACTGTTTGGCTGTTGTGCAGTGTTCACTTGGCCCGCAGGGTGCTGCAGCTTGAGAGACAGAACACGTCCCTGAGGAGAGAGCTGGAGAGACACCAGTCACAAACGGGGCAAATCTCCGAGGAGGTACACAATACCCAGATGCGTGTCTGCTTTGGGACTGTCATTAATGGGATACGTAACTTTAAATTATTGTTAATTTTCAAAGAAACACTGCAAGTCAGCACATGCTTTTTTTCCTTCCCGACAAAAGTCCCGCAGGAACTCCGATTATGGCTGCCGCACAGCTTCTATCAAAGTTATAATGATTTATCACAACCAGCCGTTACCTCTGTCATGAAAGAGTCTTTATTACAGAGCAAAGCTTGGTGGCTTGCTTCTTTGTCATCACCCATCATTTATCTTCTCACAACATCACAACATTGTTCTATTCACACCACCTCTTTATCCTTGTCATTCAGTCAAATGTAGTTTTTTTTTTTTTTTTTGGGGGGGGGGGGGGGGGGGGTTAATTCATTAACCATCTTGTGGATTTTATCACTGCTTTTTCGCAACGTTTTGGGTTCTTTTTAAGCTCCACAATTACACTGACTCCAAACATCCCGAGCGACTGGAAGAACAGCAAATCCTGCGACAGGTGGAAGGTCTGCCTCACAGGGGTTATAATAATGTTATGTCAGTGAGGAAGAAAGAGACAACAGCAGCTCAGACAACTCCAATTCACAGAAGAACCGTTGAAAGCCCCTTGGAACAATGCACTGACAAAGTACCTTTAAAAAAAAAAAAAAAAGAAGCTGTTTTGAGTTGGATTTCTTTGTTTCTTTTGCCTCATTTTAATAGTTAATACATAATGCTTAAGAGCTACTCATTGCATTGTTTTTAAAAGAGTTATCTCATGCATAAAACTATTGCATAGCAAAGGATAACATCACTCACCTCGGGGCTGAGGTGAGTTTTACACACACACACACACACACACACACACACTTTTTTTTCTTTCTAAAACCGTTTCCAAATCTCTGCACTTTGACAAATCGCATCAGGAAAATGACAGGTTGTTTAAAAGCAGCCAGCAGACACCACAAACTTTGAATGAGAAGAATATGAAGTTAATCTGGTACCTGTCATTCTTGTTGACACAATGGGCAGTAGAGCCAAAAACTGTTACGAATCTTCGCTCTCCAAACAACTCCACCACACCAATCATCATAGTTTTGTTGTGTTAGGCACAGCACGTGCACGTGCATGAGCATGCAACAATGAGACATTCATTTCGGGTGTGTATATTTTGTCTGTGTGCGACTCTGTGGAGTCACGTGCACTGATGGCTAAAACTCATCCAGTACGGCTTGAAATGAAGAGAACGACAGCTCTGGCAGCCAATGCGCTTGCCTTTCCCTCGCTGCCTATTATAATCTCAACAAGAGCAGGGCTTGTGCAAGCCAGAATCAAACGGGTGGCAGACTTGAGACTAAATAACCCAGCCTTTCAGCTGTCAGCTGTGATTGACGGGTACTTCTTTGAAATACCTCATGATTCATCAAGTATGAAAAAGTAAAAAAAAAGATACCTCCGTTTCTCCAAAAGAAAAACCGACAGGGTGTTGTCCACTCAACCACCTACACAAATGCCCTCACTTACCCGGTATTGTTCTTACCCTCCAACCTAGTTACACTCACTACTGACTGGCTGTAAAAGTGGTTTAATGTGTAACATCCTGACTTTATCTAATGTCTAGCTGATTTTAAGCACGATACCGACTAAGCAATATTGTGGATGCTTTAAAAAGAAAAAAAAAAAACAAAGATAGAACTCAAATATGCCCTCAATAAAAACTCTGATTTATGAGCCTTCATACCACACTGATGAAGTCAGAGATATGCCTCTTCTGGCTGCACTTGTTGAGTTAATCATTCACGGTTATTGACAGTTTTTTTCCTCCTAATATACAGTATCAACTACGTGTAAATAATATTTTTCATATATCTGCCAACATCAGATTCTGCAAGTGGGTGTCCTTTTTTTCCACCTCGATATTGAGCAGAGTAACTGATCTGTCGCACCTCAACGTGTGTTTTGATCTGTAGTTGTCTGCAGCCAACCAGCTGTTGCAGCAGACGCAGCAGCCTTATAGCTACCTGGTTGAGACGGTGAGACAAAGGGATGCACAGATCAGCATGCTGAAGGAGCGCGTCTCCTCTCTTGAGAATGAAGCCAGGTACAAGCTCATGCACACTCTTGCTCTCCAGCCCTTCTCCATTAATGTCATTTTGTGTTCTGTCTGCTCCTTCACTCCCATAACCTCCCTGCCCTTGGGTGTCTCTGCTTTATCTTGATCTCGTCTTGTCATCTTCTGTCCCTCGTCTTATCCTGTCCTCGTACATGTGTGCATAGGTTTGTCCGCTTGCTGTTTCACTTCGGCATATCTGCAGCTACCTGACACTGGCCTAAATCTCTGTTGTCGCTCTCTGTATTTTAGCTTGACAAATATGCAAGCTGACAGGCTGCAGGTTTTCTCTTGCTGCTCACTACCACTGAGCGCTTACCTCAGGCAAATAGGAGAGGGGGGGGGGAAAGAAAAATCCTTTTTAAATGCTGTCAAGCTTCTCTAGCCTCCCCCAGTGTGTCAGAGATATGGAAGTTTCCCTGTGGCTGTGAGCTGCTATCTTTTAACAGCAGAGACACAGCTCACAGGAGATTCTTGCTTCTAGTACTAAAGTTTTCCTGTTGAGAAAAGTTTTGATCTTTTTTCTCAGTAAATTGCAGTGAAGCTATTTGTTGTTTCAAGATCAATTCAAAATGATTAGCTTCAACGCCATCATCCCGTTTACAAGTCCCTGCTTGAGTTTTCCCACCCCAGGAATTAAACATTTAAAAAGTGGCATCATGTTGTTTAGCACATCTTTAAAAATGTATTATTTGTGTTTAAATTCATAGATTAACTGTTTATGAAATTCTGTAATAAAAAAATCTAAAATGCTTGGCTTTAAGACTGATTGTTGTACATCTCTGTATTCTGTGTTGCTTGTGTCTAATGTTTATGTATTCCCCCCCTCAGCACAGTTAGATAACTTACATTATATTCAGATTTAACTTCATCATCAAATATGATTCCGCGTTGTCAGTAGCATGATCCCAACCTGGAGGAAGAATTCTTGAAATTGCTCCCTAAAGAATGTAACACTCATTTAAAAAGTCATGCAAGTGTAGTAAAGTTGGTTTTACTGAAGATCTGATGTCTGCATGTTTTCTGATGTGTTTTCCAGTTCTCTGAGGAAAGAGCGCAGTGCTCTTCAACAAGTGAAAAATGACATGGCAGCTGATCTGGAGCGCCTTCTCAACCACAGAGAGGTACATTTAATGATGATGATGATGTGGGCTTTTTCTTTAATATGTTCATAATGAATGTAGTAATTGTCCTTTAGTATTTGACACGGGGATTATATACTTAATTAATCCTAGACTGCAGGAAAATCTCTTGAAGCCCAAGTTGGCATCCTCAGATAAAAGTAATAAATAAATAAAGTTATTATAAAGATTATTTTATCGAAATTCAGTGGACCCATTTCACAGATAATCATGATTTGTCAGGGAAACTGTTTTGACTGTAAAACACTCAAAGGTTGTGGTAATAAATAAATAAATTTTTACAGCTCAAAGTGATGTAAATGTCTTATAGAAAGCCTCTAACCCAAACATATTTATTTGTTATTTAAGAAAGGAAACCTTTTTTTGTACTTGGAAGTATGTAACAATATGTGATATTTTTGCTGAAAAATTAGTTGCTTGTCAAGTTTTGTTTCATCAGCTAATTGATTAAGTTGACTAATTAATATTTTTCCTCCTGTTATCAGTCTGGATGTGTTATTGCACTGTGTTGCAATGTTTCCGTCAAAAGTGTGTGTGTGTGTGTGTGTGTGTACTTAGGCGTGTGTCCCCAAGCCACCCGTTTGCTGTAAAAACTATGTGCACTGTCACACACAGCTGTTCCTCAGCTTGGCTGTTTGGGATGCCACTAGGTTGCATGTACATTTGTGTCTATGCATGTGTCCTCGTGCGTGCGTGTGACATGCCGATGCTCGTGTCCTCAAATGTGATAAATAGAACAGTGAAATGGCCCAGAGTCCTCCCCTCTGTCCTGCAGACCCTTGAGCTTGTTGAACTTATTACAGGTCGTCTGATAACAGATTCTTGAAAACAAATATTCTGAAGCAGCCGTGATAAGAGCCAGGGCCGTTTTAAAGTCAGAGAACAAAGTTTGAACACTGCACTTCCAGTCATTTAATATTTTATTTCTATTTATACAAAACCTTGTGTTTATCAGGAGCTGGCAATGATGAAGCAGGTCCTGATCAGCATGCAGTCCAGACGGGGAGAAGATATAAACCTGCTGGAAACTAATAAAGCTCGTATCAAGGCGTCTGGTCCAGGAACACAGCAGTCCAAACGTATCACCAGCAACATAGAAGAAGAATCGCCAAACAAGCCCAAACCGACCGTGTTTGTGAGTGTCTGACGCGGCAACACCCATTTCTGAGTCACACTGGCTTAACCTGCTCGGACAGAAGTTCAGACAAAAGATCAGTGCAGATTGGCAAGAAATTATAAATAGCTTTGGTTGTCATTTAGTTTAATTTGAGTCAGCTGAGAGATATGTTGTAGAATATATTCGTACATCATGAGAAAATCAAATAGGTGTGGACTTGTGTTGTCCTGTAAGTCATACTTTTCTCCTGTGTTTTGTTTGCAGACCAATAAAGAAGTTCCTGATTGGTATAAAAAGGCGAAGCAGAAACCAAAATGAAATGAAAATGTGCTGCTTACTCAGGTCTTTAACAGTTGTAAGTTTTATTCAGGCTTTGTATTTTAAACTTGTAAATTACCCTTTCTTTTAGATCTCTACTTCTTTTCTAATATGAAAGTAAAAAGCTGTTTCTAGTGCCTGTTTATATTTTTCTATTTATATATATATATATATATATATATATATATATATATATATATATATATATATATATATATATATATATATATATATATATATATATATATATATATATATATATATATATATATATATATATATATATATATAAAGTTCCCAGCAGATTGGTCTAAAATCAGAGGTATTACCATCCACATTCCTTGCAAACAGAATGCCCAAAAATTCCTCTTTTCCTGGCAGTGGTCTATTTTATTTGGTCTGTCTATCATTATTTTCTCATCTTTTCCTGGCTTGCACATACTGGTTGCTGCAGACAAACAACACAGCAGGAACCTTAACCTTTGATTTGCACTAGCTGAAGCTCCTTTGGCTTTAAATATAGACATAGTAGGCATACCTTTATCATTTCAGAGCATGTTCTTATTGGTGTCGTATTAAGCTCGGCCACATGGCCTCTGTAAAGCTGGGTTGTACTTTTTTTCTGACTTTTTTTTTTTAATGGACATAATTACAAAATATACATACAAATATTTAATTTTATTACTGAGTTGTTGCAATTGTTATGTGTATTTCTTGGCATCTTTTTCTTTTTTTTTTCTTTTGTACATAACTGACTTGGATTAAAGGGACACTATGTAGACCACTACATCATTTTACACTTGATGTTCACAGCACAAGGGGGTTATATTAATTTATAATCCCTAACTCGCATGTTAACACAGAATTTAAAGTTTCATGAGGGAAATTTCGGACTCCAAGTTGGAGTTGGAGAGAAATAAAAAATATATAATTTTATTCTTCATTTCTGACTTAATATTTCTAAAATAATGTATACAGTATTTTTAAATATGATACCAAATTACCCAGCTAAAACTGAAGCCTAAAATTCCCTAAACCTTATGGGAACTAAAATCTCTCATGCTGTCCTGGAGTTGTAGTCTTTATACAACATTCCCAGTTGAGTGCATTTCGTTATTTCTGGAAACAACTAGAAGAGAATGTTTTGTACATGTTTAATTCATTACAATTATATTTCAAATTCATTAATAGAGCAATAGACTGATGATTCGCTAATAGTATTCCAATATTTCAGTAATTTGACATTGTATTTTACGACATAGTGGTGTAACTTTTTTCAAGGCGGTTGTTAATGTATTTAGATGGAGAGTAGGGCGGTGGCCGCTCAATGAATGATCAAAGCGTTTTTTAAGCGCTTGGTGGGCGGGGCGTGTCTGTATTTACACTGGGCCGCTCCGCCCTGCAGCGAGACATAGAAAACTGTCTGTGGGCCGGAGGAGGGATGGAACAAGTGGAAGGAGATGTTGCCGACAGGCACACATTAATTACTTCACACACACTCGAGGTCGTCCGCTCCACTGCTGTCTCGGTACGCCGTAGCATCCTTCTTCCTGCATAACAGGACGAGCGATCATTTGCGCCCCTGCGTCGAAGCTTCATGGCCGCAACACTGACGATGAGCGGCGGCGTGCAGGAGGACCCCTTCTACTCGCTGCAGAAGGCGACTCTCACCGCTGGATTCTCTCTGGAGGACTCGGGGTTGTTCGGCTTGGATTGCAAGGTCCCTGAAGCCGACAAGGCTGGGCAAAGTGACTACACGCAGGTAAAAATCAGACCGCCTTGACTCGATGTGTGTTTTATTATATTTTTTGAATGGGCGTGGCAGGTTGGGTGCGATCCCAGGTTGTTTCTGTGCTGGCCTCCAAATTTAACCGGGCCTCGCTGGTACGTGATGTTAATCGTGGCTTTATTTCGCACCGTTGTGGGGATATAAGCGAACAGGCTGCGGCCAGCTGGACGTGTGGTCGAGCCGCTCCGCCTGCATTCAGCGCATGTTTTCTGTGCCACTGAGCCAGTTGGTGACCAGTTGTTGATCTCCCCCTTGGCGCTCGCTCACACCATCATGCCATGCTGACGACAACTGACTTCAGCTTTCGGACAGAAATGTCCCGGTAACTCTGTCCCCACATAGTGGGAAACTTGTGCAGCAGAGGAGAGAAGTCTGTGTAACAGCTGGTAAGATCAGGATCCTCAAATAGCTGCCCCATCCCCAGAATACTGCTGCTGCTGCTGCTGCAGCGGACAGGGAGGCATGGGTGTTTCCCCATTCCCTTTCATGTTGCTCTTTCATCCTCTGCTGCAGCCCTTATCTAACTTTTATACCAGCTAGATCCTCACTAGTGCCACACTTAAAGCACAGTGAAGGAGGCATGAAGTTGGCACTGGCCAGTTTGATCAGGGCATGGGAGCATCTTGGGGCTGATCATTATTGTTTATTGTTTATTTACACATTTCTTATGATTATATATGACGGGTCTGCTTATATTTACAACAGAACACTGCCAGATCCTTAACTGCTGGCTTCAGACAGGGAAGGTTTTTGAGTTCAGCCTTGCAGGCAGAGTGGGAATGTTGCAGCCGCCTATTGATGAGTACTTGATAAATGTTTTAGCAGTGACTGTTCTATCAGACCTTTGTCTTCTCAAAACAGTGCCTGAAAATAGTTTGTTGGAAGCTATTGCTTAAGTTAGAGCTTAGTAGATTTGATTTATGTTGAATAAATCCCTTTTTTTTTTCTTTTTTTTTTTTTTTTAAATGTGTGTTTGCCTTTTCATCCACAGACAAAGTGCGAGATGGACAGGTATCTCTCCCCTCAGCCTCCTCCCTTCCCACTTCATGCAGACAGCCAGCAGAAGTCACACAGAGATGGCACGTCTACAGTGGATCAGTTCTTTGCTGATGATCACGCTGGGGCTCCCTACACCCTCAACATGAATCTGTACGTCCCTGATGTGGCCTACCTGAGGATGGGCTTGATTCAGCAGGTGCGAGCCCCTCAGCACCAGAGCCACGCAGGTCTAACGCAAATTAAAACTGAAACTGCCTCGTCGTGTTACTCTCCCAACCTCCAGCCTCACTGTCCAAACACTACGCCCACAAGTAGCTGCAGCACACCTGGACAGGGCCCTGGTAATATTGCCATGGAAACCTCAGCCATGAACATGACGTTAACCGGGTTGCCAGACTTCACCAGTGTTTTCAATCAGTCGGGAGGCAGACAGGGTGGTGATTCGATGCCAGAAGTGTTTGTCAAACAGGAAATGCCATCACAGTTTGAACAGCATGGCCTCCACCATGATAACAGCGGTTCACTGTTCCAGCTCTTAAACTCCGGGTTGGATCATCACCACGGCAATAGTATGGAGGCTCAGCATCAGCAGCAGATGCAACATAATTCCAACAACACGATCCACACGCCTTTCCATGACGTGCCAGTACCTTCTTCTGCTTCCCGACAAGAGCAAAATGCCAAGCCTGCCTACCGTGGCCTGGGCAACGGGGTGTACACACATCCACACTCTCAGACACACCCACATTTCCTGCAGCAGCAGGTACCCTACCTGCCGCCGTCCCCGCCGAGCTCGGAGCCAGGTAGCCCTGACAGGCAGAAGGAGCTCCTCCACACTATGTCCCCTCCTCCTTCATATGCAGCCACTATTGCCTCCAAGCTGGCAGGCAGCAGCCCTGGACTCGGACCCGGCCCGGGACCTGGCAATCTAGCCATGTCCCTCACCGCAGGTCCAAAACCAGTCCAAGGTCCGGCGACAGCCCTTCCCCAAATCCCCACAGCAACTCCGACCCCAGCTCACAACCCCGTGCCTGTCCGCTACAACCGGAGGAACAATCCAGACTTGGAGAAAAGACGGATCCATCACTGTGATTACCCAGGTTAGAAGAACAAACATATTTATTAGTGTGTCCTCAGGCTCGCTGTTGTTTCTGTGGAGTGTGAGTGTTTGCTTTCCACTGCACTGTGGTCAGCTGAATGCCTGTTCTCTCAGAAAGGTCAGGATTATGGCAACCGGATTCATTTTAAGACTCCAAAGCATTTTCTTGAAATTATATGTTGTTTTGAATGAGTTTCTCAGACCCATGGTTCACCATGACAACTACACACATCAACGAAATTACGAGATTAAGGCATTCAAGATCATCTGTCGCTACGTTTCACTAACGTATACACTGTTAAAAAAAAAAAAATCACTTTATTTTTTTTATTATTGCAGCCAGTCTCCCACACACTATTGTGGTTTCTAAATCATCACTGGTATGAGTGTGGAATGAACTGTGCATGTGCATGTGCATGTGTATGTGTGTGGGTGTTTTAATTACATAGATATTTTTTTTTTTTTTTTAAGTTATTTGATCTTTTTTTTTTTTCCCACACGCAGTTGCATGCATGCTCAAGATTACTCACTCAGGTTAAAGTAGTTTTTGTTAAACCGTCTTAAACGCACAAATGCAACGCAAACTGTGGATCCACGATATGCAACTACTTGTAAGACTTGTAACGTCAACTCGCCTGTGGCAGCGTGTAAGATGGGCTTAAGCAGAGCTCCCTGGAGCATGCCAGCACACGTCTAACTTCTTTAAAAGTCAGATGAAGCAAATCCATCATTTACACAGATCCGCATTTCACACAATCGACTAATGGTGACATTGCCACAGCTGCTCAGTTTAATTGTGGAAATGCACAAAATCCTTTCAACAGTTTTTAAAAAGTTTTTTTTTTTTTTTTTTAATCAGTTTTGAGTAAAGAGATATATGGTAGTCCTGTTTTTGAGTTTCAACAAAACACTTCATCATATTTCATTCCAAATAGCTTCTGCTTTTCATTAGTTCAGATTTCTTGCATACCACGGCTCGTTTTGTTGGGTAAATGCATATCTGACACGTGCAGATTATTTGGACTAAGCCTTTTGCTTGTGTTTATCTCTGCGTCTGTCGTCAGGCTGCAAGAAGGTCTACACCAAGTCGTCCCACCTGAAAGCCCACCTCAGGACTCACACGGGTAAGATGTTCCTCAAATCAAAGCAGCTTTTTTAAAAGACAGCCATCAAAAAAAAATGACGCCGTCCACACGACTCGGGTTTCAGTATCTGCATTGGCACTGTGTTGCTAGGCAGAGTGTGTTCTTGGCATGTGTGTGTAAATGTATCCTGCTCCATTCCCATCCCCTGCCCAATATACTATTCCATCAAAACAGGTGGAAGTGACACACTTCTGCCAGCGGATGGCTCTCAGGCTATGTGGCCAGCTCTAGACGTGTGGTGCCATCTTTCTCAGAATCGCGTTACCAGATCGGATCAGAAATTGTTCAAATGCACTTTTCTCAGATCAGTTTTGCTTTACTGCCACTGTATGATTTTAGATGTGCGAGATGCATCTGTGCAGATACAAAATGTTTTTGTTTTTTTTTGTTTTTCCACAATTGATCGTCATTGTGTGCACTTCGCGGCCCATTTTCTCTTATCTTCTATCTCTCTCTTTTCATGGTCTTGATTTCAGTCGCTTTCCTTCCTTCACTTTTACATTTGAACCATTTGGTTTCAGACAGGAAAAGTCAACAAACAAGCGCTTAGGTGTTGGGCTCCACCTCAACTCCAGCTAACAAAACAAAGCTTCTGTTGATATCTACGCATTCCTCGCTCATCTGGAAGCACAAGCAAAACTTTCTCTCCCCCAGAATCTGCTTTACTTTTTAAATCTGAACGCTCTGTTCTCAACATCTCTGTGGGCGTGTGCGTTGCATTGCAGTATCGGGAATATGACACAACAATTAAATCTGGCGTCACTCGTGCTGCAGGCTGATTGTGGTTATTGCAGTTATTACAAACCACAAGATGAGAGCACAGCATGTAAATGGTTGTGTAGCAGCAAATACATACTCGCAGCTTTTGCCATCCTCACTCATTTTCTACTGTTCTTTTTTTTTTTTTTTTTTTTTTTTTTTTTTTTTTCTCCAGTTCCTTTAATTTCATTTAATCATCCTCTCCTCTGGTTTTTGTCCCATGCTTCCACCTTCAACCCTCCCTAGATCCCCCTCCCCCCACGTATTTCTATCTTTGTCTGTTACTCATTCTGCTTCTCTTATTCAGCTGCTTGAATGCACATAGACAGACTCACACACACACACGCACAAGCACGAACACACACTCTAGACTTCCACACTTACACACCTGTCAGTAATCTGTATGAGATGATTCCTAATGCGTTTGGGTCCCGGTGGGAGTTCCCACTCTAATCTCCATCAACATCCATTACCATGATTGTGAGTGTGTGCGTCTATATTTCTGTGTGTGTGTGTGTGTGTTTGTGTGTGTGTGTGTGTGTATGAATGGATGGTTGGGTGATTCTCAAAGTGTATTCTGCATCTTTTCATTGTCTCTCTTCATTGTGTTCAGTTTCAGGTGTTTGTGTTTCTTAGTTTGTTAATGTTGTTAATTTTGGTGTGTGTGTGTGTGTGTGTGTGTGTGTGTGTGTGTTTAGCCAAGCTGTGGCGCTTGCTGTGCTTGTTTTGACAGTGGTTTAACACCAAAGACAAGCAAATACAGAACACCACTGAAATGCATCCGCTCCCTGTGCGATATCACTTAAAATGTTAAATGATTTAAATTAGTGTCATCTTTCATGACACACACACACACACACAGCCTCTAAGTTGAACAATAGGGTGTTGCTTTCGTTTCAAATCGCAAAGTTACGTGATAGATTTATTTCACTTAAAACAGAGAACCCAGAGCTGGAACTCTGCGACCCAAAAGCCAGTACACCATTACAGTGTCTTTGCTGTTTTTGATTACAAACTCACTCATTCTCGGTAAGAAGGTGTTGCGTGCATGTATGCAGTCGTGTTCTGTCATCGCCTCTTCGATTCCAGACACCGTTTTGCTGCAGGACTTAGTCACTGTGCCTTCTTTAGGCGCCACTAAGGTTTTCCATTTGGTGAAATGCAGCCTGCATTTTTCACTTCTTTCAGAACTCTTGTGGTTTTTGCAGTGTGCGGGTTTTCTTGTCGTCAACCAGCATTTTATCACATCCACATTTTGTCATCTCGCCAGCACCTTTTGTACACATGCAGCTCCATATCACCAAACTACTTCCTCCGTGCTTCACTGTCAGAATTATATCATCATGTTACAACCTGGATAAGCTCATGCCGAACATGCTTCAAAGCCACTAGACATAATATCCACATTTTCTTGGTCTCACCTTACCCAAGGTTTATTGTGCTGACTTATTTGAGATTTAAACAAACTGTACACGTTTACCATTTCTGATTTGGATCGTTACAGATATTTAAATGCTGAAAGCAAGCCAGAGAAGACGTAAACACAATTATACAGCACAGTTTCTGTTAGGTCTTGTAATGATTTGCTCTTAGCACCGTGTTCTTCTGCATTTTTCAGTCCAAACATGTATCATAAAGGGAGGGGGAAAAAAAACAACTCGAGTATCAAGAAGAATTAATCACCAGTACATGCAAGTAATGATTGGTTTTTATGACTTAATAACTCTTAAAACTCATGTCTGGTCCAGAGGACCTGAACAGGTGGACTTGGCTCGCAGGTCCAAGACAGTAGCGGCCCTAAAGAAAAGAGGTCCCGCTCGTTTTTAGAAAAAAAAAAAAACTGCCTGTGGCCCTGGTTATGACAGAAAAACAAGCTAAACCCATCAGAGAGATCCCTGAAGCAAAAGCAAGCTGCACAACCGTGAGAAACTTGTGCAGTATTGGTGTTGAAGTGTTTAACGAATTCCTCTGAGTGACAGCCTCATGACTGCATGAGCTGCTAGACAACTGGAGTTTTCAGTAAAGCCTGTTTTCCCAGTGTCTCCACCCAAGTGCATGAATCTTTTAAGTCGGGGAATTAGCTTGTGTTTTTATGAAAATTGTTGTCATCAGTGTTTGTATTTGGACAGAAGTTCCCTCTCTGGGAGATCATGTGATTGTTATGCAAGACGTGTAGCTACTGTTTTCCCAGCTGCACTCACTAAGACTCCCTTGTCCCCCCCTTGTTGTGCAGGTGAGAAGCCATACAGGTGTACATGGGACAGCTGCGACTGGCGTTTCGCTCGTTCAGATGAGCTGACACGTCACTATCGGAAACACACGGGCGCCAAACCTTTCCAGTGCGCCGTCTGCTCCCGCTCCTTCTCCCGATCCGACCACCTCGCACTGCACATGAAGAGACACCAGAACTAGTGACATTTGCACACCCACTTAAGTTATACTGTATGAGCACTATCTCGACAAAACATAAAGCACTCACTCAGTCTCCCACGGCCACAGTAAAGCTGTGCGATGCGGAGCGGCTTTCACTGACATCACAGCCCCTCCCGCTGCTGCTCGTGTGCCACGGCAGCGCGAAAGCCTAACAAACGTGTTGATCTTTACCCAGAGTAGGACAACAGGAGGTTATACAGCCGGAGGACAGTGGTCAGATCCTGGTCCTATAACCCCCACATGTTCTTGTTTTTAATTTTCTGGACAAATGCAAAGAAGACACATGATGGCCACAAGGTAGCTTTTAAATGTGTTTTTCAGTCCATTTGGACTTTTTCTGTGACTGGAATGAAAGCATTGAAACAAAATCGTCTGTCTTTATCGTAATGTAGAACTTCTCCAGAACTAGTCAAACAATTTCTTTTACTCATATTGTTGTTTTGTTTATATAACTGGAAAAAAAAAAAACTTTTTTTTTTTTTTTTTAAACCAAATCCTTTGGTTTGCACTACAATTCATTGTCTCTCAGCCTTTTTGGCCCATGCATCCCATTCACCACTGGAGCGGTCATTATCACTACTGGACTGAATCTCTGTGAACGCTAAACAACTCAATGCTGTTCAGATATTAAAAATTGAAGGCATTTATACTCTGGAGACACAGAAGATGGAGCAGGAAGAAAAAAAAAAAAGAGAGACTGGTGGAGAGAGGGAGAGATGAAAAGATTTTTGATTTTACAGAAGAGATCCGCGGACGACTGAGCAACAGAAGGACTTGAATGGATGCTAGAGAGCAGCAATTAGGTGATGAATTATTTAGGTTGTCTTTTTGATGGGTTTCTAACCAGAGAAGTGTAAGCAGAACCCATCAAGGTTCAGTTTAAACAGAAGGGACTATAATTGGTGCACACGCTTAAATTAAGCATAAACAAAAAAAACAACCCAAACATTTCTATATAGATGTGTCATCCAACAGTTTACTTCCTTTTACATCTTTTAACCAAAGCATCATCTGAATCATGAACAACTTATTAAGTGCCTCCTTCTGTGATTCATGTGTTTCTGTTCTGGGGGAGCAGAGCTGTGGTTAGTGTAGGCAGTTCTTTTAAACACACGTGGTGCTGTTTTTATTTGTGAATCTATCAAATCTCTGAACTTTGCTCAAGAATTAAAAAAAAAACAAAAAAAAAAAACTTACTTGGATTAAAAAGGTTGGCCACCGTCATTGTAATGTAACAGCTCATTTCTGGCCACTTCACAGACATCCTGACATTGTGTGGAACTTTTGTACTAAAGTGACTTTAGTCTTTTTCTGAGGGTTTCTGTACACAGCTAACAAGCAACTTGGCCCGATCAATCAATCGAATGTGGACACACGCTCTGTTAAAGGACAGGGTCGCTTCATTTCTAACTCTGGGTGACTCGTAGTAACTACGTTGTTTTTTTCACATAGTAGGAGTTTTGTTCCTCATCTCATTGGATGAAATGCCTCCAGGAAGAAATTACAAAGTTACAATTTCTTTAATTTCTCAGCCTCAGATGCAAATAGGATCATTAAATAAAACCCTTTTTTTTTTTGAGAGCTTTAACTAAGAATGATGTCCTTTTATCAAATAACAGTGACATCTAGAAGGTGCTCACATCTCAAAAGGCTTGAATGGGGTTTACATGCAGTCTTAATGGTTTTTATTACTGTGTTTATTGATCGCTAGAGTGCCACAAGGAAAAAAAAAAAATGATGAACCTGTCCTTTAATATATGTCTGAGTGTCCGTTTGATGGTGTGATTTAGCCTGAAATTATAACTGTATTTGTTCATTCACTGCAGGTAGCGTAAAAATAATATAGCACTGTAATGTAACATGGTAAATCTATTTATTTGACTGTGTAGAAGTGGGGTTGTATCAGATCAAATGTCTTTTTCCCCAACAAAAATGCCTTAATGTAAATATATGCACTGTAAATACAGTTTTGTCCATTTTCTTTCCCTTTTTTTTTATTTTTGTAAACAATGGGGCAAAAGAGGAAAATGCCTCGCATCCAAATATATTTGAGCCTTTTGTTTTTTTTTTGTTTGTTTTTTTAGTTATATTTTCTTGTCAAAACCATTTTGGTGCCATTGTTTTATATATTGTCTTTACCAACAGATTATTTTGTAGATTTTTTTTTTTTTTTTTTCCTTTCCATGTTAAAACGTTCCAAAGACAAAAGTTGTTTTTCTTCAACTGAGTGAAGCTGATGCTAATAAAGTCAAACTGACACTTTACAAATTTGCTCCTGTGCTGACATTATTGGGAGATGAAATTTCTTTTTTTAACCTGCCAACATGTGGCAATAATACAAATGGCGTTTGAGCAACGGTTACTCTTTTCCCCATGAGCTTTACATCAAAGCAAAGACATGCTGTGAAGATAGAAACCGAGGATGCCCAGGGGACATCAAAACAAGTCTTGTTAAGGCTTAGATAAAACAAACGACACATAACCACAATTTAATCTTCTAATATCTAAAACAAGATTTAACATGTGCCGACTCTCAGTTCCTGGAAATTTCTGTGGTAGAACTGACATTCTTAAAAGGTCAGAACAAGTAAAGAGAGAAGAAGGGAAGATGTGGAGGAGAGGCAAAGCGCTCCCATCCAGGACCTGCAAGTAACCTGCAGCACCCTCGCTGATCAACAAACAATAGTTCTTTGATATCCCAGCAAGAGACAATGGACAAGAAAATAAATCTGACCGCCACTTGGGGACCGGAGGGGAATCTGACTGCATTGAAATGGACGTTCAAATGCGCACACAACACCATATGTTCTTGGTTTAAGTCATAAATGTGACCCAGGGTCTCTGTTGTAATCTACCTCAGATGTCAGAGGAGAGGGAGGCAGAAGGGAGAGAGTGAAAGAAGTGAAATGCAGAACAATCTAAACAAAAGAATCTCTGGGGGGACTCAATCAACCACTTCCGTCCTCCTACATCTCCACTCCATCTCCTCCTCCGCTCTTCTTATTTGATTTCATTTTTTTCCCTCTTTCTCTCTCTCCCTCTTTGTCTTTCCATGCACCGTATCCCCCTCTGCTTCCTGGTGGAAAGTATTGTATGAAAGTCCAGGGGCGCTGCTCTGTGGGTCAGAGTGGAGACTGTTCTCATAACCTGCTCCACTCCTCATCTTTTTCTACTCTTTTTCAATCACGCACCTCGTCTCCCTCAAGTCCCCTGCTCCATCCTACCCTCAAGCTAAAACTCATGAAGGGAAAAATTAATTTCAGTCATTTTCTTGTGTGAAAAGAAAAGAAAAAAACTTGATTTCGTATTTTTCCTGAACCTTTAAACTCCGGAAAATGAAGACTTGCAGGTATTTTCATAGTCTGCGACATCTAGATGACATAACGACTGTTACAAACACATACAGTGGTGATGAGTGAGTGGGAGCTACCGGTTCATGTTTTGGATCAGTTAAATTAATGTCACACATCTGGAAGAAGGCTCCTGCCTGCTCCACCCTCTGCTGTGCTGCGTTGGTGTGATTCCCAGTTTCCCTTTGTGTGTGCGTGTGTGTGTGTGTGTGTTTGTGTGTGCGTGTTGGTATAAAGTTTCCAGTGCACCTCTCTTGGAACAGACCACCCACTCAGAAGACCAATAGAGTGACTATGAGGAGACCGGAGAGACACAGACACACACTTAGACATGTGCAGCTTCTTCCAAAATCAACTCTTCCCAATATTCTCAGAATAGAACATGCTGTTATCAGAGGTCGATGAGATACCACAGCAACTAACACACTGACTCAAAGTTAAAGACAATATCAGAAATTGATGAGTGTTTCTCTGAAATATGTGACATTCATCATTTTTTTGTTTGTTTTTATTTATATCATGGTTGAACCGTTCAGTACTTAAAGAAAATTAGGAACGTAATTTAGTAATTCCTTCTCACATTAATCCCAGACTCCTCTGAGCTCAAAGATGTAGAGTCCACCTCTGGAAGGGTAAAGACGAGGCCTCTTCTTTTGCATAGCAAGGTTTTAAGTGGCATTTGTGAATGTAACTTCATAATTTAGTGCTTGGAAAAGAGTTTCACAAACTAATCCCTTACCCATGTGTTTATATGAGCTATTATTGATTTATGTGTCTTGATGCAGCTTAGGCGTACACCTTTGTCCTTTATGCACAGACATTTTAAAAGAAGAAACACTCAAATACCTTCACATTTTAAATTTTTTTTTTTTTTTTGTACCAGTGTACAAACTTGATATATTAATTATTTCATGTAAAATATATTCAGTTGGAGTTCTTAAGTTGTTTAACAAATTAAATGCATTCGAGTTTTTGTAGCCTTTACCAGTCTGGAAATTGAAGAAATTAAAAAAAAAGTTCTACTCAGATGGACTTAGAGGGATAGTTACACAATTTTAAGAAAAAACGACCGTAGTCTTTATATGACGCTGGCAAGGCACTTCAGTGGTCTGTTTTCAGCTCTTAGCTTCAGATATACTCGACCACGAACCCCTTAAAGCTCATTCAGGTGGTGGTTCTCTGCCTATTCAGACATCCTAATTCATTTATTATATACAAAGAGAACATAACAGATGTGATGGTGACTGCAACAGTCTCCACGTCGTAAAAGGTTGTTAAGAGGTGGTGTAGCTGTCATATTCTTCTGAGGCTTGGTTTGCAGAGGAAAGACAGCAATAAAAAAAAAAAAAAGTAATAAACCTGCATTACAAGGGGTTACCTTTGACAGAGAACCCATTTTCTTACCTTTCTGCAATAAGTGTAAATTGTGTTAAAATGTCATGATAGGTGTTTTAGTTCAAACAGATCAATTAGTCCAATCATAAAAACACACTAAGCAGTGAAAAAGATTCAAACTGCATTTATCCTTTTTCTCTTCATCAGATTCATTAAAAAGGGTGAAGCCTTTCTTCATATTTTGTCTTTCTGTTTTGAGGTGTTTTCAGTCAGGAGGGAGTTCCAACTTCACTAAAAATGACTAATAAGAGCAACAAAACATGTAAACCACCATGACGGACACGTATCAGTAAGGTTCTTGGTAAATAAGTATTGGGGGGAAAATTCTGGTAATAATTTATCTATTTAGTCATAAAAACCAGTGAGATTGAGTCACACTGGGCTACATTACTGATACTCCAGCTGCATGAAATAAAAGGACAAACCCATTAGGTTTTCCTCCGTATCAAGCAAATATTTTTGAACCTGTAAATGACTCAGGGTGACACCCTGAGTGGGCCTTTAGAGGATACAACAGAAACCTTTTGCTTTCACACTTTACATGTGCAGACAGAGGCTTGTCTGTGAGCTCTTATCACATTTCTTGGAAAAATGAAAAGTGTCTATAGGTTACAGATCGTCCAGATTTATGTATACACACTTAATCATAGCTGTTTGTTTGCTGTAAACCTCTGGACTGTTCTGAAAACCTCCCTGACCAAACAGCTAAGTACTGCCTCTTGTTTTCTCACATGCTTTATGATTTCATAGATTAGAGGTGATGAAGCACATGTGGCCGCTATTTGGTTAGTCATACTTTTACATAACCGGAAGCTCACTGGTCACGTCTTTCAGCAACAGTAAAAGAATATAGTATCCGATTACAAGACTTAAATACAACGTAGCTCCCTGAAGTATTTTCAGTTACTGCAACCTTTTTAAAATGTATTTCTTTTAATCTCAGCGGGAGATTTACCTGTGATTCTGCTAGTTACCTGGCAGAATCACATTAAATACTGCCCTGCATAATCACCATCTAGTTTGTGACTGTTATCGAATTACTACTATGATAGAGATCATACTTTTTGAATTATGAGTAATTTTACAAAGCTGGAAAATGACAAAAGAAGACAGGTAAGCCATTATAAAGCTGTTTTAATATAGCTCAGCTTGTGACAGTGCAGAAAAGGAGTCACAGTACCGCTTATTGGACCCACATAGCCCACATTCCTAAAATTACCCTCCAGACGGTGCTCCACATACACAGTTTAGCTCTGAAACCCAGTCTTCAGAAAGAAGAGAGATGTTCCAACATGATCATGATCCAAACCACCAGTTTTGCCCCTCTGTGAAGAAAAACCTGGAAACTAGGGTCTGGTTGACTATGGCAAGTGACTTGAACACGACAGAACATGTTAAAAAGAAGAAAGTAAAGAGTGACAAGTCTAATCTACTAATATCATCTATGCTGAGGAGGGCCGAGCCTATTATGAATATATACATTAGATATATTTAAATGTAGGTCAAACCAAATGCGTGATGTTTTAAAAAATAAAAGTAATGCTATTACACCAGAGTGATACATTTCTTAATTACTAAGCAATTAGATGATGCTGAACAGAGTGTGAACTTACTTATGTTGGATACTTTATTTTCATAGACCATACCCTTATTAATGTGTTTAACAAATCTCGGTATTACCTACAAAACCTTAGAAAAACAACCTCTGTGCAATCATATTCATCTCCATTCACATATTTGCACATATAGCCGTGTGATTTGCATCTAATTAATCAAGAACATGCAATCGTATACTGGAACGTGTAAAAGCTTTAAACATTTAAGTATAAGGGTGTGAGGGTGAAGATGTACAGTAAATGGTCCCTTATTTGTCCATACAAATGTACAGTATGAACAACATGAACCCGGGGCTGAGTTCCTGCTGTCTGCCGTTTGTGTCCATAATGGATTTCTTTTGTTTCACAGTAAATCTCAAAGGCCACACAAAGTTATTGTTCAAACAGAAACCCACAGACACTTGTTAAACGAGGTCGTGTCATTCATCAGTCTTAAGAAAGAAAAAAAAACACCAATCATTCATCATAGACAAACCCAATTTCAAATTTTAAACTCCCAACGCGACTGTACTGTTGAGCCAACTGTACATTTATGATTTGATTTCTTTTACTTGAAACATACGATCATGTAAGAACAGAGATAATGTGAAGTTATTGTTTTCTTTAGGATGTTCTGAGTCTCTCACATCTATGTGGAGGAATTTTGGATCACTCTCTTTCGACAAAGTTGCTTCAGTTCACTGAGGTTTGCAGTCATTTGTTTATGCAAAGCTCTCTTAAGGTACCAACTCAGTGTTTCAATTGAGTTAAAGTCTGGACTTTGACTGGGCCATTGCAAAACTCTGAGTGCATCCTTTTTCAGTCATTGGGTTCTAGATTTGTTGCTGCGCTCAGTTTCATTTTCCTGTTGCAGGACCCAATTTCAGCCTTACTTTTTTATGATAGATGACTCTGTTATACACAAAAGTTCATGATTGACTCGATGACTGCAGGCTACTCAGTACCTGTCTCAGCAAAAGAACGCAACATCAACATCCAAGCACTACCATGCTTGTCAGTTTGAATAAGATTTGTGTGCCGATATGCTGTGTTTGGTTGGATTATGACCAAACGTCCCCATTTTGGTCTTGGACATTGTTCCAGCAGTCTTGTTGTTCAAATGCAGCAATGCAAACCATGCTTTCATGTTCTTTTTAGGAAGAAGAGGCTTTCTCCTGGCAACCATTTCAAACAAGCCACACTCATTCCGTCTTTTCCTAAGTGTATTTACATTAACTTTAATACTTAACATGCTAACTGATGTCTTTAGAGTTTGAGATGTAATGCTTGGGCTTTGTTTTTTCCCCCCTCAGTCTTTGTGAGCATTTCAGGGTCTGATCTCGGGGTAAATTTTCAAGGATGTCACAAATTGTTGTATCCCCGCTTCTGGGAAGTTTTCGATCTTCCCAGGAGTGGAAGATGAATGTTTCAACTTGTGAATTATCTGTCTCGTCATAGAGTAATGAACTCCAAACTGTTTACAAATGTTCTTGTAACCCTTCCCAGATTAATGAAGTAGGAACACTTCCTTCTTTAAAGCAATTGCCAATATTTTGGCTCCTTGGCATTGTGTTAACACAAACCTGAAGGCTCAAACTGGCAAAACTGGGGCTCGTGCTTGATGATGAGGGATTAATTGTATATTTAATTAGCAGCACTTGGCTGCTATTTACTCTCTTAGTTCCTATGAAAGTAGTAACAGATTTCTTTTATTTTTATGTACTTAAAACACCTAGAATTAAAAGAGGGGATAATTTAATCACAAATGTATATGATTGCATTATGACTTTGAGGTTTCATTAAACTGTTTCAAGAAGAACATTTTTGTGTCTTGTTCCTTTTTTTTTGTTGCTTTGTTTTAACCATCTTTATTACCTCAAACTATTTATTCTGTGGCTTGTGCTGCAATCTGTACAGTAAAATATCTTGGTCTTGAATCAGCTGAATCGTTTCTCACACTTGGATTGCAGCGAGGCATTATTATAAACGTATTAATCACATAAATGTAATCAAGACAATCTGACATCATGTTATACTCAGGAGTCATATGAGGTTTTGATCCACCTTCTGGAAGTATTTGCTGCAGTTTCCTCCCAGATTCCAACTCATGTGGATGACACATCCAGCCGCCTTTAGGATGAAATTGATAAAAAATTAAATCAGTGTGGTTCACCCGATGACCAGCTCCATGATAAGAAATAATAAAAAATAAAAAAAACAGTTTGAATTTTTGAACTTTGACAGGAGGTCATAAAATACAAAAAAACTGCAAAAACGAAAAGACAATGCATTTATGTAAAAAAGGACAAAGTTTTGCTGACATTAGTCCTAAATGTGAACATTAATTTTCTTTCACATTTAAGATGCAACAGTGTTCATGGCAACAAGTCTAGACCCAGTAAAAAATTGACCTTTTTGTTATATCTCATTCTTTTCTTTTCCCATCTCTGCTTTAATATACAGTTGTGTTCTTCTGTATTGTAAAGGGCAAAGCTGCCCTCTATACTCTAAAATATGACAGTCCAGTTAATGACCGACTGAGAATCTTCTTGGCTTGTCCTTTGATGTAAGCTGTTAATAATAACATTTAAAAAAAGTAACTAAACCTTTTACTGGCTGCTTTAATATTTCATCTTTACGGTGAAACTTTAGGAACTTTATAGGTTGTTCTGCAGGTTTTGTTGTTTTTCTTCTCTTCATCTAATTAAAAGTACAAACAAACATTAACACCAATAGCTGGCGTTACTGTCATTAATGTGGACAATGTCTATTTTGTCCATCTGTATATATAAACTTAAATAATTCCCCTGCTCCATATATAGAGTTAAATGTCCTGTTACCAGGTAAATGATAATTTTTTAGTTTGTATGCTTATTTGTCCATTATCACTTATCTGACACACAAACCAAGACATTTCTTTTACACAAGAAAACATACATCCCACAACACCAGTTTTGTTTGTATTTACTCATATTTAGTCCGATGCAGGGTCCTGCCTCTAAATTGAAGATAAAAATATTGATAATGCATTATTTATTTGAGCAGGATCATTACACAGTGCAGAAACACACACAGTAATGCTAATGTCAATGATAATACCTAACTGGATTTTGCCTGCTGGGGCAAATCCATTACTGTCATGAGTGTCTATAACCGTCAGAAGTTCTGACACTAAATTTGTCTAACTGCGTGCTGGTCCTGTGCAGTGCATTTTTAGTCACTGGGTGCTATTCATGCATGAAGCTCCATGTACTTCTGTGACGCTGCTGGCTCTATGCTCCGGGAACTTGCTGTTAGACCCTGCTCATACAGCTGTGCAGCACTTGATGGTGGGCTTTTCTCACATACCTTCGTCAAACCATTAAACAACCAATCAATCAAATTCCTTTGCTTGTTTTCTTCAGCATGCTGCTGTGCATGACGGGATTGTGGCTGCGTTTCCTTCATGTGATGATGTTCATATGGAAATATTTTTGTAAAATATCCCATTTTATTTTCAATTTTACCAGTGTGACTGCAAGTGATAAAAATAGGGTTTGCGGAAAATTTACCCTAAGTAGACTAAGTATGTTGTTACAAACATGAATTAACAGGCTGAATGAGGAGACCTTTGACAGCCTGGGATAGAGACGAACCAAGATTCAGGAAACTGGGCATGACGTGGAGCTGCCAGGGCAACTGATCAACTGTGTTCACATTTTATCATGATATATTAATAATGAAAAAAAGACATGTGTCACCTTTTAAATACATCTGTTGCCCAAAATGAGGACGATTTCTTTCTACGACATACCTTTCCTCTTTATGCCACAGTTTGACTTATTCAGCTCATGAAAATCTTATATTGTCAAAATCCACGCTTCTTTTGGTGTCTTTGTGGTTTGTCCAGTCATCTGCAATTGGACACATTAAGGTGTTGTCATAGAGTGCTGTGGCCAAATTTTCATTTCATTGCTTGATGCAATAATGGCATATATGAAAGCCACTCAGTTCATCACTGCATTGAAATGAATGAGCTCCACAACAGAGCGCAGCTACAGACTTTAATGATTCCAGCTGGTAGACTGGTGTTCAGCTGACTCAGTCCATAGACTGGTAATGACATCACGCAAGCGTTTGAGCATTTTGTAATGTTAATTTTAGTCCATCATTGTGTTATTTCTGCTTATGACTCTTGGCATGTAGTTAAAGGAATAGGCCAACATTTTGGGAAGAAAGTGGCCATTTTCTTCTCTGTGTGTGCCTAAATGGCAAAGTAAACTTCCTAAAAATGTCAACATTTTCTTCTTTACAAGTGGTGACTTTAATGTCTGAGTGTGTTTGTCTGTCAATAATTATGTTTCTAGCAAAATTCAGACTAAACACTTGATATGAAACCATCATTTCGGCTCCCTTTCAAACACTTCAATGGCAAAAGGGTTTAAAAAAGGTGTTTATTTATTACAGTGAATAAATTTTTTTTTTTTTCTTGGGACATGAAATCAATTTTGTATGTAACATCATTGATTTAATTTAAGCTATTCTGACTCTGTAGGGTCAGATAAACCTGTCCTTGCTGACGCTGCAATCACATTCATTTAGAGCTCACCAGTTGCTTAAACTTGAAATGATTTAGTGTAGAGATATGCAATTAAACTGCAGATAAATTAGGAAGATGATAACCAACAGTGCAATTTGCTTAATGACGTTTCACAGAGCAAAACAAACAAACAACAACAACAAAAGGGGGGAAAGCGCTTCACAAAATTAAAACAAACAAAATTAAACATTTCAGACAACTCAATGTATGTGAGATGATTTCTTAGAGATTTGTACTCTAACTTCCTCCCACGGTCAAAAAACATGCACGTTGGGCTACTTTTGATTCCAAGCTGCCTTTAGGAGTGAGTGTGTGTGCTTGTTCGTCTTTGGACCGGCGACCTGTCCACAATGTAGCCATGCTTTTTGACGGAAGAGAGCTCGGATCGACTCCAGCAGACCCCGGGGTCACAGGGGTCTGCTGGAGTACAGGTACAGATAGTGGATGGATGGTTTTCAAAGATTGTGTGTTTTTTTTTCTAATAACTTTTTTTTCTTTGCTTCTGATGTTGTGTTTTATCTAATGTCACTTGTATGACGTGTTTTTGCTGATGTTTTCGTCTTATTTCCGTGTCATTTTAATTTTTGGTTTTGCACATCAGAGCTAGTCTGCACAGCAAATGTCAGTGTCACATGCTGACAAAACTTTTATATATGTTTCCTATCACCTCAGACTTTAACCAGACCAGTCCTTAACCAGACCAGTTAACTCATAGTCCACGTTTTTATTTTTTAGCTCTGGCCCTGAACTGTATTTGCTGTAGGGGGGGACAATGGGCCATGATTTGTTCAAAAAGACATTGTATTAATACAAATCAATATACATTTTCAACTCAGTGTTATATTGAGAGGGTTTATTACATTCAGAGTTTAGTGAGTTAAAAATAAACTGCCTATTTTTTTTAAGCAAAGATCTACGGTAAGTGGCAGCACACACATAACACAGGGTTTTGTTGCTAAAAGATAAGCCCACTATGCTCTAATATGTTTCTGGCTTGTCCTAACCTGTCTGACTAGATGCACCGTCTGTATAGATCTCTGTGTGTGTGTGTGTGTGTGTGTGTGTGTGTGTGTGTGTGTGTGTGTGTGTGTGTGTGTGTGTGTGTGTGTGTGTGTGTGTGTGTGTGAGAGAGAGAGAGCTCACTAGACGCTTCCAACAGGTTACAGAGTTCTGTGGGTGGACAACCGCGGCCCTTCTCATTACCCCTCTTCCCTCCTCCTTCCTTCCGATGTGATAAAAGATTATCCCATTATATGATGAAGGCCTGTCTCATGCCTGAATCCCCCTGCTGCAGCCAAAATATCCCCTAACACCTACACACAGCCCCGAACACATGGCTCCGTCACATACACATGTAGAGAAGCTACGAAATCTCACATTTTCTACCCCTCACGCCCCCCTCCTTCTCCTCGTTTTCTTTCTCCTTTCTTCTTTGGCAGCTGTGTGTCATTTGAAGTATTTTCTACGAAACCTGGTATTCATAACTGCTGGTTATGATTCCACTCTGGAGTCCTACTAACATCATAATGGTTTAATCTGTATGGTCCTGACCCTGTTCTGTTGTTCAGATGTGACCTGAGTGGGAGAACAGAGGCTCCCTCAGCACACAAAACACATACACTCACACTCACAGCTGGAAGCCATTGTTTCAATGAGAACGCATCCATCTATCTATAAAAATGAATTTGTGAAAAGAAAAGATGGTGAGTCACGAGGGAACAACCAGGAAACATGACAGCTAAGTGTTAAATCCACTCACACTCACGCTCATGCCACCTGACTGTAAGCGACTACATGCAGCCAGCTGAGAGTTTCTCAACACCTTTGTGCAAAGAAGAGCTCATTATTAGAAAGGCCCACTTAGCCATTGTGTCAAAAGTCCACCAGTGGCCTTATCTGGGTGGGCATCTCTCAAAACCCAACAGCCTTGTTGGCAAAATCATATTTAATATCAAAAAGAGTGGCTGAAGAGGTTTCCAGATATGAGGCAGTGTTGCAACAGGGCAGAGAGCAGAGTGTAAAAAAAAAAAAAAAATCACGGCAACTATGGTTAATGATTGCACACCGTTTAGGATCAACTTCTTTCTATGATAGATACATTTGTAACCAGCCAAACGAAACCCCGTCAGATTGACGACAATGTAATGTTCATGTTTTTCTCCTTCAAAAAGAGGATGCCACAACATGGTGGAGCATCATGCAACATAACCCTCACCTTTGATGGAAAACGGTGTCGGAGGAATACTAAATATGATCATTTGACCTCTGATTACAGCATGATTACAAACAGAGGTGTGTGTGTGTGTGTGTAAGCGAATGTGTGTGCGTGTGTAAACGAGTGTGTGCAGCTCATTAAAATCGTGGGGTGGTAATGTCATAACCTTGTACACATAGGATGGGTGGAGACGCCAGACATTGTGGAGACGGAGGTTATAAACTTGGCAAGGTGTTTTCTCACGAAACACTATTGTGACTCCCCTTTTGTATTTCATATGACTAATATTGATTCAACTCACCTCTGAAAAAACGTTGGTATTTCTGTTTGGAGTCATTTGTTTACATACATTCAAGTGTCGACTGTATATTCCAAAACTTTTTTTTTTCATTCAAGAAAACTGAAAATGTTTGGGCACATATCCAAAAGAATATATGTGTCAACGATATAGACACATATCTTTTAAGAAACCATTATATTATTCATTGCCATTTTGTGTTTTGATCAAACAAAATGATCATTCATTCATTGACCAAAATTTGTCTACATTTTTTACATTTTAGTCAATGCAGGCAGTTTATCATTAATATAAATACTTACAAATTTGGTATCTTCACTCCAAGCTTTTTGCTTCCCAACACTGACATTTTAGGAGAGATGAGCAACATTTTAATTCCCTATCCTGAACTCTGACTTGGAGCCTAGAGGTGGATGCTGGGGTGGCTTTTTTAGGGCAGCAGCAAGCTTGCAAGTTGTAGATCAATTTCCAAGGAAGAGATTGGCACCATTTAACTCTTTTTAACAAAAAAGTTAACTAATGGGTGTAATTGAAACGAACAATGGAACTGGCAAGAACACAGAGACTAAATTTTCAAAATTATATCCCTAAATAGGACAGTGTTAGCACCTACTAAATAAAGTTAGGTATGACTTCTTACCTCAAGCTGGGAGATAGAAACTAAAAATACTACTTGTGATAATATTGAAAGCAATGCCTAAAGGTACTGTTTCGTCTCATCCTGACTGCCAGCACCAGTAAACAAAGGGGTTATGTCTTTTTGCACTCTGTGTAGGTCAAGTATTTATGTTAACAAAATCACATTTGTGAACTGTTGGCTACTGCTGACCTTGTGCTATAAATACAGTGTGGTAGATGACGTCCAGTCTCTTAGATCTTTTTGAGCGGTGGCCTGGCGTTTTGGCAGGTTGCTTTACTCAGTAGATCCATACTTTGGATCTACATTTTGTAGCTTGAATGGAAGTATATGTTTGCCACTTCTCATCCTCCCTGTGGCCAGCTAGCCAGAGTGCAATTGCTGCCCTCTAAGGCTGTGGTTGACAAGCAGTCCTATTTCTGACCATTTTTTCTTCTTTGCTCAGGGCCACTTGGTGGTACCCAAGTGGCTGACACACACCGTTACCAAGACCCTTAGCGCACACACCAGGTGACGCCTCAATCCCAGCCATGGCACCCTACTCAGGCCACTGTGGGGCTTTGGCCTTAGCCCAGGGGGAAGAAAACCCGCCCGGCAGACCTCGACATCCTTGGACCCTGGGTCAGCACACCCCCAAGCCTCCAAACAAATGCTGAGACGTGGCCTCAGAGCCAGCATTCCCAAGGTTCTTGCAATGACACCTGGACGATTGGGCAGCCCACACCTAAAACATGTTCCAGGGTTACAGTTGCAGATATGCCACTGGCCTCTACCCCCCTTGGGAATCAAAGTGACTTCGGTCACTGATCAGCAGGGGCCCAAGTTCTTGAGCAGGTTATGCTTCTGGACAAGGGGACATCCCAGTGGTGCTCAAGGTCCTCAAAGTCCCTCCGTTCCTCGACAACTGGCTCATTTGTGCCCCCATTATTGGAGCAACCCACAGCACTCACTCACACTCACATAAAAGCTCTATGAACTGGGACATGAGCTTGCTGAATCCCATGCAGCGGACTGCCTTCACCTGCCTGGCTCTGGACTAAGTGTCTATGCAGGCACAGCCAACCAGGGAGCGGGTGGTCAAACTACAGGGCCTGCTCCACTCATTCCAGCAGGCAGCATGTCTTAAGTGTCCAGATGTGGCTCAGGCTACTGGGGATCATGTGCCTGTGCACACCAGCAGCACCCCCTTAGCAGTATTTTGCATGGCACCCATCTCCAGGCCACCTTCAGCTTTGAGTGTGTGGTTGCTGAAGAGGGCTGGCAGCCCATAGTTGGCCTGAGGCCCTCAGTCTGTGAGACCCTGTGTCATGTAAGGGTACACTCCATGAGGAGGACATATGGGTACTGCTGGGCAGATTTTTCCTCATGGTGCAGGGAGAAAGGACTAGGCCCAGTCACCTGCCCTTTGCCAGACATCCTGGGTTATTTACAGGATCTCTTGGATGCTGGCCGGTGGCCTCCACACTCAGATTACATGTGGCATCCTTGTCTATCTACCAATACTTCATTGACAACATCCCCATGGGGGAACATCACTGGGTGACACAGTTCCTGCGAGGTGCCAGAGGGTTGCATCTCCCAAGGTACAAACATGTAGCGATATGGGATCTGCCTCTGGTCCTGCAGACCCTCCATTTGAGCCTATGTCAGAGATGGTTCTGCAAGTGTTTTAATTTAAAACCGCATTGCTCTGGCTGTTACAATTGCTAAATGTTTGGGCGACTCAGATGTGACACTATGGCCAAACATTGCCTTCCTTCCAAAGGTTTTGTCTCCTGACCATGCGAACATGGTAAGTGAGCTGGTAGCTTACTGCTGTCCTTCCTTAACCTTTGAGGAGGACGAGAGGGCAAACTTGCTTTGTTCCGTCTGGGCTCTCTGGCATTATATCACAAAGACACAGAACTTTTAGCTGTGAGATCAACTGATTGTGTGGTATAGGAGGTGGACTAGGGGACCTGTGTTCAATACAGGCTCACTCACTGAGTCATTGAGGCGACCTACCCCTGTGGAGGTTGTCTGTCATTTCACTTGAGGCGTGGCCACCTCATGGGCAGTAATGATGGGCATGTTGCTGCATGACATCTGTACAGCAGCCTCATGGGGATTACTCTTCTTCCTTTGCTATATTCTATCACCTCAACTTGGCCCTCTGGGCTTTATTGGCATTGACCACCCAGGCTCTGGACTCCACCAGCTAATCCTCGTGTGAGTGTTGGTCCCTCATGACACTGGTGGCATTTGTAATCCACTTTGTTGAATGGACAGAATGGAAGTTACGATGGTAAGGCAAGCCAAGGCAAGGCAAGGCTATTGGCATAGCACAATTCAACAACAAGGGGATTCAAAGTGCTTTACATAGACATAAAACATCACAGAAATAAAAAGCATGATTTAAAATATGAACAAAAGAAAGAAAAAAACAATAGATAAAATCAGTGTTTAAATTGTATTAAAGTTTTGAAACTTAAGCTTAAAAGTAAAACAGTGTGGATTTGGAGCTTTATGCAAATGCAGTTAAGAACAGGTGAGTGTTCTACCTGGATGTTTTCAGTGTTTCAGCTGATCTGAGGCTTTCTGGGAGTTTGTTCCAGACATGTGGAACATAGAAGCTGAAGGAAGCTTCTTCATGTCTGGTTTTGACTCTAGAAACTGATAAAAAAAACTGGATCCAGACAACCTGAGGGGTCTGGAAGGTTCATACTGGGTCAGGGGTCACTGATGTATTTTGGTTCTAAACCATTCAGAGCTTTATAGACCAGCATCAGAATTTTAAAGTCTATCCTCTGACGAACAGGTGACTTCAAATCTGGACTGATGTGGTCCACTTTTTTGGGCTTAGTGGAAACTCGAGCAGCAGAGTTTTGAGTGAGGTGCAGTTGTCTGACTGCTTTTCATTAATCATTAATAATTAATCTTCTCAAGGCATTTACCAAGAGCCTGTACAGGGCCTTGGTATCCTGGTGACAATGTAATACATATATGTGTGTCATCTGCATAGTGGTAGTTTATTTGATTGATCTTTATAATGTGTGCCAGTGGTAGCATGTAGATGTTAAACAGAAGAGGTCCTAGGATGGAACCTTGGGGAACTCCACATGTGATTCTTGCCTGCTCAGATGTAAAGTTGCCTATTGACACAAAATATTTCCTGTTCTCTAAGTACGTTTTCAACCAGTTTAGTACAGTTCTGTAAAGACGTACCCATTTCTCCAGTCGCTTGAGTAATATATTGTGGTCAACTGTATTAAATGCAGCACTGAGATCTAGCAAAACGTTTTTCCACCATCTGAATTCAGGCATACTGTATTTCAGTAAACACTTTGGCCAGAGCAGCCTCAGTGCTGTGGTCCTGTCCAAGACCTGATTGGAAGGCATCATAGCAGTTATTTTGTCTTAAAAAGTAATTGAGCTGTTGAAAAACTGCTTTTTCAATGATCTTACTTAAAAATGGGAGATTTGAGATCAGTCTGTAGTTGTTCATTTGGGTCTTGTCAAGCTTGTCGTTTTTCAGCAGAGGTTTAATTACAGCTGTTTTTAGTGGCTCTGGAAACACACCTGATATTAAAGACAAGTTCACAGTCTGTATTAGGTCTGACTCCAAAATCTTTGAGACCTTTTTGAAAAAACCTGTTGGCAGGACACCTAAACAGCAAGAGGAGGAGTTCAGGTCTTTGCTGTTAATGGGGTGAAACTGTGTGTTTAAACTGGTTTTCAGTGGACACAGTGCATATCCCGAACCTGCTGTTAACGTACTAACTGCTTGTCTAATATTTTGGATTTTGTCTTTGAAGAATTTGGCAAAGTCATTGCAGGTCATGGTGGAATTAAGTTCAGTTGCCACTGACACAGGAGGGCGTGTTCGCCTGTCAAATAAGGCCCGAGCATTATGACTGTTTTTGGTGATGATGTAAGAAAAGTAGGATTTCCTTGCATTCCTCAGTAGTAAATTGGTAACTGTGCTTCTGTGAGTCCCTGGGGGACAGCCAGTCACACAGGTCACTCAGTACTTCCTTGGCACAAAAAGATCTCGTGAGACTGGACGTCGTCTAACACTCAGTATTTATAGAGCAAGAGCAATGGTAGCCGACAAGACACATACATGACTTTGTTAAATAAAAACTTGACCTGCATGTTGTGCGAAAAGACATATCCACTTTGTTTACTGCCACTGACAGTCATCCAGGGACTCAGAGTCATAGTTACCAATGTAACTTCCGGTAAGTGCTTTCTGGAGGACGCCCCTTGATGAGCATATATATACATACATATATACATATAAACATATATACATATATACATATATATATACATATATACACACACACACAGTGTAATCATAAGACTTGATTTAGGCACAGAATGTGACAAAAAGGGTTCTGGGTCAGACAACATAAAGAATCTCTTACCCTGTCTTTAAGGGGTCAGGAGATTTTTTTCCCACTGCAAAGAACACCTCTGTTCAGAACATCAGTGGTGACAAAGTCACCAAAGTGGAGATAACTCAATATTATATACTGTAGCAGTGAATTGGTTCAAAAGTTAAAATCCATTAGTTGTGTTTCCATTACACCAAGATTTTTGCAAAACCTAAATATCTCAAAAAAAAAAAAAAAAAAACTTGTAATGAAAACGCCTTCAATTAAAAAAAAAAAGCCAAATACTGCAAAAACCTTTTCATCCTTTCATGAGGTGGATTTACAGACATGTCGATAATCAAGTTCATCGCAAAAGTGTAATGAAATATTGGCTTATAATGTTCAGACATCATCACGCAAATATGAAATTAAACAAATGAGCAAATACTTTTCCTGTGTCCTACACTACTGGCCTTAAAATCTACTCCGAGATCTCATTTGGAATTCAGCTCCACAAACAAACTAAAGCTGATTTGTATATAACAAAAGCATTTCAATGGTTCTCATCTTGAAACAAACATCTAAACATTCTGACCACAGCAGCTTAATTGATATCAGAACAACTTGGATTTAGGATTTAACAATTCTCTGGCAAAACACCCAGTTTTGGATGAGGTATAATATATAAACAAGCAACAGAACTGCAAGGTGTACATAAATGATGAGAAAGGGACATAAAATGCTTACAGAAAAACTATATAGTATTGCAACAGTGCATGTAAAATGTGTTCAAACTAGTGGGAACTTGCAGGTTTTCACATATCTTCAAATTGGGATAACAGATGTACTTTATCACAGCCACAAGCTCAAACACATACTTCTCACAATGTATAGTTGCCCTTTATCCTGCATGTTTCTGTCATGTTTGAATCTAAATTAGGACCCAAAGGAGCACATATACGAATGCAGTGGGCAGGCTAAAAAACAAAAATGCTCTTTCAAGAAAAAAGAAAAGAAAAGGAGCATGACTGAAAAACCATTAGACATTCTTATCAAGTTTAAAACAAAAACACATTTGGGATCAGTGTGAACGATGACTGTGGCACAATCAAAACAGCTAACAGCGAAAGGAGACGCTTGGAGGTTTTAAGACTGCTGTGGGTAATTAACTAAGTGGAAACAGGTGTGCTAATTGGCAATGAGACGCAGGTGAGATAAATGGCAAACTGAGGCGAGAAAGTAGGAAAAAAAGTGCAAAACAAAGATCAATGCCTGCTGCTGATTTGTTGTCTTCAAGATTTCAACTAATTTCAACTAATTTTTTTACTTCTCCATTCTTTTCCTGTAAATATTTTTAGAAATTGTGGACAGATTTAATCTCTGTTTTAAAATTATCTTGGTAATAATGTCATATTTATAGTGTTTATTGGGACTAGATAAACTGGAACTGAATATTTGTCTAGTTTTTTCATCACATCTCGTAGAGCTCGTAGATAAGCTCTGACCAGACATAAATAAACGTGATAACAATACAGATACTCATACAAACCTTCATTTTCATCCACACTTTGGTCTCGTGCTGTTAAAAATAGATTACATTTGATTTGTCATGTAGATTTCTTTTTTTCCTTTTTAACCCCAAAAATATAACTAAAATCAAATCTGTAGTTTCTAAGGATGGTTATAAATATTAAAGGGGACAAATGATGAAAAAAATAAATCATCTCTGTGTTTGAGTGCCTGTAACCTCAAACACAGAGATTGTTTAAAGTAGCAGCCAACTAAAAACATCCAACCGAACACAAACCTGTCTCGATGCCAAAAATATACATTTCAGTGAGTCATTCATGTCATTGTCAGGGTATTGTAACATCACAGAAACAGGTGAGGGTTGAATTATCTATCCTCTCCATCTTTTTCTCAATTAAATGTCACATCCCACAGTTCTTTGGAAATGGGTGGTGCGAAGCTGTTAGACCAGTTACTAACAAGGCACGCCCAATGGCGGTGCGACCTGGGGTGAAGTGGAGTTGACTGGCTGACTCCAGCATTAAAACCGACTGTAATGAGTATAGGTGTACAGAAATAGTTGAAAACTGTGCTTAACTGCTTTTTTTTCTGTGGTATTTTTATATCAAAGTGTGTCACAGACATTTCTATTTTGTTCTTTGTTTATCTGTTTGTTGCCAATGATGCCGACTTAAACAGCTCTCTACTTCAAGTCATGTGATCCCCGGACACGTAGTTAGGGGTGATTTGATCCCTGGCCTTGTAGTACATATGTAAAAGTCTTCTTTGATGAGACAGTCGACCCTGTGTTAACGCTTTAAACGATCAACAAGACTAGAAAAGCATTAAAAATGTAAATGATTTACCTTTGCTGATGTTTCTTAACTCAATCCACCTCATATTAACAGTTAAAGTCCTCACAAAATATTGTGTGCCACGTGTATGTACTGATCCCTGTCACTCCTTAGCTTGTTCCCAGGGGGAAAAAAATATTCATGATATACTTTCAGTCTCTTGATTCAGCATCATCATCCTTAAGCATCACCTTAAGCATTAAGCTTTAAAAACTGGCTCCATATCTAACCTTTGGAAAGTTGTGACTACAACTGTGTGTGTGTGTGTGTGTGTGTGTGTGTGTGTGTGTGTGTGTATAATTTTAGATAGAAGACATGGCTTAGAATACTGCCTTATTAGTTGGTAGGATAATTTTCAATCAGTGAATTTAAAAACATAGACTTGTTTTTACAAGTTTGGGCGTCGCTTCTGCCGTTCTTCCTCGAGTATGACCCTCCGGTCAGTCTTCACCTTCACCAGTCAGACTTCTCTTGTTCGTCAGCCTCTGGGAGCTGTTTTGTGTGTGAACCCCAGAGAGAAGCTGCTGCCCATGCAGTGCTCGGCCCTATTGATCTTTCAGTTGTGTAACTTCTCTACAGCTTTCTTAGTTCTGCATGAATCATTATGAGTTTTGCTTTCAGGCATGGGAGAGAGTCGGCCTTCACAGCCTTCGTCGTTCTCCATCTCCTGCTCGATACACACTCGTGCTCCACCACATGCAGTCAGAGGCAGAAATAATATTTTTCTTGAAAGCTTCTTGAACTCTGCAGATGGGAAAACACGACACTGTTTTTGCCAAACATCTTTTTCCAGGTAGATAAGTTCCCCCCGTTTTAGGATGTCAGCCAGACAGTCTATTATGGAATATGTCATCAATAAGAGGCAAACTAATTCAATTACAGAGTCTCACTTTGGTGCTCAGACCAATTCTAATTTATTTATCTTCGGCGGTGATCAATAGGCTGTCAGAGTAGAGCCGGAAATTATGATTTGCTGCCCTCTACTGGTACAAGCTTGCAAAGTAATCAGTTAATGCATCATCTTTTCAGTTGTCCTAAGAGCGACTGAAAAATCTGCAGAGATTTGTCTGGGTTTACAAATTTTTATTTTTCGGGTTTGATTATTCTAATAAACCTTTCAAGAACCAAAAATGGGGTTAACCGAGAGTAAAAGTGAGACTCTTTGTCACATGTTCAGATGTATTATACTCTGTGCTCTCTGTTAGATCGTTTTATTATGATACCATTTAATGTGAGTCTCGATGCACAAACTGGCCCATGAAGAGCTCGTATATATTAATAAAAGCTGTGTCACTCTCAGTATTGTTTCTTTAAACACTGCATTTACTGTCATTCAAACATTTTTAATGACATCAGTGTCTGAAGCATTTTTCTCACACTATGATCTGCTTGCTGTTTTCTGTCTTTTTTCCCCAAATACTTCAGTGACACGTGTAAAAGTTAAGTGCTTTGTCTGTGAATTTCGTCTCTTTGGTTTTCCGAGTAAACTTTGCAAATGGCTTCAGGCTGACATGGGGATCGTATTTTCCCCTTTGAACTGTCATCTCACTCTGTTTTTAAGAGTCCACTCATTATTTAACATTTAAAAAGTTGCTGTAGGGGGTTTTACAAACCTCTGAGCAGTTTATGCAATAATGTATGAGTAAAGAACAGCCTGAGTCTGCTGAAATGGTTTGAAAAACATGAGGCTGGATTTATTTGAGCTATGGGTTCTTAATTAAATCAAAAGAAATCATGAATAAAAAGATCCCAGAAAAATCCCAGAAAAACTAAATCTCTTTTCAACTGCTCTCTCCCTGTCAAGTCATTTTACTTTACAATCTTTTTTGCTTACAGTGTTTTAGATTCAGCTCTATGATTACTATGTGAACCAATGCAACAACTAAACTTTACAACTTTGTTTCTCCGTCCAGTAAAACATGAATTACGCCCCATTAACAGAACGGGTTCCTCAACTTGACAAACTTACTGGTTGCAGTTTTGTAAAATGATGGTTGGTGTAAAAGGCTTTAAAGGAACATTCTGGACGAAGAAGAAAAAAAAAAACCCTAAAAACCTTAGGTCTAATATTAGCTGGTAAGTAGTGTAAATTTTCCAAAACAATATAAAACAAAACCGGTGAAAACAGAAAAAAGGAATAGAGGAATGTTTTGTACGGGCCTCTTTTTGTACAAGTCAACAACAGATGTTCTGCAAAAAAATATTTGGAAAAGGACTAGAGTTCACCGCCTCTGCCTCTATAGAACTGGATTAGTGCTTAGATATTTTGGAAAAAGCAGTTGTTAAAATCAGATCCTAAAAACATTCATCCTTTTTTTCCCAATTGACATCTGTTTGCTCACCATCAGTAATCAACTTGTACTTGAGACTTAAGACGGCAGCAATCAGACAGAAATGCCTGTACATTTGTTTTTACTTACTGTCTTTTCACGCACTATTCCTTAAGTGGAATGACATTTTTGAGTCTTGTCAGAGGATAATAAATGAATAAAATAAAAAATTTGCAATTTATTCTAACATGGCTCAATCGCCCCAAATTTTAACATCACCAGTTTGCTTCAAACATATATTCCAGTATCACTCAAACCTGCTTTGTTTACACTCCGGACTATCTAATAACAGACGCAGGGCTGATTTTACTTCTCGAATGTTTATTTAATTTAAGGTTGATGAGTATAACAAACCTTAGAAGCAACTTCTTTTTTTTTTTGTCACATGAAGCTCATTTGAGATCTTGAGTGTTTGGCAAAACACTTGCAGAGTTTACAGACACACACTTCACAACAGCATTAGTTCTTGGCAGAAGGGATAGGAGCTGGGTGTCTGGAACATTACAGATGGCAAGGAGATTAAAGTTTTGTTAGGCACCAAATCTTGTGCAGGCCAACCGAGTCGGGGGACCTGCTGGTTCTGCTCTCGCACTGTCATTGTGGGGTGCTGGGTGAAGGCTGGTGGGGGGATTGGGCTGGGGTGGTTTTGGTGTTGGAGCAGCATGGTGAGATTGGGTGGGGGTCTGTGTGCTCTCAGGGTGTACTGTGTGTGTGGGTGTAAAAATTGAAATGTGAAGTATGTAGTGTATAGTGTAGTATATGTAGTGTATATTGTAGTATAAGTAGTATATGTAGTGTATAGTTTAGTATATGTAGTATATAGTGTATATATGTAGTGTATAGTATAGCATATGTATAGTGTAGTATATGTAGTGTATAGTCAAGTATATGTATAGTGTAGTATATGTAGTGTATAATGTAGTACATGTAGTATATAGTTTAGTATATGTAGTGTATATTGTAGCATAGTGTAGTATATGTAATGTATAATGTAGTATATGTAGTATGTAGTGTATAATATAGTATATGTAGTGTATGTAGTATATAGTGTAGTATATGTAGTGTATAGTGTAGTATATGTAGTGTATAGTGTAGTATATGTAGTGTATAGTGTATATATGTAGTGTATGAAGTATATAGTGTAGTACATGTAGTGTATAGTGTAGTATATGTAGTGTATTTAGTATATAATGTAGTATATGTAGTGTATAGTGTAGTATATGTAGTGTATTTAGTATATAATGTAGTATATAGTGTAGTATATGTAGTGTATAGTGTAGTATATGTAGTGTATGTAGTATATAGTGTAGTGTATGTAGTATATAGTGTAGTATATGTAGTGTATAGTGTAGTATATGTAGTGTAGTGTATGTAGTATATAGTGTAGTATATGTAGTGTATAGTGTAGTATATGTAGTGTATAGTGTAGTATATGTAGTGTATAGTGTAGTATATGTAGTGTATTTAGTATATAGTGTAGTACATGTAGTGTCTAGTTAGTATATTTAGTATATGTAGTGTATAGTGTAGTATATGTAGTGTATTTAGTATATAATGTAGTATATGTAGTGTATAGTGTAGTATATGGTGTAGTATATGTAGTGTATAGTGTAGTATATGTAGTGTATGTAGTATATAGTGTAGTGTATGTAGTATATAGTGTAGTATATGTAGTGTATAGTGTAGTATATGTAGTATATAGTGTAGTGTATGTAGTGTATAGTGTAGTGTATGTAGTATATAGTGTAGTATATGTAGTGTATAGTGTAGTGTATGTAGTATATAGTGTAGTGTCTGTAGTGTATAGTGTAGTATATGTAGTGTATAGTGTAGTATATGTAGTGTATAGTGTAGTATATGTAGTGTATAGTGTAGTATATGTAGTATCTAGTGTAGTATATGTGCTGTCTAGTGTAGTATATGTAGTATCTAGTGTAGTATATGTGCTGTCTAGTGTAGTATATGTAGTATCTAGTGTAGTATATGTACTGTCTAGTGTAGTATATGTAGTGTCTAGTGTAGTATATGTAGTGTCTAGTGTAGTATATGTAGTGTCTAGTGTAGTATATGTAGTATTTAATTTAGTATCTAGTGTAGTATATGTACTGTCTAATGTAGTATATGTAGTGTATAGTGCAGTATATGTAGTATGTAGTATACGTAGTATGTAGTATACTATATATAATACTAGTATATAATATACTATATATATATAATACTAGTATATACTAGTATATAATATACTAGTATATAATATACTATATATAATACTAGTGTTAACGTTGTTATGCTTCACACAATGTTTTTTTTTTGTTTTTTTTGACATGTCTGGAATGAATCAATAAAACAAAACGATGAAACAAAGTATGTGTTTTCAGCCAACTGGTGCTTAATGTTAGCACTGGCAGCAACCAATTTAAAACACTAATTTGCCATTTAAAGCTTCTGACAAGACTCAAATGTCATATTAGGTGACAGTGTGGTAAGGGTCCCCACAGAAGTACAGACGTCATTTTAACTCAAGTGAATTGAAAGTGCTTAAAAAGGACTTTTTACACAGACATCTATTTCCGGTTGCTGCCACTTTCTTACAAGTCCGTACAAGTTGACCGCTGAACGAGGCAATCGTTTAGTCCTAAAACGTTAATATGTTTAAATCCCGAAATGGCACACGTTCGACTGTGATCCAGCAGTTGTTCCTGTAATTTCTTTCTCAGGAAAAAGCTTCTCCAGCTCACCAATGGGACACAAACACACAAGTGTCAGAATTTAATGACAACACATTTACACAGCAGCCTCGTACAAGTCATCACCAAACAGTTACTTGATCCAGTATTTCACCATACTGTGACATTACATGCACATATACACAAATGCTTCAGGTCCCCCTGTAAAGCTGGGTCACACTTTGGCCCGCAGTCAATACATATTCTGCAGCCACCACTGCAAACTGAAATGATAAACATTTCCACCTTTTGAAGTTTGACACTTTATCTGGTAAAACGTGCTGACATTTTCTGTATTGCATTCTTTGCTTATTATTTATGCGCTCCAAATGACAATAAGATATCTAATTCTATGCTCCTGCATACAGTGGTTTGACAGCACCTGATTGAAAAGATGACTTCAGATATAATATTTCCATTCATGAACACATTAAACAGAAGATCTTTATAAAGCCCTGAGGTAATAGATCTTAAGATTTTAACGCATCCAGAGCTAATTATTGATGGAACGTCTGTCTCACTCATCCTGACAAACATTTGTCGAGCATTGCACAGAGACACCATCGAGTACACCACACACACACACACCACCTTTTACACAACTGCACTTCAATCATCACAAAACAACTGACAGTGAATCAGTCTAATTCATGGCATCAGTTTCTGGCAGCCAGACGACTGGATTAAGCACAAATATTCATCTAGCATCTTGCATTGTCCCATTTACAATAAAAAAAAGAAAAGAAAAAAAAAGAGCATAAGTTGACAGTAACGAGTAGCTCTGCTACTTCTCAAAGGAGACGAAACTTTGCGGGGGGGGTCAACTGAGCAAGCTTCTACACAGTAGTTCACCCATAAAAGCAAAATGAAAACGCATCATAGGAAGCTTTTATTGTTTCTCAAGCTACTCACTATACAAGTAAGTCTATCCAGGCCTCTTAATGTCTTTGAAACATTAATAAACCTTACAGGAATGGATGCAGTATTGATTTCCAGAGAAGTAGTACTTAAACAGAGTCAGTACAGCAGTGGAAAGAAGAAATATGGCAGCATAAAGCATTTTCATTAAAATCTTTTTCATGGAAGTGATGATTTATTTCTCTAGTCCATTATTCAGGGAACATGCAGGTGAGGGCTTTTCATCCGTTTTGTTGTAAGCAGTCTAAACTACTCTAGTCAACTACGTCAACTGTAGGACATGGACGTTTCTGAAACACAGCGATGGATGGAACAAATGAGCAGAAAAGGCACTGTTGAACCATCTGACTCGTACTGATGGACCGGATCGACAGAACTGCATAACTGCAGGAGATTTCAAATCACATCATGCTTTTATTTAGTTATTCACAATGTCTGCAACATAACATTGCTTTTTAATAAACGCAATAAGAGAAATATCACGATGGAGCATCCTCTCCTCTAGACGACGGTGGATTTCGTGCCCCACAGAGCCGAGCCTCTCGCCATTTGGGGCGATAATAGTGTTTCATCAACGATGGAAAAACTTCAAAAACTGACCCCCCTCTCATACTCATATTTGTTGCCTAGCAACCATTCCTTTGCAGAGTTCCCCAGTGAATATTAGTGATATAAGTAGTACAGAAAAACCTTAGCGGATGCCACGCCTATTTGCTCTGTGCCATTTTATGGGTGAGTGTCACATCTGCTCCAAAGCTGCATCCAATAAAGTGGATCATTTCGGCTTTACGACGCTCCTGACAGTCACACGTGCTTCGGCAGTCCTAGATTTTAGTTTGCAGTTGTATTGACTCCTCCCTCAGCTTCCCTGCTGCTTTACTTAGATTGCATCCATGCCCTTTCCTCTGACCGCAACATGTCTCGTTGGCAATAATGATTGCATGAAGGCCTCCTGTGGTGGAGAAATCTGTTCCTCTGACTTTAAAATTACGGACTCGTGCCTGTATGAATCTCATATGATAGTGTAAAATTGTAGAAAGGAAGGGAAAATCCATCCGTCCATCCATACTGCATCTTCTTAATGCTGTATGTCAGTTTGGTGGAAAGAAAATGTCTTTCTAGTTGATTTTCTTCAATTTGGAAACTTGTCATTTGATAGTATTTTAAAGCTGAAATGTACAAAGGCAACAAGAGTGCAGAAAAATTTTATATTTTTAGACATTCAGCTGTATAACTTAAAAAAAAACATACTATAGTGTGTCAAGATTTTGTAATATCAGAAGGGCAGCATCATACAAGCATCAAAGATAAAATAAAAGAATAAACTTACATTGATGGAGAGTAAAGCTTTGTCTTTTTTTCTAAACAAGATAGAGAATATCATCAAATAAAAACCAGAGTTCTAAATTGTGAATCTTCCTTAATATACTTTTATGCGTTATTAGAATTTTATTTGTGGTTGTAATTATTGTGCCAGGAGACAGTGAGGAAAAAAAAAAAAAAAAGCTGGCAAAAGTGAAATCAATCCTGAAATGTTTCACGCTTTGACTCAACAGTCTTTTGGCTTCTTTTCCGATCTACTGCATTTCCACTTCTTGGGTGAAAATTGAAATTATCCATTAAATTCAAAAAACAACATGATTTAAGTTTCAACGGTGTTTTCTTTACCTCCCCGTATAAGAGTACGACGGCCTTCACACTTCTATGCTGACATGTTAACAATTCGCTGAAGTCAACACAACCGCCCCTCTCAAAACAACAACTGCCGTGACAACTGTGAAATACGGCAACATTAAAAAAAAAAATCACCAGATGACCAACATGTGGCGCGACACATGTGGCCTGCCATGATAGACGGTGTTAGTTTAAAGTGAACATGGGACGCACAAAAACATTCAGCGGTTCACACAGACGAATCAACAACAGCAACACGAATGCTTTGGATTAGTGAAAAAGATTTAAAAAACAAAAACGCTGCAATCTTGAATTTCAGTTACAGAGTGAATTTACAGACCTACTCTGCAATTTGTAAACAAAACACACGTGATCATGCTCGTGCTCTATATCTACAGTGGAAATTCTGTTTTGGTTACAATAATTCATTTTAAACACCACTGATGTACTTTGATGTTCATCACCCATCTCATTTAATATATATATATATATATATATATATATATATATATATATATATATATATATATATATATATATATATATATATATATATATATATATATATATATATATATATATATATATATATATATACACACACACACACACACAGAACTATAAAAACAGTGCTATATTATTTTATTTATAATCAAAACTAAAATGATTATCTGATAAACATGTTAAATTTACAGGTCTCAAAGTGCAAGACTGTGATGGAGGAAAAAGTGCACGTCCTCCTGCCGCATCACTCAACAAATCCAGTCGCATTATTGTCACATGTATTCACACAGTGCACCATGCTGACGGAGCGAGCACACGCCAAAACTTCTAAATCTTCATCACGTAAGTCCAGAGGGGAAAATAATCACTTGTTGACTGGGAGCTATGTTGAGTAAAGGAAACAAGCCTTTCTCGAGGCCACAAACGCCAGTGTGGCACAGTGACGGGTCGGAGAGAGAGACGGTGGCTTTTGTGAAGATGCTGACACACACAGGTATTATTACTTAAGAAATAAGGTGCAGTTTTATTCAAATAGGTTGTTTTTTTTCCACATTAGTGCAAGTCTCAAATCCTGTGATTTTTGTCATGATTTCCCACCTGCGGCTCTTCTTCTGCTCCTTAGACCTTCAGAAAGGTCTTGTCACACGTTACCATCCAAAACCCCGCCCACTAGCCATGACTACTCATTGCCTAGCAACACTGCAGCTTTTGGACATGTTCAGCTCTTTAAAGCTTGAGACCAGTAATCTGTCATTAAACAGTAGACGTTTGGAGAGCTTTTACTGCCAATAAGAAATGCAATTTACAGTTAGGTTTTGTGAGTAGAGACAGCAAAAAACTATTTTTTTCCTTAATTCAGGGAACATCAGAGGGTTGTAATTCTACTGGGGCACGAGATTTTCCCTGACAGCCGTAACAAAAAAAAATGTAATATCAATGCTTTGTAATGGGTAAAGTTTAAGATAAATAATAATGAATATAATCACTGATTAAAATACATTGAGCAGATGGTTTTTCATCAGTTTAACACAATAAAATAAATAACTGTTGCTTTAATTGCTACCTTTTTACTTTCATTTGCTGTAGTAGAGAGTTAAAGTCTTCCGACACTGGCGACACGTTGGTGTGTGTTGCTTTATGCGATCCGACAGTCTTCCTCTGGCAAACCTCGAACGGGGCTAAGCGACACATTCGGGTCACAAGTTGTCGCGCATTTTACATCCTTGGGCTAAATGTCACGCACACAAAAAAACGGGAACTCCACCTACTAGACACGTACATACACAAATTTTCAAGGCTCACCTGGAGCACAAATCATTTTCACACCGAATGAGAGAACGTCACATCCACATTCTTGATGCATGCAGTGTCCTGTTTGATAAGGTTTTCTTACGGAGTCAAAGGTGTTTTTGCAGTGTATAAATGCTGAATGCAGCCTTTTACCCTCGACAGGAGATTCATTCTCTATCATTTCACGCTTTGATATAAGTTTAGAGTTGAAGTTGACATCATTTAGGGGTGATATATTCCTTGTTTCATCGTTTCGTCCTTCAACTCTGCTTGTGAATCATCACCGGCTGAAAAATCCTTCGTTTTTGCCGTTTTCTGTTTGGTTAACAGCCGAGGCAGGTGAACTGTCCCATGGCTTGTGAATATTGTGTAGTATTGTGTGTTAGTGAATATTTACAGGGCCTCAGGAGCAAGAGAAAAACAACAAAACTTCAGGGAGAGACTAGGGCTTGGCACTGTTTCAGAGTGATCACACAGACACAGACTGAGGAGTCTTTACGAGTGAGTGAAATGTAAGCAAGGGGATCGTGTTTGTGTGGTTTTTGCTGCACTTCTGTCTTCTCCAACCTCCTCCCCCTCACTGTGTGGGGGAGCAGTCGTCTACGTCCAGCAGCTCTCTGACCAGTCTCTCTCCGAACTGCGCTCGGCTGTAGCGTTTGACCACGTAGGCATCGGACATCTTGTAGACGATGTACGCGTTGTTGATGGCGATGCTGATACTCAACCAGAACACCTGCTGCCACGTCTTGTTGGGCTTATGGAAGATGAAGTACCTGCGGGTGACAAACGGATGCTCTGTTCGCGGCTTCTATCAATGACTTTCATCACCAGACACAACGTTTATGTAAAGAAATTAAAATGAATTAAAATATATTATATTTCTCTACACATTGACTCTAAATAAGAACCATGAACCGGTTTTGATATCAGACGACACAAGGGCCGATTTTTGTCTTCTGCATCGCCATTTACGCGACAGAAATGTAAGTTTGCGCGGGAAAACGTGTACAGCCCTCTGGCAGAAATCACATTTCTTGGAGGTTGTTCATTCAGCAGCTTCATTTTGTAGAAAAGAAGATAAAAGAAAAGTCATGACATGAAAATATTCTATTTAATAGCTGAACATTCTGCCTCTTTACAAAGACAGAAAGTAATGACACTAGTTATTTTATTTGTTAATTTATATACAAAGAGAAAGATATTGATAATTTTCTAAATTAGGCGACTGTGAAGCACAGAAATCAAACAATTTACATAACAGGTTGAAATACCTATTTATTCATTGTTGTTGAACGTTTTGTTTGTATTCATCCAAATTTTAGAAACAGGTGACAAAAAAAAAAAAACAAAAAAAAAACCCAGCATGTTACATCACAGTTGCTGCTGAATTTCATTCTCGCGGGAGTTTTCTAATCCTTTCCTCTGTTTTGACTGACGTGTGTTGTTAAGGCGTGTTTCTTATTACCCAGCCAGGTTGCTACGGTCAGACAGATCTCGATTTAAACAGCACACTGACGTGCATGTTCAGACTTGGGCAGATACTTGTTTCAGAAGCGCAAATTCAAAAAAATAAATAAAATAAATTATTAAGGTACATTTTATGAAACCAGAATGGTTAACTGTTAAATAAAAAAATTAAATATATAATAAAATAATTTGGCATCGTGTCTTTTTTTTAAATTCTACTAAATAAAACAGCTACATTTTTTTATGCTGCTGTTAGATCTTGATTTTCCTTCCTAACACCAGAAATGCTTCAAAGAAGCTGGTAAATGTGAAGATAAAAGTGTGATTCAGTAAAAGCATGCAGCAGCAGAAACTACAAACTGGTCTTAAAGCTTAAAAATATGAAGTTCTAAGGGAGTTGTAAGAGAGTGAGTTATGTAATGGGTAAGTCAGGACTTCTTCAGGCACCCTGAACCCAGAGACTCCACCATATCTGTATGGTCTTGGATCAAACACAGTTTAAATAGTCCGCATACTTGCTGTACTTGTCGTCGTATTTGCAGATGTAGCTGAGGTGTGCCGCGAAAGCCTCAACGGCCAGGGGACATGGAATCTCCCCGCTTTTCCTCTTAATGATCAAACCTGTCATAAACACAGAAAGAACCCAAACTGGAAGTGAGAGACATGAGATCCCACTGAAGTGAGCATGAGGGAGGCTTGCCACTTGTGAGCTTCGTCACTAATTAAACGAGAACATTTTTGATATTGATTCAGTTTTTAAATGCTGGAACTGCGGTCTCATGTGGACAAACAAAACAGAAGGTTTGTAGTGATGAAGATGCAGTTGCAAGCATCTGCTTCCTGATTTTGCTCTTCTTTCATTTTAAAATGAAGCCGCCTCAGTGTGGATGCAGCACAAAAGTATCAGAAAATTGCCTTTTTTATTTTTCTCTCAAGGGAAAAATTCATCAGCGGGAACCTGTGAACACTAAATCTGTCCATGCAGAACACTGTTGTAGAGTGAAATTATACCACAGACACAGATCAGAGAAGAATTCTCCAGCTCCTCCATCCTCATCTCCACCAAACTTCATTTTCCAATCAGGCTGCATTCACCCAGCATCTACTTTACTCTTACTTTTACTTACTTACTTAATTTTAAAGAACAAATTCTAATCAGATGTTTAAGAAAATCAGCTAAAACTGCTCCACCACTAATTGGTTCCATGTTTTATATTCTGACTATAAAATGTTGCTGATATTTTTCCTTTTTTTGTTTGAAGTTTGAAGTTTGAAGCTGAAAATTGATAATTCCCCATTTGGTCCTGAATGCAGCATCAATAGTGCGGGGCTGAAAAAAAACATTCACCCACACGCGACCACAGAGGGCAAACAAAATCAATAGCAGATGATGATAACAGTTTTAACATCGTTGGGCCTCACTTCCACAGTCCTCGTACACACAGAGCTGACACACACTGCACACCTCAACATTTAAAACCTGACAAAACCGGTTCATCAACAGTGGATTATGCTGCATGAGGAGGAGTATATCATGGTCCTGCCCTCTCTGAAAATGGATTATCGTGGATAAGAAGCTCTGATTCTCCGTGGCAGGAATGCTCAACGATCTGCCAGTTTCCCCTGACCGTTTCTTGCATAAAAAAAGCGAATACTAAGATGACAAGTTGAACATTTGAAAATAAAAGCTGGTATTGTTTTGTCAGTTACGGCCGTTTATAGCCATGTACAGATGTTTTTGGGGAGGATACCCTCTGTCGTACCTTGTTTCGTGGGAGAATAAGCGTTGGTGAGAAACCTGAAGTGGCCCTTGTTGTACCAGCTGATCAGTGACATGCTGCCTTTCATCATGACGCGAGACAGGCCACGCTGCGCCGGCGTGGAGCCGCAGACCAGCATGCTTTGTGGCAATCCCGTACAGTCGCTCTTCCTGGTGCTCAGCAAACCACAACAATAGATATCTGGAAAGAGACACGACGGCGCAATGAGTTGGTATAAACGCACATGAACTTTTTTCTTTGCTTAAACTTCAAATACACACCAAACTTGAGAAATTATTGTAAAGATGACAATTTAGAGACAAATTTGGCAACTGTTTGATAGTTGAGGGTTAATTAGAGACTAAAGTATGGTTGCATCCCCCAAAAGTTAAGAAAACCTTTCAAAAAAGGAACAAAATTATATTTCACGAAATACTTTCTAGTTTTACACTTCTTTTATATTCATTTTATGAATTTACAAAATAACCAAAGAACAAATTCAAATCTAGTAAAAGAGAAAATAATGAGCCTTTTACAGTAAAAGGCTGTGGTTTGCATGCAAATTGGCTCTGGCCTGGACAAAGAAAACCGTCTTTATTTGTAACACGGATGAGCAGAAAGAAAACAATCATGATGTCTCAGTGCTCTCAGTTTGGAAATCGATTTCTATCTCTGCAGCACATGCGTGTTCATGTAAATGCTGCAGAATAATGCAGGGTAATTAACTCTGCTAATTAATCCTGCGAGATAAGACTGAATGCAGACTGTGGGACAATGCCTTAACAAATGTTTTGTTTTCACGCCTCGTCTTTGCTTTAGCTAATTGGAATGATAAAGTGTTGATTATATCCGTTTTGTGTGTGTGTGTGTGTGTGTGTGTGTGTGTGTGTGTGTGTGTGTGTGTGTGTGTGTGTGTGCGCGCAAGTATGGAAATTCAGCTGAAGAGCTGAATTTGAAAATTAGTTGGAATTCCTCATTTCTATCCATCCATCCATCCATCCATCCATCCATCCATCCATCCATCCATCCATCCATCCATCCATCCATCCATCCATCCATCCATCCATCCATCCATCCATCCATCCTTTCATTTTCTTTACCCGTTTTCTTCTTTGCAGGGTCACGGGTCTAGTTATCCATTGGTAGGAAATCATTCAAATATACTTTACCTAATTTTTTACCAGATTTTCTCTTTCTCTCTGACAAAGATTAAACACCTCACATGGAAAATTTAATGATTTAGTGTTCTGATTCATGAATCTCAGATTTAAGATCTGTGACAAGAAGCCTTTTGACAAAAATAATTTACTGCCATGTTTCCTCCTTTGAGTATTTAAATATTTTTGAAAGAAGGAATGTTTGTCATGTAGAAAACTTAAGAACAAAAAGATTTAGAATAAATAGAAAGGTTGGTTTAACAACAAAACGTGACTTTAGGACTGAACATTTAGAATAATGTATTCTGGGGGTAAAATCAATGTGAGTCTGCATTTCTGTAAGTGCACGATGTGAAACTGTCCTCCAGGCAGGACAGACTAAAAAGGGGAAAATCTAACTGCACATTGTTGTGCTGCACCATATCATCTGATGTTGAAGTTGAAAAGAATCCAATCCTTTCTATGATGTTCAGTCTGAAAAAAAGAAATAATAAAAAAATAAATAAAAAGGGAAATTCAAACAAAAAAAGGTTTCTGCTGAAGAAATGTGTGTGTGTGTGTGTGTGTGTGTATAAATGTTTCCAGCTGGTGATTGTGAATTAATAACTTTAATTAATTAACTTTAATTAATATAATATTAATTAATTAATCATTAATTAACTTAATTAATTTGTTAAACTAAGTGTGACTATGCCATAACAAAATTTAGATATTTAGCCAAAATTTCAGTCGTTATGGTGTCACCTTGTGGAAGAGCAGGACTAGTCCAGTAAATAAGAACTCATTTCCTTTTTACGATCTTATCAGCCGCTACTTGTTTGATGTTACATTTGGTCTCGGGGGCCCAATTATTTGACTGCCAATTTTTCTTTATTATCATGCTGATAGAAAGGAACTTCAGTTGGTGCGAACAGTAGCCATACTGACTGGTCCAACATTGCATATGATGTAAGCATGGATGTGCGAGCCCTCCCAAAACCCAGAGATTCCACTGAAGCGCCTGAAATGTGAAAAAAAAAACCCAAAAAACTAATACGAGAGTCTAGGGAAGAGAACTCTGCGATTTTGGAAACGACGGTTGGACAATAACACTCAGAGGGGGCTCAAACTGTCACGTCAGTTACGACTGTAACAGTGAGTTTGAATGAATGAATGAATGAATGAATGAATGAATGTCTTATGAACAAACTGCCTCTGGTGGAGAAGATTATAACCTTGTGATCCTTAGCAGAAACGGTGGTACTGGGTAAGGGAGGACAGCCGGTTTGATCAAGGCAGTAAGACTAAGTCAGATGAGTGATTACACTATCTGCTGCTACAACTCGTTGGTCTACCTTGCTTGCTGAATTCAGAGAAGAGGCTGAGGCTTGTTATCGATGGGCCGGTGAAGATGATGGTGTTCTTGCCAGAAATGCTCTGACACAGCTGCTTGGCCACGAGGCTGTGGAGCTGAGGTTTGTTCTTCAAAGCGGCCAGGCCGTCTGTGCCCTGTCCGTCCTTCAGATGGACGTAGATCTGCAGAGCAAATGGAAGCACACGGGACATTTTTATAAAAGACATACAGAATTAGTAAAACATTTTTGTACTGCCATTTTCAAGTACATTTTATACTTTTCAATGGTTGAAAATCGGGCAATTCTCAAAGGCTTGAAACAAGACAACTGGACTTCCTTTTATTTTCTTTATGTGTGAGTGTGTTTTTTTATTGAAGAATAAGAAAAGGAAGTCCAGCTGCTTTGATTTAACTCTTTAAGAGTTACATTGAGCTTGATGACAGTCTACACCAGCACAAAAACCTGCAGTCTAAACCTCTGACAAGTTTTCCATTCATCTGAGCTTAGTGAGCTTTATTCACATACTAATACTATTTCTTTGGAATCTCTGTGTGAGGTACTGACACATACATACATGCCTTTATCACTTCCCAGTATGCTGGTTGACATACACAGAGGAGGAACAACATCGTAAATATTTGTTTTAGAGATGCACCAAACCACTTTTTTTAAACTCTCCCAATCCCTGCTGATGATGGAGGCTGATTTCATTAACAAAGAGGGCTTGATGTTGCACTCAAGAAATACAGTTGAACCATTAAAGGAGGCTGAGGAAATCAGAAATAACCTCTAAACTCCTAATTTCTACAGGTGAACAGTGGCGAAAAGACTCCATGCATACGCCATCGCTGTGTGATAACAGCACCTGTACAGGAGAGCAAGGCTCTCCAGCTTCTAATTAAATCTGCACAATTCATCCGAGGAGCAGCCTTCCCATTACTTGAGGACATTTACAGGACCCGGGTCACAAAGGTCACAGAACATCATTAAGGACAGCATATTACATTGAAATAATTACATTTTACCCTGATGCTGCAAGAAAGAGCAGCATTCTGGATTAGCTGTAGCTGTCTGACTGACTTTTTAGGCAGACCTGTGAAGACACTGCTGCAGTAATCAAGTTGATTGAAGATCAATGCATGGATGCGTTTTTCAAGATCCTGCTGAGACATTAGTCCTTTGATCCTGGAGATGTTCTTCAGGTGATAGAAGGCTGACTTTGTAATTGTTTTAACGTGTCTCTGAAGGTTCAGCTCAGAGTCCATGACTGCACCCAGATTTCGGGCCTCACCAGTGCCCACATAGCAAAAGATGTTAATTCAATGTTGAATTATGGTCAAAAAGGTTGATTTTTGGTTTTGAACTGATTGTGGATCAACCATCAAACAATCATCCAATTCTACAAAATTAACCAATGTTGAAAAAATGTTATTGAATCAATGTTCTTTTGTGGTCGAATTTTAATAATTGAAATGCCAACGTCTAATCAATGTTGAACTAATGTCTGCTGTTTATGCTTAATGGTCAGCACTGTTGCCTCACAGCAAGAAGGTTCCTGGTTTGATTCCCGGCACGGTGGGTTTTTCTGTGTGGAGTTTGCATGTTCTCCCCGTGCTTGCGTGGGTTCCTTCCGGGTAACCCGGCTTCCTCCCACAGTCCAAAAACATGCATACTGAGTTGACTGATTATTCTAAATTGCCCGAGTGTGAGCGTGCATGATTGTTTGTATATGTATGTGGCCCTGTGATGGACTGGCGACCTGTCCAGGGTGGACCCCTGCCTCTCGCCTGTAATTACTCACTCAGATTTTGCTATCTGGGTGGTTTGTAGTTATAATACCTGTCTGCTGACTTTTAAACACTCTTCCTTTGGTCCAAAAAAAAAAAAAAAACTACTTTAGTTCTTTTGTTTCCTTTTTTTGTTCAGCTGAAGAAAATTATGGCACATCCACTCACTGATTTCTTCTATGCATCTACTTAACACTTGCTTGGGCACATTGTCACCTGGTGACATTGCAATGTAAAAGATGTGTGTCATCTGCATAGTTATGGTAACTTCTCTCATTTATTATAATCTGAGCTAGTGAAAGCATGTAGATGTTGAATAGGAGGGGTCCTAGGATAGAACCTTGTGGAACTCCACATGTAATTTTTGTTGATTCTGATGTAAAGTTACCTATTGACACAAAGTAGCCCCTGTCCTTTAACAAAGATGTTATGTGAGACTTCAGCCCGACTCAGCTCAGTTGGAACCAAGTAGATTTGAAAAATAAGAAGATACTAACTGGTACTATCACTGGTGGAAAACCCTTAAAACAGAGTAGAGCCAAGCTCATTGGGTACTGGTGGAATAGCTCCATTAGTACAAAAACAGCGCAATCCATACTATCATTAAAATAAGACTGACTGCACACTATTAGCTCTTTATTCATAGCTTAAATTTCAAATTCACAAAAATTGCTGAGATGCAGCTGTAACTAAAAAACTACAACCCTAATTATGCCTACATTTGTATTTTATACAATTTTACCCCATCAGGTATATAAAAACGGGTGTGAAACCGCCAAGACCATTAAACATTTCCCTTTTTTTCGTACCAGGCTATAAATGTATGTATATATAATACATGTTTCATGATGCAAATGAAAACTGACGTCCTTTTGGAGTCTGCCCTTAGTAGGCGTTAAAGGAAGTGCGAGTTTTTCAACTTCCTTATTAATGTCAGACAAGCGAGCCAGATTAAGTCCACGGTTAAACCCTTAGACACTGGACTGAGTCACTGATGCATTTGTGAGTGTGTGTATGCACATGTTTGTGTGTCCCTGCATGATGCACCCACTAATGGAACGTCATTGATTTGCTCCACTAACTTTTATATCTTTGATTTTTTTTTTTCTTCTGTCTCTTGTCAAAATTAATGTCGACAGAGAAGATCTCAATCAAGACAAATGCTGGTGTACAGTGGACTAGGAAAGACAGAGTTTCTGTCACTGTGGATGTTTATCAGTTAAACAGGTGGGATAATGGAGGGTAGTTTTACAATGACAGTAAGTGATGCTTTTTACATTTTAAGTCTGCTTTACGCAGAATATGCAGATTATTGCAAGAAATAAAGTGTATACCAAATTAATCTATTTATTCCTAAAAACTTCTTGAACTAAAAGGACAAAGAAGCAGACAAAATTAACATTCTGTTCAGCGTTGCTCCTTTCTCGACTAATGCGGTTCTGGCGTAGATCCAGACTAAGAAAAAAACATTTCCCCTACAAGTGTATGGAGTCATATGCTTGACTTCTCTGCAGTAAGAATGCTTAATTTATTTCTTGCATCCTTGTATTTCTATAATTTATCAAGCAGTCTCATTAGGTTTGTACTTTGCCAGGTCATTCTGAAATTAAAATTTAGCTTCTACAGGTGAATCATTGCATCCTTGTTTTTGTTTTATGTCTTTTTGTTTCCAAGTCATCTTTTCTTTTCTGTGGGTTTCCATCTTACAGATATGAAACACATTCCCTTCAAGGTATTCCCTGATGGTAGTGGTCTCTTTCAGCTGGATTTTCCACTCTGCCATATTGCAAAAAATATAACCTTGTTGCACTACTGTACATGTGAGTCTGTTCTTCATTGTGAGTCCACATTAGCAATGATAAAAATTAGTTAAAAGTTACACTAAAAGAAAAAGCTGTAGTTCCCACCTCATGTCATTTAAGACAGCGTTGGTGTCAAATTAAAGTAAAATAGTTGTCACTTTGACACATCAAACTGGAATTATTTTCATCCAATGACATTCTTCTTATGTGAACAGTGATGTGACTGTGTGACGTCGACACTGTGGGACATGGAAGGTGAATTTTTAATGTCATTTTTTAAAATCTTCAATAAACTTCAATTCACCTCAGTTTTTTTTTGAGCAGATGTTTTAGAGATTTCTCCAGTTTCGTTTCCTCTGAGATAAATGCATTATGCCTCGTCAAGTATGCCAACGCAAGTAAATGTGTGATGGTGTAAGACTGCACGAATGAAAAACATGTACATAATTCATACTGGGTTTTAGGACAAATGCCTTAACAGCTTGCAGACTAGTGGAGAAATGATGCATTACATGTGGCATATGCACTGAAAAGTTCACATTTTTTCTTATTCTGTGTAAAGACGACTATGCTGGTCAGAGTAGGACAGGTCTGTCAATCCTCCTGCAGTACTGAGCTTCAGCTAATCGCCGGTGTTACATAAGCAACAGGCGTAGGAGGTGAGGGTTGCATCAAGGGCAAGGTTGTTAGTCAGCGGAGCAGCTCTGCTTGCCTGGGATGTGACAGCACAATTATAATCCTGACACAGTAGATACTCCGCTCCAAAACTGCATCAAAGAAAACAACTTGACTACCCAGAAAGTTGTTTTCCATGTACAGATATTGTATCTTTGATCAAATTCTAAAATTGAACCTGGCAATTTTCCACATATAAAGCCCATAAAAGCGATTCTTTTTTTCCCAGGATTCACAAGTAATTGGCTGAAGTAGCATCCGGAACCTGAGTGTGAGATTTGACATCAGTAGTAGATCAAAGTGTCAGTTTTCCTCAAAGCCTTTTTGCTTTTGACTCCAGGCAGAATGAAAACTTTTCCTTCCATATTTAATGTAACATATGAGATTTTTGTCATGAAGGTAAAGAGTCAAAGCATCAGCACAACAGCTCTTCGCTCCCTCCTGATAGATTTGCAGTTTTATGTTTGCTGCTGACTGCCGTTTCCCCTCTTTCATGCCGTGTTTCTACCTGGCAAATGAATCCAGTGGAGGTGCACTGTCGAACCCAGAGGCTGAACTTCCTCTTCTTCCTCTTCCTCAGCTCTCTTTCTGTGCAGGTGGTGATAAACACGGGGTCCTCATCTATCAGAGGCTCATGAAGAACCTGCAAATACACAGACGATGTCGCCATGCATGTCAGCATTTGTTAGAAGATTTCAGTGTGAACATGACGCAAGTATAAAAAGGTGTTAAAAGAAAACAAAGCTCGCCTCAACAAGGCTTTCTGTGTGAGGGATACAACTGGTCTGAGCACAAACAAACTCAGTAGTGCACCTATTCCACATCACAAAGTTTTCATCTGACATCCTTGACCCCAAAACCACAGCGAACTTAAATCAGACGAAGACGCTACCTCGTGTTTTCTGCAGGACTTTTCTAAATTCAGATCAAAACAGACAAAACACATTTGAAAATAAAGACACAGCTCTAATTATGTCAAGAGTCGACAAAGAGAACGCTTACTCCCTCACACAGTAAATACAATATGCTCTGAGCCAAAACTGATAAGCATTGTGTAAAGTAATTAAATATTAAACACAAAATTACAAAGAAAGAGAAGAGGCATAGTTTTAATTTTTTATGATTCTCAATCTTTAAAACAAGACCCACAGCACAGAAAATGCCCCCATCTCTTTCAGTTTTCAGGATCAAGATACAATTATTTCACTACGAAGATTAAACATTTTTGTTGTTCTCCCTGTAATACTATAACCGTGTTCGTGTCTTGGACTGCTGTTGTCTCTCGCTATGAGCTGAGACCCGTTTACCATCAAACCAACAAACTGCAAGAAAAATATTATTTAGTTACAAATATCAAGGAAATAATAAACTCTGCCATCTCTTTATTACACATGTATTCGGTCTATGGACAAACCCAGCAGGGGGCGAGTCCTCTGTTTGGCCAAAAAAAAAAAAAAAAAAGAAAAAAGTCAGACTGTATAAAAGTCAATAAATCCTTTCATAATCTGTCATAGATGGCTATTTTCTGCTGGAAACATGTCCTCAGGTACAATAAGTGCGATGTGGATATTTAAGACTTTATGACATTTTAGGTATATGAGCTTAATTAGTGTGTTTTTGTTTTTTGTTTTTTATTACCGTGAGTGTGAAACGATGTCAGAGTCTGATGAAACGTGTATAAAGTATAAACCTGGCATGTAAAGATGCATCAGCTGGTGACTAGACCAAAATGCTTTGGATGACAAAGTTAATCAACACCTTAAACCACATCACCCTACTGAATATGTTCAATGTTATGAAGAGAACAAAAAGAGGCTCAAAGTAAAGCTAGAAGATCCCACAGCCTGCAGCCTCTGCTACTCGACAATATGCAGTTGACTGTTGTTCTAAGAAGGTAAATTGGAATCAACCATGATCAGCATCTGCAGGTCAGACCGTCAGGAAAATTGTAACTTTGAACCCGGAAAGGAGCTTGCAGTCATTGCGTCTTTACTTCCAAGCTTACACACTCACACACTCGCTGTCTCTTTGGTGTATTAGTGGCTATGTTCGCATGTCGTTTCACGTGCTGATCTTCTGGAAAATATCTGGAAAGTTCTGGAGGCTTTGTGTTTTTGTAATCAATTCCCAACTGATAATCCAGTACACTTGAAGTCAAGACTGAGACGCTGTCTCCTGTTGATTTTCGACCAATTAGCTGATCGATGGGCGTGGATATTTTTGTTGGTAGAGGGGGCTTAAAAAGGGACAGAAAGTGCAACACTGCATTTCAGAAAGAAGAAAAAGGAGTAATGTCATTCAGCGCTTGTATCGAGAACCGTTTAACCTTTTCCTTTGTGCGATGGTACAACTGGCTGTCTGCAAAGACAAAAACAGCGTGGTTAGGACCTGCTCCAAGATCACTAGAGTCTGACGAAAATATCCATGATCTCGTTAAGGTAAGAGTGGTGTGAAAAGCTGAAGGAATAATATGTCAACCTGATCACATACTTTGCAAGGCAAGGCCCTCAGGTCAGCTGTACTACTTGACAGCGCATTAAACAAAAAGATATGTAAATTACTTCATCCCTTGTTTTTATTTTATGGATGGGATACACTGCAGAAAATGAATCGCTCCTTTAGGATTAAAAAAGTATCCTGAAACATAGAATATTAGTTGTTTTTTTTAAACTACAAGTAATTTCCAAAACTAAAATAGTGAATCAGATCACATGTGAACATATTTTGGACTATTTAAGTTTGAAAAAGTTTGTCTGTTTTTGCTATCCTAAATGTGCCTTTTTTTAAGAGGAGTTTCCCTTTTCTTCCTGACTTTTATGGATCAAATAAATCACTGATTAACCAACTACTGACGACTACAAAAATAAAGAGATAAACTCCTTCCTTATTGTTGAGTTTGACATTAGATGAGCAGACTACCGTTCCAGGAGGGAACAGTTTCAGTCAGCGCCACTCTCACTATCTGGACCCACTCTGCTCCTGGCACAGAACAGCAAGAGATAAAACAAACTGGCAGGGATACGCATAAATCCCATCGCTGCAAATCCCCCCAACCCTAGACACAAACACACACACTATTAATGATCAACCTCCTCTCACCATTTCAATTTAGTTACTTTTAGATGCAAGTTAAGAGCTTTAGCAAGAAATCACATTTTACTAAACCACAAATGACTTGGTAATGAAACAAACTCAACAATACTGATATTAAAACCATCTCCAGTGTAAAATCGCAGAGATAACTTGCAGGTGGGAGTGGTGAGAGGGGGGCATCGCTGTGCATTCACAGCACTGACATCATAATTCACAAACAGGATGATGTTAGAACACAGCTCAAACAAAAAGCACATGAATCATTTAATTTCCAGTATTTTGTTTTTTTCCCCAGAGCTTAATGGGGTAACACAGGCTGCTGGGAAGTTTTTAGCCATCCCAGGGCACCTCTACCCAAACGGGGCTGACTATGCAGCTACTTTTTTCTATCTTTTTTGTTTTTATCATGGAAAAATATGTTGCTGAGTGAGATTTTTTTTTTTTTAAAGGACTAAAGTTTAGTATTAGGTATTCACTCTCACACTGTCAGCACAGTGCTACTGTACATCCAGAGAAGAAAGTGGAGGTTTTGGATAAAGTCCATGCTACCCAAAATAGAGATGCAAGGCCTTGCTCCACTGGCCCAGTTATTCCAAAGTGGATCTGAAACAGACAGCGCAACAGAAAACATATTCTGAAGAGGACGCCTGTTAAAAATCAGAGTTCTCCTACATGACTTTCAGGTTCACGCCACTTCAAACAGCCTTTACCTTATTGCACAGAGCCATCGGAGGGTTCCTTGCCTATTGCATTAAAAGTACATACATTTGCACATACCATTAAGTAAAACAGCTGCCAACCAAACAGTTTGGAAAGCACAGATTTAGCCAATCGTTGCTCTTCAGTATTTTATGCAAACTGAAAACGGTCGACCACCTTTAAATGACCTCTAAGTTTTGTTGAAAGCCGACCACATTTCTCGGTATACTGCTTAGTCAATGAAACGTAATAAACAGTCTGCTCGATGCCAGCTGTGTTGTAAAATGTTGTTCTTGAAAGCAAGAGGGCTCCTAATGGAATAGATATAATCTCCTAACACTAATGATCTGGATGCGGCCGCTAACACACATAAGAGAATTTTTTAAGTGTGAAAATAACATATAAATGTATACAAAAAGTGCTGCACTTTGTTTTCTAAAAAATATCAGATGGCGTTTTAGGAAAATGCAGGTCTGTAGTCTAGAACGCACCTGCGTCTGCGAGGGTCTGAAGGTGCAGCTGAACGACTGCTGCAGCGAGTCCAGGAAGGGCTGGATCTTGTAAAGGCCCTGATTGCTTCCCTGCGACGGCCGGAAAGCCACAATGTGGAAGTATTTGAGGATCTTCTCAAACCGCGATTGGCTCATCTTCAAGGCGATGCTCCGATTGCTAAAAAAGCCCGAGCTCCAGATGCTGAGCACTGACTCGCAGCGATGCACACTGGTCGAGGTGACGAAGCCCAGGAATGCCTTCATCTCCTGGGCTGTGACAGGACGCCAGCCTTCATCAGAGCCGAAGCGCTCCTGAAACTTCTTGGCGTACATGTTTGTCTGGGTGACCATGTTCTGGATGCAGTTGTCTGGAACAAACAGCTGGAAGAAGTCCAAGGCTGTGGCTGTGGCTGGCAACTTCTGAGCAGGGCCTGTAACAGAAAAAGAAACATATTATGGTAAAGAAAAACAGGACTGAGTGACAGACACGAGTCCCACATGGATATATTCATAGGCACAACTGTCATTTAATTCCAGTTTTCAAACTGTGGCCTTCAGTCTGACAGACTTCACTGAGGAAAAGATTTCTCTGTTGACACTTGGAGAACGGATAAAATTATATTGTTGAGCTGTCAATGCCAAGGATGCGTGGGATGCATCCAAACTGACTTTTGTTTTTTACTTAAGCTTCTCTTTTATCTCACAAGAAAAGCAGAAACGGTACGGCAATATCCACTTGGCTGTTTCATGAATAACCCATGACTTTTGTTTGCACTGAATGTCAAAAGCACAGGGCAGCAAGCGGAGAGTTGACACAACTTGACTGCCGCCACACTGCGGCGCTCAGTCGGGTTATTTATCTGATTGCAGAAGGTGTCAGTGTCTTGCTGCTTTCGCGTCTTTGCAGACAATAACTCAAAAGCGTGCTCCACTGCAAGTGACTCAGGCGAAGTTCATGACTCGGAGATATCTGACGTGCCTGAATAAAACTTCAGCTGATAAATGCGGTTCATGTGTACATTTAAAGGCAAACCTCCCAACTGCTCAAGCAATTCCCAAACAGGTGCACTTTATCCCCGCCCCAGCATACATGTGCCATTTCTTACATCCACGTTAGAAGTAAATAAATCCTCATGTGGGTCCATATTTGAAACACCTGAACATGTGTCAAGAGCGTGCGTGAAGAAGCAGCTTGTTTGCTTAAGCTGATGGATGAGCAGCTGAAATAGATACTATAGGTGTGTTTAAGCAGCTCACACAAATGGCTTAATGGTTTTAACAGTTTATTAGCTCTAAGTGATGAACAAAGAACTGAAATGTCCACTCATCCGGTTCCTACACCTACTTTACCCTGTTCAGGATAGCAGGGAAGCTATTCCAGCTTTCATCCGGAGAATGGCAGGGTACATCCTGGACAGGTGAGTTGAAATATCTTGAGTTAAAATGAGAAGAGTAGCTTAGTAATGAATGAAAACTAAATGTCGTTGAGAGTGGCGCCGCCCTGGTGGCAGCCTGTAGCAGAAACTCTGTTCATTCTGCATCTGTAACTTTTGGAGTTTTCTTTTCAACTCTTATTTTTTAAAAACACCACATTTTGAAACATATTTGATTCTGTTCAGCTATTTCTGGCACTTTTTAACATAATTTATGATAAGAGTTTCCCAAAAGACATTCCCCTGAACTAAATGAGTTCAAAAGAGTCGTCGTCGTGAATGTTGTTGAGGAAAAGCAAAGCATAGACGATAAAGTTCAAACCAGCATATATAATTTCTTTTTTAAATGTTTAAGCATCAGTTTCAATTTCATTCGAAGACATCTTGGATTACACTGAAGACGTGTTGTGTCTGGCCATTATATGTGCGTAAACCTCATCCAGGACAGGAGGACTTCATGTGCCTTTGCTCAGGAGATGTGAAAATGGGATGAGGACATGCTCAAAAACTCAAACTCAAAAAAAAAAAAAAAAAAAAAGACAGCTGTAAGATGAGGTCAACACGTCGGGGACATTTGATGGGTAAAGGTGTGATGGAGTCATCCAGCACAAACTGGGTACATATTTAATGAACAGAAAGGATGTGGCTGTTCCCCCGTGAGCTTTGCTCCGTGCTCAGTGAAGCTCGTGGGAGACACATTAATATCGACAGACTTAAATTATTCAATTAGAGCATCTAAAACAGGTTCCAAGTTACCAAATGCTACGAGAAGAGTGCAAACACATGTTTAAACGGATTATTCTGGTGTTTTGCAATAACCGTGCTTTGGTAGTGTGGTGTTTCGTGTGTGTGTGTGTGTCTACTTGATTTTTATATTTATAAAAACTCTGGACAACCCAGACTCACACACACACACACACACACACACACACACACACACACACACACACACACACACACACACACACACACACACACACACACACACACACACACACACACAGCTCCTCCAGGAAATGTGTAGCATGCATGTGTGAAAAACCGATAGTTTAAATCAGCTTCAATAGCTGATTTCAACAGAGAGTGGCGGGAGTGTGGCGTGACACTGACGAAGCTTTAAACGTCCCAGTTCCCTGATCCAACAAGGCAGGAGTCTTCCGGCGCTAGTTGGATTGTGAGAATGTCGCATCTACCTACGATTTAATGGGTCTGTACCTTTTTATGCAGCATTTGCTCTTGTAAATGAGAGATTGCCCCCAAGCTTGTTGGATGCATGTGAGTGAATCTGGATACTGAGTAGAACAGCTTCAAGCTCAATTGAACAGCACAATCTCATTACATCTGAACAGAGTAACGTTTTAATGCTCTCGATATACACTTGCGCTGGTTCTGACTGGCTTGCTGCAGCTGAAATTATGGACTTCTGCTTCAGTCTCTTGAGGATGAGAAAAAGAAAAATGTCCAAGACTTTGCACTTGATGGTACACTGAAGTGTGGAGGCGGACAAGCTGTGGAAATAAGACTAGTAGAGTACAAGGACACCCACGCTGGTGATGCTCGAGGACAGGACAGCGAAAGCAGCTGGAGCACCGCTCACAATACACTCATTTTCTCTTATTTGACTTAAAATGTGAATGTTAAACTCTTTAAGGGTAATCCTTGACAGGAACATACTGTTAAGGCTTCCTTAATGAAAGATCTTGGAGTTGAAGTGAGTCACATCCCAGAACAAAGTCATTAAACTAAAACCTGAGCATGGACTGTCCATTTATGTGCATCCTCCGCCATCTCCGTTTCAGTTCAACCTGCAGCACTCTGATAAACTTCTTTTCATCTACGACTATATGGGAACTTAAAGATATTCATTTCCCAGCTTACTACAGGCAAAAAGCCAGATTACACGGTAAACAGGAAAATCCCTCACCATTTCCAGCTCCTTTATTTCTACTGCTGGACATGGACAAACATCTGGCCCGTAGACTTTTTATATCCTGGGATTAAACAGTGAGAGATTTCCGTTTTATTTTCAGTGGATAAACCTTTCACATGGGTACAGCAGGCCCGAGATACTTAAAGCTCAGTTTTTATAGAAAATTACAGAGAAAAAAACAGGACTTGAGTGCAATTTCTGGCAAATATTGCCGAGAGGGATTTTTGAGATTTAAAAAAAAAAAAAAACTAAAACAAGAAGACTCAACTAGAATAAGGGGCAAGTCACACATGATGCATCATAATATCACAGATTTCAGCTTATTTTGTTACATAAAATTACTCACTTGCACTGAAACAGATAAACCCTGCAATATTTAGGGTAATAAAAAAAACAAAAAAACGGTTAAATTATGACAGATGCATATGTTTGTCTAAAAAGTCTGCATAAGAAGCCCCTAACGCGTCATCATGATTTATTAATAATGTATTCCTATTTTTACAGTTGTGGTTTTAGACACATGATACATATATAGATATATAGATATATTTTAGCAGCATGAAAATAAGCCAGACAGACAAAAGCAAATACATAACCTGGTATGTGGTGAAGCAATCTAACAGACACTCAGCAGAGTGAATCAATAAATAGGTCTTCAGTTCCCTTCAACATCATGATAAGTTGATTATACCATCTAAGGATGGATTTAGGCTTCATAATCCTGCTCCTTTGCCACCTGCCTTGCCCTACAAGGGAAACTACCTTTAACCAAGAGGAAGGCCACACGCTACCGTCCAAACCCTACCTCTCGTCCACTTCGTTTTTAAGCAAGCCAAAAAAGCCAGCGTGACTTCCCAACGCTGCACCTGTTTCTTCAGCAAATCACGACAAGCCGGCGAGGGCTCGTGCAAGGCTGACCTGATGTGTTCTGACAGTGGCTGATGATTTATGAACATGATGAGCAGCGTCCAAAGAGTGGAGCTGTCACATCCATGCTGCGTCTGTGTCAGCACAATGCGACAGACAGAGAAATGGGCAGGGCAGGTAGACAGGAAAGTGACAAAAAGACAGACAGACAGACAGAATATCACTGTATGTCCACTGCAGTCCTGCATGGGTTATCTTACTGCGAAGCACATCAAGATTAAGCAGCTTCTCATGCTATTAGGCTGTATGGACGCACATATTTATGCTCACATGCTGTTGTCCGCTCTAAAATGCTCAGGCTGATTAAATCTGAGTACGATTTTTACCTCAACTTGAAGTCTGATTACGCTCTCTGGCAGCACCTCATCTGGCCACTTTCAAATCATCCCGGCCCTCTTGCTATATATAAATAAACTGAGATATAAAAAAGCTGAGAAGTAGATAGAGCAATCCTATGTTTTTATGTCTTTTTACTTACAGTATGAACCACAGGAGTCCAGCACCAGCGATACCAGAGGCCTGCTCGTTTATTTTGAATCATTGCCTGATCTATTTTTCCTGGTATTCGAACAAAACGCAAAGCATGTTTGATTTGCATGCACACTAGTGCATTGTCCTGAGACTGCAGTGGTTTCCTTAAACTTTCTTGAACAATCAGTTTTTGTGCTTGTGCCATTACTCATTTGTTTAAGTGAGTTAAAAGGCTGCTGTGTGTAAGCAGAGCGGGCCTCGGTTCAAATCTGCCTCGGCCGTATGCTGGCTTGTGTTCAAGGATGCAACAGTGCAGAATGCGAAAGTGGTTGGCGATTGGAATTTGATAAATGGGTTAAAAACTGGCTGAGAACATGCTTCAGAGGAAGAAACGCACTGGTAGAGGAGTGTGGTTGCACCCTTAATTTCCATCCATCCATCAACACATGTGCATTCACTCCACATGCCTTAGCCAGGCATGTAAGGCACAAAGAGTCGTGATCACGCTGTTTCCCTAAATTATACAACACCGCACTGCTCTGAAACATGATCACACACACAAGGCAGCATGTGTGCCACAGCTCCAAGGGGTGAAGTATCAAAGGCTAAACGTCTGCCATTAACTCACTACAGCTACTAACGACGCAGTGTCATGCTCCTCTCCATCACTCACTTACACACATCCACATGGAGGAAGACGAATGCGCACACACAGATCGCAATACAAGCATGCAGCTGCTCTTGTTTCAGTGTAATATTGTTATTATGTGTACCACATAAGAAGACACAGCGGTGATCTGCTTGACCTGAAAACTGCACTATTTCTGTCTGCATCTATCCGCACACCTATGTCTCCCCTACTGCATAAATGACCTTATTCATGTCGTCATGCATCAAGTCTCACCGTACGTCTCCCTATACGGCGGCACCGTGACATCCTGCAGAGTCTCGGTCCAGCCCTCCTCCTCCGCCTGACTGCGGGACAGGGAGCCCGGCGGACCTGCTCCGCTGCTCCCGCCGGTGCTACCACCTGACCCCCCGCTGATCCCGCCGTCTCCATCGCCTCGTTTTTGGTGGTGGTGGTGGTGGTGGTGATGCAGCAGCTGCTGCTGCTGCTCCTCCTCTCCTGCCTCGGCAATGTAGTTGTCGGAGTCGGAGTCTCCGGAGGTGCTGTAGAAGGGATTGTCGCTGCTGTCGTCCCCGGACTCGCCGAACACGTCGTCGGATATCTGCAGGCTCTCATACCGGGAGCGGGCCGCTTCCAGGAGAGACAGCGCCTTCCGCCCGCACTCCGCCATCTCTCTCTGTCGGTCCTGATGCTCTTCTACTCCGTTTTCCGCCTTCCTGTTTTTTTTTTTCCCTATCTCACTCTCTCGCTTACGGACGCAGCGGCGTGCCAGTGGTCACGATTTAACTTGAGAGGGGATGAGCGCCTTGAATGAGCCGATTTCACCCTCCCCTGTTCAAGGCGTGAATTACGATCCACCTGCGCTGCCGGTTCAGATGCGGAGCCACGTCCGTCAGGCGCGTGTGGGACCGGGGAAAGCTGCACTTCAAGGGGACGGAAATGATTACTGCCTAAAGCGTTGCGCACTGGGAAACCTATCAATAGTTGTTAAGGCACAGCATCCGGGTTGGGAGCAGCGATTTCTGCTACGAAAAAACAAAAAAACAAACAGAGACGGTGGCGGCTGGCTGCGGCGGCATCACCTGACACCACAGCGCCGCACCGTCGACCAATGAGATCGCATTTTCTGACCCAACGCGCACAGGCAATGAGTGGAGGGTAAAGAATACCATAAATATGAATTAGTCTATTTTAAAAATCTACACAAAGCATCCTGGACTTACTGATGTATCGACACATTGTTTTTCATTTTCAGATTCATTTATTAACAATCGTGTTTCATTGCTTTAATCATTTTCTACCAAGATTTTGTATTAGCCTCTTATTTTTCGTTTATTCGTGGAGCTTATCAAATGTCATATTATTTAGTTATTAATCTTTATGTTGCTATGTTTATATTCCTATCCCTATTTTAATGTACTAATTTTCCTACATATAAAACACTTTGAAAAAATATATAAACCCGTTAGACTTTACTTCTGTTCTGCAATAAGTTGCCAAGAAAAAAAAAAAATATATATATATAAATAATTTTATTTTTATGGCGTCTATTACAGCACAAGTTGTCTCTAGGCGCTTTCCATAAACCCAGAACATGACCCCTGAGCAAGTATTACATAAACAACAGGTAAAGACTCCCCTAGTGGGAGAAAGGCCTTAAGCCAAACAGTGGCAAGAAAAACTCCCCTTTAAGAGGGGAGAAACCTGGATCAGGACCTGGTCACTTTAGGTTGAGTCTGTACACTGGTCAGGAACGAATCGGTGGGCAATTAGCAGCTGCCCTTCAAGACTTGATCATTAGGCGTTGTTTCGCTGAAGCATCTCCACGTTATCTCCAACTGCTGACAGTTACCTTAGCATGTCAAATATCTGGAGCTGTTGGGACAATTCCCACTCGTGCTTCCAGCCGATGAGAGAGCAAGAAATGGGCGTGTCATCAGCAGGAAAGGAATCCATGGACACAAGGAGGTGACACTTAAGGCTGAGAAAAGGAACACAGTTGGAGCAGGTAACAATCTTTTCACCACAAATGATTTATTCTGCTTTGTTTTTTTTTAATACTCTGAGCAGTTCATGGGATAAACGGCTTACACCACAGCATCGTCCCTTGGTCCGTTTTCAAATGCATAACTCGTCTCTTTACTTGTCAAGCCTCATTTTGTAAGTGTGTTTTATTGACAAAATGTGGTTTGGAGACGTGTTTGACTGCAGTTTATCACCCTTAATTCAAGCTCCAAAAAGGATAAGCCACAAAAAACTATGGCAGTTCAGGGCAAATGGACACCACCACTGTCATCTGTACCCATTAAAAAAAACTAAAGAAGCAAAACAAGAGTCAAAGTGATGCTTCTTTCCCCTGAAACAGACAGCTCTTCTTAAATAAAAGAGTTGAATATGAAGCAGAGCGAACAGTGTTTCTTCCAGACTGGTAAGTAGGCTAAACTATTGTTGTAAAAAAAAGTAAAATTCCTCAGTAAGTCCATCTTCTCCATCTGTGCCGTCTTAACTACCTTCATCGTAATTGCTTCCTTGGGCGCCGACTTCCCCTGGACAACTTTCACAGCACTCACTTTGAAGACAAATGGTCTTTAACTGCTTCCAATTTCATTTTTGTTTTGTCTCAAAAATAAAGCTGTGTGTGACTGATCCAGGAGTGTACTGGCAGCACACCAGACAGAACAGTCGGGCTTGTCTCCTCATAAACTTCTTGGTTATAGGATTGACGGTGTCCGATATTTTCCACTTCTCAGGCGTTTTCTTTTTTTAAACAAAGTCATTATGTCCTCATTTAGCATAATGATGGAACATGAAATCACAGCTGCTCGATATTCAATGTGACATATAGACATTCGGTGTGAAAACATTTAAAGTTGAAAAAAAACGTAACCACTTTATAGATTCCCGGGACTTAAAAGGAGCATTTAACATCAGCGAGGACAAACCCCCTGAATGTCTCCCTGAGCGATACAGAAATGTCGCTTTAAGCAGTGCCGGCAGAGACGAGCACAGCCCGGCTTCTTCAAGAACTCTGCGATCTCCATCCAGATGAATGATCACAAATGGTGCCTTGAAACCTTTAGTGCTTGGATTTGATTTATTACTGGCTTCAAATGATATGTCAGTCACCTGAAACACACACACACACAACAAAAAAAAGATTTTCTTTACAAGTCAACGGTCAAATCATTTACAGATTCTGGACACACATCTGAAAAAACCCGATGAAATATTGGTGCAAATCTTTTTTATAGTACATTCCTGATTACAGCATCTTTTGCTGATCTATACCACATTTATAAATGACCGGTACAGTACAACCAAACCGCTGTTGATTATCTCTTAAATGTTGCTTTTACTGTGGATCAAGCAACTGTTAAACTGTTTTGTTCTTTACTGCCTTTGCCAGTGTGAAATCAAACCCACCGTTTTATTACAGCATGGAAAACTTACCAGAGTAGCTAAGCTGTAAATCTTCTGAAATCATTTGTTTTTCTTTTAAACCATCCAGAAGTGACTTCACAGTTTCTCTATGCTTTCGTTCCCGATACTTGGCATTCCTCAGTTGCCTTTCCAGTTCGTGAACTCTTGCTTGAGCTTGACACAACTTACTTTTGATCTGATTAGGGTCAAGCGCGTAATGATGATCCTATGTGAAAAAGAAGGACACTTAATGGGTAAACACCACGCAGCCAAACTCTACATTATGTTAGTTCTGTTGATAAAACTCTTCTGCTGCACTTACCCACTCTGATGGCTTCAGTGGTTCAACAGGTGGTGCAGGAAGTGGTTTAGCAGGGGTTTTAGTCGGTGCTTCAGCAGGGGGGTTTGTAGGTAGTGTAGAAACAGGTACAGGATCCTTAATTTTCCCAGCAGCACGTAATGAAGTCCTAGTCGATCTGGATTTTTTTGGGACCTAAGAATTTAGCACGACATCGATCCTAGAAAATGTCTTAAAGTGAAGTTGAGGATAAATATGTGATGCAGCGTTAACTTCACACTAACCTTCTTCAGATGGTCCGGGAATTCGGTAAAGACCGAAGGCACTGCGCCTTCCCTCAGTCTGACAGTTTGTCCGGTTCTGTCAAAATCAGAGACGTCAAAATGACAGCTACAGAGAACCGTTGATCCAGAGGGCACAAAATTCATCCGTCTAACAGCAAGGATCCAGGCTTTCCTAAGACCAGGATCCTTAGGGAACCTTTGAAGAAAAACAAAAGCAGAAAACATCTCAAAAGCAGCTCTATGTGATGGGACAGTCCAATCAAGAGTATAAAGTCACCAACATCAATGTTTTCTGTTAAAAAGGAGTATATTCTGTACAGTCCAAAGCACAGAAAAAGCAAAGAAAAGTCACTTACCGGTGAAAGGTTATCCCCTGGTTTTTGGTTTCAACGGTTCGTCTGTTTTTACAACCAAAAGAAGCACAAGAAGTCGGCATTTTCTGGCCCGGGCGGTCGCGCGTCCAGCGGCCGTTTACCTCACCATCATGGCGGACCGGCCGACGTGAGTCTCAGAGGAGACCCGGGCTCGGTCTGTGCGGGCCGTCTCAGGTGGAGCTGGCGCTTGATGTGCTCACAACTTCATCGGATCACGATTTAAGAGTTGGATTATTGTCGGGAACTTTTAAAAGAAGCACACGGTGGCATTCTGCCCTGTGCAGTAACTACAGGACCATAACAAAACACCAAAACCGAGCTCTTCTTCTACTTCCTCCCGTCGGCGTTTCACGGCGGCTCGCAAGCACCGGACTTGCTCACTACCGCCACCGATTCCAGTGGACGTCGTCTCGGTACTCCAAACTCTTTTCAGGGCAAAGACAATTCTTAGAGGTTATATTCTCTCACACAGAATATGTTATTTTCGTCTAATGAGTTCAAAGAAAATGTTCACGGCGGACTCAATGGGTACGTTCACAGCTGTATTGATCTTAATTTCTTGCACTCCATCCTCCTCTGTTAGGTCTATAAATGTCAGTCTTTTTAAATTACGCATTGGACAATCGATTAATTATCTTTCCCTATTATTGCAGGTTTGCTATTTATGAGTGTCCTAATTGTATACAATTACAAATGACTTCTTCTCTCTTTGTTCTACCAACATGTATCATTAATAAATTGACTAATTTGGCTATAGTCCCACCCCTATTTCTGTATCCTGCTCCCTGTGTCACTCTTCTATTACTCTTTCCCAAATTACTGTCAATTCGGACATGCCTGAAGTAATGTCTGTTTCTATATTGCTTCCAGTTAACATTTGTTTTGCTCCATCTTCTACTTTGTTTCCCACCAAACTTATTTGCACTCATAATAAAATACTCACATAAAACTGACAATTCTGTCTCTGGAGGATGAGATCTTCCTATGTGTTTTGTGTGTTTCTGGCAGTTCCCAATAAAACTGGTGCATCACTTGCACAATGATTCTTGACAAACATTACCCATTAAATATGATGGTTTAAATTCTCAATAAACCGAGTTTAGGATTCAGGGACTATGTTGCAACACAGATATGGTGTGTTAAATAAAATGTTAACAGAATAAATGACCTCTTATCCACAGTTATCACATCTGCCAGTATTATGTTTTCTTATTCCAGTTAGTGTGCTACTACATTCAATATGCCCACCTTTTTTCTCTCCTCTTTTTTTTGTTCCATGCATCTAATTTCTCCCACTTTCCTTTTGATTCACCATTTGCTTTCCTCATGTTTCCACTGTTTTAATATTTGTTGTACTTCCATTAGGATGCCTGGTCTGCATGTCAGTTCTGTACACTGGCAATGATGAAGCCAGAGAAGACAAACCTCCAGCAGAGTCTCTAGACGACTAGAACAATTTTAAGTTACTGTGTAGACTGCAAGTTGTTCTGGATTCTTGACTTTTATAAAAATAACGACGCAGGCATGAAACGTGCAGCTCATGTCTGCGGGGGGCGCAGTGGAGTCATTCCGAGCGCCCAAATTCTTCTTCGTTGGTACTTTTGCCATGTTTGCGGAAGCGCTGGCTAGAACGGCCAACGGCTAACTCCTGCCGCGCGTGTTAAACTTAGTAAATAACGGTTTATTATCATTCGACAATTCACGATGAATCTACCAAAAGGGCCAGATTCTCTTTGCTTCGACAAGGATGTTTTTATGAAGGTGAACATGATTTAATGCTTTTAAAGAGCTTCCATTAGCATTAAACAGACAGACGTTATTAGCGAGTTCTTACGTTTCAGTTTCTTTTAAGACCATTTAGACAATAATCGGTTTATTTCATTCACATTACTAATGTTTTATTGTGCAAGACCTACAAGCTATATTGCCAAACGGCCGTAGAGATGAGTACAGACGTGGACAAAAGCGTTGTTACTCTGAAATCATTTAAAACTGACTAAACACCTGCTGGTGTCTGACGTCACCTGAGCTGTCGTTTCTGACTCGGTTATGTGCTTTTAGTTACGTGACTGACCTCTTGGATGACCCCTGACATGCAGCTGGGACATGTGTTTGGCTCCGGGATGCTTTAATAGATGTTATTGTGTCCTACGAAGATTCAAGTAGATGTGGTATTCATTTGATTAAAAGTTTAATTTCCCCATCTGTTAACAAAGAGCAGACACGACTGGCCAAAACAGTCCAGTTTTGTCTCATCGCTTTAAAGGACATACTCCTAGAAACGTTGAACAGTCAGCATGCGTTTAATACACATTTGCGCTTCAGTCCAGTTCTGGTGCTTTCAAACAGTGGCATACATAGACTTTGGAGTTGACCTTGAATGTTTTCTCTGACCCGTCTTGGGGTTATTTTCCTCTTCTGTCCACATCCTAGCAGGTTGGCCACAGTCCCATCATTTGCTAAGTTTAGTCTATTTTCACTGTGGCATGTTTTCTCCCGTCTAACGGGCTGAATGGCAGATAAAAATATGAAACAGTCATAATAACAAATACTTAAACAATTAGTTAGAAAGACTACTAAACACTACTACTTTTCTTTGCACGTGTCAGAGATGCTATTGGGCTTTAGTGTATTCATTGCTGACAATGCAGTGCTTTCAGCCTTTTATTTCATTGTCTACAGGAGGACTTTGATGTTGATCAGTTTGTGGCTGAGTGTCGAAAGCAGGTCCAGTTGGAGGAGATGAGAGAAGACCTGGAACTGTACTACAAGCTGCTCAAAACAGCCATGGTGGAGCTTATCAACAAGGACTATGCAGACTTTGTTAATCTCTCCACCAACCTGGTTAGTTGTTCTTACTGCCTTGTCGGTTTTTGGCTGACAAAGTAAGATCAGTGTTCAACTCACATGTCTGAGGTGACAAAAAGTACAGACGACCCACTACGGGGCCCTGGCCGATGCTGTCCTTCCTATGGGGAATTATTTAAGATTATTGTTAAGTCACACATGTTATGTTGAGCTTTTGCTTTGGAAACTGTCATATGACTTTTGCAGCTTTATGAAGCTAAACATATTTAACTTGTAGACTGGCACAAAACAGCCGAAATCAACCAAATTATTTTCACCCACTTTCTAAAACAGATTATGCTCTTTAAAGTCCCGTTAAACTGATTTGTAACAGATTTATTACAGTGTATTTCAAACTAGGGTAGTTATGAAATTACAGAGTTAAATAAATAAAGCCAAAGGGTTTTGTATGGTTTACTCACCTCAACATTAGTTTTAAAGCACCTTAAAAACAACACAGTTGACCAAAGTCCTAAACATAAACACGGGTCCAGAGAAAAACATTAAACAAATTAAAAACGTGGAAAACAAATGTAAACATACATTTAGGAAGTGTGTGCATCTCTTTGGCAACCAAAGCTGTGTAAATATGTCTTTTGTCGCATTTTTTTAAATGGTGAAAGTATATTGATGTTGCAGTTTGGAAATGTTATTTATTCAGTCTCCTGTGTTGTGTGCAGGAAAAGTCTATTTAACTCATGTTAGTTTTCTTTTTCACCTTTGTTTGAGTAGTGTGATATGATGAGCTCAGCTAATAGGTTTTGGATTTATGAAGTTCTCAGCCAAAGGCCTGCTGTCTGCAGGAGATGAGCATCGTTTAGGATCTCAATTTAAAGAAAAAGATGAACTGTGTTTTTATTCAAGGTGCTTTGAATTTAACATTCTGGTTGTTTAAATGAATTGTTATCTCATGTGTAACACTATTGCCATTGATGTTATATAACTTACTCAACTTTAAAAAAAAATTTTTTTATATATATAACAATCTTCTTAATGTGTTCTTTAAAAAACGATAATAAATATTTGTTATTATTCTAGTATCACCAGCTACGTCAATTCTAAAATCCCATATGTTTTAATATCCCCTCACACAGTTTGTCTCTCTTACAGTGAATCCACGTGATGGTGGACTGCTTCTAATGCATCTCTGCTTCTGCTTCTCAGGTGGGGATGGACAAGGCCCTCAATCAGCTTTCTGTACCATTAGGGCAGTTACGTGAGGAGGTTATGGTATGTGTCCTAAATAATTATACTTTTAGTTTTGATCAGTTCCTGCCTCTGATTGTGTTTTTATTTCAGAGTTTGCGTTCCTGTGTGAGTGAAGTGATTCAAGCTATTGACAACCAACTGTCAAAACAGGAGGACCTTCAGAAAAAAAAGGTTTTCTCCCTTTTCTTCGTGCCTGAGTTTGTATTTTGATTATAGTGTATTTTGTGCTTGAAACCTGTTTTTCAGTAATTGTTCCACTTTTAATGAAGAAAATGGCATGCAGCTGCTCTAGTTTGATGGATAATGTCTATAAATGACTTTGCTTTGATTATCATTTATCAGGTGTGTGTATTGAGGCTCATTCAGGTGGTGCGCTCAGTGGAGAAGATTGAGAAAATCCTCCACTCACAGACCTCAAAAGAATCCAGTTCACTGGAAATCAGCAGGTGAGGAATTGATTTAATATTTGGTATCAGTTAGTTTGAGAAAAATGTCAATTTTTTTTTATTATTGCAATCAGCCATAAGATATTTTTTGTGTTTGTTTATGTCTGTGTGTGTGACTGATCTTCCTCTGCATGTGTGCAGTCCCTTGTTAGCAGGGCAGATCCTGGAGAGGATTGCTACAGAGTTCAACCAGCTGCAGTTTCATGCAGTACAAAGCAAAGGCATGCCCCTGCTGGACAAAGTCAGACCTGTAAGTATTAGGAGATCCGACAGAGAGACGGGCAGCTATTCATTTAGCCAAACAAATGATTGTACATTCTTCTGAATTATTGAAAAAGACGAGCAGTTTCAGTTCAGTATTGTTAATGTTACCAACTGTAACTAAAAAGAACTAAGTGCCACCATCTATACTGAGTATGAATGAAGTATCTTTGATATATGAAATACTTGACCGCATTTGATGCACTCTGACAGCGCATTGCAGGGATCACCTCCATGTTGCAACAGTCTCTTGAGGGCCTGTTGATTGAGGGTCTCCAGACGTCCAACGTGGACATGGTGCGCCACTGCCTGAGGACGTACGCCACCATAGACAAAACTCGAGATGCTGAAGCTTTGGTGGGACAAGTGCTGGTCAAACCATACATGGACCAGGTAAATGACAACTATGTAGATTCAAAGGGATTTCTGCTTATTTTTAGACTCAAATGTTTCGGTTTTGCTTAGTTTGTGGATGATTACTGAATAACTGAAAAGCTAAAGGAGAATTCCAGCAAACTGCTCATTTTGATTTGCTACAAAAAACAATAAATAGCTCCTGCTTTCTGTCCATGTCAGGTGATAGTTGAAGAAGTTGTGAAGTCTAATCCTAGTGGTCTCCAGATGATGTACTCCAGACTGCTGGAGTTTGTTCCTCACCACTGCAGACTGCTCAGAGAGGTGACCGGAGGAGCCATATCCAGGTACGGATGGAGATTCACTGAAATCTGGCTGGAGTTTCACGTAAAGATAGGGTGGGAAGTTCAGTGTTGAGAGGGTTCAGGAGTAGAGATGCTGCTGGTTTGTACCAGACGCTTCTTTGGAGAGGTGTTTCAGGCATGTCCAACTGGGAGAAGGTCCAGAGGAAGTCGCGCTGGAGGGATTATAGTTTTCCCCCTGCCTGGAAACACTTTGGTGTCCTCCCGGCGGCGCTTGAGTAGGTGGCTGAGGGGAGGGAGCTGTAGGCCTCTCTGCCCAGGCGGCTGCCCCTGCGACCTGAACCCAGATACGTGGAACTTAATGATGTCTGGATTTTAAGTTCTCTCTTTCTTTGCAGTGACAAAGCTGACACAGTGCCAGGTTATGATTTCCTGGTAAACTCAGTGTGGCCAGAGATGATCAAAGGAATCGAAGAAAAAATAGCCTACATCTTCAACCCTGGAAACCCTGATATATTCTATGAGGTACGGCTGGAGTGTTGCTATATGACATATCATGTATGATCAGATTCGTCAGTGTTTGATTGTGCATTTGCACTGAGGTGTGTGTTTTCTGCTGTCCTCTAGCGTTACAGTGTGAGTATGGACTTTGTGCGGCGGTTTGAGCGTCAATGCAGCTCGCAGGCCAGCGTGAAGAGACTGAGAGTTCACTCCTCTTATATAAGCTTTCACAAGAAATGGAATCTGCCCGTCTACTTTCAGCTACGGTAGATATACATACACACCCAAAGCGTCACGTTTCTATTGTTCCTTCAATGTGCTATAGATGTTAAATATTTTCTTAACTCGTAGATATTTTTGTTTCAAATTAAACTTAATTTGAAACTTAATTTGAAACAAATATATAGCCAGATGTCAATGCAAGTGGAATTTCTGCACAGGTTTCAAATTAGATACAAGCTTGGACTGAAATAGCAGCCTGTCAGCATCTTTAGTAGGTAAAAACAAGCTGGCAGAAGCTTCAAACCTGAACAAAAGCCAGATTTCACAGGAGTCTGTGAAATAGCTTATGGCTGGGCGTTTCAAGCAGACAGATGATGACGCACAGCAAAATGTGACTTGTCAGCGTATTAAAAAACGTAGCTCATAAACATGCTGCTAAAACTTGAATGAATAGTTATTGAGCTGTGTAAAAAAAAAAAGTACAGAAGTTGTCTGCTGATTGTGAACCTCCAACCGCCCCCTCAGGTAAATACACACTATAAAGTACACAACATGCAGATTCATCATTGGACGTCAAAGCAAAGATTAGGTTTGTGTCCCCATTTCACAGTATTAACCCTTACAGTTTTTCTTAACAGTCAGAAATTTCCACTGCACATGTGGATGAGTACTTCTGTTATCAGAGCTGATACAGGAAACGAGGTGAAAGCACAGTGTTCTGCAATTTTCAGATACAAGGAAATAGCTGGACGCATGGAGAATGCAATAAGTGATGGATTAGAGGCAGCACCAGGTAGAAATTAATGCAACAAATATACACTTCATGATGAACTTCTATGTACTGTTTTCCAATAAAAAATGTACTCACAATAACTCTGTGTCTTGTTTTTTTCTCAGGTGGAAGCACATACCACCTGCAGGTGTCCGAGGTTTTGTGGTCTTGTTTACTGCGGTGCTGGTCAGACAGAGTGTATCTGCCACCTCTGGCCCATCGCTTTTGGAAGCTGACACTCCAACTGTACGCACGATATGCCAAGTTTCTTGATGAGGTGAATTAAAATAAAGCAAGGAACCAATATACTGTATATATACAGATAGTGTTAGATTGGATCAGCTGTTCTTTTGAAGCAGCAACTATAGCCACCAGTCACGGCAAAGTGTCCCTTCTGCTGCGTCCCCTGAGCTGATCCAGTCCTGCATAGACAAGATTATTGTAGTTACCAGTCTTTGTTCCTCATTTTAATTGATGTTTGCACAGGTTTTGACAAAAACTCCATCCTCTGAGGTGCCAAAGGAGCCAGTCAGGCCTCTGCCGAGCTCGGCCTCATCTACATCCAGCCGGACGTCACTTGATGAGGGTGGTAGTGAGAGTGGGAGCCCCGCCTCTTTGTCCACCAAACAGCTGGTTTACATTGCAGCTGACATCCAGAAGCTGCAGGAACAGGTACACGCACAGACTGAATACACACGGACATGTTGTTGTCAATGCTGTCAATTCTACGATTTTATGTTTCAATACACACAAAAAAATTTAATCTGGTCTTTACCTGATCTTAAAATTATAAAAAAGAGAGCCTGCAATGTTGGATGTAAACAAACTACGAGACTTCTCGGACAGTGGCTTTTGAATAGGTGAGACCAGAGTTTAGATGTTTGTGCTACATTTGGTGAAAACCAAACAGATGTCAAAGCAGCAGCTGTCCAGCATAGTGAATAAGGGGTGATGGGCCTGGGCACCTGCAGTCACCGACTCAACCAAGAACCATTTCAAAGTATCCTAAAGACGAATACTAGGCCATCAATCTGACAGCTCAGGTTTAGCCAAAACTAGATCATGCAACAGGACAATGCTCACCAGCCCAGCAGCAAATCTACAACTGAACGGATGAAAAAGAAAAATGAAGGTGTTTCAGTGGCCCAGTCAAAGTTCAGACCTCAACCCAAATGAAAACGGTGAAAGGGCCTTGAGAAAAATGGAGAACCTTATAAAGAAAAGCCATTGAACCACGGCGTGTACTTATTTTACTGCTTCTGCATTTTGACTTGGTTTTTGCTTAATAATGAAATTAAAAATGACTTAGTGTAACATGTCACACATTGTTCTTCTGAGATTTTATATAATTTATGGTACAAATACCTAGTTTTTAGATTTCATAAGAACCAGATTTTTTTTTTATATCCTGTAAAATCCTAAAATTGAAAAGTGTACTTTCTTTTACACATTATACGCTGTACACAGACAAATGTCCAACTTGGATTACTATTTAAGCTTACAGAGCTGAGATTATTTTTATCCTTTTCTCTGTCTCCTTTTCCACAACGACTATAATCTGTCTTTTAGATCCCTGAACTGGTGGAGATGATCCGGCACCGGTTAGAAGCTATTGGATTCAAAAACATTATTGTTGTGGAGGGTAAGCTGTCCAATAAGCATGCACACTAACTGTTTTAGGTTTTTACTTCCTTTGCTGTGTTGTCTTGATATTATCCAGTTATTTTCCAGTAAACAAATGAGGAAAAGAAATTCTTGATACTGTTGGCACAGTATCTACTGACTCTGTGTGGTTATGGATCCATTGTTAATCCAGTCATAAGTGCCACTGTTGTATAATAATAATATAAAATATAAAGATCTTAACAATGCTGCACAGAAAAACGTATCACTCGTTGTTACCAATGTCCTGCTTCAGCTCCTGAAAGCCAAGGAGCCTGACTCATGAGCACTCTCTCTCGACAGATGCTCTTGCAGACTCTAAGGCCTGCCTGTCGAGTAGCATTCCCTCGCTGAACACCAGGATGACGCAACATCTGACTGAACGCTGCTGCCGATTCCTGAAAAGTGCCTCTGAGGTTCCACGACTATATCGCAGGACCAACAAAGTAAGCAGATGGGTTTCTACATACATTTCATTATGTTATTATTATGGCAGGTATGTTGGTTTATTGTCAGATTGGTAGCCTGTCCTCTTTGTAATCAATAAAACAAAATAAAAGTAAAACATATTAATTTAATAAATATGAGAATATTATGATTATAGCAAGTTAATCTTCTGACTCTTCTGACTGAGTGTTGGCATTTTTCTAATCTTTTATTTGGTAAACAGTTCGTTATTACTGCATCTCGTGATTCTGATTGCTGCTTAATACAACTTCCTGTGTTTGATCTAAAATTCAGAAGCATCCAAAAATCTTTTTAGATGTGTAGAAACAAGCTTTCTTTCATTAGATGAAGAGTACTTGATCTGTGCAATGATCCAGATCTGTTGGATAAGGATTTCAGCCGTCACGTCTATCATGAAGAAAATTATGGAAAAAAAAAAAATCATGCCACAAGTAAATAAAAAGGGCTTTTTTTTTTGGCAGGAATATCCACATACTTGTGTTGTTAATATTTGATTTCTTGTGTTTTGAAGGATCCGCCGGTGCGTGCATCAGCATACATGGATAACGCATTAAGGCCATTACATCAGTTGTTGATGGACTCGACAGGGCTGGTGACCCCCCAAACAGCACAAGAATGGCTGCGAGTCGTGTTGTGTGATTGCACACAGAAGTAAGCCTGAATAACACTCATGAACAGAAAAAGTCACAAAACCATGCTCTGTGCCTCACGTGAGCTGTTCTGTTTAACATTACAAAGGAAAGATGATTTTGATTTCTCTGTCAAAGCTGTGCATTCAGCTTCCTGTTTTTCCATTTTGTGTTGCGCTCAGGTATTATGACACTATCTCAGAGGTGCTGAGCTCAGTGAGAAAGATGGAAGAGAGCCTGAAGCGTTTGAAGCAAGCCAGAAGAGGTGCAACGGCGACTACCACCACGGGAGCAAATGGAGGACCAACAGACGACGGCAAGATTCGTCTTCAGTTGGCACTGGATGTGGAATACTTGGGAGAACAGGTACGTCCCCTTCGAGTGCAGGAACAAACACAAGACATGCAGTGAATGTGAAGTATGTGTTGTCACTGTTGTGTCTCTCAGATCCAGAAAATGGGCCTTCAGCCAAATGACATCTCCATGTTCTCCACCCTGATGGACCTTGTGAAAGAGGCCCGAGAGATGGCTGAACAGAACCAGTAAAAAGTTGACTCCGCTCCTCTGAGAACTTCAGCCGTGGTGTGGCGACAGTTTATGAAGAAGAACAGGAGACAACTGCTGAAACCGTGATGCAAACCTCGGAGCCACTTTGTAGGAATGTGTTCAGAAGAGGATGTGGCTCTGCTGTGGGCAGTATGGTGTAAGGGACCGCGTGGTACCGAAGTATGAAATACTACTGCTTGGTGATGTACACTGCTTCGGACGGACTCTTATACTGATCTGGGACCAGATTGTTGAATAGTAATTTTATTTATAAATGGAGAACGTCAGTCGCTGAATATCTATTTTTTTTCTGCTTGATTTCAGATAATTGTTTGAGTATCATATTCATGTTCCAATCAGCTGTATGAATTAATATGTTGGGAATAAACTGAAGGACATTCGATACATTTTTGAATGTTCATCATAAAATATTGTGCATTTTTCTTATGAAAAAAAAACAACAAATGCATATCTATTTTTGGAAACGTTTTATTTTAGAAATCACAGCAAAAACAGGCTTTTACAGTTACAATATAAAAGAATTAGTATTTTGAAATAGACAAGTGTGGTGTTCTTATTCTACTGAAAAAAAAAAAAAAATACTGTACAAAACTGCTGTGATACATTTCAGAGAAAAAAAAACTAATTTATAGGTGACAGAAATAAGGCAGCATTTAGTAAAATGTTTTCATAAATACTGAGACGGGATCTTTTCTGACTCTTGAGCGTGTTGAAATAAGAGTTGTGCAACAACTGATGCACAATATAATATTACTACTTCTGATAAATAAAAGAGAGTTTCATCCCCTGCAGGAGATATAGTTCCGTTTAAAAGAAAGGGGCCTGGTATGTTGGACATCTTTACTATTAGTACCTTTCCTTTATTTTAAGTACCATATACCTTTAGAGTGTAGGATTGGTCATCTTGCCCAGCATGAGGATGGAGTTATAATCCCTTTCTATGACGGAGAAGAAGAACGGCCTGTTGATGGAGAGACTCAGAGGGACGCCTTGCTCCTTTGTCCTGTCCTGAGGTTCTGCTCCCTCCTCTGACATCTCAAACAGCACCTTGTTGATGAACTGAGAGGAGACAGAACCATTAATGACACACTCCACTAACGTTTTTTTTTTTTTTTTAATAAACATATATCGTGCCAAGAGAAATGCTCAACTAATTAACCTTATCTATGCTGAAGGGTTTGATGTTGCTGAGCTGGCTGAAGTCGGCTTGGGAGCCCAAGAGCTTCTCCTCAACTTCCGGATCCATCATGGTCAGCAGCTCATGCAGGTCGGTTTCAAAAGACATGGAGAACTTCGGGAGGGACAGCTCCAGCAGACTGGAGAAGAAGAAAGATTCGATTTAAACTGAACAGAATGGTACAAACCAAAAGTTAATTTGCTTAACTTTGATTTTAATAGCTGACTTGTGTGTGGCAACTATGGTATCAATTTCAAACCAGTAAAGGCATGAAGTTTGTGACGTTACTGCGGGATGATATGAAAATATTCCTCAGATATCCAGTCTGTCAACATGAGACAGAAACAACAGAAAAGCAGCCTACTCACCCATCTTGGAGGTGCTGGTGCCAACCGTACATAACATCCGTGCGCAGCTTTGACTCGATGACATGGAGGGCGACTCCTTCATGGGGCAGAACAAGCAACATGTAGGCCTGTTTGCTCAATGGCAACTCCACAACAGTGCACCTCCTCACCTTCAGAACAAAACAGAGAGGCTGAATCGTGCTGCTCCTCATTCAACAAGCTCATGCTTGTGCATAAATATGCACAACATAAATATATGCACATGAGTCGAAAAACTTCTGCACAAACATTTACCTTATCATTCAGGTAGCGGTAGTGAGCTGTGTTGGTCATCATTGGAGTCATCACTGTTGTTGTTCCATCCACGTAAAACTCCTCCAAGGAGGTTTTCTCTGGTTGGAAGGACGTCATCCAGTCGCCTTCACAGACAGGACGACAGACAAAAATGAGGAACTGGATTTTGATGCAGCAGTTAATGGGATTGAAAGTCTTTTGTGGGGAAAAACCCAACAAAATTAATAAATTAAACCTAAGAGCAACAGACCTTGGAAGCTGAAGGAGGAGATGAACAGAAAGTTGGTGCTTGAGTTCACATGTTTGAAGACATTCTTCACCTTCCCGTTTGAAGTCTTCTCTACAAAGCTGTTCACCTGCATCTCTGCCTCCTCTGGTTTGGAGAAGTCCACACCTCGGCTGAACGACGTGTCAGAGAAGTCCTGCATGCCTTGGATAAAGTTCCCAGATAGTTGAGCATCCTTGCGAGTGAAGGCCCACACCTGGGTGGTGATTCTGTCTTTAGCTCCACTGTCCACTAGAGAGTTGACGCTCTGCAGGGTACTAAGAACCTTGTGTCCGTCCACCAAGGACACACAGTCCTCTCTGTCAGTGTCACTACTCAGGCCGAGAAGAAGCTGAAGGAAAAGCAGTGAATTGATAGTCAGATGAGCAAATTGGAAAACAGAGTCAGGAAGTTTGAACGTCTTGGAAAAACTAGCTTTACTAAAGAGCGGTGATAAAGTAGGTACCTGGAAATATTTTGCTGTCCTTTTTGAGGCTCCCAGGTAAAAGTTGACAAGTGACCCGAACGTGTTGACAGGAGAGAGGAGGGTGTTGTTGGTGCTCTGCCCTCTGCTGAGAGCCTGATACTTCCTCAGGCCCAGAGAGTTCAGTAGCTCCGCCAGGACCGCTGTCCTCTGTGTGACGTTCTGCGCGTCCACGTTTGATGAGTCCCTGCTGTCTGGTGTCAACACTTCAAGATCAAGGGGGGCCACGAGGACCGTCTCCAGAGGCTTAACCGTCTGGCTCTGCAGCGTCTCACAGCTGACATTCTCCCCAGCAAAGAGATAGAAGGGGTGAACGTAGACACGGTTGGCTTGGCTTCCTGACATACAGCAGCTCAGCAGGACGACTAGAATATGTCGTAGTCTCAGCATTTTTACTTTTGGTTTATTCCCGCTGGTGGAAAGTTGAATGGATGGAAAAAGACAGTTTTAATGTCCGATGAGTTACAATACATCAAACACTCTTTTGTGTCCTAATTTTGAAGGGATCTGTGAATGTTACAGGAATATAGGCGCAGCTTTTGTCACAAATCCGGCTGAATCTGGTTTTGAGTCTCTTACAGAACTGGCTGGCAGCAGCTCCGAGCACTGAACTGCATGTCAGTCACGAATTGATTACTCTTTGTTTGTCTCCTGCCGGTCAATGTATGTGTGCATACAGTTGTATTTGTTCACCGACTACATTCAGATGTTTCACCTGAATGAAACAGAAAATATCCTTTTCAAACAGGCTTCATATTGCTGGGATCGGTGCTCAAAAATATTTAATGACTGTGTGCACAGAATAAACCTAAGCTGCTCTGCAGTTTCACGCGCTCAAAAGTTGACAAATAAAATAGTAAAACTGATTATTGACATGTTAAAATATTTCAGGCCATTTTACTCTAGATGGATATGCGTCAATATTATTTTCAATGGTTTACTTGGATGTTTGTGAAAGAAGATAACTGAGTGCTCTCTTATGAAAGAAAAAAAAGGGGAGGGGGGACTTTATCATTTCACTTGAACATGGAGATGTGCGGACTGATGGACTCTTGGAGGAGGTGAGCAAACACCAAACATGTCCTCTGTTTGGACATGCACCACAGCACCTGGCCTTGGTCCCTGATCAATAACGCATGCAGTGCTGAAGTGATCCGAGTCACGAGCGGATGACATGTACGTGCAGAATCGGTTAGGTTATTGATTTCCCTAATTGTCCGAATTTTTATACTTCTACATGAGCTGGCTAAAAATTGTATATTTCATTATTGTGTCTTTTTATGAACTTCGGAAGCCAGGAATTTAAAGCCAACATAAAAACAAAGTTTAGGGGAAAAAACATTGCTTTTGCTTTTAAAGAATCTAATGGATGTGTTGTACTAATTCTATAACTCTTAACTAAAAATAAGCCCTCATCTGAGACAAAAGTGAAAATTTGCTCTTACCTTGATTGTCTGCAGCGTCTGAGTGAGGTTTAGAGTGAAGTCCTGACTCCCCTGCTCCCTTACTTAAACCCAGCGGTGGTCATACTCTGGTTACAGATTAACCAGAGCAGCTTTGAGTCAGGGGCTGTGCTGTCATCACTTACCGCCTGCTTTTTACCGACTGCTACAGATCAACAGGTTTGTCAGGGGTTGCGGGGGTGCTGTGCAAAGAGGAACTTCCACAAAGAGGGAACAAGGAGCAGGAGGTTGACGACCAGGCTTGTTTTTACTCAGTTGCTTTGCAGACTGACTCAGTGAAATGTCGACGCATTTTGGTGGCATTTATTTACAAACGGTGTGTTCTGTGGCTTTACTTAGGGGTCAAATGACAAGTAAACAGGTCAAATCAACATAAAATCCAAATTCATGGGTGAGAGAACTTGGCTGATTCCATCATTTCCATGAATACAATATACACACTGAACATTTATCATAACGCCCTTTAAATCTTGTTGAGTAGAACGACGCAGAGTATTTAATCTATTTTTCACAACTAAATCTGAAGGCAAAAACAAGGATTCAAGGATAAAGTGGGCTGTTACAGCTGCTTCAAAGAAGTATGAAATGATACAAATGATTAAAGAAGGTCTAGTTTAGGACTTTCTTTTTTCCTTTAATGCTATTCCTCAAAGTATGGTGGGAGTGGATCAGACTTACCCCGTCACAAAGTCAAAAATCATCAACAGCAGCTTCTTCCGATAAGCTTCTAAGAAGCCATCTCTGGTTCTTCTGTGCCCATCTGTATTACCCACATTATTATTTCTTTTTATATTTGAGGGGTGGAGGAGAAGAGCGTGCGCGGATGCGTGGGGGCAACTTAGTTTTCATTCAGCAAAAGCACTTTGTGCTGCCTTTTTATTGCATGAAAAGTACTATATAAAGTTTAATTTTGAGATGGTCCCAGGAGAAGGAGAGGCGGTAGACAGGGTCGGGTGCTCAGTTGTCTGAATATGCAGTTAAAGATTCAAAATATTCCATGAATTGATAGAAAGGTTGTGTGCAAGAAAAGAATGACTACCAAAAACAAAATAAAAAAACCAAATCACACAAGTGAGTCATATTGCTTTACAACTGACTTTACAAGTATAAAAAAATATAAGAAAAGGGAAAACATCAAACACCTTTCAAATGTTCAACCATCGTTTTAAAGCTTTGTAAATATTATTTAATTACAACAAGATCCGTCATTTTAATGCGGAAAATCCTTTACGCGAACACCTGATTCAACAGGACAGGATGCAGCAAATTTTCCCACCAGAAAGAGAATCAACATCATGTCGTGTTTTACCATCATTGTTTTATCTTGAACAATCATTGATGCTGGGAATATGATGTTAACTACTAAGGAGAAGAGAAGAGTCAGTAAAGGAAAAGTGAAACCTATATCCTGCCATGAAGTCGTGACCTCTCAAGGGTGTACCTTACCTTTCCAGTGAGGACACCTGGATGGGTTATAGCAGACGCCCGTCAAGATTCAAGTACAGGGAATATTAACTCATGTAAACTTATGTCACGGTACAGTTAATGTGACACCGAAAGCAGCACAGATCCGTGGTAAATTTGTTTAATGTATAAACACACATTAATCTAAGTATTTGTGTGTGAATAAAAGCATCAGTCCTCTTGATTTCATGGCTTCTTGGAGATCATCAAACAAAATATTTCTGAATCTAGGTGTTGGTTATTAAATCACTATGTGAAAGGTACATTTGTCCCGTTGTAACTGAGAAACATATGAGAGAGAGAGAGATCAGGAAAATCCCATTTAAACTTCAAACTTGGAATAACATAATGCTCAGAACCAAAAATCTTACAAATAAGAAAATACTGATTATTTCACATGAGCAAATTCATTAAAATTTTATTTTAATTTAGTGAATCAGTATCAGTAGTAACTGTTAGCCAGAAATACGCATTGTCTCAATTTGTGCATTGTTAGTATTCAGTTACTGACTTCTTGACAAGTAAAAAAAAACCAAAACAAATGAAGTTCAGCACCAGCTCGGTTTATTATAGTTTACCAGGTGCCCGTTTCTCATGCACAGTGATGACAGAGTAATATATCACTGATATTTGGTGCCATCAGCAACTTTATGGGTGTTACAACAAGTCAGCTGCTGCTGAGCATAAAAGCTGCTACGTTGAGGACAGAAGCAAACTGGGAGGACGACAGACGCACCATGTGGACTCTCCTGTGTCTCTGCAGTGTCCTGGTCACACATGCAGCCGAAGGTACCGTTCACTGTTGTTCCTTTACTTTTACTTTTATTACACACACGCACAAATATGTTTTGATGTTTTATTTTGTTTTTTTTAATCCATCAGGATGGACAACTTCATCAGAGACACTTCCTTCAGGTTGGGAAAGAATCAAAAAAATAGTATTTTGTCTGTGTATGTTGCTCCGTCTCTATTTTTGAAGTCTGATATGCGTCATGTTGCTTTTTGCTTTCTTGCCTGATTTCTTTACGTGTAGACTGCGGTGGATACTTGTATAGCACCAGTGGCAGTTTTTACAGCCCCAATTATCCAAACAACTACCCAAACCACGCATTCTGTACATGGAATATCAGACCGGGCCGTCAAATTATTCGTCTGGAGTTCTCAAATGTAAAGTATGTGAATACTCTGTGTGTGTGTGTGTGTGTGTGTGTGTGTGGGTTACATTACAAACTACTTTTACTGGGTGTATTAGTTTTTTTTTACTCAAAACAAAATTTTGTTGTTTTTTTTTTCCTAACAGTCTTGAGTGCAGTTATGACAACATTTTTGTCTATGATGGCTCTACGATTTCAAGCCGTCTTCTGGGGGCATATTGTCCATCAAACAACACCATCTTCTACTCCACTGGTTTTTACTTAACCGTGCGCTTCAAAAGTGACGCTTCAGTCACCTACTCAGGATTTCGTGCCATCTACAATGTAGTGGGTATGTCATCTGTGACACTATCTCAGTTCTAGGAAAAAAAAAAAAAAGTCTGACTTTTTTTTTTTTTTTTTTTTCTGAAGCTGGAGGTTCCTGCTTGCACAACTGCAACTACCAGGTTGGGAACTGCTCTTGCTCTTCAAGTTGCAGGTACAGAGGAGACTGTTGTCCAGACTATAGAGGTAGGCAGAGATGCAAAGTGACAACATGCATTTATGGCAAAAAGAGAGAGGAAGCAGGATTGGAGTGAGACCTGACAAATGTTCTACTGTAATCCTTTTTTGTCTTTCAGATGTCTGTGCAGCCACAACTCCATATCCAGACACAGAGATCACCTCAGGTTCGTTAATGTCAGCTCAACCAACTCTTTCCACTATAGAATATCTAGAAACTTGGTTAAAGTTGTATGCTCCTGAATGATCTGTTAAGGCCCTCATGTCTTACTTGACATAATTTTAAAAACTATCATACCCTCAAGTGTGCTCACGCCCTTCTGCCAACAGCTCAGACCTCATGTCGATACAACTGCGGTTATCACATGGGAAGCTGCTCTTGCAGAAGGAACTGTGAATACTACGGCAACTGTTGCAACGACTACTACTGTAAGTATCATGCCATGCAACGGTGAATACGTTATGATCAGTTTCCAAAAAACACAATTCTCAAAATGTCTTTTTCACACAGCCTACTGTGCAGCAACAACACATTCAGATCAAACCACAGGTAGGATTCTCAGTGTGGAAAAATTAATCTGCTGCAATCATATTATCCTCCTTGTTTTCCTCCTTGATTAGATTCATTCAAAAAAGCAAAACACAATTAATTATTCAAATGTTATTACACCCCTCTGTGTCACAGCTCAGCCTTCATGTCGATACAACTGCGGTTGGGACCTTGGAAGCTGCTCCTGCAGAAGCTCCTGCCAGTACTATGGCAACTGTTGCCCTGACTACTACTGTTGGTGACAAATTAACAACATCGCTGGCTTCTGCATTCGCAGTGCTCATGCACACATGCAATTGTTATATTTTCCCCAAAGATGCACATCTGTGTGCATTTCTGCTAAGAGTTGTGAAACCAAAAGGACTTCATTCTTCTTCTCGCTCTCTTACAGCCCACTGTGGTCAGACAACTGACATTCCTACCACAGGTATGAAACTCCTCAACATGCTCTGAGAAGGAATGTAATACACCTTTGAACACTCGAATGATGTAACACACATCTGTGTCACAGCTCAGCCCTCATGTCGATACAACTGTGGTTGGGACCTCGGAAGCTGTTCCTGCAGGAGCTCCTGCCAGTACTCTGGCAACTGTTGCCGTGACTATCACTGTAAGACACAAAATAACCACGTCACCAGTTTCTGCATTTGCGGGGCTCATTAAGAAAAACAGTTTTTGTTCTTTCTCACAGATGCATATCAAAATTAATCTATTCTCTTTTCTCTCTCATACAGCCTACTGCCCTTCAACAACTCCAAATTATCAGACATGTACGAAACAAAACAAAACAAAAAAAAACAAAACACTCAACAACCTGTATCTGAGATAACTTAACATACCAGCAGCTACTTAATGGTCTAACACACTTCTCTCTCACAGCTCAGCCCTCATGTCGGTACAACTGTGGTTATCACATGGGAAGCTGCTCTTGCAGGAGCTCCTGCCAGTACTATGGCAACTGTTGCCATGACTATCACTGTAAGACACATATTAACCACGTCACCAGTTTCTGCATTTGCGGGGCTCATTAAGAAAAGCAGTTTTTGTATTTTCTCACAGATGCATATCAGAATGACTCTATTCTCTTTTCTCTCTCATACAGCCTACTGCCCTTCGACGACTCCCAATTATCAGACATGTATGAAAAAAACATCTCAGCAACCTGATTGTGAAAGAATTTAACATTCCAGCAGTTACTTAAATGGTCTAACACACTTGCTTCTCACAGCTCAGCCCTCATGTCGATACAACTGTGGTTATCACATGGGAAGCTGCTCCTGCTCAAGCTCTTGTCGATACAATAGCAACTGTTGCCACGACTACTACTGTACGTAGCACGCCAGACAAAACTATACACATTATACACACACACACACATATATATATACATATATAAAAATTATACACACAGTTTCAAGAGAAGTAACTCCTGACATGTTTTTCTCAAACAGCCTACTGTACAGCCACAACACCTGGTAGGATGCTCAGCGTGCACAAATAAGTTCCTTTGAGTTACAGTTCACTGCAGTGACTTATCGTCCTTCACTAGGACCATGTGGAGGATCTCTTTTTGGCTCCGGCACCTTTTCCAGCCCCAACCACCCCGACTACTACCATGACAATGCCTACTGTGTTTGGCACCTCAGATCTGCACATGACCAGAGAATCTTCCTGGCCTTCACATACCTCCAGTAATTAAAGATAGGAAGAATGGGCTGCAACCTGCAAAGGGCAAAAGGGGAAATTAACTAACATTACAAGCCAAACTCAAGACTACTAATAGTCTTGGAATTAAGTTTGAACTCGCTAATAATTTCACCATGTTTAATGAGTCAATACTTTGTTTTTCTTTTTACCAAACAGACTGGAGAACTGCTGCTCCTGCGACTATGTTTCGGTGTACGACGGGCCATCAGTTGGTTCGAGATATTTGGGGAAAGTGTGCAACAACAGTCTGAGCACCTTCTACTCCTCTTCCAGCCACATGACTGTGCTCTTCCGGAGTGACAGTTCTGTGGTTGGCCGGGGATTCAGCGCTGAGTTTTTGAGCTCTCTGAAACCAAACGCAGGTATTGACTATGTTTACGACGTGAGGTTTTAAATTTAATTTCATGGATACTGCAGGTTTCTTACAGACCGACTAGTTCTACTTTGTACACAAAAGGTCAGAGCATTTTAGTTTGTGCACCTTTAAATTTTACATGGGATGTGATTATCTTTAACAATTATCATGGCAACTGTTTCAATAGAACCTCCATCATAGTGGTACCACAGAAAACAAAAAAAAAAAAACAAAAAACACCAACAGCAAAGTCAAGTTAGTTTTATTATCTGGGGGACCAAAATATCTGATGACTCATATATTGGTTGCTGAAATATTGCAGCTGTCACCAAAGGCGTAGATGGACCTGGGCTTGAGCCCTACTGCTACCTTCATCACTACAGAAACTGTGGTTGTTGCAAATAAAAGTGTCAAAAACAATCTTCTGTCAGGTCGAGTTGACTGCTCCTCAGACAACATGAACGTTGTGATTGAGAGATCGTACCTGAACTCTCTGGGTTACGACGGCCACAGTTTGTACCTCAACGATCCACACTGCAGACCACAGGTTTCCAGTTTTCAGGTGGTCTTCAGTTTCCCCCTCAACACTTGTGGCAACATTAGACAGGTAGACCACTCGAGACCTTCTGAAAAGAATTCATATCCAATACTGCCTAACAATACGCTCCTAAAGTATTGTTATATTAGTAATGCACACATAGTACACATTTGTATCTCTCTTTTTTTTTTAAATCTTCTACATTCAACAGTTTGTCCATGGCACAATCATGTACACCAACAACGTCCGTGCATACACCTCCCACTCCGGAGAAATCACACGCCAATCCCACTTCAAGATGAACGTCACCTGTCTAATGGAGCAGGACTCCATGTCCCAGATTTTGTACGTCGTCCGTAACACTGAAAACACCACCATCACCGGTTCGGGCAGATACAATACCAGCATGGCTTTCTACAAAACAAGAAGCTTCTATGAGAAGGTATGAGTAATGAAAGGGTGACGGTGCAGAAATGTCTCACTGGAAACACTGATTTGACATTTTGCTTCGATGCATTCAGGTGACCGACTATCCGTACGAGGTGGCACTCAACCAGAACCTGTTTGTCCAAGTGGAGCTGAGAAGGCCCGAGAACACACTGCAACTCTTCATTCACACCTGTGTGGCCTCTCCGTCGCCGTTTGATTTTGAGACCCGATTTCACTACCTGGTCCGGGATGGGTGAGATGAGTGTGTTCCGGTTCATGTCTTCATGATCTGCTCTGTGTGTCTGTTCATGAACTTAAGAGCATGGGGAATTTGTCTCCGTTTCACTGTCAGATGTCAGGCCGACAACACCTACTACCCCATCGGTAGTAACTCCCCATCTGTGGCCCGGTTCACGTTCAAGGCCTTCCAGTTCCTGCGAGCCACAGATTCCGTGTACATCCAGTGCAAGGTCCTGATTTGCCCCGCCACAGATCACAACTCCCGCTGCCGCCGTGGCTGCAGCAGACGTGCAGCCAGAGACGTCCATTCAGGACGCGACAGCCACAATCTGGTTGTGGGACCCATTAAACTCAAAGGTCAGAATGAAATGGAGAATGTTTTGATAAACAGTTTTGACATTTTTCTAGGCTGGAAGATGAACAACATTCAAACTTTTTTCTTTTCCAGAGTTGGAGAAAAAGGAGGGAGGGACTGAAAAGCAAAACGAGGCTTAACGTGATACTGCAGTGAGCTGCTCCAGTAACCCTCCTGTTCTCTTCATTAAAACACTGTTCTGTTATTCTCACCATTTCCTTTCTCTCGTACTACTCCATTAAACGCATCATGAAAAGAACAGTCTGTGTTTGTGTGCGTCATTACACCGCACTCACACCTTACCATTAAATCTGCCTGCTGTTAAACTTGTGTTTTTGCCACTGGGGGAAAAGGAAAACAAAACATGGAGCCGAGTTAGAAAACACTTTACTTATAAATTAGTCAGATTAAACCATCTCACAATAAAATGATCTGCCGTCTCTTCTCGAAGAGAATGCCGGAAGTCTTTAACATTCACCGTTACTTACGAATCTACGACACAAACGAACATAAGGCAGCCATTACTGGATATCCCAATTACTGATAAGTATGGTAACAAGGAGGTGCTTCTTAAAACGGTAAATATGTCCTCCACACATGTTGCTATGCAACAGACAACATTACCCAAGACAAAAGACAACCTTTCTAAAGTAGCAATCTTACTGCAATACGATTTTGCTTCTTTTTTTTTTTTTTAACTTTTTCTTTTTTGACACTGAACAACTATCCAATTATTCAGAATACAATACTCGGTTAAATATTCAGGAAAGCATTGAGATCCATCTGATCAATGTGATCACAAAGTGTGAGTCGTCACAGAGTGTGAAAGCGGCATCCCCACTGCTACGTGGCAGCTCTTGGGGGCGTGGGGCTGGTTTACACGCGACAGCTTATTGACCAAGAAAATACCACCAAAAGAAAACTTTGGCCAGGTTTCACTGCCGATGCCTCCGATACGGTAGAGCTGGCGCTGCCTCTAGTTTCTTAGCAGCAGCCTTGAAAAACTATTTTGGCAATATTAAAAAAAAACATAACTAACATAGTACAACTACAGTGATCTTTTTATTTTAAGGTTTTGGGTCTAGCCATTGTATGCTGATCTTTGAATTAACAGTCCTCTCCAACTCGGAAACACAAGAAAAAGGCTGTCAGGCACTGCAAAATATAGTAATAATGCACCAAGTATGGAAATAACTTTAAAGCCAACAAGGCTTAAGTAAGATCATTCAAGGCCAACAGTGTCACTCCAAGTTTAAATCAGAGCATAAGCAGATACAGTTCCAGGACTGTTAGGAATTTATTTGTGTGGCCTGTTTGCATCCACAGACAACTAGTTCCCTTGTTTTAGTCATTTCCCTGTATTTATGTTACCTCGTCGCAAGATGCAGGAACAACTTTTGTTCAGGTTTAAGTCATTCAACATCCAGACTGGTTTACATTTATCATCGTTTCCATTAAAGGTTTACTTGAGAACTTTACCAATGTTTTAATTTTGTATCAACTTTTTAAAACCAAGCTGAAAAGCAAACAAAATTCATCCCATAATGTGAACTTTTCAACCTGCATTATTAAACATGTACTTGTTCGGGTAAAAAGGCTATTGATTCATGATGAATGTGAAGACTTTCACCGCCACAAATAAATTCTCAACATGTCAAAAACACTGATCATCCCTTTATAATACACAGGAATGGACATCTTCAGTTATATAAAATGAAACCATCTGAATGCCAAATTTACCTGTGTAAATACATCTATCAAAGACAGAGCTACATAAAAGGCCAAGGGAAAAACCCATAAATAAAACTACTATGGAATAAAACAACGTGTCCAGTAAAACAACTTTCAAAGTTTTCCTTGTTCAGCCTTTACTTGTGCTGTCCACGTGCAAAGTGGCAGGCAAAGTCATACTTGCTCTTGCACTTGTGGCCACAGATGTTGCACTGGAATGGGTTTTCGTAACCATGGCAACCCATATGGATAGTGAAGAGGATGTTGTCAGGGAAGAATATGTCACAGTGCTGGCAGTGATGAAGCATGTGAGGGTCCTGAAGTGGGGCGGACAGGCCCGGGGCCGGCGTGCTGGGCTGGCTGTTGGAGATACTGGGAGTGCTGATGTGCCCACTGTGATCACTGCACGGTCCACCTCCAGGGCTGCAGTTACTGTGCGCGGGAGCCCTGGGTTCTGGGGTAACTGGAGACGAGGAAGAAGCATGGGCCATGCTGGCTGTGACAGCCACGGGAGCTGTGGCTGGATGCGGCTGCTGGATGAGGAAGGGTTTCTCATCCACTACGGACTCTGCTCCTGGAGACAAGGGAGGCTGAGTCTGGGCCTGGGCCTCAGATGGGAGGCTAGCCAACTGGCCTGCCAACGTTGACAACTGGTTCAGGGGGTTGTCCATGACCATATCGTGACGGTGGTGATTTTGATTTGGGGATATTCCGTCCTCGACTGCTCGACTTTGGCTGTCATAGGTCTCCTGACGTATGTGGGGCAGCTCATGGGAGAAGTTGTTCACATTGTCGGCCTTGTGTACCACCATGGAAGGGGGGCTGAAGTTGACCAGAAGCCGTCGGCCATAGCCCAGCGAGCTAGCCTTTTTTTGTAATACACTCAGCATCTTCTTATGAGAAAGTGCGCGGGCACCTTTCATTGGTAGAAGTTTGTGACGCCTGCGTCTATGGTGCGACAAGTTGCTACGGTCGCTGCAGCGGAAGGAGCACAGCTCACACTTGTAAGGCTTCTCACCTGTGTGTGATCGCATGTGGGCCTCCAGGTGCCGCTCATAGGCTGAAGCAAATGGACAGAGGTGGCAGCGATGAGGTTTTTCTCCTGTTTGTTTGATGAAAAAGATACATAAATAAGAAAATAACTAAATCTTCCCAGTATTGTGATTCTCAAATTAAATAAATTTGGCATTTTGTGTAACAGATGAAGAAAGGAGCATGCACGCCTCTGCGTACTTATGTGGACTCAACATATTAGACCCCACTGTGATATTTAAAGACCAAAAACATTCTGATAACTTATTACACTGAATGCACGACACATGCTGCAGTTTATCACATGAAGAAAGATGAAATGCTAAAATTGTTCACCACCAAATATACTTCTAAAGCTTGCTTAATTAGCTCTTTGTGTTGGAAATACTATAGCACAATCCTTTATCGATATGGATTAACTTAAACGCCACTTACCCGTGTGAATTCGGATGTGTTCAATCAGCCGGGCAGTGCCTCTGGTGGCATAGTTGCAGTAGCGGCACTTCAGCTTGCCATCATAGGTCCTCTCAAAACTATCCACCAGGATCCCGGAGTTGTCCTCCAGGGAAATGTCCACTGAGGGGTGATCCAGCCCATTCTGACTACAGTCTACAGACAGCATTTTAGCTAAATTAATTAACCGCAGACTTAAATCAAACAGCATTGATGTGTAATATTTGAACAATGCAGCTGCTATTAGCACATTTCTGCATCTGTTTACACAATATAAAACAAAACTTGCACTTAAACTTGATTGTGAATTTTACAATAAGCAAACCAAACCACACTTTTGTTATTAAAGCAAAACAGAAAAGATTACACTGTGGTTAGTAATGACAAAAGGTCAAAACTATTTCACTTGCAACACACACACACACACACACACACAAAATTAGCAAATACTTTTTTTAATTTAAAAATCTAACTATTTTGATACTCTTGTCTAAATCACAGAAACATAACTCATACCTCTAAATATTGTCACTCATAACTAAAACAGTCCAAATTATGTAAAACATTTGCATTCCTGACATCATGAAGCTGAAACTCCTAAAAGGTTTAAAGCAAAGCGACTGGACTGTCTTTGTTCTTGAACATGCGTCACCTTCTAGCCTTAAGACTTCATCCGTTCAAAACCCTTTTCTTTTTCCGTTTGTGAACTGGCAAAGTCTTTAGGATGGAAATGTCTTCAACTGATTAAAAAGGGAAATCCGATTGCCTTGCTTCAGGCTTTTGGGAGTTACCATGGCCTGGACGACTGAGAGTCTACATGAGCCTATAAAGCTTAAAAGTGATTCTAGTTGCTTTAAATGAGTTTTGTGATGGTTGAAACACGTATCAACCACCTTTGAGCTAGATATTGACTTGCATGCAAGTCAGTGCTCACAAACGTTTGGCCCGAAGCTGATAAGAATGGCTGTGTTTAATCATTACTGCTCTCAAAGAGAGTATTCGTGGAAGTGAAGTGCACGGGTGTGCCGCACCACACCAAACCAAACCAAACGCGCGGTTTCTGACGCTTAACCACTGGTTACCTGCCGGCAGCTCGTCCGCCTCCTTGACACCGCTGACAGAGCCCGATATCATGTTGACATGCTGGGTCTGCTGGCTCAGATACTCCTGGAAATCTTTTACAAAGTCCAGCGTGTCCGGCTTTTCCTCCCCCATTGGAAAACAAAAAGTGCCCGTTTCACACTAGTGAAAGAAAAACGGGGAGAGAAAACATCTGTAAGCGGAAAAACACACACTTGTGCAGCAGGAACGGGAATTAAAACACCGAAATGCGTCTCAAATCATTTAGGGGGAAAAAAGGACCCCGGAGTATTAAGAGAGTAGTGAGCGTTTGTAGAAGCTGGTTTTGTGTTATTTTATCCGTTTTCAGTAAAGGTTTATACCAACCTCCGCGAAGACAGACGGCCGGTGATTATTAGCGGTTTTGTCCGTTTAACGGCCAGACGGACACAAAAACGGGATTATCCCGGGAAAACGGCCCGAGAGGCAGGAAACTGGCAGTCAGATGTGCGCTGGCTTGTGCACGCTGCTGCTGCTCGTCGCCGTCATGCTGTTACCGAAGACACGCACGCGCTGCTAGCCGCACGGCTAACCGCAGCTCACCCGGGGAAGAGCATCTTCCACAGCGACGCCCCAAAAACGCCCAACAAAGGCTTTGTTTGCGGCGGAGGGAGTCCTCGTAAGCTGTGCGCACGTTGTGCAGACGCGTTACACTCGCAGCCCCTTTCTTTAACGTGATAATATTCAAGAGATAAGAAGAAAACAAAACAAAAACAAAAAAATCCAGCAAAATCAAAACAATTAGCCAGCCTATGTGGGTTAAAGTTCACGCTCTGTGCGTCGCTGAAAACTGTCCGCGCCGAAGGTTCCATCGTTAGAGCGTAGTGGCCGTCGTGGCATATAGTGTAAAAATAAACACACACAAAACAAATAAACTCAAAATATGTAGTAGTAGATGGAACTTCAAACATTACGGGCGATAAAGTGTATGCATCAAAATACACTGATGAAAAACACTGCTATTTAACATAAAAAAGAACAACAAAAACAAACAAATCCACCATTGACAGATCCGTTTCACGTTGGCAAAAAGACAGATTACACCCAAATCCATTGATTTCAATTTTTTTGTTGAGAGATATTTTGTCTCAAAATATATCTCTGCGTGTCCATTTGATGTCTTGTTTTGTTCGCTTCATGTCTTGCTTGGTCATGCTTTAATCAATTTCCTTTTTTTGGTTGATTTTTGTCACACTTTTGTTTTGTTTCTATGTGCTCATTGTGTGTTTCTTTTATGTAATTTTGGGTGGTCCAATTTTTGTCCAATTGTTAGTTTTATATCTGTATGTGGGCTTTTTGTGTCACATGAGGTCTTTTTACATGTTTGTAATGATATTTTCATATCTTTTGAGTATAATTTTTTTCATTTTGTTTCGCTCTGGTATGCAGAAACTACTCCAGCCTATTTCTTGGATAAGAGATGTAACCTTTGGACACTTTCAGCCCCTGGGCCTGTGTATACTATGCCCGATTAGGACATGATCAGAACATGATATCGCTGAATAACATACACTTGATCATATTTATTGTTATGTTATTTATTTATAAACAAACAAGTGCAATGCAGTTTAGAATTTTTCTTTCTATAAAAAGCCAGCATAATGATGCAGTGTCTTTCAAACAAATAAAAAAATGAACCAGCAATTTAGCAAATAAGGTAAATGATGACACTTTACCTGAAGGGCATGTAAGAGTATGGGACTGATTGTCTGGTACAATGATTTTTTTCATACTTAGTGTATAGTTAATAGTAAAACAACGAATTTGTTGGTAAAGTCTGAATAGTACCTGATGTGAAAACTCGATTGTTGCAGTGTATTATCATCAAAAAAAAAAAAAAAAAAGAAGAGTTATACAGAAAGGGACAGGGAAAAAAACCCCAGGACTTATAAAGTGTCACATGAAACATGTATTTTATCTTAACAAAGTCCTGCCTCGTGGCACTAAGAGTCATCCTGGTAGTGAGTAACCTCCTGCACTGAGTTCCCATTCAACTGGACTGTAGTTGACCTTTTCCATAATCTCTTGTGTATAAATAGGTAATTAACAGTGACACAGTTTCTTTGTGCAAAAATTGGATTGATATTGAAAACAGTAATTCCAATAATGTCTGAATGCATGATACACCCATCTACTACCAGCTGCAAATGAAATTAACTAATAGCCTGTCTGCTCACAGTCGTGACATGACACAATACAGATTGTAATTATGCTCAAGTTGCAAATGAAGCACAACAATTGCAATACTTTCAGAAGCTATTGACTTGTTCATTCATGTTTTATCACAATCAATAATTTACCTGTAAGCCGGGAGTGAAGATCGCGTTGCCCTATTTGTGTCAAACTTTTAGAAAAACCACTGAGGAGTAGATGATAAATGACCAATTAGAGAGAGAACACAGTATCTTTTTACTGTAATACTACTGTTACTGTCAGGACAAGAGAATTGCAGCAGTAATGTAAACCTGCTAGTGATTACTTTGTAACAGGAGCCACTCATTTTATGGAGTCTTAAGAAGCAAACTCTTCTTTAGGTTACTTAAGTTAGTGTTTTACGTGTTTGTTTGTCATCTGATAGAAAGAAAATAAGCATTTTAGCACTTTGTAACACTTTATGACAACTACAAAGAGCCCCAAGTACAGCTGTCTGGCACATTTAGGAGCAGTTAAACAACCTGGGCACTAGATGGCGCACAAACACCGGCGGTGCACAAGTTCCGAACTCAAGATTACAAGAGGATCACACAGATTGGGGGCATCATCGTCAGCCTACATCATCTAGGAGGAGCTTGCACAAAACCACAAGACCAGCAAAAGACATGACAGTCGACTTCATCAGTTGAACCATGACCACTGGAGAAGCCAATTACATCACCCACTCACAGCCTGCCCACACTAATGTTATTTTATTGCAATTTAATTATGCTCAGGTTTCTACCAGGACCTAACCCCGTTGAATAATTTATACACAACCGTGATGATTTGTGGACACAAAAAGATAAAGTGCACACTCCTCCATGCTCTCATTTGTTTCATTCGTTTAGTTTTGAATTCATACCATGTAAACGATTGATTTGCCACTGTTTCTGTGTGCTGGATTTAGAATTTTTAGAGTTAAAAACAATGTCACCGTTTGTTAAAAGAAATTAGTACTAAAATGGAATACTGGGTCAAGTGAATTTTGCATTAATGACATGTTCACTTGAAGATATATCAAGGTTTTCTGCAAAAGGGCAGGGGCATGAAACTGACAGCAGGTCAGAGTCTTTTTGGGGCCAACATTGCACTCAGTGTGTGACTTTCTACAGTAAATGTCAATTCTGTTGTGTGAAAACTTACCTTCAAAGTTCTTGTTGTGCATATTTGTAATGCATCATTTTGGACACATTTTAAAATCAAATGTACCATTCTAGAAATTCAGTCTAGTCTGATTCAAATACACAGTTGCTTAGCATCTTCTAAAGGTTTGGTCTGAGCTTTATCAAACTTATCTGAATGACGAGTGAGTGTGTATAAATGCCCACTCACTGCCACATGTTGAACAGGCTCGTGGAAAGCACCTGTCTTTGAGAAGCTCGCAGCGTTATCCACTTGCTCTGAGTCACATCCAAAAAGGGCCGAATGAAAAGGTTCCCTTCTCTTCTTAATCGCTTGATTTACAGGCCATTTGTCATTCAACACCACACAAGACAATTCATTTGCTCCTCCTTTCCTGAAATAAATGGGAATTTAATTTAAATAAGGTCTTAAGCAGTTTTTTAAGACTTGGTGTCATTTGTTATGCTTGTGTAAAAAAGCAGCATGAGAGATCCCCCTTCTGGAAAAGCTTTTTAATCCCAGACAAGTGCAGCCATAGTAACGGCAGACGGCAGCCTCTTGGAGGCAGAAAGGTGAAAAGGTGGACTTGGACAAAATTTATTCTTCTTTGACTGAGACTGTTTCTTTCTTGAGGTCTCCTGCTCCACGTGGAGTATTTGAAAAAGAACTGAGAGGTGGGGGATAGGATAAAGGAGGTATATATTAAGCTTTTCTTTCCTCTCACCACTTAATTTCCTTGCAGGCGCGCCTTGCACCGTTGTAATGAATGTAATTGGCGCCTTTGATGAGAATGCTATTATCTGGATCACACTTTACACGGGCAAACAAGACTGGCCCCCCCTCCACCGTCACCTCCCATTTAACTAAGCAGTCAGACCCCCCAATTGTGCAGGGAACAAGTGGCTTTTCATAAAACCCGCGTGTCGCTCTTGATTGGCGAGGCTTGGAGCCGGCTACATGTGGACAAAGGATAGATTAGATGTGATATTGGCACACCAAAACCCCCATTTCCTTGATTAATTTCCTGCATGGCTCACAGAAAGGTTCCACTCTCTCCTTACTGAATTCTATTGCTCCTTTAAAGACAAACTCTCATCATTTGATAGATGTGGCAACTCACTGGACAGACAGACATTTTATTGACCTAAGTTTGACCACAGCTGCCTGGGCTTCAGGAGGGAATGGCACAAAAAGAGAAATGTTTCACTTTAGCATGAGAGGATGAGCTTATATTTTTCTCATCAAAACACACACACACACACGAATTAGATTGTTCACTCATTTTTTTTTTTTGTCTATCACACACCCACATGGGCACCAAGTTGATAATAGCAGCACACAGATATGATGAGACTTCACGAGGCAATGCCTGATAAAGCTCCTGTCACCTCAGAAAGTCTAAGTGTGTTGTCTAGAATACCTTATTTCCGTATTAAAGCACCTCTCAGCAAATTCACACAATATTTCAAACGGGCTGAAAAATTGAGAACAATCAAATACACTGTCACCGGTGAGAAATTACACAATTACCCCTCAAAAATTGTCATCCTTAAAACATATTCGTAGTCATTTCTTCTTTATCAGTGAATTATTGTTCCTTTAAGCAAGCAATTCCCCAGTGATGAATTAGCAATCAATTTATCTGACTGTTGAGTTTTTAGCCCAGCTTTAAGCCAGCAGCTGCATTCACTTGCAGATGCATCCACACTAACTCATGGTGTTGTTGTGGCATGACGGATGCTGGCTGCTTTACCACCTGACTCTTAAAGGTTTATACCATCAGAAACAGGTTACCATCCGGACCCAGTCACGGGCGAGAAAGAATTGGCCAATATTTTTGACTGAAGTGGCATTTTAGGAGTATTTATTTGATGGTCCCTCTACCAAAACCAGGGGCCACAAATAAAGAAGATGGTATAATAGCTTTTGACTGGCCAGCTAGCCTCCAACTTGAAATGAAGTGTCCAGCTGTGAGTTATGGTGGCCAAACGTCATTTGTACAGCCTGAAAAGTGGGGACATTTTTCTAGCTTGTCACTGTCCGACTGTAGCTCATTGTCCTGAATGAAGTGTCTGAACGCACAGTTGCCCTAATAAGAGCATTTCACTCGTGTTACAAGAAGGCTTGTAATGTATTATCCTGTCCATGGGAAGATAATATAGTGCATCACCCAGCATATCCTTAAACATCGCTGGATAACACGTAGGATATCAGCTCTCAGCCTACCCGTCAATCTGCTCACATTTAACAGTGATAAATATTATAGAATTCTCTTTTAATCGGGCTCATCTTCAGCAGTAAATCTGCTAATTATTTTCTCATTTATTGCATGTGTTATTTGGTCTGTATATAAATCCAACATTTATGAAAAACGTACATTCAGATGCATAATTTTCCCTTGTTTGCTTAATCTGATCAGCAGTTCAAAAGCCCAAATACACAACTTTCACATTACTATAATATTACAAATGCAGAACCATTGACCTAAAGGATTAATAAAAATATAGTTTCTCATATGGCTGCTCAATTAATCAAACATCAGCGTGCTACTGCTCTTATTTGCTTTTCATTTTATTCAATGGTGCACTTAAATCAACGCTATTTTTAATTTTAATTGCTTTCCATGAGCATTTTTCTTTAGATTTAGCCTGGATTTATGCTTTAAGTGCAATGTAAAGTGGTTTTAGTCATTATGTGAATGAATAATGCAGTAGTACGTGAAAAACAAAACAGCAAAACAAAAAATAAAAAATGTTTTCCCCCTGGCATCATCAGAAAATGTGTGTTTCTTATTAATTTTATGAATTTGAACTTTAGAACATCGAACTTTCAAAAATAGCAATATTTTCTCTTGCCATTTGTCTGCAAATCTTTCAATAAAGAATACTACAAAGGTCACATTTTTAGCCAACAGCAGTGAAACATGGTTTTGAAAATATTTCTTCTTTAGAAATTAGGATTTGTTTAAACAATCTATGATACACCCAGATCATTAACCAAACAGGAGCCAGTTTTCCTTTCCTCCTGATCTGTTACAGCGGCTATTGAGTCTGACTAAAGAGTGGTCTGAATTGGACAGCGTTGCTAATGTGAGGGACATTTTAGATTAATGTGGTCTCCTGCTCTTTGAGGATATTGATCAAATGAAATCTGGCCAAGAACGATTTCCCATGCTCTCCTGCTGTAATGTTGATAATGTATCAACATCATGAACAAAGCAGGTCCCTGTATTCCTCGGAGTACTGGCAGAATATGAAAAAGAATAAAAAGAAAAAAAAATCTCAAAAAAAAAAAAAAAAAAGAAATAATGTGAAGAGCACTTTAAATGATCAGTTTTGATCTCTATGTGGATCTGCTTGAGTGTCTGAGCCTGCATCATGGAGTGGTCTAAAATTGACTGTCCTAATGGGAGAAGAGGCTTAGATTAATTAAGCTTCTGCCCTTCTGAATGTGGATCCAAGAAAATAGAACTTTACTATCACAAATTTCAAACAAACTTTGAAAATATACAAATTAAGGAAATGAAGGACAGGAACAGAGACAGGATCAAAGTATAGCACAGATGCTATGAAGTATCAACTTCTTCAAATATTAATTTAAATAAAAACAAAATAGGGACTGGCTTAATCCATAATTATTTCTTTTAGAAAAGGCAAATTAGCCATACCAAAACAATCCAAAGATTGATTACTAGAAAAATAGACACATAGTAGTCATTTACACACTATTAATATTAATATTAATATGTCAGGAAAAGTTATACTGTCACTACTGTTTTAATGACAATATCTTGATTATTTTCTGCAAATGTAATGCTATTGGCAAAAAATAAGACAAAAATATCCTCAAACATAACACACAAGGCACAACAAAAGCTAAAAAAAAAGATTACACTTTAGTTTCTTAAAATAATTGATTCGTTTGCTGCAGTTGTAATATTTTAAACTAACTAACCAGTATATCTATTGAATGTTACTTAGCTTGAAGAAAATCCACCCTAATATAGCTGACATTTTTTAATGAAGAGATAACATAGACGGCTCTATCAATTACCTAAAAATTATTGGCAGCTTGATCAGGAACAATTCCCCATGTCCCCTTGCTTCTTCTTGCCCTTTTCGCTCAGGAGCAGTACTGGCATTCGACTGAGGCAACACTCACTCCAGATATACTTGGATTAATGACCTCTGCCAAGGATGTGAAATGTTTGCCATGGCAGGCTGCTTGCCTGTTTTTTTTTTTTTGTTTGTTTTTTAAGCAGAAATACAGAGATTTGAATACAAATTTTACCACCAGCTGGATCAACCTTGGAGTTTATCCAATTTTGATGACAATTTTTGGAATCCATCTCGGTGGCTGTGTTCAGGTCTCCACATTTCCATTCACAAAATGCGTTCGTGATGCCTAGAAGAAGAAGTAGTAACAGGGCTGAGGCTAATAAAAGACGTGAAAGGGAACGGCAAGAACCCCTTGTCAGCTCTGCAGACCATAAACATCAATTAGCACATTATGGTGACAGTGAAAGACGGCCCTTTGTTAGAGTGTCTGGTCAAAACCTGTCGAGAGTGTGGCTGCAGAATGGACAAAGCCCAAGTGACAAGCAAGCTAAAGGCACTGTGGATAAAGTATCAGCAGGTTTGTGGCCACAGTGACACTCCCATCATTCAATTTAGGTTCTGATCCACTCGACAAATCCTGTTGCCTTGCTTAGTAAGGAGTCACAGTTGGCTGAGGTTGACATGACACCTCGTTTCTGCTGCAAACACCAGAAACACTGGTAGAGCATTTATGTTTGCATTTAGTAGGAACTAGAAACTTTATGTAAGCATTTGTTCAGTGCTGTCTGAATAAAGAAAGTCATTGACCAGGGACATTTAGGTCTTGTTGCTGGCTGTGGTCCGAGAAGGTGAGGATAGGACCAGCTTTGCACAAAAGACAGATTGTAGAAGGACAGAAAGCTTTGTGAAAACATACACAGGAAAAGGATGATTCTGCCTTCATGGCATCAGTGTGAATGCACAGCTGCACGGCTGGAGAGTGGAGGTGGAAAACAAAGGAATCTTCAGTGCAACTTCAATCTCTTTGTGAACGTGTTTAAGGTTTAAACTAGTTTTACAAACCATAGCAGACGTGCTGTTGTGTTTTGCATTGACTTTTTTGAACATCACTTCAGTTCAAAAACGTACTCAGTCATTCATCTGGTTTATGGTGCAGAAATTTGTTTCGGTTTTCCTATTTATTTGAAGATAAAAGCTCCCAAACATAAAGGCAACTGTTCTAGTAGCAGCAGTGATGCAAGTTTCAGTATGAAAAAGTTGTTTCAGAACCCCCCAAAAAACGAAACAGCCTCGGTCTGAAACTCTAAAACTGCGTCCTCTCCCTGCAGCAGCTCCCCGTCACTGGCCCTCCTGCAGGCATCATTAGCCAGACGATGATGGGAGCTACCTTGGCCATAATGGGAGGGTTGACTGACCCTTGACCCTGCATCGATCTGCTGGCTGTGTCCAGCTGGGCCTCCACAAACCCAGTCAGCTGGAGAGGTGTTTGAAAGCTAACGCCATAGCTCTCATCCACTCAACTACACCCTCATTAATTACATCACTTACCTGTGACAGTGACAAACATACGCGGCCACGCCACAGTTTATTAAGGTCACTGTATAAAGCCCAGGCCAAGCCCAGATCAAAAATGTGTGTATGTGTGCTCAATGGGGAGTGAAAGACCACATTCAGTATAGCCGCATACTCCAAGGGTAGTGTGACTGCTTTGTCCTGACACGCGAAGTCCTTTAGTTTGAAGCTTTATTTTGAAATGATCTAATCTGTTGAAAGACAAACACTTACAATTATTTTGCACAGAGGAGAGTATAAATACTTGAACGACAGAGAGGGAAAAAGAACTATCAGACAACGTTTATCATTGCTGTCCTTGTGAAAAACTGTCCAGAGTAAGGATTTTTGCTATGTTTTTGTATGAAATATCAAAGCGTGTAGATTTAAGGTCACTTTCTTTTTGTGTCGCCTCTGCTTTTACTTTCCCTGCCAACATGCTGACTCAGTTCTTTTCCATTCTTCGTTGTCTCTGCTGCACGGGAGCAGCTGGATGTTTGTGCGCTACTCGTTCTTCAACTTTCGTAGCTGCATTTGCATTACCTCATATTTCTGAAGGTGTCTCCAGGTCCACATCCACCTGAAATCACCCCCCACCCCCCCCGCTCTCACCCCTCTGTTGTTCCTTCCTTTTTTCTTTACCACAGCTCACCTACACATTAAAAGACTATTGCCTCCATCTCACCATACTTTTTCCAGTACATGCTGGTATTTCAATCCCAACTCAATCGAGAAGGCTGACCTGCAGACATAAAGAATTGGCTTTAAGGCTTTCAAAATGGAACTAAATCTCCTGCAGGTCACACTAGGGGAAAATAAGCACCAAATGTAAGTAAGCATGAAATAGTTTTTCATAAATAATCCAAATGACAGGTGGCTTTCTAATGGTGCCAGGGGGCTGTAAAAGAATATGTTGGCAATTTCTCCCCTTTTAAAGTGAAATAGAAAGCCAAATACATAACGCCGTTGACGGAAGAGTTGCATAGTTGGGTCCCATTGGAAAGGAGATTGAGGACACAGTTGGGTGTTAGAGGCAGTTTTAGTTGGAGGTAAGGTGGTGGAGTGATTGCTAACCTTACAGTCAAGGTCTTTTCCAGCGTGAGGGAAAAGAATGCCCCTCCTTAACATCAAATCAATTGGTCAATAACTGCCCCCTTTTCCCGTGTGTGGACAGGTAGGCAGCTCTTTTCTGTCGCAGTGTACACAGTATTGATTTGATTTGCACTTATGTTTTTACAAATAATCAATGTTCCATTTTGACTAGTACAAAGCCCTGTGACAGAATACATAATGACTCAGACAAAATGGTAGAAAACAGGGACAGAAGTAGAAGTATTAATGGAAATGTCACTAAAGGAAAAGATAAATGCCATGATGCCTGTCTAAAAACCTAAAATAGCACAGAGTTCGCTTTGTGGTACTTCACACCATTTGAAGTTAAATTTGGCAGAGAAGGCATCAGATCTTTTTACTTAAAATGAAAAAGGCTGCAAATATAAAATACAAATTTAGAAGAATTTGTCCTCACTTTTTATGTTTTCAAACTGCGATGGATTCACTTATGTGCCATCATATCATTCTTTTCTTGGTCAAATTGGTGAGCGATTTAGTAATAAGTCGTTTGCATATTTTAGTTTACAACACTGCACATTTTATAGCCATGTTTGCATGTGAATCATAATCTGTGATCCAGTAACCAAAGGTAAGGGTGTCAAATAAATGTTTCATGGAGAAAATTAAGTTTTTTTTCATATCCTTCCACCAGTGAATTTAGTTTCTTTCTCTCTCTCTCTTTGATGTGTTTTTTTTTTCTAAATAAATTTAATGTAAGTTTTTATTCACACTAAAATAATTGTGTCATCTAAAGGAGGTCAAAGTAAAGATTTTACCATCTGAGTTTATACAAAGCACGATTTCCCTTTAAGCTTGGTATGAATAAAGAGACAATCTATGTCACGCTTTATTTTGACCGTAAACATTTGACTGGACCATCTGCTATTAAGCAGCTGCATGTAGCTGCTCTTCATTTTGTGTGTGAGTGTGTGTGTCTGTGAGAAAGAGTGATTTGAAGTCCCCTTGAGTCAGACTCTGTTATTTATTGCTATTAAATGGTTAATTTTCCCATGTGCCCTGAGGACTGTAGGGGTGTGTTAAGATGTGAGGAAGATAGAGTTGTCAAGAGTTAGTGTGATTACTTGATGTATTGAAAGTGCAATTTTAAGAGTCCCATTAGGAATTGAAGCCGGTCCTTCATGTTTCCCATTTTATTTAATGTGAAGTAAAATGATGGAATGAACTTTTGTTTCATTTTATATGCCTGTGGTATTTATTATAACTGAAGTCCAAATAAAGTGTACCTTTTCCATTTTCATATCTATTCATTTACTCTTTATATTACATTAAGAAACCTGTGCAACTTTCCTAAATGTAGTTGTGTTTTCATATAAAATTAGAGGGGAGGAAAGGACACCACCATCTATCACCTACTGATACTGCAAATACATTTTTCTGAACAATGATCTGCTATAAAGCTGCACAACTGAGATTTGCTGTGGGGACCATAGACCAAGGTTGCCCAGCTCTGGTCCTCGAGGGCTGCAGCCCGCATGCTTTAAACGTTTCTCTGCTTCAACACACCTGATTCAAATGAATATGTCATTAACATATTTGTATATACCATGGTGACAAGCTGATGACGATTCATTCATTTAAATCAGGTGTGTTGAGGCAGGGAGACCTCTAAAACATGCATGGCAGGGGCCAGAACTGGGCAACCTGCCACCCTGCATATAAGAAAAACTGGGCAACCATAGGTTTTTGTCGCTATTGAAACAACAGCAGAAACAAGTGCTGCCAGGAGTGAAATGACAGGTAGCAGAAATCCGCTCGTTGAGCTTGGGTTAGACCCGTTGCGGTTGGGCAAACCCAATGGCATCACAAGATGAGTAACCGTGCGTCTCAGCAGATTTCCACTAAAACGATGGTGAAATAATCTTCCATGTCTTGTGGCTCCTTCAGTTGAACCACACGGTGAACATTTACAACAGGACCTTCCATTTTAAATGCCATTTTGGTGGCGGTATTAGAAATGCCGCCTGCATAAAGCCAACACAGTGATGACCACTGGCTAAGCCGGCCCCCCATGCAGTTGTCATGGATGTGAAATCTAGTAGTGGAGACCAAACCAAGACTGTTTTTTGGAATTCAGGCTATGAATATGTTGATTATGTGTAAAGTTGGACATTTATAACTCGTGGGTAAACAGAGATGGACTCGTTTTTGGTGCCAGCCCCCAGTGGTCGGTTGAGGAACTGCAGCTTTTCTTCATTCCCACATTTTTAAAACAATGCATTATTATTACTATTGGGTTTTTTTTTTTTTTTTTACTTATGTCATAATTGTTATCTCATTATTTTGATAAGTTAAAGCAATATTTACAGCTTTTAAACTAATAATCTTACAAATTGTATATTTCTAAAGTCATAAAGACAACATTTTACCATGACAGACCCATGAAGACGTGCATCACGTCCACCTACAGTTTACGAGTATCGGAACAAATTTCTTTAAACCATTTCAGTATATCTAAAATAAAGGTAGTTTAAAACCTCTAACAACAAAATTATTCTGTGGAATTGCATCCAAATCAAGTGTCCTAATTTAAACCATTTTTATCCTCTTAAAATTACTTGAATGAAAAGTAATACAGATTCATATCACTTATATATGAGCACCTGACACCATGTTTTGTTGATGCATCTTATATTTGTATATCATGATCATGAATGTCACCAAAATGTCACCCAAATATTACAGAGTATGTCGACTTTATTTTTGAATCAAGGAATGCATACCCACATTTTTGGTGTTGTAGCAGAAGTCAGCACCAAAATCTCTTATACACCCTTTCTGCTGAAATGAACTCTTGTCACAGCCCCGGCAGCCGCAGGAAGAGGCAGAGAGTTATGCTAATCAGCTGACAGTAGTGGCACTCTGCCACCAAGTGACGCAGAAGAGGAAGATAAGTGAGTAAATAGACACCGATTACTGTCGTCATGAGGAGGGAGGGGCAGGAGTAATCATTCCTGGACATACTTTGTAATGCTGTGCTGCATGCTCTACTCACCAACCCAACAAGAGGGTCGGCAAAGTCGCGTCCACAGTGAGGACTGTAGTGTCAAGTAGGAAAACAAATTGTCAAGTATTTGACCTGGAAAATGAGATTCATGATTAATTTAAAAGCGTTGATCCTGTTTTGCTTGTGCTTGTTTTCCCTGTTGTCGTTTTCACTTTTGAGCATTGATCCCACCGTGTGTCAGATTTTCCAATTGCAATTCCAGTTGCTTTTTCCCAACTAAGCTGATAGACAAGCAGAAACAAAGAGGCAGTTAAAGCACTGTAAAGTTTTGACTGGTTAGGAATGGGCTCATTACCCAATGTATTGATCCATCAGAAATCAATGTTTGCTCATTCCTAACTCATGAGCTGAATCTCACTCCATTTCTTGAAGTGTCCAGCGTGAGAGGAAACTGACCCCAGTCCTGAACAAATGCACTGCGAACAAAAAAATTGCGGTGAGTCTTTAATGTGGAGTTCTGTCACATCTCACTGGAGTGTACACATCTGATATGCAAATCTGTCAGAAGCTGTCTGACTGATTGAAGTTGAGAGGAGCCTGCCAGTCAATTTTGATCAGCAGATTTACTCTTGTTGGTCTGAGCTCACTTAAGCCTGAAATGTTTGTGGTGTCTAGAATAACACTTTCTCATTCCTGTCAGGATCACATCCTTGATACCAACAGCTCCTCAATTATGCAGTGGCACGGAGAGATCAGCTGTCTCTGTGGATGAAGACAAGATAATAGAGTAATATTGAGTTTGCATTACAATATCTCTGGGTCACAGCTCTCTATTTCTGGCTAAGGTCTTTAAACAGCCCATTTACACAGGAAAACATGCAATGACCACTTTTGTCTACAACAGCAAAATATTGTAATGTCACAGTAAATAGTATATAAATGATGAAGTAGCAACATTTTATTTATTTGTGTCTTGTTTTATATAGGGGAGTACTCATGAGACATGATGTTAAGCTTAACCACATTTTTTTTTCTTCTTTATAATTAACCTGAAAATTTTGAGACTGACAGTGAAATTATAAGTCAAATGACAATATTGCATGAGATGGGGACTAAACTCGGGAAATTTGGCAATCAGCGCTGTACTCTCACAGCTTCCTGCCTTTCTTGTGAGCATTTTTGAACATATTTGAATTTTGCGTAATCACAGGTTAAACATCATTAAAATTTGCAAAGGTAAGCATAGTAATATAATGTCTTTGGAGGATTGAACATTTTGTAATTTTACAATTTATTTCCATCCATCCATCCATCCATCCATCCATCCATCCATCCATCCATCCATCCATCCATCCATCCATCCATCCATCCATCCTTTTAAAAAGACAGATATTGGTAAGTAATGATGGAGCCCAGACTGTTTAGTAATTTTACTCTTTTTTTAAGTCTTTATTGCAAAACCTGTAAAAACAGTACAGCTAATTAATCTTATTCCGTTGTCTTCATGTGTCTTCATAACTACCATCAGTTAACAGGTAAAAACCTTTCATTAGTTGCGAGTTGTTACATCTTTAGGAGTAAAACTATCGTAGTATAAGATTTGTTAACATCTAGTGGTGAATGTCCAGAGCACAACATGCTGAAAAGCACCTGAACGGCTCTTTTGTAATTTTGTTTTATTTCATTTATTAATGTTTGTTGAAGAAATTTTAAAGCTGCAACATGGCAGTCTAGGAGGAAAAGAACCCTCTCCATTTGTACTAACAACCACAACATTTCATTGTAGTGTTAATTTCACACTTCAGTCAAGTAGCTTGTTTTATTTTACAAAGTTAATAAAAGTGCACTTGCGCAAATATCAGGATGATTTATATTTGAATTTGATTGGCATTAAGTAATTGCTGAGTATTGATTTTAGATTCTAAGCCAAACTATTTGTGGTCAAGAAGCCCCGGATGTTTGAATAACCATCCAGGAATGTTATTAAAGTAATTTCCTCCTCAGGGAGTAAATCCGGTTGACCCTGTTACTACAGCTTGAATTAAACTAAATAAAATGAAAATGCACCGTGAGCGATAAAGGACGTAATGAAATAAATATAACTGTTATCGTATTTTATGCACCTAATCCATTCACTCATTTGTGAACACTTCTTTAAAAGTAGACCACAAAATATTTCTTTGCATTTTATCACTAAAGCTGAATTCCTAGTTTCTACTTCATTTGCTTGCATGCAAGGCCTCATTGACATTAATTTTGTCATCTCCACCACTCTCCTGGATGCACTGGGCTCCTCTGTGATCCACACAGAAATTTGCAACCGCACACACCGTGCACATTGACTACACATGCAGCTGCTCTCATTATTAATTATATATATATATAAAAAGAAAAAAAAACAAAACATACAAAAGAAACAGAGCAGAGCAACAACATGTTGTTTTGAAGAAAGACTGAAGTTGAATCAATATTATTTACATTTCAGCAATGCTTCACTGAAACAGTTGAGGGACTGAGGACCCATTAATATGCATGCCTGGAAAGCTTTGGTGCATTTAAACCATATTACTGTAATAAATAGCACTGCGTCTTTTGACCTGTTTGTGCATATGGAGGAGGTCTCAATAAGTTTGACTTAAAAGCATCTCTAAAGGAATCTAAGAGATGATTTGTTTTGATTTAGTGAGCCGCATGATATAATAAAAACAAAGAAAAAAATGCATTTTGCCAATCTTTCTTTCTTCCTGTGAAAAGAAAGAAACACATGCAGTCTTGAAAAAGACATGGAATATCTGAAAAATTATAGTGTGACTGTTAAATATTTTTTTTCTCATTTTTTAAATAATACATCTGTTATGCCATTTCCACTCTTTATGCCATGCTAGTCGTATACTTGCAGCTATACAGAAGTGTTTTTCTCTGTATTTCTCTCCCAAATATAGTATATTTACCCCCGAATATCAAAGCGCTCCTTGAATATGTCATGTGACATAGTTAGCATCAATCAATTATATGATTAACTACATATGAAACAAACAAGCTCCTATTTTTTTAAACTACGTTCTTGGTTGAATGGATCGCCTGGGTCACATTTAGATATTGTTAAGTGGCTTTCAATAGCTCCCTTGACTTCACAGTTCCAAATGACCCGCGATAATCAGGTCATTAAAATGAGCCCATTCTCCACATCTGACACACTTCCACTCCCGGCTCATCTGAATAACAAATAAGCTCCAGCACGCTTTCTCAAACAGAAATAAAAAAAAAATAGAAAAGAAAAGAATGAAATGAGGGAAAACTGACTCTCTTTATTGTGAGGTTAACTTTGTCTCTAAATTTGGAAGATAGTATAAGGTAGAGGGGTGGAAAAGGTTCTGTCAAAAGTGCCCATGCCTCTGTGAAAGTAACCGGTTTTCTTAATTCATCCCTTAGGACCGGATCAGTCTATCAATCTGTTAAATTGGAAAGCCATTAGGTGCCCTGGTTTATGTGTTTCAAGCTGTTAACTAGAGGCTGATTGATTGTTGTTCCTTTGATGGGATATGCTGATCTAATCTCACTGTGTGCACGTTTGCAATAAATTACACAATTCATTTCCCCCATTTAGTAGTGGGGGGGGGGGGGGGGGGGTCACACCTCCAGGCATGCCTACGCTCTGCAGGCAAAAGAGCAGGGAACCTATTTTATGGTGCCATTTAGCCAGCAAGCTTTCAGCAATCCCAGCTTTCTTTCTAACCCCCTCCCTCGCCCTCTACCCTTCCAAAAAATCGAAGCATAATCAAGGTGTATGTTTAGAAAATTTATTGTTATAATTTTCCCCCATAATCTCTTCCATTTTCCTGCAGCCGCGCTGACATAGATCATCATCTAAAAAGAGAAAATGGATAGCAGTTTAAAATTTATCGGTCTTTGATTCTCAATTATACGTGTTTATGACTTCATCTGTCTTCAGTGACTTCAACCTTTTCCATTATGGTGGAATATTATTTGTACGGAATCCATTAAATTCACAAGGCAGGAGTCTAATGGTGGGGCTGCAGCGATTTGCAGAGGGAAAAGTTTTTAAAGGTTGGCTTTAGGAAAAGCGTGGCTGTTATGACACAAGAAATTGCTTTATTGATGGCGTGCTCTGCTGCCCGTGCATTTGGCCATTTGTTACCTGGCCCATATCTATATCTCATACTGACACTGATGAGAACTTTTCTGCTACCCTCCCTGGATTATCGACTTGTAATGACACATACAGGCAGGCTGGGTAAAAACTGACGTTCCAGGGAAGAGTTTTTGGAGGTACAGAGGATGGACAGGCTGGGTCTGAGGTGCCTGGAGGGCTCTGCTCAAACTGCTGATAATGGAGAAAAAGGGCTACAGCAGTCCCATGACTGTTTCCATCAGAACCTTACAGAGGTCATCATCTCTGCCGAGAAACAATAAAGAAAGAGAAAAGGTGATAAAATGTAGATAAAATGAAAGCAGCGGAGATGAAAGAGGAGAATATATCTTCCATTTGCCCATAAAATACATGTAAAGCAACCTGTTTTCTGATTATTTCTAAAAGTGAGTGGACTACAGTTTCCTAGAAAAGCTGTCTCTTATCTGCCTCTTATCTGGATGTTGCTTCCTGTTTACCCAGGAAGTAACAAGATTCCCTTTCAGTTAAGTTAAGCCAAATGACATTGAGCCCCTTCGACTCAACCGGGGCAAGGTACCGAGTAAAAGCTAATCAGGCTGTAATTTAAGATTCACCCAGCCACTTACAATCAATACCTGCACAATTCCAATTAAAGCTTGTCAGGTCAGTGGACGGCCACTAATTTCTTTAAATGTAATTCTTAAATCTAAGCAATCACAGTGTGGCCTTCGTTGGTTTAATGGCTCGTTTCAGCAGGAGTGGACAGTTAAGAGTGCGAGAAGGACACTGGGTGGACGAGTTTCTGTGATAAACACAGTCTGTGTGAATGCAATCTGGCAGAAAGAATCTATATAAACTCTGTTTGACAAACAAAATCAGAGCAGCACGTTCATATGCATCAACACAATTTCTGATGACTCAGATGACACTTTGCAATATTTGTTATAACGGAGGTCAGGAACAGAGCCAATGTGATTCACATTAATTTGAACTAAAATAATTGTTTAAAAAACTTAACATTTCACTTTCTATATTTGAAATGTATATGCTCTATGCATGTGATGCTTGAAATCTGTTACAGAAAAGCTGGGACAGGGGAATGTTTATTGAAGTGTTGCAGTGTTTATTTTCTTTCTTTCTTTTGTTTTATTTCCCCAAGAAATCTAAGAGTTACTCAGTTCTTTGATTGGGACTCCAGTTAGCTTTAGTTTTGAAAAAGAATTGCTTCACCTGATATTGCCCTTCCTCTGTTTAACAGTTCAGGGCTTCCTTTGTCATATTTTCGTTTCCAAGGAGGCAGAGTAAGAGTAATTAATAAAATAATACATTTAAAAGCACCAGTTAGTCAAGCCATGGCCATAGCTTTCTTTGTCCCAGTGTACATCCATGAGAAAGGATCAATTTAACAACAAATGTGTATCCCACTCTGCTGAGACAGATGGGGTTAGTGCCTGCTTTCAGTTTGAAAACATTGTGCCTTTCTTTGGTTTAGCTGGTGGCAGTGAATAGGAAAAAGGGAAAACGGTGCATTTCATGCATTTTGTGCGCTTTAGTTTTAATTTTCTTCTCTGAATTGCTCCATATTGATTTCTCTCAGTACTTCCCAGTCAAAGCCCAGTACAGGAACTGTGGCGCACGTGCAGCGCATGTAGGCCAATTCAAAGAAAAGCTTGGTCTAGTGGAACATCAGTGGACTAATGTAATAATTACATTTTTTGTATACATACTGAGACACTCTTATGACAAATGTATGTTTTTTGTTTTTTGTTTGCTTATCACCATGAATACAGGGATTCCTTCATTTCATAAATCCTTTTAATAATTGTATGTGATGATGAAATTCCCATCCATGCACCCATTATCTATACTTGCTTAGTCCAATTCAAGGTCATGGGGGTCTGCTGCTGTGCCAGCTCTCATGGGCGAGAGGCAGCAGTACGCCCTGGACATGTTGACAGTCCATCGCAGGGCTTCATATGGAAAAAACAACCACACACAGTCGCTCGTGTGGACGGTTCAGACTCACGAGCAGGCTCTCTGTGAAGCTCGCTCATTTCACTGGACAGATATACAGTAGCTATATTACTACCACAGAATTCAAAATTGTCATTTATTAAACAGAAAATTCTTATCACTTTCAAAATTTGATTTTGTTGTATATTGTATTTGTATTATTTTAAATTTAAATAATATTTTTAAGATATATATATATATATTACTCAGTTTTATTTTTTTAATGAACTGGGCTGTGGATTTAAATGAATATATTAATGCTTGAATTCTTTTGCAATCAGTTCCAGTGGTTTTAATTGTGAGTTTTTATAATAACAATATGATATTTTTACTATTACCTTTGTAAAATATCTGGATTCTTCCTCCAACACTGATTAACTGATAACATCAATATTTTTAAATTATTTTAAAGAAAAGGGGCCTATACTTTTTTAGAGTCTACTTTTATATGACTGTGGAGTCAGTTTTACTCCAGTAAAGGTTTTGAATCTTGCCTGAGACACTGCTCAGGAGTCACAATAACATACTCGCAGTGCCACTGTCAACATCTCTTACCCACCTATTTTCCTCTATTCTTTTCTCAGTTTTCTCCCCCTGAACTTTTGCCATTGTCTTTCATCACAATTCTGACCCACAGAAGAGAATTCTCACAAGATATCAAAACAAAAATCTATATTTAATATGGAAGCAATTACAAAGCAAAGTTGGCTGCACAGGCCTGTTGTCACCAGAGCGTGTGTTTTTCATCAAATAGGTCATTAGACAATGATGGATGTAAACCTATAAAGTATCTAAACTGGACCTTTTAACAAACCACGAGCAACACTATCATTTCTCTAATAGAACCTGCTGACCGTGTCATTCCCTCATGCCATTTGTCATTTTTCCTTGTGAAATAATCAATATCTGGGCGCTTTGAAATAAATAATATAAAAGTCATAGTAACCTACCCAAGGAACAACAAAAATAGACTTATGGAGCATTCAGAGGGGCTCCATGACCTTTAGGCAACGTCTACTGTCTTTTTTTTTTTTTTTTTTTCAAATAACAGACTTCAAATTTTCACCTTGTATAGTTCCAACCTTCTTTCTAGTATACATCCTTAAAATTACTAAAATCTCAGTCTAGATGTGTGCTATAATACAAACTATATCTGGTTGCTGAAGTTCTTACAAACAAATCCATTATGCGTCGTCTTCTTTCACATGTCTGTTTTTGAGATGAAGAATGTGATTAAGTTCATGTTCTTCTGCGCTGAAGAATATTAATCAAATATGACATTAGTGGATGAGACAAGAGACACATTTACAGAAAAAAATTTAAACCCTCAAAGATTTCTGGTGGCCTCTTTCAAGCGTTGGGGGAATTTTATGAGCATGGCTTTAGCTGACTATCATAAAACATTTTAGAAACTTTTTGGTAAAACATTTTATCTTAATTGGAAACAGCAACAATGTCTTATATCACCTTTGTGGATGTGAACACAAGTAGCCCCCACCTGATTCAAAATCACTAAAAGAGCTAACTTGATTCACAAAAAACACACAACGGGTCACTGCACGGTCTGGATTTAAAAATATAAAGTATTTACCAGATATAAAAGATTCAGTGTCTAAGCAAGTCATTAAAAAACCGGAGCCTTTTTTAAAAATATGACTTAGATTACACAAAGAAATATGTGTTTGCACTTCAGTCTGGGGGAGCAGTCAAATACTAAGAAAATTATTTCCTCACAGTTTCAGATTATCTTCTATTGGAGCACATCACTAAATGAATTGCACTTGCAACGCTGAATTCATGCATATCTGATCATGCTCCTAATTAATCTATTGACGAAATAGATAAATGTGAACTGAAATAAATACATCTTAGTAAAGTTTGCCCCCTTTTAAACAAATGCGATCCCTTGTTTTTGTCTTGACGAGGACAAGCGTGAATTGCATCTTTGTGCCCACGATGTTGTCAAATAAGCCTCAATCACACGCTCTTCCCAAATGCACTTCATAATTGTAGCCTACAGAGGGCGCTGTCTCCACGTCATTCTGCTCTGCGAGAGCTCCCAGCCAAACGACCCGACCGCTCTTTAACAAGTCAATTAATATCAATGAGTGAATATACATAGCACATTTACACAGGGTGCAATCCGAGGGATGAATTAACCAAATCGATTAGGGGTGGGAAAGAAATGAGTGCGCTACCCGCAGACATTGTGAAAGTGGCCCTCGCTGAAAATCAATGAATTCGAAATATGAGTCTAATCGCCCATTGGTGACACGTTGAGAAGCTGCAGCCTGATCTCAGGCCTTTTTTCATATTGTTACTCAATATGAAAGTGTGACACACAAAAACCGGGGACCATTTAACTATTTGACTAACTGCTGGCATCATGACTATGCTGTTAGTGGCAATACATTTTCTGGAAGTCATCATAAAAATATGAACAAATCTGCACAGTTAAGAAGACTATATACCAAATCTGGAGGGGGGTGGTGGTCTTTGAATCTTTGAACTGACTGTAAAAGATTGGCTACGGTTTACCGTGGTGACTTGACATAGGAAGTGACAGGCCTGTATGCTCTGAGATGGTTGTTGACCCGAGACCCCGCAACGATGCATGACAGGAGTTGCGTTTTTAATATTTCCTTTTAGCGTAATAGAAAATAAATAGCCATTTAACTAAAACATAATGTTTAGGCTTTTAAAAAAAAAAAGGTGAATTATTTGAAATGAACATTTTTTTTGGTGCTGGAGAATCATTTTAAGAGTATCCTCCTACATGACTAAGACCTCTTTTTCGTCTTTCTTTTCTGCGGAGGGGGTAAACAAGTGAACAAGTCTCCACCACGTAGGCAACTCAAACAAGATATTGCATAAAACAAACACGGCGAACCACCTAATGCACCTGATTGGCGTGTTACTGTTTGTCTTAGCTGGGTGATGGGGCGCTCCTCGTGTCGGTGCAAACCCTCCTTTTTGGCGGTAACAGGCTCGTGTTCATTTGCTGCTAATTGGGCTGCATGAGACCAATAACAGGGGAGCGCACACAGCCTGCAGCCAGAGCGCACAGGGAGGGGAAGACGCTCCCTCTCTCTCTCTCCCTCTCTCTCTCTCTCCCTCCCCTCGCCGTCTCTCCCTTAATCCCATTTGCCATTGTACATGCCCAATAGCCTATACTTTTCGCATTTAACTTGGATGACATTTTTATTTCATCATTAGCATCAGACGCCAGACTGACTGACACGGTGGACACAATTTTCGTTTTGACTGAAGACTGTGGGATGAGACACGTCTATGTTTTATTTTTTTTCCCCAAAAGTCTCCAACACTTTATTTTTTAATGTTTCTAGCTTAGAAGGACGCGCGTTTTGACGCGCCCTCCAGGTGTGAAATCGAGTTTCCGAGAGGAGTAAAACAGGAACTCCTCACAGCCTGGATACCCACCGTCTGTAAGCCAGCCTTCCTTTTTTTTCTTTAACCCCCTTCTTTTTTAATTCCTGCTTTCGTGGTCCACCGCGTTCAGACCACAACCACAGCGATGCCAGAGACAACGCAAGAAGCGTGCGCTCCGGCCAAGGATTCCCCTTTCTTCATCAAGAATCTGCTAAACTGCGACAATAAACCGTCAAAGCCCAAACCGGTACTGGGCGCGACTAAGGCGGCCTTGGAGGGGGGATTTCCACTTTCCCAGGTCGGGGACTTCAACTTTCCACGCTTTGACCTGCCCGCACAGAGGTTCAGTCTACCGGCTCACTACTTGGAGCGCACTTCGGCGTGGTGGTACCCCTACACCCTCAGCTCAGCCGCTCATCTGCACAGAACCGAAGGTAAGGCGCGCATCTGTGACACATTTTTACTCCCCGAATTCTATCTGGACGTTTGACTTCAGCCTATAATCGCTAAAATATTCTGGATTGCTTTCGCGTTATCAACCCTTCCAAGTAGTTCGAGATTGTCTTCATATTGCCTGTACCAAATCTTTTAGCAAATGTATCCTATAAAAATATATTTTGTGTGTCTTCAAGTCAGGAATAATAATGCTCGCGCTTTCCCACCGCTGGGAAAGTAATGATTTAACATCCTGTCCTCCATGAAGGCCTGTTTTGTTATGCCAGGACGCGGGATAATAGATCAATAAAGTAACACACTGTGCATAAAATGAAGTAGACATCATGAAATCATTGGGTGAGGGTGACGATGCGAAGCGTGCTTTTGATTTGTCTGTTGGCGCTCACGCTGCACATCTTTACCCCCGAGGCTCGGTCACTGACAGCCTTTTTACTTGCTTGTTTAAATGATTTACGCATGTGGGATTTCAACACTTATAGCGGCACTGTTATAACTAGTGCTACAAGACAAAGTTTTAAGTAAATAATAAAAGTAATTAATGACACAAATAAAGGTTGTTATATTATTTAGTTTATTTAAACTATCGAAAATGAATCATTTTGTGGATAAAAAAGGTGTTATGTGTCACGTACCTCTGAAATGTTTTCTGTTTTACGCAAGTCATTTTTATTTATTTTTTTACAAATGTTATTACTATTTTAGTTTCCCCAAACCCCACTGACTTTCCTGTATCAACAGGATGTGATGAATGCCTACACACATACACTACTGTATATGACTAACTGTCCCTGCGCGTGTCCCCCATTCCAGCCACCGAGAAACCAGGGGCCAGAGACTCTTCTCCGACCTCGGGCACGGACAGGGACTCTCCGGACCTGGTGCTCAAGTCTGAACCAGACGCCAAAGACGACGACGAGGAGGATGAGCACAACAACAACAAAAGCAGCGACGAGATCATCTTGGAGGAAAGCGACTCCGAAGAAACAAAAAAAGACGAGCTAGAGGATTGGAAGAAAAGGGACGAAGACAAGAAGCCGTGTCGCAAGAAGAAGACGCGCACGGTCTTCTCCCGCAGCCAGGTGTTCCAGCTGGAGTCCACCTTCGACATGAAGCGGTACCTGAGCAGCTCGGAGCGGGCCGGCCTGGCCGCATCCCTCCACCTTACGGAGACTCAGGTGAAGATCTGGTTTCAGAATAGGAGGAACAAGTGGAAAAGACAGCTGGCCGCGGAGCTGGAGGCCGCTAACCTGAGCCACGCCGCGGCGCAGAGGATAGTCCGAGTGCCCATTCTCTACCACGAAAACTCGGGTTCGGAGGGTGGGGGCACCACTGCCAGCGTGCCCGTGAGCCAGCCGCTGCTCACCTTCCCGCATCCCGGCGTCTACTACTCCCATCCCATCGTGACATCTGTCCCGCTGCTCAGACCGGTCTGAAAGTAGGATGACAGAGTTTTGTGGCACAAGTTAGTGTCTCTATTCATTAAAATAAATAAAAAAGAAAGAAAGGAAGAAAAAAAAAGATTATTTTTATACAACTTTGCGACTGAAGACACTAAAAGAAAAAGAAAACTTAGCTAAGACTGTCACTGTCAGGCAAACATGGACCCATTTGACAAATACTGTCGTTTCCCATAAGGGTGCACTTCACATGTTATTATTATTGTTATTATTATTATTGTATAAGCTCAATAATTCTGACAATGCCTATTTTTTTTATTAATTTGCTTGTTTTAATATCATGATAACTGTTGGGCAGGCCAACACCGGTTGATTTATTAAAACAAACAACCAAGCAAACAGACAAAAAAAAAATAAAAAATAAAAATAAAAAACAAAAAAAAAAAACACAACAAAAACTGGCGACCTGAAGTCTCGGTCTGCTCATCAACTATCACACTGATCTGATTTCAGTTACGTTTCCTGATATGATGTCACGCTGATGTGCAATATGTGCGCTGTGAGTGAGTGATCCTCTAAATGGGAAACACATGTTTTGCCACCTATTCATGTTGGGACACTGATGAGTCTTTCTTTTAGTTTTTTTTTTTTTAATTTTTCTCCTCTTTTAAAAGCGCTTGACGAAGGACAATCAAGACACTCCAAGTTGTAAATTACACACGTGGCTTTATGTTTCAGTAACTTCTGTCGCTCCCTCTACACAGACGCCTCTTTTCAAGCACAAGTCTCCTAAGATGCTTTGTGTTTTTGTACAGGAGTGGTTAAAGTCGACTACACTGGTGTTAACAAAAAAAAAAGAAAAAAAAAAGATGTAAATGTATATATTTAATGAAGGGTGGGGAAAAGAGCCTCCGAATAGGCTTCTACTTTGTACAGTGAAAACGTTTTGATATTGTATTGATGAAACATGTTGTGAAATAAATGGAGCGGATTCCTTATGTTTTTGCATTATTTTACTCGAGGACACACACACACACACACACACACACACACACACACACACACACACACACACACACACACACATATATACACGTACATACATACATTCACACACACACACACACACACACATTTTTACATTAAGAGTGGTTTGTTCAATTATGCGTAATTGCCATCATCTTGCCCAAATGAGGGGTGATGTATTCACAGAAAGGAGGTTACTAGCTACTGTTTTATGCGGGTTTTTTTCTTTTAACCCAAGCATTCATTTGTGAGCGTGTGCGCGCGTTTATATCAAGATGTAACGCCTATTCTCTGACGATTGTTTTGTTCTTGCAGGATGCCGTATACTTTCCTCTTACCCCAAAATAATACGTTTTTGTCTCATAATAGTATACCACGTACACGTTCATTTAACCTCGACATTTTATTAATTTGTTTTTGACAACCTTAAATGAAAATATCTCTTTGCAATGGATGGTTGTTGTGGCACAGTGATGTAAGTGATGTAACAGAAGCAGTATGCGCACTGTTTTAGTTTAGTGGGTTCAACTGTAAATAAAACCAGTCAACATGTCCACATCTTCGATATTTTAAATTAGTACCTCATCCGAGAAACTCGATGTAAATCTTGAAATCACAGACTGATTATTAAACTGTTAATGTGAAGGATCCTACAGATGCCACTGGACAGCGGAAGAGACTAACTTAGGCTACTGAAGACATATATATACCTTTACTGATGAGTTTATGAAATTATTTAGAGACGAAAAACAAGTTCAATTAAAATGCAATTAATTTCCATAAAAAGTAATCCCCCGCAGCGAAATTAATTTAAAAAAGAACGAAGAATATATATATATATATATATATATATATATATATATATATATATATATATATATATATAAATAAAAAGGAATAAAATGAATGATGAATGATGAATGACACAAAACAGAATGGAATTCCATTTGTTCAGAATTGTCTGCAGGTTGGACGTCAAACTACCAAGAATGAGCCAGAAGAGGTTTACAGGAGGAATTTTACCTGTAGGCATTTCTTTTCATATTTATTTACATGACGTGTTTTACAGTTTTCTATGTATCTTCTAAACTTCTGGGACATAAATGCAGAAATGCTTCAAATAAGCGGGAGGACGCCAGTCAGCTTTTTTTTTTTTTTTTTTTTTTTTTTAACCTAGCAGTTATTGGCAATACATTTATTTTAATTATGAGTACAATCCTCAAGTTTTTTTCGAAACTCAAACCACTTTCTATTCTTCATTAAATTAAAAGTCCAAACAAGCGTTGATCAGCACTCTGCATAACAGTTTTCATCTCTTCAGGAGTCTTAAACCCAGTTCAACTAACCTGTTTACCCTGAAACGCGCGGAGTAAAAATGGCTATTAATCCCTGGTACCGTTTTGAGCAAAAAATTGGAAATAATCTCTCAAAGAAAACATTTAAACGTCAAAAACTGAACAGATGAGCTCATGCGTAAATCCATCTGCAAAGCACGTGCTTTTTTCAGTCAGAGCAACCTTTAAGGCATGCATTGTTTATATCTGCAGGCTAATACGGTTATTGGATATTAATCAGTCACCTATAAACTATCTATGATGACCTCATCAACAGACAAAAGGTTCATTCAAATATCATCAGATCGCCCAATTATTGACGCGCACCTACCATGCACACTCAGCACGGCCCCCATTATCGCAAATTAATAGATTAGTATGGCATTATTCCTCTGGCATATATCGATTCGTGAACGTCTGCGGCACGGCTGCGACAAGGAAAGAGTCGCGTGAATCGGCTCTGCTTATGACCTTGATTCGCGCGCATAAATTGAAAAAATTACCACTCGATAATTTCCATTTGTCCGACATCTTTATGTAAAGGAGTAAAAGGAGCGGGGCCAAAATCAGATAAAACAGGACATTTTCGCGAACGGGGACAAACGGACGTGACCGAGGACAGCGCTCAGTGTTTTACATTAAAATGTAGAGCTGAATGGGTCACGTTGAGCCCCATCACGGGCTTCAGTGCCAGTTGGAGGCGCACAAGTGGCCAGAGCACCTAAGTGATGCTCACCTCCTCCTGCAGCTGCTGCCTGCTCACATTTAAGTTTGTTATAGAGATTTAAGCTTTCAGAAGAAAAGGTTTTGTTATGGCACAGTTTGCAGATATAAGTTTTGGCAGATTCCCAGATTATATATCACACGGATCCAGTGATGCAAAGCAAATATATCCAATAATTTTTTTTCTTCCTTTTTACAACCAAAGACTTTAACACTTTAAATGTGTAAGACTGTGCACCCCCCCCCCCCCCCCCCCCACACACACACACACACACACATACACAAAAAGCCTCTTTATTGGCTGCCTCTGGCAAAGTGGCCAATTGGATTTGTTCAAGAAACTTCAAGAATATTCTCAGAAAGACCTTCTCCAGGCATACACTACCTGCATATTTTCAGGCTAAAGCAGAAAAGAAAAACAAAACAAACAAAACACTCTCCGAGTCAAAAATCATGTATTTAAACAAATATTTTTGACGGTTCTTGAAGAGGAAATCTCGATTTACACCGATGCCATTCGCTTTTCTGATTGAATGTGAACATCAGATTTTCATCAAAGTTCTATTAAGTGAAACATAGGTTGCGGAGCACCGTCTGATTGGAACAGTTTAAAATTTAATTGTGTTTTTAATTTGACATATAGTTGCTGTGAAGAATGACACTGAAACGCCGGGGGGCGGTCGATTTTCTTAATTTCTCCCCCAGGAATTGATGAGTCTATCAGGGCAATAGATTGGAAAGCCATTAAAACTCAATGGTTAGGTTGTTAATTGGAACTTGATGGATAGGGGCCCTTGGATAGGCTGTACTGATCCAATCTTCCTGACTTTGTGTTTTCCAATAAATTACCCAGTTCATTTCCACACTCAGATTACATAAATTGTACACCTCCAGGGCTGCTGCTCTGCTTGCGTTTACAACTCTCTCTCTCTCTTTCGCTCTCTCTCTCTCTCTCTCTCTCTCTCTCTCTCTCTCTCTCTCTCTCTCTCTCTCTCTCTCTCTTTCACATATACAGAAGCATGTGCACGCACTCACACAAACGGCTCCTGAAAAAAGAGCAGGGCCTGCTTTCTTGAATGAAAATCGAAACATAATCAACGTTTATACTTAGAAAATTTATTGATATCATTTTCTCTGGTAATTTCCTTATTTTAGAATTGGACACGCCATATATCATAATACAAACGTGTAAAAGGGTCTTTGTTTAATATTTATCGAAGCTTGATTTCCAGATCAAAGCGCCTCATAACTTCATCTGTCTTCCTCAGAACCCCTTCCCCTGCTAAAGATCTTGTTCAGTTATTGCGGTAGGGCGCCCATATACGCCACCTATCATGGTGATATAGAGCACGATCCTAGACCCAATCTTTGCTGTTTGGGCCTCGCCAGGAAATTTCCATAACAGAAGCAACTACCCTGCTTTCGACTGACCAATAAACGCAAACTCTGACATGAAAACAGCATGTGGAGCATGCAGCACAAAAGAAGTGTATCTTACCATGAATTTATGTTACAGACTGAAAAAACTTTTGCAATTTTTCCTAAAGCTCAGCTTCTCCCCCTGCTGGCTTACAGCTTTTATATATATATATATATATATATATATATATATATATATATATATATATATATATATATATATATATATATATATATATATATATATATATATATATATATATATGTGTGTGTGTGTGTGTGTGTGTGTGTGTGTGTATGTGAATTAACTGTGTGATGCTTTGCAGTCACATAAAAGTGGTGATGGCGGCGACACTGAATGAAAGGTGCGGCACATAAAATGCATCCATTTAAGTGTCATTGCAGATTTCACGCCTTATGTGTAACTACAATAAATCCAGCATCACCTTTGACTCCCCTCGTATATTTGTCCCCCATCGGTAAAACCTTCCCTGCCTCGCTGCCGGTTGAGGATATTTACCCGTGGATCCAGAGAATGACGACAGAACCTGATGCCAGCTGCATCGTCAGCATCATCAACAGCCGCAGCAGAAACGTCAGATCCATAATTAGCTGAAGTTGTGTCTCTATTTCCTGGGTGTCTTAACACCACGTGCAGTTGTAGCTGTTACTGTGGGTGGCTGATTGAAACTGACCATGCGCAATGTGTCCGGGGCTTCCTACCACAGCAGTAAAACAAAAATAGTGTGGCCGAACCTCATCTCAAGCCCCACAGCTATACGAGCAGAGAGGCACTCACACACGAGCGTGCGCACCCTCATCCCCCACCACCTCCAATCAATTAGTCAATCAATTAGCCGACCACTCCACGATCGCGATCGTCAGGAGCCAGATTGGTTCAGTAATGTTCAAATTAATTCTTAATCGTAGATAATGCACGCAGAATGAGTTTATTATTTTCTGGGAAAATGAGTTAGGCCTTTGTCATCTTCCAAAGCTTTGTGCGCCTTTTACAGTGGACAATTTAGAGTAGATGCAACATAGGAAAAGACAGCTTGATTTTTTTTTTTAAATTCAGGTCCTCTGCAGTTGATGGAGCCTTTACCTGGTTGCGCAATTAGAATATTCACAAGAAGCACAGCAGGCCAAATTCTTAAAATGCCAAATATAGCCTATGGGAAATGGGTATGCCTACGATACATTTTCTAAAATTTCCACATGCATTGATCCCATGGCAAAAAAATATAAATAAAAGTTAAATCCGACTCTCTCCGTTAAAGAGTTATCGTAATTGTTGCTGCATGTGTTGTATATTCAGCTGAATGTAGATGTATCCCGCTGCTCTATCGCTGCTCTCTCCCCCTCTTCATCCCATCTCAATGGTTTGACAGGAATTTGAAGTTTCCGGGCTTCAGCTGTAGACTGTGATTGGCCCAGGAGAAGCTTACCTACATGCAAATGAAGCAACGCAACCTTGCTGCCGCTGGTCCAGAGCGCGAGGAGTGGAACCAGGAATACACTCACGTCCCCCGAGCTCCAGAAAAAACACCTCCAACACCTTCATTGTTCAAACTCCACTATTAAACAGGCTGGGGTGGGGAAACAAAAGAAAAAAAAAACCGGACAAAAGACGCTTTCGTGATTTTTACGCACTATTCGTGTAGAAAGCAATCACGGAATACAAGTGGACAGACCGATTCAGTCAATACTTCAATACTGTTATGAAGCGAGAATGAGCGGCGCAGAGGACAGCGGGAGCAAGTGCTCGTCGGGCCCGATTTCCAGCTTTACCATCCAGTCTATTCTGGGCACGCCGTCCGATGAGCCGCGCTCCGGGACCAAGGACCTATCCAAGGGGCCGCCACCCCCTCCGCCACCGCCGCGGAGGCGGTCACTGTCGGTGTCTTCCGAGGAAGAGTGCAGCGGCGGGGAGGACTCAGCGGACTGTTTCTGCTCCGACACGAGCCACAGCGAGCCGTGCACGCGGCACCAAGCCCATAACTTCTCCTGTTTAGGTCAGAAATTTATTATTATTATTGTTACTATTATACCATATTATTTGGTTATATATATATATATATATATATATATATATATATATATATATATATATATATACATACACACATACACAGACGCGTGTATGTATATATATATATATATATATATATATATATATATATATATATATATATATATATATATATATATATACACACATATACACATAACTTTAACACTAAAACACACCACATCCGTGTCCACTTTGTTCGTAATGTGCAGCGGGACAGGGTAAGGTCGTCTGTTTAGCCCTCTGTCTTCTATCTCATTTCAAATTTAATTGAGCCTGATAATTGACGAAACATGTTCGCACAACGGCTTGCACGTCGTCAATTGAGCGTTAAAGTGTGGAATTGAATTAATAGTGTATAGCTACACCGTGCATAACATCATTGTGATTATTTATTTATTTTTTTGTGTGTGCAAATATATATTTATATATATATATATTTATATATATATATATATATATATATATATATATATATATATATATATATATATATATATATATATATATATATATATATATATAGTTTAAAAAAGCAGCCTTAAATTTCGCGGGAGAGTCACAAATCCTCCTCATGCTTCATTCAGGTGCCGCTAAAGGACTTCTGTCCGGAAACGAAGGGCTGGCGCGGCGGGCTCACCTGTCACAGCCTCTGCTGCAGGATTATAAGGAGGAGCAAGAACGGCCGTGCCATCAAATGTCACCTCTCTCGGACGAGAGACAGACGGACGGCGCAGACAAGCAGAGCAACTCGGCCAAGAAGAAGACGCGCACGGTTTTCTCGCGGAGTCAGGTGTACCAGCTGGAGTCCACCTTCGACATGAAGCGGTATCTGAGCAGCTCGGAGCGGGCCTGCTTGGCCTCCAGCTTGCAGCTGACGGAGACTCAGGTCAAGACGTGGTTTCAGAACAGGCGGAACAAGTGGAAAAGGCAGCTCTCAGCTGAACTGGAGGCGGCGAACATGGCCCACGCCTCTGCACAGACACTAGTGGGGATGCCGCTGGTTTTCAGAGATAACAACTTACTGCGTGTACCAGTTCCCCGGTCTATCGCCTTTCCAACGCCCCTTTATTACCCGGGGAGCAATCTGCCAGCGTTACCTTTATACAACCTGTACAACAAAATCGAGTATTGACTGACTGTTCTGTATGTTCACCACTGCAGTTCACGCAAAAACACATTACTAACCATTACCACATTCTCATGTCTCTCCACAACACTTGTATATTAATTGTATAATTTTATTTGTTGGGAAAAAAAAATCTTATTATGCAACAACTAAGTCTCACAAGAAAGCAATCAAGCTTCCCTATATGTATAAAATACACCGTGTGTATAATTATTAACAATTTTGTACTTTTATTTCGTTTTCTTTCTTGTTCTGACTAAACTCTGGATTTGTTCATGCATATCTCATTCCAGAAAATTGGATTAAAACAATAGTTGCTTTTGCATATTTTATTTATAACTGGGTTGGCAAAATAAAAAAGGCTATAAATCCACGAATTTATTTTACCAAAGGACAAACAAGACACAATTCTTCCATATGAGGGAAATATATATTATATATATTTTTTGTTTTTGTTGTAATTTAAAACATCAGATATAACCACATTCAATAAATTTTTCTATTTCAGTGGTGTTATTACTTTTTTTTTTTTGCATAAAAACTCATTTCACTGATGACTACTTTTCATCAGACAGGAAACACTTGTAATGTAACATTATTATTATTTTTATTTTGTGACACTTTTGTGTCCCCTGAGGAGCGCAGAAACAGAATTCTGCTGTAAACTACAGTGTGATCTATGTAAAAGGTTTGTTATACAGTCATATCAATTTTTATTGTAGCTGTAGTAATTATCCTCTGAATCATTCCCTAACTGTTTCACACTGAGAGAATCTTTAGCTTTTACCCCCTAGAATAAAGGGGCAAATCCTGAATCATGTTACGTAAACTCACATAAAACCATGCTGCGTCCAGTGAATTTTAGCTGTCTCTCCTACAAGTATTAGGTTGAGGTTTTTGACAGGTGTATTTTAATTCTATCTTATGTGAAAAGAAAACACATTTTCAGGACTGCAGTGTGAAATGTAATGCAGTTATTCATCTAAGAAGGCGAATACAGCTGCTTGATTCCTCAACCTACAAGCAGAATAAAATATCGAGCTTTGTCTAAAACTTCTTGTGTTTTTATTAAATCATATCTTTATATTAGTCAGTTTTGTAATCATAAACATTACAAGTGATTACAGCCCCAGAGGTGGTTTACAAGAAGTAGATGAAGTAGATTTCATGCTGGAAATGAGACGCACGATATCTTTAACCAATCAAGCCTCTGGGCGGGATCTTCTCTCATTTGAAGTCAGCCTCCAAGCGTGAGGCCTTGGAAGAGGAAACCTAAGATGTAAAAGTTCAAGACTCCGGCTGATATTGAGCTGTACTCCTTTTCTACTGGCTGCAACGGATCAGCCGCACTTTGAATTCTCTATAGTGTGTCTTTATACTTCAAAGGGTCAGTTCAGTTTTTAATTTGTTGAAGCTCAGCACAACAAATTAAATCAAATTACATTTCTCAAAGAGAGAAAAGAAAACATATCAGTTCAGTTCATGCAAATGCCGAATGCACAATCTGCCATACTACCAGCCAAACACACTCTCACACTCAGATGCAATAAGACTGTATCATTTACTAGCTTTTCTTGGGTGTCACATCCCCCGTCGCCTCAACCGAAAGTCTCTGTACTCATCCCACCACTGTGCACTAATGGCTACAAACCCAGCAGAATCACGACTAGCCTGGCTCTGCTGCTTTCAGATTATGCCTGACCCAATTTCTGCAACAGCCGCCCTGTGTTTCTGGGAAAATGGAAAGCGTTAGACAACAGCAGTGATTTATGGGTAACTCCGGCTACAGCGAGAAACTAAGGTGCAAGAGGATGGATTTGTGACAGATAGAAGAGGGAGAGAAAAGAGAGATGGAGAGAGGGATAGGGAACAGCAACGATGAAAAGGAGCAATAGCTTTGGTCGAATGAAGCTGTTTATTAGTTTCCAAGTGGTCATTATGTCATCATGTGTGACAGAAATGTGATGCTCTTTTGGATAGATGTTTGTGGCCCACTGACTTTTAGGAAATCTGCATGACCTGCCACCTTTTTTTTTTTTTTTTTTTTTTTTTTGATTTACAAGGCAAGGAGGGAGGGAGATGTGTAGAGATGCTGCAAGGAAAGAACACAAGCCGGAGACAGAGAGTGAAGGAGAGGAAAAGGTGGGAGGCAGAGGGGGTGTTCGGTAACTATGTATCACTACAATGGCAGGCATGAATTACAAATTTTAATAGCGAGGCAATGAAAATGATTTGAAGTGGTTTAAACGGCAAAGAGACAGCGACTGGCATGGTGATGAAGATTTGTTGAGATGATATGTTGTGCCTTAGGATTCATCAAACCTGCCTGCTAAGGTGAAAAGCAAGTGTAATTCACTCTGCGGGATAATTTATGATGGGAGTAATGGAAGCTGTGGGCTACACAGTGTGAGGAGGAATAGGCAAAGGCAGAGTGCACTGGGCAAACTGATGCTCCAGATAGTTTTAAAGCATATTTACAGGACCATTATGATTCAAAAGAAAATATTTCAACAGGTATCAGCTCTTTTAGATTTTTAGATAAAACGATGAGGATCAAAAGTAAGTTAATCACAACTCCATTCAATTTAAACAGACTGCAAAAACATTATCTACTCTTTTAAAACTCTCCTCTAATATAAATCAAGGTCTCATTTTTACATAGTCCAACATTTAATTATTTATTTGGACACAAGCTTTACAAGTAAAGTTACAGCTCATTTGATGTAAAGACGACATGGGTGACTATATGTTAAAGTGGAGGGACACAAAGTGTAACTCCACGAGTCGATGTGGAGCGTCGAGTCTGCCTCAAGACAGGAGTTTTAAAAGCGATCGCAATGCATTAAGCCAGACAACTCTGAAGAGCTGTTTGCCCCCTAAATGAATTTGAGGGGAGTGTAACAAGGTTTTTGAGGCAGGCCCTGTCATCCGCTGGCTTTAACCAGCTTCTGTATTTATGGGTTAATGGTTAAAAAGGAGAGCTCGGAGCAGAAGTGATTTTTCATGATTCTGTTTCATATCAACTGGAAATGAAGAAGCTGAAGGGGAATTGTGTTTGTCCCCCCCTCCACGCCCCATCCACAGCCCCTTGCCCTTAACAGGAGAGGAATATGCTATCAGGAAAAGCGGCCTAGTAGCATATTCACCCTTCCAAGTCCATGTAGGCTGACTGCACGCAGTGGGATGTCAAATGAGTTAAAATCATTATGTGACTGGCTTCATAAATGTGGCAGATTTTGAGATGTTTGTGACTAAAAGGTAAAAGCAGCTCTGTAATTTGAACCAAATGAAAAAGAAAGAAAGAAAGGAAAAAAAAACTCTTCAAGTCCCAAATCGAACTCCACAAGAACAATGTTTAACCAGAAATGCGAATAAGCCGTTGGACGGCAAAACTACATTATGTTCTATCTAAATCACCCACCATTTCTTAAACTGTCGATTTTAAAGTGCCACTCATGTCACAATATGCATCAGAGTATTATAGAATACAGTTGTAGAGAATTCACCTCCGGAGATAAGTCCATTAGCATTACCTTTTGCACAGTAATGGCTGATCTGCAATTTTCTGCTCTCCGTTTTGTATTTGTGAGGATAATAGGGGGGATTATCTTAAAGGCCTTATGCTACACACTCAAGTGTGAGACCACCGAGACAGAAAGCTATGCAACAGTTGTTTTCACATCCTCCCCTCTGCTCCCTCTGCTCCCTCTGCTCCTAGACCCTCTCAGAGAGAGGCAAAGAAGATAAAGCATGTCATTATTCTATTAAAGACCTACAATTTTTGTAATGGGACTTGCAGTGGTCGGCAGAAGTGCAGGCAGCTTCTTCAATATCCTGGACATTATTTGCTCGTTTAGTTAAATGATGTTTCTAATTCCCTCATAATTACTTGTAATGAGGCTGTCTCCCTCGTTTTGATGCGGCTACATCTTAATACAGTGTGGCATTCTTTTTTAGGGATAATTACCTCTCATGAGGCTGGGGGAGCAAGGCCGGGGTTTGCTGTGCAGTGCACACGTGGCAAATTGGCTTGTTTCCTGCCATCTTGTCTTCCTGCAAATTGGTAAATTAAGTTTCTCGGTTGGAGCATTAGAACTGTTAAGTTTGCTTTCTCGGCTGGTTCAAATGATTTGCTTCTCTGACAGAAAGACACTTGTATACCCTGTGTCTCTGTATTGTGTGTTTATATTGGAGCAATATGACATTTTGAAAATATTTCAGATTATTTGGACATGCATTATAGATCACAGAGCATATTCCTGATTTATTTTAAAGAGTGAAGGTTTTAAAAACGTGATGTTTTCATGAAGGGAAGAAAATGCAGCAGTCAGAGATGTCTGAGGAACAATGTCATAATTGTCTTCTCGATAATATTTAATTTTGGCAATAGTAAATACATTAACACCGTTTGATGCTTCATTGCTCACATTGTAAGATTTTAAAATGCTTCTGCTGAGAATAGATGCTCTCCTCGCCGCCTCCCCTCGGCCAGCAGACCCATCAGTGTTGTCCCTCTGAAATTATCCAGCTGCCGTACTCAAACCGCAGCCATTGCAGGGTTGACTGAGGGGTTTTTATTTCTAAGTGCTGATGTGTCGCAGACAGTTTGGCTCTACAAGGGCCTGTTACACGCCGATTAAAGAGAGGGAAGGAGTGCTCCCGCAGGGCGGCCTTGTACATTTACCCTGACCACAAAAAGGTCTAACGTTTACGCCCTGGTGCTGACATGACCTTCAAACAAGGTCCCTCTGCTGCCTGGGTGGATACTGGAACTGTCTGGAGGAGACCTGCAGTGCACCTAACAGACAGACAGGAAGAAGTCATATCTTGATATCAGAAATGACCCGCTATATCCTTGGAAGTAAGAAGATATGGCTTTTATCTGAAAATACAGTCACTTTTTGCACTTATACAGCATTATTGCATGTGATTGTGTATTTCCAAAAGGTTTTTTTTTTTTTTTTTTTGTCAATTCCCTGCATGTTAGAAAATAGCATGTCAAGTGTGTCTCCATTAAAAAGAGCAAACTGAACATACTGAAACAAAAGCCACTAAATAATTCAGATCCGGATTCATTCAGTCATCAATCATCTCTTGGATGAAGCTAAACATGACTGGATATTGTTTTTATTTACGAGAACATAAACAGATTCTCAAGTGATTTCTTTGTCTTTGCCGAGTCAGCGATCTATTTGTTATGAGACTTGATATTGAGGTCTCCTTAATAAAGAGAGTAGGAGTCTCTTTGTAAAGACCAAGTGGTCTCGCTCAGCTGCAGAGGTCTGGTGTACGGAGAGATGATCTGTCACTTCAGTCGGAGACTGACTGCTGACCACATAGCCTGCAGCGTAGCAGCGGGGAACACAATGAAAGCAGAACACTATCACCTGACAGCTAATTAGGGATCACTCCCCTGGAAGGGAATACATTGTCTTTGAGGGAATGAGAGGAAGAAAGCAAAGGGTCACTAAAATCCGTGTGAAGCGTCAGTCAAAGCCACAAGCCACCTGCAGTTTCTAAAGGCAGCTCCTTGAAGAGTGCATGTTTGGTTATCACGGTTACAAATTGTTAACCGAATGTAATTATAGTGGTAAAAATCCCAAATGAACTGTTTCAGCTTGTCTGTCTTGTATGCACTGGGTTAAACTAAAATACAAACCTCATATGTCAAGATTAATAGTCTCTTTAATATTTCAAACTTCAGTGACACCAATTGTCGCCAATTTTGTGTGCTAGTGTGTTCATAATTGTGGTACTGAGTGTGTGCAATTGTGTGTGTGTGTGTGTGTGTGTGTGTGTGCATATGCACATCCAGGGGTGTGAGCCTGGTTTATAGTAGAGACCAGGGAATTTCTATGAAAACACATTTGCAACCATTAGTTGAGTGTAAGGTTTCATGTGTAGAGTGCATCCTTTGGACTGGTGTCAGAGTTTCTGTGAGGCTCTGCGGCAGCCTCTTTAGGAGGGACATTGCTGAGAGGTGGAGGATGGAGCTGGCGGTTGGGGAGTGGGAGGGGGTGAGCTGGAGCCTGGGCGTCCCACCAGCAATGCATCACGGCAGGCAGGGTGTAACCTGAGCCGCCCTTCTGGCCCCAGTGTGGCCTGCAACAGCGCTCTCCCTCTCGGCCTTGTTTGCACTCCCAAGATGCTTTTAAAGAGATTTGGTGAGCGAGAAAACAGTTCTTCAAAAGAATTGTCGTCACATTAGAAAGGAATTAGCCAGGCCCGAGGCCAAGGATTCCCTGTTCTGACTAATTCTGCACCTCTCAACAATTCGTCTTGGTGCTCGGCGGCTTGTGTGGCGTGCTCAGCGTGTGTGTGGTGTGGAGGGCGTGTTTTGGAGGAGACTCCCATGGTCCCGCAGGTAGACAAACCTTAGAGAGGTCACTGGGAAAGGTTACAGAGTAATCTATCTAACTCACGTTCGAGAACTGAAAGATTCATAAGCAAGTCATTACGGCCACAGATAGTTAAAACAGCTTAAATGGAACTGTGAGAGGAATGTCATTGTTTATTTCAGCGTACAGTTCAGAAGACCAATTACGCTCTTGAAATTCACTTTTGTTGTTTTTCCCAACTACTTATTACTAAGAGTAATTAATACAGTAATCTTATATAGTAGCATTAAAAATAAAAACAAAAGAACAACTTTCATTTGCTGGTCATCTAAAGCCCTAATAAGAACACAGGCTCCATTAATATCATTTTTCAGGTCAATGCAGGAAAACCATTTCAGCACTTGGCCACCTGTTCTTGGCCAAGCCTGCAGGGCCCACTGGCAACAACCTTTTCCTCTCACTATTAGGCAAACTAATCTGATTGAGAGAAAGATGGAGGCTGGGAGGGGCAGAAACTTGCAAACCACATGCTGCAGGGTGGGACTCGACACCACCTCTTTTCCAGTGTCTCTGATGGTTGAAGGGTTACAGCAGGATCAGGCTGACAGACACGCAAGAAATGGGGCAGAGGGAAAGAGGCAGAAAAGAAAAAGAAAACAAAGGTCTGGGTCCATTTAATAGTTTTTCTTGTAGTTGCCTATAGTATTTTTATTTTAAATCATATATTGCTCACAAGTGTTCCAGCATTTGAACCATTTCCATGCATATAAACTCAATGAAGTTTAGAGAAACTGTCCTGGAAAAAAAAACAAAAATAATAAAAAAAGTACTTATAAGCCATTAACGTTTATGTGGTAAAAAACTGGGAGGTGTGTGAAAGAAAACATACGATAGTTAAACTTGCAGAATCCAGAATTGGCACGAAGCAATTGGCCAATTAGGAAGTGGCCCCATCATGACAAGCTCATTTGCAAAGGGAAGGCTTAACCCTCGGGGTTCGAAGGTCGGGATCAAAGGGTGTCCCCCATGGGACTGCACAGAGATCCTCGGAGAAACGCTGATCCCAAGCTTTTGTAAAGGAATCTTCTAATTACAATAAATCTCCACTGCAAGGTAAAAGACAGGAGAGCTTGATACAGTGGCTATATGATAGCTGTATCCTGAGGGCCTGTAGGTAGTCTATAGATGTCTGGGTGGAAGAGTGATAGGAGATAGTGGTTGCCAATAGGGTTGTGGCCTCTCATTTGCCCAGGTCAGAACCTCAGAGTGTGATCACAGGTTTGGCGGATAAGACTGACCAGCACCTCTGAGCCTTTATAGCCTCTGGTGTGTAACCGGGTCTTTGACCTTGCCCACAGATTAGTATCAGTGTCAGTGGTGGTACAGGATTGAACTCTCCTATTCGTAGGCCTCTTTCTTTTATTGTCTTGTTTTCGCACGAGGGTATTTCAAGCTTGTGTTCCCCTCAGCTGAAAAGACACTTCAAATCTTGACTTTAGCCCTCTACTCTGAACGTTTGTGAGCTGTACTCAGATCTGTTGCCCTCAATATTAATAGTTTGACTATTTCAAAGACATGGTGTGTTTCGTGATGGCTCTGAAGCTCTAAACATGTACTCCATTACAGCTTCATGTACATTATAGCAACACCAGTGTTAGATGCATGGCATGGTCTTTGCTATTATTGCACCTGAAAAATGTAGAAATTTAAAGTTATAGCTTTAATGCTCAGTGGTCTAGATACTCAGTCTCATTTGCAGAGCGGCCACCTCTGTCCCACTTCAAGCAAAGTTTATATGATGCTCTCTTTGCTTCCCAGTGGGCACGACAGTTGACCAAAGGGGGGGAAATGGGGGTGGGGTGGTGGTGGTGGTGGTGGGGTAGTTTGTTCTTCCTGCAATTAGCATTCACGCTTAGCTAGGCAGAACTAATGCAGCGAATCTTTGAGTCTCAGCTTACCTGTCCTCCCATGCTGGAGTTCCTGCAGGCCAGATTAAACTGTAGCGAGACGACAAACTGCCCCCCCCCCACCCCGTGTATCCATTACAAACCTTTTATTATTAGCTGTGTTATTGGTAATTCCTGTTGAATAGCCATGTCAGAAACTATGCATTGGCTGAGGCAGCCTTCAAATAAAACAGGATATTGCACGAGTTTGGATAACATGCCAGTGACACTGTAATTTTGAAAACAAACAAGAGTGAGAATCACGCCTGCACTGGCAGCAATGTGCAGCAGGGCTGCTGCAGGGCATAACTCCCAGCGGCACATTTTGATCTGACCTGTTTTCAAGTGATGGGTTTCCCTTGACAACAGTTAGTGCTGTCACATTTCAACACATACTCGCGTCTGCTCTCAGACGTCACTCCCCGATGACTTCATTTATATTTCATGGCCTCGTCTTCATGTGACATCTTCTATTTGCACCCGTCTCCATTCAAATGTTCCCTGCCTTTATTTTGAAACTAACTTTTGTATCTGGCAAGGTCATTTACACTGCCTTCTTTAGCATTTAGGTCAAGACTGTATTATCTCATGACTCCCTTGTTAACTGGGGCAGGATCAGGATATGGCCTCTCGATGTCACCATTAAGGGATATGAATGAAATTGCAATGATCTCATGAGTGTTAAGTGACATCAAAATAGCCACATAGTAGAGTTTGTCACATATTCCCTAGAAGTTTTATTTCTATGTTAATAATTGTAAGTCTTTGCATGTAGTTTTAAATGTCAACACAGAATCAGAGTAATAATGGGGACATAATTATAAAACAAACACCAGACAATGACTGTTTTTCAACCCAGTGTTACTTCATTCTCTCCTTCCAAGTATGTTGATTTCCTGTGTTTATTCTCGGCTAATCATTAGCATTTGTCTGAAGTGTTGTCTTATCAGTTACAAACAGGTACAAGCGGTACAAGTGGTCCCAATTGATCCAATAAAGATTCCCACCGTCATGAGGCCACTGTCTAGTCGCACTGAGCCCAAGAAGAGACGCTGCTCTAAATCAATAAGTCTTCCTGTGTCACCGGCTCTGCCAAAGGCCACACTTCCAGTAGCCAGTCGCTGTGAACACGTGAGGCAGTGTGAGAAATCATTCGAGTATACGCGATACTGCAACAGTTGCATGCCTGATATCAGTTGTTTTCCAGCAACTTGACACTTTGATGTTGCAAATATGATTTGAGAACACTTGTGAAAGCATGATTCAGTCAGATTTTATTTTTTTTTTAAATATGCCTCCAAAACTGTTAGAGTAATAGCAGCTGGAATTGATGGGCAGTAATTTCTACGAAAATTTGCAGAACATTCTCCCAAACAGTTGGAGGCGGTTTCTTTTAATTAATGTTGTTGTCAGTCCTTTGACGTACACGGCTTTAGCAGAAATGCAGAAAACGCTGAAACAATTTGCAGGGGAATTACAAAGGAATTTTGATAAAGAATTTTGCTGCTTGTCACAAAATCAAAACCTGTCTAAATTGCTTGAACTAAACACAACATTTTGAAAGGTATTACAAATATCCCATGAATATATTTTAAGTTTAAAGTACAGCTCCAAGTACCTCTGTTGCTCGCTCTAATATTCCCGTGTGTATCATCATGCCTCCTTGTTGAACCATGGCTACTTCCCTCTACTTGATGTCCAATCTAAATAAAAAAGATTGTGATATAATAAAAGACCTGCAGTCCCTACTTATACAGTACTTATTGAGTGGAACATTGAGATTTATACAACTCATCTCAATGGTAGAGAAAAGGAGTGAAAGAGGCAAATAATATTTCTCCATGATTGTGAGGAGGGGTTAAGGTTACCAACTAATTTCCCAGTCCTTACCTGCCAATAGGACTACATCCGGTCTCTTTAGTGTTTTTCAACCAGGAACAGTACAATCTGTTATACTGTAGGGGTCATCAGCTCTTCCTCAGCCAATGATTACAATTACCTGTTTTTCTCCCTCCCTCCCTCCATCTATCCCTCCTCCTCTCCCTCTCTCTTCCCCTTTTCTCCATTGAGCTATTACCCTAACTGGCTGTTGTGGAGCAAAGAGGAGATGTGTGGAGAACAAGGCAGGCTTTTATGGACTCCCCACCAGCACCACTCCACACCGCTCCATTTTGAAATTATCGGGTCCCTTTGCTTTTGAAGTCTCTGTATGCGCACCCTCCTATTTACGAGATGGCTACGTACTTAAAGGTCACAGGCTGATCAAGAGGTCTAAAAGATGGCCTTTTCACTGAAAGCACTGCAATACTGTGGCTTCCAGAGGCCACATCTGTGGGAAAAAAAGGAAAATAAAATGCATCACTCCCCCAAAGTCAGGCATATTCAGAGTTTAATGTACAATTCCATTTACCCTGAAAAATGCTGCAATTGAGAATAGAATTCACAATGAGCAAAGCAATTTATCAGTACTTTTTTGTCCATTTCTGCTGGTTCAGGCAAAAGAATATTTTACTCACCAATTACTCGCAGGTCATTTTTGTAATATGTCAGGCTCTAACTTTGTTTGATCATGAGACCTTCAATCTGTCTTGTCCAACACAATTGACACATTTGCTGGAAACTAGAGCATTTGTGGCAGTGTCCATGCTGGAAAATAAATAAAATGTTTTCTTACTGACCATACCAAATTGTAAGCTGTTTGAATATCCATCCACATCCAGTTTCTATAACCGTTTCATCCTGTTCAGGGTGGCAGTGGGGCTGGACTCCAGCTCAGCTCTCAGTCTTTTTTCTATTTTGCCTTTATACATACTTTTGTCTTCCCATCATTCACTGATTTAAGTCTAATCACTTTTACATAGTGTCGTGAAAAGACCACGTGAAAGTGATTGTGCTGCAATACAATGGAAAGTTGATCATGTGACCATCGTGACCAACCTTTGCTGTGGCCCTTGGCATTATGGTATGCAAGGTTAACTGGTCAGTTACGTACCTGAAAAATGTCCATAATTATCACACTATCCTGGTATTTTTTTTTTTTTTCAGCATACTTTCTTTAAGCATATATTTTTAGCATATAAACTTTGTGTTTACATCTTTGGGCATTGTCGTTCATAATTTTGTTTTCCTCAACAAATCTGTCACAATGATATATTGTTTTTCATAGCCTGTTTTCACATTTTCTGCTTACCAACTGTAAAGAAAATGTCTTTATAAAAAAAGAAAAATGACAAAATAAAGCTGCTGAACCTGCACATCAGTGGATTCTGCAACATTTCAACAAATGTACCTTAATGATAATGCTGCACATCTGGTTTAATCGCAGAGATGCAAACAGGTTTAATGACTATTCAGTTACTTAACCTGATCTGCTAGTTACCAGCTGAAGAATAAGCTGCCCCAGATGTTTCCTGGGTCGGACAGTCAGATAACAGAGCCAACAGTGGCCAGGTCCAGCAAGTGGCTGTCCTTTTCAAGAATGTTGCCTCAGCTGACTTCGTAGCAGACTTTAATCCATGCACACTTTGTTGTTTCTCTCTGGCTTAAAGATGCGCCTGCATCACAGGCATCAAATTCTCTTTCCTATCGTCTCATACATTTCAAAATTCATTTTGTTGTAAGCACACCAAAAATATAAGACTATGCCATCTAGTCATTTACTCAGAGAAGAAGTCAAAGAAAGAAAAAAGTCAAATATATTCATGACATCAATATGAGAACACTTTCCCGTTCAAGCTTGAATATATCTTCATTTACAAAGATTATGTTAGGCAACTGTATATAATCTACATTCATAGAGCTTTGACTGACCTGGATGAATGGGGAAGAAATAATAACACTGTAGCTGATTCAGCTGGAGGTTTGTTTAACTAATGTAATTCCCTGAATTAAAATAGTTTGTCTGAGGCTTAATCGCTCAGAACCCCGACGTGACAGCAGCAAACAAAGCTGTACAAAGGCACACAAGCGTTGTTCATCATAAGGTCTCAAACTAAACTCAATCTGTTATTATTATTGATAGTCCTTGCCTTCAGCGTGTCTTATTTATCGACCAGATGGGGTGGTTGAATGCAAGACAGCCATTCGGCATATTCAACGCCACTTTGACCCCGTCTTTTAAAATATGCACACCGGCTGGGTAAGTTGGTAGCAGCGCCAACTTTGAAATTTTATTGATTGCATCACATGTGGTAGCATGATGCATGTTGTATCTGACAACACCATAAGAAGAGAGGCCAGAGCACTAGGACTAATGAAACTGTTTTGAGAGGGGGAGCGCAGAGATGGATGTTGCTTTCTACAACATTAACCTTGCAAATGGCTGCAAGAGCACAGCAATGCCTCATGCCACACGCACGGTCTTGTCAACACACGCTGCCAATGCTAGCAACTTCCTGATGGTTGACATTAATACCAAACCAAAATCCTCAAGCCATTAAAAACACCTGTATTCATGCAGGAGCCTAAAACGAAGTAGTGCATTTCTGAGTATATGGAAAGCCTTTTAACAGCACAACAGCACAAAAACACTAGGTGATTTGAAAAGTGTCTCCTGCTGTCTGCCAGTGGCGATGACAGATGAGGCGAGGTTGACGTAAAGGGATCGGTGTGGAGCAGAGGTGGGGTTGGGGTGTTCTGAGTGGATGTACAGGAACACACCCTGGGTTAAATCCCTTCAAAATGACTAATCTCACATAATAATATCCTCATGTGTCTTAATAAGAGCAAACCCCGAACAAGGCGACAGCATCTGTCGGCGAGCTCTATGAAAACTCACTAACTATGTTATGGATCTTGAAGGCAGCTACATCCATGGTAAATATGCTGCATGAACACCTAATTTAGAAGCTATATCTTATTTTATGACACCATTACCGGTGGCTATCACCATAACTGCATCCACAGTAACAGTCGTCACAAAAGCCGCGATGTGAGATCGCATGAAGGTGGCTCCCACACATCGGAGTGAGGCTGTGGTGTTACACACACGAAGAGCCCCACAAAGTCACACACCAAAAGGCATTAAATGGTCTCCGCAGACTGAATTAGCTTTCTGGTATTGTTTTAACTGGGAAGTAATTAACTGGCTTGGTCAATAGGTGGAATGGAGAGCCAGTGTGCGTGGTGTTTATAGGTCCCAAGAGTCACAGCTGAGGTGAGAGGGCACAGCAGAGCCCATCTATCCAAACTCAATGACCTGACAGATGCTCAACTAAAGGCTCACACTCATATCAATTATTGATGAAATAAAAGAGCTTTATTCTGAAACATACTGGTCTTACATTGCACAGTTTGCCTAATACAGAGTTGTGAGATTGAGTGTGTCCCCGTACGCTTCATGTTTGTTTGAAAGTATGTATTTGAATGCACACACCTGTGAGGCTGTGTGATAATCAGACATACTGAATGTGCTCCCTTTTATTTATTTCATTATTTTTTTTTAACACACTTTATGGAAAGGCACTGCAAATCAGTAAATGGCTCCCTTTGCTAATCATCTCTGCTGTAGCAAGGGAAAAAAAGGGAGAGATAACTGTTTGAGTGGAGAGGTTGAGGGCGTCTCTTTCAGATCTGCCCCTGCTGTCTGTGAATAAAAGCCTGAAAAGGAGCCACAACGACAGGCTAGAAGTGAGTCCGACTGGGCTTTGAAAACAGCGCCTCTTCTCCAGGCCTTGGTGCTAATGCATCCGACTCAAAGGCTGTAAGCCAGAGAGAGAGACAGAAAGGCGGAAAGAAAGGAAAAGAGAGAAAAGGGTTGAGAGACAGGGAACTGGTGCTACAGAGGACAAAGAGCTCCAAGGTGTGCACTCGGTATTCAGTAATTGGTAAAAGAAGCTTCATTTCTTACAGTGATTTCCTGTCTTTTTACTGTCTCTGACAACCCTGATGCTTTTAATAGGGCTATGAGTAGGGGCTATTCTGTGCACCCACATCCACCTCCCCCCATCCAGTCCCCTCGAATACCAACCTGTCTGGCTGCTCGGTGCTCAGCCTGTCCACCCCTCCCGTCTCCTTCCATCCTCACAAAATGGAAAAAAAGAATAAAAGCATTAACCATATTCTTTCTGTCATTCTCTCCCTTTGAATACCTCAAGCCCCTTTAGCTTTAATCATTTCTGGATCAGGCTCAGTCCAAATAAGCCAAGCCATTTTCTGCACTCAATTACTCCCTTAACAGCAGGAAAAAGAGAAAGGATTCACGTATAGTGAGGAGAGAAAGAGGGTGAGAGGGAGAAAATTGTGAAGCATCTTCATCCGCCAAAATGCTTTGAATGCTTCGAAAGGCTTTCTTTTTTTAATGAAAAACCAGTAATAAGAGATGGTTCTGACTATAACAAAATGTTTACTGTCTGTTCGCTGGCTGTGAGCTCTTCTCTCTCCCCGGATAAATTGTTGAAGTGGAAGAAGGGGAATAAAGGCTTGAAGAAATGGGTCTGCAAATTACTACATTTCCAGTGAACCACACTTTCATTACCAAGAAAAATATATCAGAAGGTACTTCACTCCGAAAGGTATTTTAATAATACATTACTTTTCTCATAACTACTCTTAACCTTTAGATAAAATTCATTTTGGAAGAATGTAGCTGCCGTGGGTTGGTGTTCAGAAAATGGAACATCTAACTCTTATTTACTGTTGTCTGTCCAAATCTATCTATCTTTCTATCTATGAAGTATATAGAAATAGGTAAAGCAGCACTCCATCAGCTGACATGGGCTTCAGACCCAAAAATGCTGCCTTGTTTTTCCTCATTGCCCAAATTGCCCACATTGTTCTAAATGCCTGCCAGTAGATACAAATCAAGTACAAAATGTGTGAACACCAACAGAGGTCAATAAAGCATGTCCACAGTAATATAATGTGATTGATTTTCCTCTGCAGCCCTTTCCATACTGGATTCTGCAGCAAGCTCATTGACGATGATTACACAAAAACTGCAGATGGTTAATCATAATGGCCCTGGGTGAGCACTTTACTTTGGTGCTCCCTCCTTCTCATACCCTGCGCTCATTTCCGCTCTTAGCCAGCTGATGGCCAGTAAGGTCAACATGACATGCATGCATCCCAGAGCGCCATCCATAGAGGCAAGAGCGGAGGCTGCTGTTTGGGTGCTTCACCAAGAGCCTCTACTGGCTCTGGCTGTTTCTCTCCACACTCTCTCATTATATCAGTAGTGCTACAGTGGGTGCTGGGGTCGAACACTGAGAACGGGGGGTGGGTGGTGGTGGTGCTGTTCTAGGGTCCTCAACAGAAAAATAATATCTTTGCCTGCCAGAGGAATACAAACAGTAAACAGAGAGAGTAAACAGGTAGATGTGAACCCCTATTGTCACAATCAAAACTCAGAAGGAACAAATTCATGTAATGTAAACATGCTGTGTTGGAAACCTACATTTATATTTTGTATGTAGCAGGATCTCCAAACACTGCATTCTGGCCAGAAAATTACAATGTCATCAGGAAACCTCTCAGATGTTTAATTTAGTGTTGTTAAAATCTATAATAAAAAAAAGAGAGAAGTAGTGGGAGAGTTCTTGAATTTTCTCATTCTTTCTGCACCTTCTGTGCATTTTCCCCATTAACTTTTTCCACTTTTCTCCCACAGTGTGGAAACATGCATGTTTGTACACTGACAGTAGACAGGACTGTGAGCCTGCATGGTTATTTTAGCTGCATGATCGACTGGCAAACTGTATCGGCTGCCTTTTTTTCTTGACAAGAGTTGGGATGGGCTCCGGACCCACCCACCTCCCACCTGACCTTGAACAGGATGAAGTGATTATAGTAAATTAATCAATGAGATTCTTGAGGATAAAACTCTTTAAAATATCAAGGCATATTACAGAAACATGCATGAATAAAACCTTACTCTTAACAGATTGCATTTGGCATTAAGACAGCCAAAGAAAAGTTGTAATTGGGATGTGAAAAGAAGTCCTTAGCGACAATTCGAAAAAGCACCTATTGAAAACATACTCAAAATTATAGCTCTTGTCTTTGCCAAGATGATCATTTACAGCACACGAACAAAGCTGCCAGCTATCCAGGATGTTAATTAAATCTAGATGCCTTTTAATGCATTTAAACGCCCACTTTATGCTCTCCACTTTTCATCTTTCCACAAGGTATTTCACCATTTCTTTATTATGCTCATTTAAGAAGAAAATCCTGGCCAAATGAATGTTCACAGAGAAGAACAGGAGCTTTGACTCTTAATGGGCATGTTAGCGCGGCAAAGTCGCTAATGGACAACGTTAATTATCACAAGCTTGGAAAGCCTTACAAAGGAAGCGGATCAATATGCAACGTGGCGTGCTTTACTCATTCATAGATTTTGGATGATGACATTCGTCCTAGGCAAGAGTCCATTGTAGGACTGGAATGGTGGCGGTGACTGAGAGGGCGAGGAGCAGGAGTGTTCTGCTCTTTTATTTAAGCATGTAGGCTCAAAGAGGATACCTAACGCTTTCATGAAGGCAGACAACAGGCAAGAGGAAGAGCAATATGTGCTGGTGAATAAAGAGAGACAAGAGAGCCCGAGTCCTAATGAATCTGGCTGAACGAGTGATGGAGAAACTATAGAAACTGTAAAATTACCATTTTTCATATACACATTGTTCACAAGTGCCTCATGAAAATATACTTTTACTTTGATCAGGAGTGGCAGGTCTGGTTGTGCATCTGTAGCTACGATTATTCAACAATGATTGGATTTATATTTTCTTCTGCTTTCTTGGTGCTTGCAAAGTTAACAGCAGAGACTAGGAGTGTAAAGGATTTGTAAATCCAAAAACCACGCATCCATCTTTTCTTTCATCATTGTATGTATAAAGGAAACATGAGCAGCACATGCACGCACACTTTCTCAGGCTATGCCCACATTAGCACGCCTATATTTTCAAGTTTTAAAACTTTCGTAACTGTCAAATCTGGTGTTCATACGGAAATTTTTAAATGGAATTAAAAAAAAAAAATCATTTTAGACCCGTTTTAGCTGTAAATTGTAATTGTTATGGTCTGATGTGGATGAACAAAACCATTTGGAAACATTGATTGCACAGATTCACTCCTGATTTGCTCTTCTGGTCCTGGATCGCTACAGAATCCCGCCGTCACCATGCCACATACACAAACAAACGCATGGTACGGGGGTGGCACAGCGCTGCTATCTTTATTGTCATTGGTATCAACTGTTATACAGTAAAAATTGTTGTAATCCAAACGTTTCCGATTGACATCAAACTTTCAGCTAATTGCTTCTCTCTCTCTCTCTCTCGCTCATTCTTTTTTAATTCAGTAGTCTAATTTCTGTTTATTATTCCAGAACCAAGGCAACCAGATAAAACAAATTCCTTTTTCTCTACTTCACTGATGAGTGTCTCAATTGGTAAAATTCTTCTTCACTGCATTCAACATAATTTTGATTCAGCTATAAAGCAAACAATTAATGATTAGATTAAAGAGTGTGAATTCCCGTTCATGCTCGTGTGTACAAGCTCTTGATCAGTGTTTCCCAGCCCTGGTCCTTAAGTACCCCTCTCCTGCACGTTTTAGATGTGTCACTGTTTCAACACACCTGATTTTAATTACCAGCCACCAGCATGTCATCAAGGTCTGTACAAGTCTGTTAATGGCACAGCCATGTCAATCAGGGTGTGTTGAAGCAGGAAAATGTCTAAAACATGCAGGACAGGAGTACTCAAGGACCAGGGTTGGGAAACGTTGGTCTAGTTGACTGATTTCTTTCTATAATATGGAACTATACACATTTCTGCATCTGTGAAAATGTGCTGTTTTAGTTATGACACTAAAGTTTTATGTTTGCAACATGCAAACACCTGCATCATGTTCAATTGTGTTCAAAATTACAAAGTAATCTACCATAAATCTGTTCTTGCATGACTAATGGATCAAAACTGCTTTAATATCAATCTGGGTGTTTTTTTTTGTTGTTTTTTTTTATTGGTGCTGTTTCCAAATCACTCACAGTTAACTGAAAGTTCCACTGAAATATTTTTCAGACATTTCTAAAAGTTGTCCTTACTGAAGGAGCATTCTGCACAAGCAAGGAGGGTATTTTAACTTGCGCATCTATTTTCTATGAACACTTTCAAATTGATGCCTTTCAACTAAATGTAAAAAGCACCAACAATAACAATCACTATTAGAGACCAAGTGCAGAGAATGGCTTCCATTCAGACCCAATAGATGATCAGTTCTCTGCAGAGCTTCTCAATTATTCACCTGTTTTCAAACATGCTTGTTTTCCAAATTTACAGGTTACCTCTTTGACTTCATGACTACATTCGATTTTAGTGTTTGAACTTTAGAAGTCTTAAAAAAAAAAAAAAAGTGATTCAGCAACAAGTCACATCAACTCCAAAGCCTATTTTTTCTTCTTTTTTAATGAAAGCTTGACCATTGTGTGGTATAGACCTCCACAGAATAAAGCTTGTTGGACAATTCTGTGTTATTGTAATCTGTAATTCTAGTCCCAAAGCCAAAACCTTGGTCGGTGTAGCGTGGGCATACAGCCAAAACACACAAGTGAACATTCAAACTAAAACATCTGAACAAGTAACTGGATCTTCTATAACTTTGGGGGTAATTTGGACACGGCATGGCACACTTTCTTCGGGGCAACATATCCTGCTCCAGACCCCTCCTCCTCCCTTCTCTTCCGAGAGAGGCCCATTGATCCGCTGTATGGTGAGCCCTGTCTCCAGTATCAAGATAATTCCAGGTGGGATTGGTTTTCCCTTGTTACCTTGTAGTTGAGAGCCCTGCTCCTGCCCCTTCCTGATTCTCTCCGCCTTAACTTCCCGATGGCAGTGGACACAACCTCCAGACAAAGGTCTCTTTGTCACCCGTTCAAGGCCGAAAATGAAGGAGATGGATGGAGTTTGGGAATTGAAGATATATGGCAAAAAAAGGTCTGAAGATGACTCCTTACTATCAACAACATGCAAATAAAAAAGATCTAAAATAAATGATGGCATACAACTGTAAGGTACTCATGGGAAGTGCTCGATCACTCAGTCTCTGAAAGTTACCCTAATGGGACTTATTTTGTTTGATGAAAGTGCTGTCAGTTTAGGCAAGAGAGAAATTATAGTTCCAGATGTCTTTTTCTCTTACTCCTGACATTTACTTTGTCGCTTATTAGTTATTCTTTACTGAAATTCACAAAATCTCTCTCTTTGTTTGAACTCTTTAGTCCAGTCTTGTTGTTTGAAATGTTTGCTGTTTTACTGCACAGTACAATATTTATGTTGAACTTAACTACATTGATTTTCCTACTTAAATAATAATAATAATAAAAATACATTATTATCTCTTGTATAACTGGTACCAGGTTTTTTGTCTAATATCAATATATCCTCTAAATTTGTTTTAGCTTATTTGAAGCATGTAGTAAAATTTTTGAGCTACTGAGAAGGGCTACAGAGCCTGATTACTATTTCATTGGTAGCATGTACGTGTCACACTGAAGTACAGAGCAATCATAGTCTAAAAAAAAAAACAACAAAAAACTTCACTTCCTTCCATAATAGAAATTTGGGGTGCCTATGACACTGGACATCTCTTTTGTCCAGCTTTGCTTTCCTCTTGCCCTGGAATAATGCCAAGAGGGCTTCCTCAATAAAACATCTCAGCACACAGACAATTCTTATTTTCCTTTCATTGTCCCTGCTGGACAACACAAACAAACAAGAGTCCATCATTTGATTTCCATATAGATGAAAATATGGGCAATGAAATAAGCAAGTGTCCATTTGTACAGGAGACACAATGGTTTTCATCTTGATGCTTCAGTTTTGTTGGAAGTGCTCCATGAATTACCTGAACAAAACACTAAATAGGATGATATCCATTACAATGCGATAATAAAAGGGTGCTAACAGATTTTGACAGCATCTGTGCACTTGAGTTATGAAAGAGCTTAAAGAAACTGGGATAGAGCTTCTCTGCTATTTACACCGAGCATCACTGTCACAATTGTACGTGTATGATTGTGTCCAGTCCTATTTGGTTCTTATAATATTACACAGCAGATTCTGTATGGACCACCAATTCAAACTACATAGCCTGTTTATATCCAATGAGCAATCAAATGTTTGCAATATGAGGTGGTTGAAACCAAATAAGTGATTAAATAACTATCTTCTTCTACTGTTTCGTCCCCGAGACATCTCCCTAGTAAAATATGAGGTAATAATTTACTTTATATTAATTGCTTTTAAGTTAAATAGCCAGCTATTGGTGGATGGGATTGTGATTCATGATTGAGAAAAGAAAGCATTGGGAAGTCCACCGATTGACGATGTCGAGGTTGACGACTAAGTCAAGAAACATCAGCATTTGACCTGAGATTCTCCCGTTTTGTTTCCAGAATCCAGCTGCAACCCAACAACAAAGACATATGTGTTAGTTTCATAGGAAGATAACCATTCAGAGCTAGTTTTCAGCATTGACCAGCATACAGAGATGATTCCAGGTTCCAAGAATGTCTCTGTAAAATAAATAATGGTAATTTAATTCTTAAATTTGTGGCAATTATACATTCAGAAAGTTTCTTCAAATTAACTGTGGAGCATTTAATCTTTGATAGAGCAGTAATCCCCCCACATCTTCACTCCTGAAACCCTTGGTCATCTGAAATGTTCTGTTTAATTAACTGTGAGACTTCCAGCTGTTTTCTTTAGGATTGCACAGCTGTTTTTTAATGTCTCTGCCTATTGATTTGATTTGAAAAAAGAATGCTGAAAAAAAAAAAAAAATAAAACAAAGAAACAACCAAATAGAAAACAGAGAGAAAATTTAAATAAAAGTTAGCTTGAACATTTAAACTGTTTTGTGTAAAGCTTTTATTCAAATTAACAATTATTTTTGCCTGGTGCTTTAATATACATTTCACATATCTATCTTTTTTTCTTTCTAAAAAATGGCTTATTATACAAAGAAGAAAGAACTTAAAAAAAAAAACTCTTGGTTTGAATTTTGATGAAATTACATCCCGTAAAGAAACAGAGGGCCTACAATATTGGTAAAATCTGAAAAAGATTCAGACTTCAGAAAACCCACACAGAGTTCTGATAGATGCAATGATCAAGGTTTATATTCCTTTGATCTGCACAACCCCAGTTCTTTACCAAACCTCTCAGGACCAGTTTTCTGGGCTGACACACGCCAGTATCTCTCATCTTGTGATGAAAAAGCTTGTGAGGTACACACAGCTAAACAAAATTTCATTCTCAGGTTCCAGGTCCCATTTGAAGAGATCACATCGGGACATGAAAGCACTCCTTTTTCCTTGTGCTCAACCCCACTCGTGCCCGCCTGAAGCGTCGATCCTCTGATGGTGGTAAATGAGTTAGAGACAATCCAAGTCTTGGGTAAATGGAGTAGTGAGCTGTTAATGCTGCTCGAGTGGTTGTAACAAAGCACTGAAGAGACATAAAACGCACAAATTGAAAAAAACACCACACTGTCTAAGACATGTTGGATGACTGTAGATAAGCACAGACAGCACATTAGCAGGATGCTCAGAACTGAAGAAAGCCTGAGAGGTGCAGTAAACTGGACTAAACTTAGTTCAGTTTTTCATATTTAGCTGCTAACAACTGTTGTTACTCAATAATCATGGTTATTATGACAATACATAATTAAGCACTCATGGATAAATTATGCTAATGCAACAGTTGAATAACTTTTCTTCTCTGAGAAGAGGTTAGTATTTTTAATCTCATCCAATTAGCACATTAAACACAAAACGCTACAGAACCGAGCAGCACTGGTGCAAATGAGCCCACCAATCTAATTGAGAATTAATGAATGCTTTAAAGTGCGAACAGCCACTGCAATTGTAATTCAAAACAAGACAAAATTAATCACAATGATTTCTGGGAGAGAAAGTTAGCATTAACATAATTGAAGCTGAGAGGATAAAAAGGCCATGGCAGCGTAAAGGAGCACGACTAATCAGTAATCCTCCATGGAGGAAATTGTTTGTTATTCCAATTAATTGCCAACTGTACTTAATCACTTAAATTGCAACCCAAAACAATTATTTGCCCTTTTCTCTAGCTTTCATATCACAGAAGATTAACTGTCCAAGTGTGTGCATTGGTGGGTGGGACATGGGTCACGAAAACGGCTTCAATGGCAGTCAGTGAATTTGCAGTTTAGAATTTGTGCACGATGCACATTGCTTAAGCTAAACAACAGCAAGTTTTAATCATGTCTACTTTTCTCATTCGTTTCCCTTAGCTTCACCCCTCAAGTGCGTTTCACCTCTGAGTGGGATGAGAGATACACTCTTACACCCTGAGCGCGTGCATAAAATGCTTGAAAAAATAGGATTCATTGGCAGTGAAGCAGTCGGCTGTGAACAAGCCACAACATTTATCCTGGACATGGTCATGATTGTAATGATGTTGGGAGGGAATGTATCTGTTGCTCTCAGAGCATCTGTTGCCAATGCAGGCGCAGTGGCATTAACAGCAGAAAGCCATGGAACATTAACCGCTCCCAACAGAACTTTCAGATGGATTTTGTTCTAATGGCATCATTATATGCTAAATTAAAAGGCGGATAAATGGAAGTGCAAAAATTTAAATGACTGAAAACAAAATCTCTCAAGCTTGAGCTGGGTTTTAGTGGAGGCCTCCGAGATTGTGAGCTGAGCCATGCAATAAGTGTTAATCATACGCATATATAAAATAGTAATGAAGAAATGAATAGCACCATAGGGTGGCAGCACCCATTACACATTACTAAGACTGAAACAGCTACTTTGCAGACAAACTGTTGCGCTGACTTATTCCTTCATAACCTGTTACTTGTTCTTTATATATGCCTCATGCCATTATGGAGATTTTAAGTGCTTCACACCAACACTATATCTTCTATTAGTGAAAGGTCAACAATTATTTGTCATGTTTTTTTGCTCTCATCATTTCAAATGATCACAAACCTATAATTTTTTTTTAACAGTAAAGCACTGAAGAGGTATTTTCTTTATTCTTATTTATTTATTTATTAATTATCCTAATTTGATCATTAAAAATTTCCGTAATTTGACAATTATATGGTGTTGAGGTGTGTGGAGAGGAACCAAAAGTAGGAAACCAAGCAAAAAGTATTTTGTTTAAAAAAAAAAAAGTGAAAACAAAAAAAAAAAAACAGAAAATGAATAAAAAAAAACATGATCTGATAAAATAGAAGCTAACATCAAAAGTGAGCATAACAGGCTATCAAACAGGTGGACTAGCAGTGAAAAAGTGAACGGCAAAACAATACATAGTCACAGGGACTGATGAGACACAGGGGTGAACAATCACTAGAGACGAGACCAAGAGAAGCCAAATGGAACTAAACACGGAAAGAAACAGAAGCTGTTTCTCAGTCTGTGTGCTTGTCTGCACATGGATTAATGTGTGCATGAGAAAAGTCATCAGTCATCGGTCTAGACAAGTACAGTCAAAATCCCTGAATGAGTGCTTGTGCTATCTATTTCATCAAAACGTGTTCTGAAACTGACTTTTGTCGACTTCAGTAAACCCAATTAAAACACATCATATCACCAGTTATGAACACTTTTGCCAGAGGAGTCCATGGTCCTCTCTGAGTCAAATTAACGTTAGGAGCGTTTTTGTAAAACCCAATTTAATTGCAGTCTCTTTTGAATACGTCTTTGCCTTCTTGCTGATCCATGATATCATCAAGTATACAAATACACTGTTGTTCCAACTGCAGAAAGACTCAACTATGTCCTCCTGAGTTGTGGTTGCCAGGTATGAACTACCAAGTACACAAGTCCATACTTGCTGTTGTTGGAAATGAGAAAGACTTTCAAACTAAAACAAGAAAGATGGCTACACTGAATACAAATAAGGAATATAACACACAAGAATGCAAGCAAAGAAGACAAAATCAGGAAAAATAAGAAAAATCTCAAGAAACATAAGGAAAGAAAACCAAAACTGTAACATGTGACGGATAATTCAAAAAATGCATTGTTAATAACTGCTAGTTATAACTCATAATTTGATATGTATATGGGAAAAAAATCACATGTGGAGAAGCACCCGACATACCCGACAATTTTTTATCCTTAGCCAGACAGGAACGGTTGTGCACACAGTTCTGTTCATGTACATGTAGAAAGCTAAAATTATATAACGGAACTACTGGTTTTATACAACCACCCATTTTCCATATATTATATTATATATTTCGAGATATTTGCTTATTTTAATTCAGTCTTTTATTATAATAACATTTAATTATGCAGACGCTCGTAGGCATAATTTCTGTAGCAGATTTCTGAAACGGATCATCAGTTCAAGATCATACTTCTAAATCTACTAAAAATATTAGGGTTAATATTCTTAAACATGTCTGTATTAAGTGTCACTGACCTTCTGCCTCTAGTAACAAAGAAGGGAAGCCATCGTGAAAGTGGTGCTTGATACATGGAAACATGAATGCCACTGTGAGCGCAGACTTGGGGTCACCTGGGCTCCTGACCCTGACTGAGACCTACTGACCTCTGTCTGGCCGTCAACACGCACTCATGGCCTTAACCTTTACCCCTTGACAAGCTGTTGCATTCAAAATCATCCACAGGATCCTCGTCTAAGATCTGGTTCTTTTCTTGATCGATCAAACTCAAGAATGGAACATTTTCAATGAAAGAACAAGCCAGCAGCATAGAGAGATCATCAGATTATATGTCGTATCACATGTCTTGAATTCTTAGTAAGAGCTTTTATCACTGATACTTGTGTTTTTTTTTTTTTTAATAATAGCAAAAAAGGTTAGTTGTTTAAGAAGCAGGCAGTGCTTCATTTATATGCTCTTCATGCAGCAGCTGGATTTCTTTGTTTTCAATTGGGCTCATAAAAGAGCTTCAACAAAAATGATCAAGGCTACTTTAAACAGCAGTGGTTCAGAGTGATCTGTATTGCCGTGGGAAGGGTCGGCCACACTCACTGTTGTGAAGAGGGACTAAAGAGAGGGAGTTTGAGCTGCTACCCTCTGACCTGATAATTAAAAAGGAGAGATTCCACAAACGCCATTATCAAAACAACTCTCCTAAACCCATTTAACACGACTTACTTGCTGAACACATAACAGCTAATGTAACTGAGCAACCCCCGTGGCAATGATTGCTACTGATGTTCATGCTGTCTACATTTACCATGTTTTGTTTAATAGTGCAGGTCATGTTTTTAATCACTGCTTTTATGTAGCTGGGACTGTGATTATTCATTATTTGTCATGTTTTTTTTAGTTTTTTTTTTTTTAAAGGCACATTTCACCTGTATTTTCTTCACAGTTTTCATCACTACTTCATCTCCATGATCTTTTGTGTGAATTTAACTTTCACGTGAAAGATCATTTCTGAATGATTTCTACCTCGTTCTGCCTCATCTGGGTTGGAGCAGGCGTCCACCATGTCTGCTTTGACAAAAGCTTCATTAGAGAGACCCAGCCATCTCAGTAATTGGGCCCATTTATTTCAAAGGTACATTTAATGGTGTCTCTTGTTTGTCAGCAGTGTGCAGAGGATTAAAGTAGAGGAGATCACAATGCCCCTTTTCTCGTGGTTCTATTTTCTTCGTTTTATAGGTGGTCAATTATTAAATTATTTCCACTTTTTCTTTCATCTGCAACGTACAATAAATAGTACAGACCTCTTTAGTTAATGGCAGTGGGTGTTTGTGCGTGCGTGTCCATGTGTCCTGTATACACATGTGTGAGTATGCACACTAATGTTCTTTTATTTGTACACATGATTTAATATATCTTAGGGTATTTTTTTATACTCTAAAGATGCAGAATTTGCTCATGTGAGTTTGTGTGCTACCATTTCCTTTCAATCTTGCACATTTACTTGCACGTGTGTGTCAGTGTGTGTTTTAAAGGGCATTTCCATATCTGTGGGACTACAGCGGAGTGTTGTGCTAGGCACCCCTCAATCCTTTTATTATACACCTCGAAACATCAAAAGCCATGTAAGCAACCAAGGTGGAGAGAAATTACTTTGTGTGATTTCTCTGCCTCAGACTCCCCTGTTAGCTCTTCCCTTTATGTCAGTAATTGTGGGTGATTATTTTAACTGTGAAAAGGGGAGCAGGTAATAGAGGCTGATTAAATCCAATGGACAGAAGCCCAGACAACCCTTAAGACACAGCCGTGTAATAATAGTGAAAGCCAGCGACACCTACACAGCCTGTCCACTCACCCTATTTTCAGTGCCACGAGGCCAGATGCAATTTAATGCATTTATCGTGGTTTTAGTACCTATATTGATAGCTGTAAACAGTTGTGGATAAACCGAATCTTAAAAGAAGCCCTGCCATGGCTCTCTATGATAAAGCTTATATTACAGTGCAAAAACCCCCCCTGGTATATCCCAAAATGAAAGGAATGTACACATGCACACACAAACACACAACTACAAGGAGATGATATTCTATCATTTGGCAACCACAGACTGACACAACAGGGATTAGTGTCAGTGCCCAGCTCTTTCTTTTTTTTGGGGGGGGGGGGGGGGAGAAAAACTAATATGAAAACTATCATTGCCAAGATGCTCGAACTCGCCATTTTTCACCTCCAAACAAGACACCTTGTAATCTCAGCTCAAGATATTCTGTGAAAAAGGCTTGTTGGAACAAGCAGCATACAGCCATAATAGATAAGCAAGTGACACCTTTATGTGAGAATTATGATGCACTAATTTGTTTCTTACTCGGCAGTAACATTATATATGAAAGACGACACTGAAAAGTGTCTCAGTGTTCCGATGCTCACTTAACGTTACACGGTGACAACATGCAGAAGTATCACAAAAATGTTCCCGTTGCGCAGCAAACTACGCCTTAGAGAAGCGAATGTGTAGATGCTTTACAGTTTTATGTGGAACTTTACAGGAATGGATTTCAATTTAAGGGTAATTTCCCGAGAATCACAAGCTGAATATGCTAAAAATGAAATATGGGTGAAAAAAGCAGGCAAATACTTGAACTGTGTAACTCCATATGAAAATAACCGTTTTTTTTCCTTAATGGGCTATTGTAATGGTTTAAAGATTTGTCTTAAGAACAAAAAAAAAAAAGAAAAGAAAATTCTTCACCAGTATGCAACATACAGTACTGTACTACTCTGTCCTTGCATATATGTTATCCTAATATATATATTATCCCAAAAATCTTGGCCTGAATTGACGAAGTTTTATTGAATATCCAACATACCTACATTTTACAGGTCCATACTGAATCCTCTCTTGTGAAAGTTTTACACCAGGAGTAATAATTCACTTGTTTTGCCTGAGGCAACTTCCAAAGCATGCATGACTATTTATTTAGAAAAACTCTCCAGAAATTAAATCACCATCTACTGAGTTTGGAGTGAATTCTAAATGTGATCTTTATTGATGAAGAGAGCAGGTTGAACAGGCCATGAGCACAAAGAAGTCAGTCTGTTGGTGGTGGTGCCCAGGCTGACATAAATCATGTCTCCTCCGTGCTATTAACTTTTGCAGCTTTAGGGAGGTTAGGAGTGAGGCTGCTACAGGAACATCCCCTACAGAGACCCTTGGTGGATGGGGACTTTACAGCCAAGTAAACAACTCTCCCTGCCCAGAGGGCAGCACCAACAGTATCCCATCCATTACAAAGAGTAGAGAAGAAAGAGGGTGAGAGCCAAGGAAGGGAAAGAAACAACAAACATTTATTTACTGTCACTGTTGTCATTTTCCCAGCCATTTTTTCATGATTTACAGCTGACTCAGGGAGAGGCTTGAGACAAATTCTTTGGATTGGTCTTGGCATAAAAGCAGTTCAGAATCTGTTTTTAAGAGAAACTACAATATAAACATGGACAGGACAGTGAGATATCTGGATTCATGACGACAAAAATATGGAAAACCACTTCATCAACAAGTTGTAGCATGAGGATGCAACAAACAAAAGAAAAATATGCATCTTAATATAGCAGGTTTTACACAGAGCGTAAACACTGCATCAAAATCTCATAACTTAACATGCTTTTACATGACCATCTCACCATTACCATCATTATCGAATGGCAAAATTGTCCCAGAAAATAATGTCTCATTATTTAGCAAACAAAAGCCTAAGAATTTTTCAGTGCAACAAAATAATTGTCACTGATGAGGAATACTTTGAGGTGATGTCTCCACAGCCTTTGTGGGTTATGAACTATGTCTCTAAGGCTCCTGTGGGTTCTGCAGTAATGGTAGTCTGATTTCTTAACTACCGCTGCCCACCAAGCACCTCACCTTAAGAGGCTAAACTCACATTCCAGAAATGCCTGCAGATGTGTTGCAACTGCTTTGAATAGTTTCAAAAAGCATGGTGACATTAATATAATTTATTCCTAGGCCTGAAAGAGTGAAAGTAGATTAGTGTAACACAAGAGTCGCAATGTTGGAGGAGTTGAAACATTTGTTCATGAGCCTAATGAGTGTAAAAGAAAGGTTTTTACAACATTGTGTGTGATGGACAGAAAGTGTTAAATCTATTTTCTAGTTCCAAATTCCCCTGGATGAAAGTTACCCAGTGGGATGTGTTCTGGTCTCTGCCTTCCAATGCCAAAGGGATTTTCTTTTCATATCTGCTATTAAATTATATCTAGGTTTTTACAGTGGGCCGTAAGTGAATGGTAGGATGTGAAGGTAGGACTCCTTACTGGACAGTTTATTTTTATACACAATTAGCTTAAACCAAAAATACAAGGAGAGTTACATAAAGCAGACCATTTCTGTGGCAAGCAAGAGATTAATCATTGTCATGGCATTTAGTACTTCACAAACCCAATTCAGAGTATAGTTATCTGTCCTCACCATCTCTATCTTTGCCTGTAACAACCAACAATTTAAAATTAAGTTCCATTTACCGTCCCTTGGAAAACTCTAGACTCTTTCGCTTCCCTTTGTTTGCTCATAAGCAGGAAATTCTTTAACAATTTTATTGTTCACGAAATGTATGAAAAAAGTTAGTTATAAATGCGTTACTGGAACTTTGTCTAATGCTTTGTATTTCACTGCCAGGCCTTGTTTTTTGTAAAATTTAAATTCCAAAGGACATTTTACGCTTGGCTTTTAGCTCTTTCTCCTATTTGTGGATTGAGGACAGTTGACCTATGAGATGAAGTTACAATAGGAATTGTTAAGGTAAAAGGTAGCATTGCAGAGAAAAAAGGAAAGAAGAAGTACAGCAAGTGATTATTGAAAAGACAAAGACCCTGCTGTCTTGGCCCTGACAGCACCCTCTACATCAGGTGCCTCCAATCCCTCCCCCCATTCCCAAGCTCGCCATCCAATTCCATCCAGACAAGGGAATTTCCTCCACCCCACCACCTAACCATCATCCATTTATTCCACCATTCATCTCTCTTTTTCCCAACAAATGGAAATAATAACACAAAACAACACAACGACCAACAGTTTGCTCTCTTTTTCTAACCTCAAATCCAAATCTCAGCTTCTCAGGATGACGAGTCTTTTGATCAGGCCTCTCAGTTCATTCCCACTGGGAGAAAGAGATATGTCTGAATCACGCAAAGAATGCAACTGGCAGGTCTTGGTGTGGTCTAGTCATCCTGTCTGCCAGTGAATACCATACAGAGCAGGCCAACAGTCGAGACGCCTGTACTGAAGCACATATTTGGTATCACAGACAAAGCTGGTTTTGCATTACATTAGATTATTCAGACACTTTGAGACAACTATGCAACTTACAATAGAATTACAGATCAAGCGCTTACTTATAGAGGTGTACATTCTTAAGATAAGCAAAGACAGGAGTTGTTGACTGTGTGCCTACATATTGTCTGGGTTGGTTCCAAGAGACATGAACTAGAAGGTTTACAACCCTGTGCAACGGATTTCCCCATGTCTTCAATCACAACTAAGGGAGTTGTTACCGAACAAGGTATGTGTGAAGTATAATTCAACAGAAAAACATTTCAGACTTGTAAACACCCATAAGGTCTTTACTTGTAAACACTCATAAGTTTGTCTCTGAGGGCAGACCAACACAACAAACTACCAAAACAATGGAGCACAATTATGCTTATGAGATACTTCTAATTAACAATTTGAGGATTCAGCTGAAAAAGGGAAGGAGAAAAAGTGGAGAGCAAAAGGGGTGAGGGGCACCGCTCAGTGGATCATCCAAATCTACATTTGGATCTTTTAGGAACTACGAGTAAACCTGCACTCTGAGAACGGAGAACTCTATTAGGAACATAAGGTACTATCAGGTCTTGCAAATCGGGTGGAAAGGGCATTTGGACTTTAAACACAAGTAATACAATTTTGAATTGGATTCTAAGTTTTACAGGGAGCCAGTGGAGGGAGGCTAACACCGGAGAGATGTACTCTTTCTTGTTGATTCCTGTTTGCACTCGCGCTGCTGCATTTTGGATCAACTGGAGGATATTCAGAGACTCATTCACACACACTAAAACACATCACACATACACCAAACTGCACCCATCACCGTCTTGTCTTTTCTTTCTTGCTTTTTCATGTCCCACTCTTTCCTAGTGTTAAGCGCCCCACACACGGTTATCTTAGTCCTCTTTGGCAGAATTTTTATTCCCTTTCTTTTCTTTTTCTAGAGTTTAATAAAATATGGTTAGACTGTCATCAGGAATGGTGAAGGGACCCCAGTCACACACACCTATGCGCACACAAAAAAAAAAACAACCTGTGTTGCAAGATTAAAATGGCTCTTGGGTTCTACCAAACTTGGTATTAACCAATAATATGTGTGCAAACAAAGGGAAAAAAATAAACCAACCTAGAGCTGTCCCTTTAATCCCAACACCATACTCTAGCCTGTGCAGTCAAATGCTGTGGTCTATAGTGTCAAAAGCAGCACTGAGTTCCAGCAGAACCAGTATGGACACTAATTCATTATCTGAGGCCATAAGAAGGTCATTCGTAACTCGAACCAGTGCTGTTTCTGTGCTTTGATGCATTCTGAACCTTGACTGAAAAACTTCAAATAGATTATTTCTGTACAAATGGTCACATAGCTGGCTTGCAACTACCTTTTCATGAATTTTAGATATAAATGGAAGATTGGAAAGTGGTCTGTAATAAGCTAAAACGTCTGGGTCAAGAGAGGATTTTTTAAGTAAGGGTTTAATTACTGCAACTTTATAAAACCTGTGGCACATATCCTAAGTTTAGGGATAAGTTGATCTGTTCCAGTTGTCGTACCAATAAGAGAGAAAACATTTTTGAGTAGTGGAGTTTTGATGGGAATCAGAGCCTGTGACACTGTGCAAACAGCTAGACTGCAAACAACAGACGTTACGCAGTACGTTACCGCCAATGAGCAATGCGAATAATGCTCCCATTTAGGGCTGCCTACATGTCTTCTTGTATGTCTTACTCTGAGGGCAAGTGTTTAAGGACAGGTTTGTCCTTAAAGAAGCGTTGTCCATGGACAGATGGAGGAATGCACACCATGAAGTCAAATATCTTCTTTTCTTGTCCTTTTCTAGCTAATTGACTTTGCTGCAAAACAAAACAATTCCCCATCCTTTTATAAGAGTGCAGGTTTTCTGTAGTACTTTTCCAAACATTAAATACATATCTGACAATGTTTGGGTTTCTTCTGTTTCTGCCCATTCTGATTTGGTTCAACAAATGACCAATCAATCAATCAAGCTTTATTTATATATCACAGTTCAACAGACTAGGTTGACCAAAGTGCTTCACAGTATTGAAAACATGTAAAAGATCAACACATTAAATACAATAACAATATAAACACATTAAAGATGTGGATAAAAGAAATCAAAGCAAAGAAAAGTGGCATAGTGTTCTTTTGTGCCAAAAGCCAATCTGAGTAAGAAGATTTTGAGACTGGCTTTAAACAGTTGCAGGTCAGAGATGGTACATAGTTCAGGGGGAAGAGCGTTCCAGAGTTTGGGACCTGCGACGGCAAAGGAGCAATCACCCCCGCTGTTTGCTCCTCGACCGCAGGACATCTAACAGATACTGGCCAGTAGACCGCAGAGCTCTATTGGGTGGATGAAGCTCATGTAAATATGAAGGTGCAAGGCCATTAATGACACTAAAAACAACAAGGAGCTTAGAATTAATTCTGAACTGTCGTGGGAGCCAGCGGAGGGCGTACAGGACAGGTGTGATATGTTCATGTCTCTGAGTGTTTGTCTCCAGGTGAGCCGCTTGGTGTTGAAAAACATTGCATGCTCAGTTCTTGCTCTCGTTCAAACAGAGAAAAGTGTGTGACGGCGAGCGTTTCATGTCATCAAAACAACTCTGGATGGAATTGAATGCGCTTGATGAACTGGGCATAATAGGCAGATAGATTTGTAAATCATTTGCATGCAGATGAAAGGAGACACTATGTTGTGAAATAACTGACCCTAATGCCAACATGCATAAAGAAAATAAAAAGGGGTCCAAAATGGATCCCTGTGGCACGGCAGAGGTCAGAGGGGCTGTGGAAGAAGAAAGGTCATTGATCATGACAGAGACACTCCTGTTTGTATAATAGGAACTGAACCACTGATGATTGATGTTAGTCTGGAGATGAGGTTTTCATTCACGTTGATTAAATAATGGCTGAATTTTGTGCTATACTAAAACCTAATTGTTAAGACGTTTTATCTTGTTGTTCATGTCAAAACCTAATCTACATTCTGAAAACTGGTCATCATCTTTTAGTTCATTGATTTGTAAAGCTGTCATGTCAATCTTCAAAACTAATCTTAAATATACAGTTCAATATTTGTCTTAATAATAACGCAAAAATAGAAATTGCATTTCCTCTGTAAGATTTTCATCTGTAAATATTAAGTAAGAGGAACAATTCTTATAACCAGAATTGTCATTTACATCTGAAAGCATACAAAGAGCACTGCAGTAGACTGACTTCCAGCCACAGATGTTATGCAGGTACTTTAAAGTGTTAACAAAAAAAGGCACATTCCGATAGCGAGTGGATCGAGACCCTCGGGACACAGACATTGGACAAAAGAGTTTTAGTTCACACTTTTGACCCACTGAGCTCTGTGCCCCGGAGCGCGCAACACAAAGGGAAAAACAGGTGATTCTACACATGCTCCTGTCCTGCTTTTTCAACACTTCTACTCTCACTGTCTGTCACCCTGCGCTACTTAGTGACATCAACTCTTGGCAGGCTGACAGCCTGGCCCAGGTTTCAGCTTACTGAGTGACAGTGAGCTTCCATATAGATCCTCTTGACTTTCTGCGGAATAGATCTTACACAAAGTGTGATTAGAATACTTAATTTTAACGTTTACTCTGAGCGTGGTGTCAGTGAGGGAGGTCATCATTGGTAAGATGCTTCATAATTCAATGGAAGGTTTGACTTTCCTTTTTCTCTGAATTTAGTTTTAATTGTACCAATGGCCTATACAATAATCGCTGGAGATATGGCGATAAAAGGTCAGGACCTGAAATCAAATCCTTGAGCATAGAGTTTCAGACATAGGTAATCTTTTCATTATTTTCTTCCTCCACACCCAAACAAATTCACATTTGGATCTATGTTTATATTTCCAAAATGCTTCTTAACAGCTATTTTGTGTAGCTGAATTTGATTGTTTATAAAAAGCAGTGAACCTAACAAGGCAAAAGTAAGAAGGAAAGAAAAGTCATATGAAAGTTCAAATATTTAAATGACACAGAGTAATGAAAAATACTTTGTGTGTCTGGGATGTGTCATCACCTGCATGTTTGCCATTCAATCCGTGCAGCCTTTTCCTTGTTAATTTACACAATGGCTGAACATGAGCATGCAGTTTTACCCGGAGCCAACAGTGCAGAGTTACAAGTGAACCCCGAATAGAAAGGCAAAGCCAAACAGACCTGGCCTGAGAAGCACTCGGCTCAAGGAAGGAAACATGTTTCTGCATATTTCAGTCTCCGTTTAAGGATGCCTGGGGTATTTGGAGTTACAGTAAAATAAATGCATCAGGTTGTAAATTAATAGGTTATGGATGTTAAACAAAAGTGAGACACACCACATAGCAGTTACCAGAAATGTGAATCATTTATCCATAATGCTTTATCATTGTCAAGTCATCATGTATGATACATAACTGTATTAGTCTGCATGTTATGGATAGTGGTTTTTCCAGCCTTTTGGCAGATTTTGGGAAATACAGTGTCTTAATTGAATCCACGTTTGGGAATTCCCAGAGTATTTATGGCTATCATTACCGTCTGGGTTGCATTGTGTGATGAGCTACCTGATGCAACCAGACAATCATTATGCCTGCACTGACAGCATTAAGGAAAATGAATGAGGCACATACATGGGTGGGCTTTATACGTATTTGCACTCAGGAACACGCACACAGACCGTAAGGTTTTGGCAGGCTGCACATTCTACGGCACAGTTTGGTCAAAAGCCATCCACTCCATCCCACACCTGCTCTGCAGCAAGACAACAAGAACAAAAAAAACAAACAAAAAACAAACAACCCCTCCACAAACATCTGTTTTCAGCAAAAGCCCCATTAGATGTGTAACATGGTGTTTGGTGACATGCAGCCTCTGGCTTATTCACCAGATTTGCAAAGTTACGACCTCAATCACCGTTTCCAACTTTAAAATAGCTCTGCCTTCAGCCCGACTTGGCTAACAGGAAACCATTAAAGCACCAGCAATTACCATTCCCATCCATCCACACGGTCCCTATTTTATTTTAATCTGTTTAAGTGCATTTTCTACACAAGGTTAAAATATGAATCCCCGCCGCCCCCTCCTCTCCTCGACAAGGCAGAGTTTTTCTGGCTTATTTGAGAGCACAATTTACGACTGATTTAATTTAGCCTCCGCAAACATTTCTAATGACATTAGGCCCAGTGCATATACTGACTGCCTCTCCCTCTTATTCCATTAACTCCTAAATCAGGTTTAAAGACCATACTGATGCTGGATGCTATTATGGGTGATTATCAAAACCACAGACAATGGGGCAAAGTGTTTACTAACTGGTTTAGCCATAATTTTGCGTAACCAGGACAGATGGGAACACTACAAATTACAAATCAATCTTTTCAATAATGAAGGACCTTCCAGTGTGCTTGCTTGGTCACATCTATTGTTATGTAAAGGACAGACCGTGTACAGTTTCAACAAAACACTTTTACCCAAAATGTCACAGATAAATGAAACCGCACAAAACCAGCACACTGTTTGACTTTGTACAGATTAGAACAAAGACTCAACCCTTGTGTGATGAAGATGCTCTCAAAACAAGCTGGGCCTTTCTCCGCTGTTATTCATTCATGACTGAAATTTGAAGTGCTCTCTTAGATCACGTATTCAGCTAGTTTGACAAGGACTAATGATGGCCGTCCACCTGCGTACATGCTTACAGCTGTCTCCTACCCTCATCCAGGTAATGATTGTGTTATTAACCCTAAAACCTTTTTCAAACTGTTATTAACTGCTGGAGGAGCGAATGGGATTCAAACTGTCTCCGCTCACCTGTCACTGACGCACCGCTGAGGAGAGCTTGATCCTGGCTGGCTATCAGTCATTGTCAGACAGAGCTCAGATATAGAGAGCTCACGTCCACATCCACACGACAACCTCATGAAGTCATTTTTAATACAAGTATTGATAAAACCATGATTTCAATGTCTTATGCAGTTGGTTGAATCCTACTATTCTCTTTATTTTTTTTCAAAATTGGAATATTTGCTCTACTTTCCATTTTACTCAATATTTACTGATGTCTATGGACTTTTTTTTTTTCCAGAATCTGCAAAAAAAACCCCAAAAAACAAATCATTAAAAAAAAAAAGCTTAGACAATCTAAAGCTTTGATGCACAGATTTGGACAGTCGTATGAGGAAATGCCAGCCCTCTATTCTGTATTAAAAGCAGCACAAAGGAGTTTCATTTTCTTAAAATATTAGTTTCAGTTCATTCAAGTGATGAAACTAGCTCACAGAGCTTATATTGGACATCATGGGAGAAGAGATTAAGGGACTAAACCAAGTAATGATGGAAGAGAAAATGAGACAGTGACCGAGCAAGACACGAGACAAGTCGAACTCATGGACAGTATTGTGAAAACGGCTTAACATTCAAACATAATAGGGGGACTGACTGAGCTGAAAATTAGAAAGGGTCCTTTGTGCTGCTTTAAAATGTCCAACTTTGTTGCAGAAAAAAAAAAACACATTTGTAGACTAGAACAAAAAATTATTTTGTTTTCATAGTTAGATTTCACAACCAGGACGACTGTGCAAGAGATTAACGTACTTTGTCAGGTAAAATTATAAAGAGCCACAAATATATGCATATTTGGGGGCATGGCTTTTTGAGTGACAGCAGTTAATGGCATTAAGGACAAACTGTCATCACTTAGCATTTTTGTGAATTTGGTAATAGGACTCCCATGACTGGCTATGCTTCAAAATCACATTTTAGAAAACACAAGGTGATGTCATAGGGGGTTTGTCCAATTCTTTTAATATAGGGTATGTTTAAGCCCTATTTATCTATCTATTACTATTAATATTTCCTATATCCTAGAAAATAGTCCTTTATGATGTGCTTTTGCAAATATGATATTTTCAACTATGGCTATTTACGTAGCAGGAACAGAATGTTGTACTCATGTCTTTATCCATTCACGGAGAGAACTGCATATTGGATGAGTAGTTTGCTGTAGCACTTACTTGGTCAAGTTAGCTACCCCTAAATTTGAATCATTATGGTAATGCATCAGACAGCACGGGACTGAAATGGAAAAAGCAACTGATGTTCATTCAAAATGGTCCAACTATTTTTTTTAAGGTGTTTTTTTTTTTTTTTGTTTTTTTTTTTAGAAAATAAACTACAAAATGCCACTATTTTGTATAGAAAAAAATACGTGATAAATGGGCTGCCAAATATATTTGTCCTTTTGGGCGGCATTTTAATATACACAGTAAAAGGTTTAATGTTTTCGGGAAGAACCTTATAAACCTTTTACTGTCTGTTATTTCTTCCGCAATATAGACATAATCCCACACTCTCATCACTTAAAGCCCTTTTGAAGCGTACACTGGTTTGCATTAATCTGACTAAATTTGAATGTGTCAGCATCATGTCTGAATGAGCACTTTGCTGTTTTTCCGTGGAAAGTTTTGATAACAATCTGACTAAGTTTGGCCTAGGAACATCGGCGTATGTGTCACCGTCAACATGCCACAACGCCTAACTGATGCAATCACATTATCAGCTCAGAATACACAGCTGTGAATTTATTTCAGCTGCTTACTGGAGAAATTCCATAATTTCATAATATTCCATAATTCCAAAATTTTATTTAGCTCTTTTCAGCACTGGACGATTTTACTACACTACCTGAGGCAAGTGAAGGGAAGGAATTTAAGTAGATTTTTTTTTCTTATAACAAAAGAGGCAGTAGGCCAACTTCTTTGGGCTTTTTCTTCTTTTAGGGTTTGCCACAGCAGATCATGATCCGTATGTTGATATGACATCGTTTTGATGTCGGATGTTCTTCCTGACACAATTCTCCTCATTGTAACTCATTAGTGGGACAATGTGGGGTTCACAATCCTGCACATAGACGGAGCAGCAGATTGATCCATGGCCCTCTATTTGCAGGGTAACTACCAATAACTTTTACACAGCCATAACATGATTGTTATGCTAATATAAAATGTTAGTGTAAAATGAGACACTGTCTCCGAGCATAATATCTCACTTGACGTACTATTCAAATTCATGTTAATAGAAAATATCATTTTCATGTTATTATTCTCCATGACTGTTGTGGGTCTATCCATAATGTGATTAATATAAAAGCTATCAAATTCTGAACGGTCTAATGCAGTTGCTTTAACAGACTGATGAAACTCTAAATACAATGCTTGCCATAAAATGTGCTGCTGAACAGAAGAAAAACATGCGACGCCAGTAGCCACATAGAGAATACTGGTAAAATAAGATCAGATTAAGTACTACATATGCAAAACAGTTCAGCATTAGTGCGTGTAAACCCTCAAGTCCAACCTCTGCTCTCTAGAAAACCATACGTGTGAAAATGCCATTTTACTGTGAAATTCCGTGTTGAAATATTTGTTTCACAAATTCAACTTTATTCTTGGGACGCTGCCATACAATTGCTCTTTAGAGCATGAGGACTATGTTGTCACAATAAAAGATAAATACAATATTGTCAAGCACTGTTTAACTAAATTCTTCTCGAATAAATAAATAAATAAAAAGTCTGACTGATTCCTGATTCACCAGTTCATCCGACTGACACATCTACATTTATGTTTCACCACTGTTAGGATAACAAAAAAATAAAAAATAAAATCAGATGCATGTTACTTTGAAGCTACAATAAAGTGACTCATTGTCAGTGTGTTGCTGATCAAAATGCCAAACCACAAGTCACAATTTTCCTCAAATGTGACTAAAGAAGAAAAATTAAACATAAGCAAAAAAATGTATATCTACAAAAACATGAGCTGTGCGCACACTAAAATAAAGGCCTCGTTAAAGGCTTTTGTACCCTTTGAGCAGCAAATACATTCATCTCCTGTTGAGAGAGATGGGGATCCCAAAATCATTCATAAAGAGTCTGACTCCAAAGAAAATGATTTATAAATATATATGAATATAAGTTATCACACTTTAGGAGTAGAAAATGCATACAAAGTGAACCAGTGTATTCTTCACGAAATATTCAGAGGATTCTGACCAAACCTTCGAATCAAAGCGCAACACAGGTTTGACGTGTTAATCTAGATAAGATAGTCTAATCCATTCATTTCACACTGCATGCAGCCGTTGTGTATTATTAATAGCTAAAAAATGAAGTAAACTTCTGAAGTCTAGGGAAAGAAGCTCACTGGGTCAGTTAAGCTTCATTTTGATGAAGACTCGTGAAGATATCGTCTTGCTCACTGACAATGAGACTGTTGTGAATGAAATTGCAGAAAATGGCACACTGTTTTGGCTGCAGTTATAAAAATAAAATGAAAACCACAAAATAATAATAAAAGCTAAGGTGTTTTCTATTTATTTCTTGTACAGCATGTACTTGTAATCCCTTCACATGTAGATACATGTATCTAAAGCCCCATTTACACACTCCTTTCACCACTACAGCACCTTTATTTCAGACCACTGTGCTACATGAATTTCACAGTAAAACAGCATAACATTTCTTCATGGTCCTGGTCCACCTTTCCATCCTGGACCACCTCTAGTGTTTGTCATGGGGGATAGTTGAGTTCTATGTGAATTGATGATGTGTAAAGGCTGTACATCCCACAAAGTGGACCCAAGCAGTCTGTTACAGGGATGGAGAAAGTCAACCGTTTGACACCGGCAAGCCAAAGGTAAAGCAAGCTTAAGACGTAAGAAGTCCAGTTGTTTTTAATCAAGCTTTTGAGAGTTTCCATGAGCTGGGTATGAGTCTATGTCAGTACACTGCTCTGTGAAAACACCCACTGGTGAGGGAATACTGTGCCTTCGTGGGATCACTGTGAATGCACAGCTGGAGAGTGGAGGCGGAAAATGTGAAAAAGTGAAAATGGCTTTAAAAAAACCACAACTTGCTTATTTATTTATGTATTTATTTATTTATATATTATGGACACATTCTATTTTGACTATTTGTCAAGATTTAACGGACCTCAGACTGAGACTGCACCATTTTCTCATAATTTAGAGTCGACTACTGTATATTTTTCATATGATTTGTTTATGCCTCTGTTTCCTGAAACGCCTCTGTAAACATGAAACAGTGGCCCCAAATAAAAACACATTTCAGAGACAAAAAGTCAAGCAGTCAAAAGGCAGCGTGGATGTGAGGGGTTAGAGGTGAGGTGTACAGCCGCAGGCATGCCTCACCCAGCGATAGATATGCTAATACTCTGCATTTACTCCACTTTACTCCCTTTATTTCCCACAGTTAAAGCAAACGTCAGTGAAACTGTAATTAAGCTGTGTCCTGGCAAAAGACCGCCTGCTGCTTTTAATGAAGCCCCATTGATTCTCTCTTTATTTGCTATTGGTCTCCCTATAATATCCACAGGCCTGAAATAAATGTAAGCTGAAAGCGCAGCTCTTCTCATCCAGGTTGGGCTTTGCACTGGATGGTTTAATTAAACTAAACGATTGCTCTAAGCACATAGGGATGGTACCAGGGGTGTAAGTTTGTGTTGCTCACTCACTTGTACATGTGCATTATGCTGCTCTGTGCTACAGTGAGCGAGTATGTGTGTGTGTGTGTGTGTGTGTGTGTGTGTGTGTGTGTGTGTGTGTGTGTGTGTGTGTGTGTGTGTGTGTGTGTGTGTCGTAGCAATTCATGATCCAGCTGGTCTGCGGACTAATGAGTAAAACTACTGTTTTCTCCCCATAAGTCTGAAAGGGTGAGAGCTTTACAAGTTTCCAAACAAAAGCAAAGCAGAGTCTCTTATTTGTGAAACAAAGATGACCTCGAAAAATCAATACCTTACAATTAAAAAAATACAGAAACCAATTAGCCAGATTGAGCTATCGCTAAAGGCAAAATCTGTTAGATTGGAAGTCTAATGTGACCACAATTAAAGATAAAAGGTTTGGGCAGGCAGAAGAGCAGAGTCAAACTGTCAGTTAGTGAGAAACACAGCTGGGCTGCTATGCAGCCACTATCTCTGGTAATTAGATCGTGCTTTTTTTATATTTTATACTTCATATTTTGTTCCCATATTTTTGAATGTAACATGTGCACATCTAATTTATTTACACATGAAAAGTAAAATAATGAGCCACACTGCATATATCATGCACACACTGCATACCTCATTCTGCTGTCTTAAGTCTTACGGCATAAAACTAAATATTTTCACTATTATAAAACCATTTTTGGTGAGGTTGAAATTTGAAATATAATCTACTAAGTGACAAAATGTATATTTTGTGCATCAAATGTACTATAAACATGTATGTACCGCAGCACTTAATTAAAAACACAAACCAAACAAACAGCAAGACGGGTGTCAGATGTGAAATTTTATTTTTGTGAGAATTAAATAAGCTTTTCACTGTGATATATCTGCAGATCTGAGTTGACTTGGGAATCTGGCTCGAGTTAGGCTAGGCGACAACTAAGAAGGTCAAACTTAAATCAAGTGGTTGAGTGCATTATCAATATCATTAAAAAAAGCTAAATGAATGTCATGTAAATGTATATGCCCGTTTCCACTGAGCAGTTCAGTCTGGGCCCCCGGCGCACCCAAATCAGCTACGCATACATGGAAATGAGCACCACATGTAGCAGCTTTCTCTTTGATAGGTAATGTGAATGTGAACTCCAGGTATTTAAATCACTAATATGTGATGCACCTATAATACCTGCATGACTGGATTTGTTAGTTCTTCTGAAGGGATGCTGTCCTTCCTAGGAAAATTAGAGAATATCATTTCAATAAAACTCCCTTAAAACATTTTGATGTTCAGCTACAGTAATGTTGTACGTCAAAAGAAAAGGAGGAGCCACGAATTCTGCAGAAGCAGGGTGGTAGCTGTATGACTCATAGAAAAATAAAATAATAAAAAAAAAAAGACATTTGCATTCAGGTTCTGGTTCTTAAACAAGTGCTTATTAAATCACATAAAGCAACAAAGACACTGAACTCTTGCAGGCAAGCCCTCTGAGGAACCGGGGGCCTTCGCTCTGGCTTGGGTCCATCTATGGTTAAACTCAATGAACAAATACTGAACATCTGTCTATGCACATAGTCATCAACGCACACTTAGGCACAGCTGTCTCTCCACACCCATACATAGTAAGACATGTACATACACAAAACGATATGCACAAAAGTTACTGGTCACAAAACTTGTATATATGAGCTGTTGTTGACACTGTGTGGATAGTAAAATCAAACTTAACAAAATAGACTAGCCAAGCAGACAAAACTGTGCCAAACCTTTTCACTGAGTATTCTAAAGAGTGTTTCATCTTTCATGTTTTATCCAACCGTTGAGCCTCACTCTAATAGAGAGATCCTGCAGTACTTTTGATGTCCAAACTGTGCACTTTCATAGTTCTGATTGGAACTGGGATCAAATGTGGTGATGGATTTGAGAAGTTGCCTTTTCCAATGAAAAATGAACAATTCTGATACCTATGTTTGCTTTTGAAATCCTGCAAGACAATAAATCAGAGCTGACAAAGGGCTCCCCCTGGGCCAGACAGAAGAAAACTTTGGATGGATGGATGGATGGATGGATGGATGGATGGATGGATGGATGGATGGATGGATGGATGGATGGATGGATGGATGGATGGATGCAGTGTAGAACAAATTTCCAATATTTTTGGACCCAGCTACACTTTATTATAAATTGAGCCTTTGTGAGAAAAATATATATTTGTCATAATATCTGGCTGTCTTTTTTAAGATTTTCTGTAATTCATAGGCAAAAATTAAGCTAAAAACGACAGAAAGATCAGAACTGTCTCCAGTATGTTTTACAACTCACCTCTGAGATTCCTTTTGGCTTTGGTTCACATGAGTTTTTTTCCATACTTCCTGGTCATGGCGGAACTTTTTACACTTTCATTGCCTATAAGGTCTCCTGATTGCAAGTTGAGAAGGGGAATGAAGGGTCAAAGTTGATTCATCAGTTTTTAAGCTGGCTACAGGGGTAGTCACAGAGCTGTACTGGTGTGTGTGTGTGTGTGTGTGTGTGTGTAAGGGCGTCGTTCATAACAGCAGTGTTGTTGCACAGCTGATTCCAAAATGGCGCTCCGATGTGTCAGCGTCTACCAAAGTGGAAGAGTGGCAGGTTAACAAGCCCTTTTTACATAGCAGTCGTGCGACTATAACATCCATCCCACCCCCGTAATGGTCTTATACAGTTTCTACACCCACTTCAATCCCATTCAAGGAGGGGCTGGAGTTATTCTCAGTTGTCAACAAGTCTGGCCATGTCCATGAGGAGGACTTGCACACAATGACAAATTTACAGACAATCAGCAATCAACTAAACATTCATGCTTTTGATCTGTGGGAGGAAAACTGGTAAAAGAAGCAGGAACTGCATTCAGTGCATCTTTATTACAAACATCAAGAGCATCTCAATTTTTAAAACCAAATATGTCACAACTGCACATGTCTTCAGTGCAGGCAAAACTCAAAGCCGTCTAAATGATAAATGCTATTTAAGTGTGAGTCGATCATTCTCTAATCCAAAGACCACTCTTCTGCTTGGACAAAAGTAATGTCTGAATGTTGAAGATACACGCGTTCACTTTTTTTCTCTCTCTCTCTCACTTTTTTCTTCCATTCAGTCAACTGGCATGTTAATAAGGCCAATATTAAAAACACATTTCTCAATATGCCAGCATCTGGACTACATTGTAATGGGTATTACATCAGAATGGAAGACACATTAGTTTAAATGTAGTGCAGAAGCTTCTTGCTCATGTGTCTTATGTGGACTGAAATGACGCAAAATGAATATCACCAGCTAATGGATTAATAGCAGGATTTGATTAAAAGAGAAAAAAAAAAACCTGAACCAGTCATAAAATAAGATCTGGATGTTGAAGAGGAAAAAAAATAGGTTACACAGGTATTAGGGTTTTAATACCTTTCCACCTGATGGAGGGAGATATTCAAACATGTACATTATACACTTTTTGAAAAGGTTTTGTCCAGATCAGAAAAAATTGCTTCAGCAATCTTGTTTTTTTTTTTTTCTTGGATACAAAAGAAAGCACACTAAAGAGCATAAAGCTTTCAAATCTCAGCATCACTTTGACAAAAAACATCCTCGACCAGCCTAAAGTAATGCGCTTCCCCATCCCTGGAGTCAGCCTATATAATTCCAAGAACAAGTAGCTGCTGTAACTGTTGTCGTGTTGTCTTTCACTGCTGGAGTGTAAAAACAGTGATGAATGCCGGTAGGAAGTTAAAGCAACCATCTGCAGACGGATATGAAAGGCATCTTCAATAAGAAGAGCCTGATAATGTACATCTCTGTCTTTGCATCTCCCTGCTCTTCCTCCACTATTTTGCCGCCCTCCTCCTCCTCTTTCATACTCCCTAACAGATCTTCCGATAAATTAACTGCTTTTTATTTTGCAGCTCCGGCCCCCATTAATCCATATGGGAAGAAGTGTAGTCGAGTTACACCAGAGAGAAGAGAACTGGTACATTTTAGCGATGCAATTAGGACCCATTAGTCTTGGCTTTAATTAGAAGGCTGGAGCGTTGATATTTCAAGTGCTGGTTTGTGTTGGTGTTGTGTTTCCCCGCAGCATCGCTCGTCTCCGTCCTGGAGCAGGAGTCTGTCTGGCGCGTGTGCTGCTTTTTGAGTTCTATTCTGAATCTGCCATTAAGTTCTGACTTTCTGCTGAGTGCTATTTTTAAAACAAAGAGTGGTAACATGTCAAATAAAGTAAAAGACTCAAGGGGAAAGGTTTCTTAAAGGGGGAGGGGGGGGGTTCATTAGAGGAAATTAGAGGTGTTAATGTGCCAAAAGGAAGAATAAAAAATGCAAGAGAGGGGAAGAAGGCCAGGGAGTAATTGAAAAAGAAAAAAAAAACAGAGTGGGATGAGTGAGGAGATAAAACCTGAAGCCTCAAAGTCAAATTGATCTGCTTGAGGTGCCACATTTAATTGTTAGCCAACAGACAGACATGACATCTTAGCCCTGTCGCGCTCTCCCCAGCCACATTAGCTAACCACACCGCTTCATGTTCACAGAGTGGAGGCAGACTGTCTGGAAGAGGAGCAACACTCACCGACCCTCCATCCTCCTTCCTGACTCATCATTGCTCCTCTGACTCTCACCCTCAGCAGAGGGGACAACAGGAAAGGTCAGCAGACCAAAAAAAAAAAAAAAAAAAAAAAACGCTGCGTGGAGCTGGCATATCGGCGGATTGAAGGATTTACGTTTTACATTAAGGTGTAGACTCGTTTATAAATGTAGAGCTCCAGTGGGAAGAGCAGTCAGCGCCTAATGAAAACAACATGATTTTCACTCCGTCCTCTAACCACTCCCACCACTCCACTTCACTTTACCAGGAATAGTTTATTAAAAACAACTGAGCTCATTACATCCAATTAAATGATGATTCATCTGTCTAGCTGACACTGATACAAGCAGCCTGTTTAGACTAAAACATGCACAAATGTTAAGTGACACACAAACACATCAAACACAAGTGGAGTAGCTATGAACAACATACGATTTATAATGATCAACATGATGATTTTGGGATTCTAGACTTATATTTCTATGGGCATTGTCATACTGTTGGTATTTTAGCTGTAATTCACTTTGAAAGAGGTTTTGTTTTAAACATTTTCAGATAAATTGTGCTACAAAAGTCTACCTTTTATCTGGCACTGCAGTTCAATTAAAATTCATATGGTAAATTATAATTTTGCACAGTACTTGTTCTAAGTGTAGCTCCTATAATTTGCAAAAGAGGTGTCCTTAAATATAGTTAATTAATTACTTAATATTAATTAAGCTAATTAATATTAATTAACTGTAGCTAGCCAACTTCTTTGTTATTAATAACTGCAATATCAATCTCTTTTAAACTCTACTTATATGTTACTATTTATTATCCTTGGGTTCTTACTAATAAATAATGTATGAACATACAAATCATGTAAAAACACTAAGAGGTAATCAATGTCCTTATACTAATTGACCTCACTGTGGGATTTTTTATTACTTCTCTTTGACTCCGTGATGTATTTTCTTACATATCTGGAACGACATTAATCCACCGTCGAAGCACAAAGCAGCTCTCACAAAGCTTTATTGTTGATGTCACCTCCCTCGCATGCAGAACCTGTTCAGTCTGCTCAACACACCAACTGCAGGAGTTGTCTTTTTGAAATTGCGACATACCGTTCACAACTTCCATCCATACTGGTTTTATCCTTTGCAGGGTCACGGGGGTCTGCCGGAGCCTATTCCCAGCTCATTGCAGGCGAGAGGCAGGGGTCCAACCCTGGACAGGTCGCCAGTCTATCACTGGGCCACATATAGAGACAAACCACCATGCACGAGCACACTCACACCTACGGGCAATTTAGAATCATTAATCAACCTAACGTGCGTTTTCGTTCTGTGGGAGAAAGCCAGAGTATCGGGAGGGACCCACGCCACCAACGCCAATTGTTTAACTTGTTTTGGCTTGCTTTGGCTTAATTTCAAGTAAACTGTTTTTCCACAGTTCTTTTATATCCCTTCTAAATATGTTGCAAAATCTTATCAGACTTCCACTGGCGTCCCAGCAGGAATTTTGACTTTCGTTTGGATTGTGGTGATGTCATGGTCCGTACGTTAAGAGTCCAGGATGAGGCTCCCAAATATGACTTTTTAAAATTCAGATTAATGTTTTCTTAGGTATGTGTGGGAATATGCGCATGTGTTTTTGAAAGTCATGTATGATCATTTTCATTTATTTTCCTTATAAAAATAAGTGCACAAACAAAGTTTCCAATTACATCAACAAAAGTCCAACTACGAGTCAGGAGGCTGACCGTGTCCAGTTTTCAGGCGGTGGATCTTTGGCAGCTTGCATCGAGGACGGGCCCGTTGCTCCTTCATGTCTCTGTCTGTTTACAGGGCAAGCAAATCAAAGATGCGTCTCATTTCAGAGGCTGTAAAAGCGCGCCTGGGGATGGATCAGGTGTCTCTGAAACATCCAATCCTCCCTGAGCAGCCTCTACTTACAGGCTACCAATCCTTGTATCCTCTAAACGAACACTGCGTACAAGCTGTGTAATTAAGTGTTCTCGGAATAAACTGTGCTATCTTTTCAAGTAATCTTAAAAATGATTTCCCAGTCATCACAGCTGGCTCTGTTCGTACTTGATGTATTCCTGTCATGTTAAAATGATGTGAATTGACCGCAACAGCAACATCAACTCTGATTTTGCTCTGAGTAGCTAAACTACCACCGGTTAAACTAGGAATATTGCCGGGTTTAGCAGCTATGACATTTTAAACTTTCCACTGTAACAGTAACACAAACAGGGCATATCGGTTTATCATACACAGCTCAGTGCTTTTAGTGCATCTAACTATGGGATTTTTCCTCTCATTCTAAGAAAAAAAATCAATGGAGGTTTTGTGTTGAGTTTTTCTCTTGGAATATTTTGTTTCTTGTGGTGTATTTGTTTCCTGAGTGGTCACAAATAAAGCCCATCTCATTGAAACATCAATTTATTATCAGAAAGTGCTTGTTCAACCAAAAAAAAAAAAAAAAGAAAAAAAAAAAAGACAGAAAGGAAAAATGAAAAAAAGAATGAGTTGAGGAGGAATTGGAGCATTACATTTTTACTGGAAATTTGAAAAAGTCACATCTGCTGCAATTTTGCTAAGAAGAAGCTGCATGAATTGAATAATTGGCTTAATGTTTCTGATGCACATTGAGTCATTTCATTTCATTTCAGCGGCGGTAAGACCTGTTGGCTTGTGTCTTACTGTGTGACTTAAAGTAAAACATGGTGATAGACTGGATAAGACCGAAGCAGCCTGGCCTGAACATATATCCCTTCTCCCAAAGAAAGAGCAGCATGCCCTTTACAGACAGCCAAACGGTTTCCATTTACAAATATTTTTTTGTAAATACTATATCATGTTCTTAACACAGCAGGCCCCCTGGGCTGTCCAAAGAGCCTTCTGAGACTATGGGTGGATGTCAGTCTTGGGGCCTGTATCGAACTGAGAGCATCTGGAGGCTGGAGGTGTCTGTCCCATGGTCATGAGGGGAGAGAGCCAACATGGATAACGTCCTGGGGGATCCTGCCTTCTGCCGCTGTACGACATTAAAAGACACATGCAAGGCCTCATCGTCCGCACCTGGCACCACATGGACACATGCATAGACATACACTGCACGCAAAACACATGGAGGCTCTCTTTCCCTCCATCCTCTCCTGCTCCTTCCATACACACACATATAACACACGCACGCCGCCACTTACTCCCCCCTCCTGATTAGCTGATAATGGACGACTGATGTCCCCAAGACCCTCAAGACCTCCCTTGGGAGCCCTCCAACTCTGACCCCTATCTACCCCCTTGCACTCCACCTTCTTAAAACACACTAAATAATCCTTCATTTGACAGGAGCTTGAATGAAATTCAGCTTAGAGGCGCATCATTTGCCCTGGACAATAGAATATTGATAAATGAGCCATTCTATTCTTTTTGTACACCTCGAGGGAAGGACATGCAGGTTGCTCGGCACAGATCATATTAACAATAATTCCATTTTGGTCCATGATTTTGTTGCTGCAGTCTTGCATGCCCACTAAGAATTAATTTCAGGTTTTTTTCCTAGCATTCCTGGTTGTACAGATATATAAGCCCACATTATCAACTACTCACTTTGCAACACAGTTTGTGTTGCAAAAATGACCTTTTCATGTGGCAGAAATCAACTCAAAAGAATCTTTCATAAATCCGGTGATACAGGGTCCATGCCACCATGGAGACAATCTCCAGGAGATTCAACAGAGCCAGTAATTAATCCCCTCACTCTACAAAAACAAAACAGGGATACTAAACATGCCCCTATTACATCAGCGAGCAAGGCTGGATGGCTGCTTTTAGATGCAACATTTACATGTAATTATCTTCTTATATAATTAAGTGCAATCAGTTAACAAGCATCTTGCTAACGGGCCACATTGCTTACCCAAATGAGCGGCAGGCAGCCCAGAACGCTGAGTGAGTGAGTAATTAGAGCTCTGCATGCCAGTGTTAATGGAAATGATCTAAAATAATCATCACCAGAGAGGGCGAGGGGAGGGGAGGGGGGTAGTGAAGGAAAGATCTGGGTAGGTGCTCCATAAAGGAAGCTTAAGAATATTAATGATATTAATAGAAAAGGATGGTATGAAATTGCTAATATGCTGCATTAACTACATTAAAATATGCAAACAGAACAAACCTTAAAGCTTAATCTCAAACTGCAAAACAAACAAACAGACTCAGTGATCTGGTGTAATTGTAAGAAATAAGATAATAAAATAGATCTTACAGTAGTGATGTTACTTGAGACAGTAACAGGGATTTTAGATGACATTTTTATGCAGCACTGATACAACACAGCTTGGTTCTGCTTACTCTTTATTTTTTATTTTTTTAGTTTTCCATCATAGATGCTACCTGGTACAAAGAGCCTTTTTAGTACCAGGTTAAGTTGACTGAGCAGAGCCCACACTAAAAAGGGGAAATGAAAAGCACTGGATACATGAGTTATAATGTTACACGTTACAGTGTTTGATAGTCGTATCAAACATGATGGCAGTTTTATATAACAAGGCAAATGCAACTCCTCAAAGAACCATCTGTGTGCACAGCACAACTCTCATGTCCCAAATATAACAAGTGGGATGGATGGATGGATGGATGGATGGATGGATGGATGGATGGATGGATGGATGGATGGATGGATGGATGTTTGCATATCAAATAATAAAAAGCTATTTTAATGCAGTCCAAAGTGCTTACATAGGGATGTAGATGGATGCAAACTAAAGATTTTCTTCATTATACCAATTATAACTTTTAAAATCATGAGTTTTTCCATTCTCATTGTGTTTCCAACATGTCCTGAGAAGTTTGCAGATGGAGCAGAAGCCATCATAACATAACCTAAACATTCTACGATGCTTTGATGCTGGGAGACAATCTATTTTGAGGGAATCCATAATGTTTCCCTACTTCTTTAAGAATTAGTTGAATATTTGACAACAACCAGATATTTTAAGTGACAAAACCTATCCAAACGATGATTGAAAAAAATACTAAATGAAATAAAACCTAAAAAGGAGACGAAGGGAAACACTCCTAAATGTTGTGTCTGTTTTTAATCTTCAGTAAAAGTGTACACAAAAAAGAAAAAGTTGTGTCTAACAACACAAATCAGATTACATTTTGGGAACACCGCAATGAGTGTGTTGGGTTACTTGAGAGTGTGTATGGCATTTGTGAGAGAAAGGTGTGTTTTACATGACCTGTTACAGTGATACAGCCATTCAGTAAACAATGGTGAGTGTGCTTCACTGATGTTAGCGGCGACACCCTGACACCGAGGTCCACCCTCGGTTCTGCAAACACTTTCCTTTGATTCTCACTGCGCAGCCATGAGCTCATCCCGCCTGCGGCGCGAGGGGGACAACAGAGTGAACTTTGTCACACTCTACTCTGCAATATCACTTACTTATCCGTCAGTGGGTGTAAAACACAGACACGCTTGATTGTAGCTGTATTCCCAATCAACATCAAAATTACACACACGTGTGAAATCAAAACGGAGAACAATCCGAAATAGCACAGTTTTCCTCCATTCTTAGCGTCGTAAATTATTGTACTTGATTTTATTATCCTGTTTGATATGTTCTTTTTTTCTGGCATTTTGAATGGTTTAGTTATAATATAGAACACCATGGCGAAACAAAATTGGAATGTGTGTCATTATAAATTGAAGTACAGGGAAGGCCATATTTGCCATAAAAGTCCTAACACTCCCGCTCTCTTGTTGCGTGCAGCCACAAGAAAACTGACAACAATAGTCAGCCGTCACATGTCATGTCAACCCACAATCACTTCAGTGCTAACCCCACTCTGTCAGCCCTGTCACAACCACACCAGCTAACCTCCTAATTCTACACATGGAATCCCAAATACCCTCAAAGTCAGCGCCATTGTTTGGATATTATTGGTCTTCAAGAGTACCCAGGTGAAGCCCACAATAAAGTCGGGCCAGCCTGGGTTCAAAGAGCTACACTGAATGGCTGCCAAAATTCCTCACAATGACTTGATCGCAACAGCTTGTGGTGAAATTATGACACAAAATATGCAGCAAGTGAGTAAGGAATATCAGGTCCCTTTGTCCCGGCGCTTTCTATTGAGTTCAATAAACACTTAGGCGCTCTAAAGGACTAGAGCTCAAGAAGGGACAATGGCTCCCTTCAGAACTCGACACCAGACCTTTAACAATACAGAAATACTCTATCCTCCAAAGACTAATTGATGTTATTCGCCTTTTGATAAGTCAAAGGTAGACAGACGTAATAGTTAGGAATATACAACCACTTTTGATGGGCTGTAACGTGAGTAACTGGGGTACAATGATAGTCAAACAACAAAAATGCCACGTTTTTTAGTTGCTTATTACTAAAGCTGTGATCATTTGTTTTCAGGGCAACGAAAGTGTAATTTGAATAGGGGCAGACTTTAAAAAGGGAATTGTCTCCGAAGCTTAAAGGACTCGCAACCGTTGGCCAGAGGCCTGTGAGCATATTGGTTATTGATATTCTCTCTGTGTGTCACATACTGCATCTGGCCTCAAAACACGACGTCTGAAAAAGCCCTCAGAGCTGGGGTGAAACAAATACATTTGCACTTTTTTCTTTGGCAGCCAGAGCTGGCAGGTGAAATCGGTAGCTGCTGTTCAGCCGGACAACTTGGCTCCAGTGCCATCTACTGGCGACAGTCGCCAGGGCAGAAATGAGCGCACTCAGGAAGAAGGAGGTGAGGTGATTCTTTTTCGAGCTGAACAGTTTTCACACTGTACTGCTTCATATCTGTATCTCCCTTTTTCATCATGCATGCCTTTTCAACCTCAACAAAAAGGCACTACTCATAAAGCATGTGCATTCTAAACCAAAGATGTAATTTTAGAGATGTGTGGGCAAGGCCATATCTCACCCACACAGCTATAGTTCATATGTTGAATACTGCATGTGGCATCAGGGAGCACAGAAGGGAGGGTTGTTGGGGGAGACAGGAGAGTAACAAAAGCGTATAAACTTATACTGAAGCGTTAGCTGTTGCAGACTTTCAAGTAGCCAGAAAAGTAAACTCATCCAGACCGCAAGACACGGGGAACGTCAGCACAAAAGCACCATTTTAAAAGCCCTTTCATCAGAGATGAAAAGTCTAAATGAAGCCAGTGATGCACCTGGCAAAAAGAAAAAAACAGCCATGTGACAGCCATTCACAAGGAAGCGGCTGTCACATATGACGCCGTTCAGGATTTGTAAATGCAAAATACATGTATCTAATAAATATCAACATGGAAAAAGTTAAATAATTTAGATCTTCCTGAAGAATTCAATCCATCGCGTTGGGTTTAGGTTTTTCGCATTGTCTCACTTAACTAACTTAGTATCTTAATCAGCATTCAGTCAAACAGGCCCAAGAGTTTTCCACACAGCATACAAAGATCTGTAATACATCACCGGCCAACACAATGAAATGGGACATTAGGACCGCCATCATGACATCATGCAGCCTGCCTCGAGGACAAATATAGATCATGTTTATCTTCAACAGATGATTCATTTGTGACATGGTACAGAGATCTCTACTGACTGCTGTGGAAATGTCTGCACGATCGCTGATCTACTTGGCTCAACACCTCTATTGCTACTGTTGTAAGCTGAAAAAGTACCATATTCAGTAGCAACGGTTATGCTTTTTCTTTTTTTTTCCCTTTTTAACTGATTGAATATTTTAAATAGATGTTTGTGCTTGTTCTGTCTTGGGCGGCTGGCATGCCAAAATTGCACATTGATTAACAATTAAAGAACCAAGCTGAGAAAAGACTTTTATGAAACTTAAATAGACGAGGGACAAGAGCAAAAAGGTATAATGCCCATTTTTCTTACAGTTCAGTTTTTTTTTTCCACATTTTACCTCCCTCTTCATCCCCCGAACCCTTGGGAAGCAGGACTCCAAGCTCTTTCATTTGAGCTTGCATTATGCCCCTGTATCTCTGCTCATTTTTCATCCCCATTGCATTAAGTATTGATATTGATTTCTTGTAAATGGTGCCGAAATGGATGGCTCGCACTTTTTTGTGTTATTGTTCTGCAGCACTTGTAGGTAATTTATTATGGCTGAGGGTCCAGCGAGGCCTCCCAGTTCTGTGTCCCTCCTCCTGATGGAGCGTGCCTACCTGACAAACACAACACACCAGGAACTGAAAGGCCACTCGTTACAAAAGCAGGCACATGAAGGAAGTCTGCATGCTCACTGACACCAGCACACACATGCATGAGCGCTGTATGCCTCTCACACTCAACATTGCTCACTTTCATGATCCAAGAAGAGGGTCCCTTGGAAAACCCAGAGCAATAAACTGAAAATGATAACTTAACAGGCATTTCTCAATCTTAACACGATAGGTTTTGCAGTGGGCAACTAGTTTATTTCCCCTTTCCTATTTTTGAATATTATTCTTTTTAGTGCTGTAGCAGCACTTGTAATGAAATCCATTCCCAGTTTTTGTGACAAAGCGTGGCCTTCTTGACAAACTGGAGTGGTTTACTTGCATTGTCATCCTGGCCAATTTCTTTTCCCTGCTGCCGCGGCCCCAGCAGTCTATTTGCATTTCAATAGCCTCTCTGTCCGCCTCTATATTGCCTGATATTATGTCTGCCTTGTATGAATTTGAATTCAATGTCTGCATCTGCTGTTTCACTCCTAAGCAGTCCTCATAAAGAGGTGAACCATACGGAATGATGCTTGCAAGCAAATCGAATTGATGATGTGTGATGATGTAAACCAAGACAAACACATCATGGAAGCCTATATGGATTTTTTTTTAAAATAAAAAGATATTTTCAATTGCATACTTATACATAAAACTGCAACAAAACAAGCCTGAAATTGTGAAATTTCTTTAATTTCTTGAATAACCTTTGTTACCTATAAGCTTGACAGTGAGTTTCACTTTCTTAAAGTTCTGATTTTGCTGTAGAAATGTGCAAAAATAAGACAAAGATCTGATCTGAGGTTAAAAGGAAAAAATAAAATAAATAAATAAATCCTCTATGGTAAAAGTAATATGTCCTGTGTACCCTCTCCATCAGTTCAACACCAGCACTTGGCCACAAACTTGGCTGGTGCCATAGCGTCGGCCATCGCAGGTCACATGACCCACACCGATGTCCCGCAGAGAGCCATCGGGTCTCCCCGAGTGCCATCTTCCCTCGCTGACTCTCCCACATTGTGGGATGTCAGAGGGTGACACAAGCCAGAAGTATTTAGTGGAATTTTTGTCTTTGAAACATATAAAGCTCCAGTGGCAGAACATTTTCTCTTCAGAGAATGTTTAATAGGAGATATCAGTTGAGCGCCACACACGCCTTCCTGTAACAAACTGCTTTGACATCTGGAACTACAGTGCTGCCAGCAATGCTATAAGTCTGAGACTACAAGATTGCTCTACTTTTTTTTTTCTTTTTTTTTTTTAATCTGGATAAAATTGTTAAGTGCAAAAGTTTGTGCACGTTTCCTCTTTACATAAAGACACGTTTCCACCCCTCTTCTTAATGTTATCCTCTGCCAAATGGAGCTTCTGTTCAGAAACAATTAATGCCAACCAGTGTTCGGGTGCACAGGCAGGCTGACAGCTGTGTTTGGGCCACTTGTTGTGCCTCCAGCACAGATAATTACAGCAATCCAAAAGCAGAGCAGCCGCTCAGGGAGTTTAATAATGTACAAGTAGTCGCTATCTCTTTATAGATCATGTTACCGCAGCACTCACTGACGTGTAATTTAGATCAATCAAAAAATATGGCAGTGCTATGAAACCAGTGCCTTTGATAATAGTTGGCAGGTAGTAGTCACCCCCTGTTGTCGAAGCATCTGACATAAAGGGCTTCATTCCGCCCTCCATCAAGGGGCCTGGTGTGCTAGGATGTGTAACCCAGGCAACAGATACATAAAGCATTATGGGACTTGATTTAATTTGTCTAAATGGGAGCTGGAGTATCTTGGTTCTCAGTTCGAATGTCCCTGTTAACCACCACTACAATGTAATGGCCCCCTCAGCTTGGATTGTGTCCTACTGGTATAGAAGGTTTCCAACTATGCAATGTATTTTACTTTTAGTTACCACTTACATATATCCATGTTTGTGAGCATGCAAGCAATTTTGCTTCCCAAATAATTTAACATCAACAAAATAACCTAAATCTTGGTCAAATGTTTCACTGGGGAACAGCAACCATAATAAGAGAACAGTATGATATAAATTTGCTCAAATGGTCCATTGAAGGTTTTTTTGTTTGCTTAAAGTTCCCACCATTTACCTTTAAAATACATCGGGGTCAGTAATTTAACTGGAGGCCAAAGCTTTATACAGTGTTATTTAGCGTTGAGTATATATAAAAAGCCACGAAAGACATCACAGGTCAAGCTTTGTTCAAAGGTATGTACTCCTTTGCTCGATTTGGTCCATTGTGTATTTTCATACAAGAGCTCTCTCTCTTTTTCAGCCCATGTGAAGAACTATTTCAACCAAGACTATTTAGTAGGTAATACCTGGGTATCATTTTAGCCCTTTGCATGGGACTCTCCTTGCCTCTGGCTCTTTTTAAACTATCGGAACAATTCAAGCAGCTTCCTCTCCTTGTCCTACTTCTCTCTTGTCTCTCCTCTTGTGCTTCCCACCCGTGGGTCTTTGTCTTAAATGGCAATTCATCCCATTCGTCCGCTCAGCCACGTTAAACATCAATTTCCTCACCGAGCACACATTACGACCCAATACAAGAAATAAAATCTCAGCCATTTATTGTGCAACTCCCCCTCTCCCCGTTTCTGGCATGGCTATCTAGCATAGGAGCCCTCATCAAAGCCCGCATCCAACAACAAGAAAACAGGTCCACAACAATGCTGATGCCATTCGCCTTCCTCTTAAGTCGTTTTATACTTGCTGCAAAGCAGTAACGATTTCAAGGGCCTTTGAATTCCTCCAAGAGGCACCGGTTTTATAAAACATGCATGAGGTGTTCAGTAAACAATGCCCAATGGTCTTATTCCTTTTAAATAAAACTATTTCCATGAGATGTAAGAGAGGCTTTAATATTGCCTTAAATATTAAAAGAGAGAACTGAGCCTCATCAATTTTTCATTTATTGGGCCTGCGTGTAAGGAGTCATCAATCTCAAAAGAAATTACTGACATTTTCATTTCAAATAAAAAAGGGTACACTTTATCCAGCGGTAATAGGGATTGCCACTCTAACACAGGGAGCATTAAATGGCTTCTGGAGTGCTGAAAATGAGAAGATTTTCTTTTTTTTTTTCCATTTCAGAACAGATTGTAGTTTTTAACCTTGTGAAGCAAACATGCATGAAATTGTGAAATAAAATGCAACTTATTACTCGGCTAACATCCCAGCCTTTAAGAGGGAGGAATTTTATAACAAATCAATAATAGTTTTACCTAAACAGGTGCATATTCCCTTTTCCAACAAGCTCCTGACTTGCCGTGAAGGTATAACCACTTGGTTGTTTTGCCGGTCGTCGATATTGATATCCTGTGACATAAATTCATTGTTTGAGTCCACTGCAGTTATGATATATTGTTATAAATGTCTCCATCATTACAGTGCCTTGCCGCCTATTTGCCTTTAGGCTTGAAGGTTTGTAATTACTGCACAATAAACAAATGGTTTGGGTAATGGGGGGGAAAAGGTCCAGGGCCTACAGGGAGGGGGAGAGGATTATAGAAAAGGGAGCCCACTTTTTACACCCGCAAAACCCTTCAACCCTCGCCACAATACCTGTCCCACACCTCGCCACTGCTCCCCCCATGGAATCACCCCCACTGACTTATAAATCTCCGAGCAGTGTTGATATATCATCAGCTGGGTTCATACATTGTAGGTGGGGGTGGGGGGGGGTGTACAGTAGGCCAGGATTTATAACAAAAGCTTGACATATGCTGCTAATTCACCTTGACAACACATCATGTTCAGTGAGTAATTGTGCAACAGAAGAAGAGTTTGTAGGCAGGCCCACTGCCAGGCACTTCCGAACGCATGCAACTACACCCATAATGAATGACTATTTGTTTATAATTTCCACACACAAGTCTAGTTGTCAGTCACCTACTCAGCCCGGTGCTGCTGTCTCATTTGCATAGGTAGATTGAGACGCCGCGAGCGTAACGAGGTCAGCCTGCGTGTTGCTGATGGAGGACGCTGATGAATAGCGCTCTCTCCACATCATGGCACCTTTGTAAATGTTTGATTAGTTTTGAATGGATTACTGTTAGATTATCGGGTTTGGGGCCCAAACCTAGACACGACTCTGCAGCTTGCAGACAGTCCCTTACGGGTGTCCTGTGACAAAATGGTGGCCGTGTGTAGACAAAGAGTGAGGGGGAGGAGGGCCAAGGCCATGTTAGTTTATGCAGACTCGTCAAAATGCTTGATAACGCCCTTGTCCCCCTGCGTTCGAAATTAATAGTAGCCATGAACGGGATTTAAAGATGGATAAGAACCACAGATATCACCTAAGTGGGCGGTGCACAGAAAACATGGATTAGAAGGTGTTTTAGTAATGCCCAGCAATCACTTTTACACTGTATGATGTTGAACTAACGGGATTTCTGGAAATAGGATTGTTCCATAGCTCTGATATCTGCTCACCATTCCTTGTGTATTTAACGGGTGGTTGGAAATCTCATAGTCAGACAGCTATAAATTTCCCGGGGCTGCTGTGGGATGCTCTTATAGTGCTTGTGTGGCAATCAGACTGGGGATTATATGGGTAATGAAACATGAGCCTCTTCCTTGTTTCTGCCCCTTCCATTGCTTGCCTCTTTCCATCTCTTTCCCTAACTTTTCTCTCTCTCTCTCTCTCTCTGTGGTTAAAGGTGATAGATGGAGCGTAACTGTAAGAGGGAGCAGTAACCCATCAGTTCGCAGGCCTATTATGCATCGTCGGGTGCTGAATAAAGGGGGTATGGTGCATGCAGCAGTGACACCACAGCAGTCTGCCTCACAGGTTAAAGCTCACCCCGCCGCCCACCCCTCACGCCTCCCGACTCCAATCAGTTTGCCCTGAAAGCTGTCTTGCCTCTTGACAGCACTGCTGCCATTGTGCTCCCTCTCTTTCAATCTGTTTAGCTTCCTGTTGTGACCTTTCATACAGTCAAATATATTAGCGAGTGGTGCACTCTCATTAAAACAGTGCATTAACCAAAAGACTCTTTGGAGTCTAAATGACAGCCAAAGGAACTGAAAGCTAATAGCCGTGGGCAGTTGGGGAAACTTAACTCATGAATCAATGTGCTAATGCCGGAGCAGTGAGCCTGGAGCGCTGTAAGCGTACAGCACAACCTCCACTCCCTTCCTCATCCTTTCCTCGCTTGCTTTTCCTTCTTTGATCTCCATTTTCCTCATAACCCATTCCTTCCTCTCTCCTTTTTCTCCTCAAAGTTCTACTTATCTGTGAAACTCGCGACCACAGCTATATTCACCTTCTCTGTTACATGTTTATTCTTTTTTTCTAACTCTTTTAACTGATGATCCTTCCCTATTCCTGCTATCTTACTTGTTCATTTCCCTCTTTCTTCCCCTATATTGCGCTGCACTTGTTGGTGCCATCATTTCTGCTTCCCTGGTCTCTTCTTATGTGTTTTTTTCCCCTTTTTCCTCCCCAACTCTTGATCCACTCTCATTGTTTTGAGAGAGTTTTGAGAGTGAAAGGAAGAAAAAAAAAAAGTGTTGAAGAAAAAAAAAAGGAGATTTGCAGAGTAATGAAGATAGAGAAATGAAAAAAGAAAGAGGAGAGGGAAGACGAGTAAAAGAGGAGAGACTAAAAGCTCATTACTTTCCCTCTGATGGGAGAAAATGAGTGAGGGGGCAATAATAAAGCTTGAATTTTTCAATACTGTTAAAAATGGGGCTCTGACAGCTCACCGCCAGTGCAAGGGACAGGCGCAGACAACGCATGGTGAGCCACCGAATTAGCAATACCATACATCATAAAATCTAATTAAATCAAGGAGCAGAATCAAATTAGTTTTCTGTGACTCAAACCGGCCGCCAAAAGGGCTCTATTAAATGAACTGTAGAGAGGGGATTAAATAATTCACAGTGAGGGATTTTGCATTTATACAAAAATTGTGCACTTAATTGTCCGTGCTATATTACAGATTTGGCCTTATGTTAACAATGAGCCTAAAGCACACTAACTCGTGTTCACTGGGCACACATTAGGCCCTACATGGTCGACAGGGCTTCAAACCAAGGGGGATATTAGAGTAACCACAGGCTCGATAGCACCAGTATAGTGGAATGTAGCGGTCCAGACACGGAAAGCTGATTTTACTCTATAGAGGAAAGGAACGGTCCTGAAAATAGGGGTAAACTGTGAGGGGTGAACTATAGATGTGAGCAAACGTCTGAGTTTGTCATACTGATGTTTCAGAGCACATCATGAACACAATGTTGACTCAACAAAAGACAGATAAACAAATCCTAACAGACTGGCTGTTAGACAGTTGTTGAAAAAAATCTTAATAATATCCTATAGTTTAGAAATTCACTAAGTCCTCTTCCACCTTGAATTGTTAAAGACTCTTAAAAAAAAAACCCAGATTTAACAAAGATGCGTTCTGTTACATTTAACTCCGTGCTGGAGACCCTCTTTCTTGATGGTGAGGACATTAAAAGCATGCGCACTCATGATCCCTCTCTGGTTTTAATCCAGTCAGAACTTCTGAGGTGCATGAAATTCATTTTCAGGCTAGAAGCTGATTTGATTTCATCACCTTTAACACATCTTTTTAATCTTTCATTGCTCTGAGATGAAATTCCCTCTGTATGGAAATCTGTCTTTCTTCTTCCCCCGTTTAAAAGAGGTGACCCTGCAGACTATCAATCAGCCTTTGGAAGAGTATAAAAATAACAGACCAGAATAACAGTACAATATGGCAGCAGCCTTAAAGTAATAAATGTTTGCACTGAATTCTTAAACAAGCAGCAACAACGAGCAGATCTTTTTACTAACCTAGTTGAAGCTTTTTTTTTTTTGTCTCATTTTTACACAGGTGATCATGCAATACTAAATTGGGATAAGTTTAATCTGTTAGTGTGGTAGGATTGTCTAAATGTATACTTAGAAGCTTTGAAAATGATCTATCGGGTCAATCTCAGGGCATGCAGGTAGAGAGCACTACACGTTTTATACAATTTGGCTCAAATTCCACTTTTATGCGGATGACATACTGATGTACTGCTCTCTCAAGTGTTTCTGTCATGAGATTTTAATACAGCTTGGTGTGCTTTCTGAAAGTTTTTTTTGTTAAATTGTTCTCATTGCTAACAATACAAAATTTATCTTGTTATGAAATTAAAAAACTGAAGCTTCTGTGTCTTCCTCCGACCACTACAATTCGGGTTTACTGAGTCAGTACTGTCATAAAAAAAACCCAAAACAAAACGTATTGATCCACACAGATTCTTCCCCCTTTACATCTCAGTTTTATTGATTATATTAAAGAAAAAAGTTAAACCATTTTTATGTTTTCCTTTAAAATCTAATTTTGTCTCACTTTGAAGCCAAAACATAATGATAATATTTAAAAAAAAAATAACTTGACAAGTACCTCTTTATCTGAGCTTGACTATGTTATTTGGATGTATTCATCGCTTCAGACGTGGACTACAGTCTACCACAACCAACCAGTTTGTAATGAACATCTGAATTTCATCACGAACGTTCAAGTTGCAAGGTCTGCTTTGTCCTTCAAACACTGGTATATTTTTATTTATAGGTTTGCTTCTTCCACATTTAAGGGTTGAAATTTTTCAAAACATTTTAGTAAGTTATTGCCGCCAGGATTTGTTCCGGATATCTCCTTCCCATGTACTTGCACTGAAAAAAGAAAATCCCTTTGCATGGATTATGCCACAAAACTGCTTGCAATTAAAATAAGCTTATTTTGCTGAATACAATCCAAGCTATGTCTTATAGGGAAATTATTTAAGATCCATATGATTTTACTGATTATTTTCACTGGGTTTCATTAGATATGACATTGATTACGTACATATTTATCTTCTGATGAATAAAAGTTGAAAAATATTACAATGTATTATTGATTTATGTTTAGTTTGTTTAAGCGGTCTGTTACTTTTAAGCATTTGTTAAATAATACAAAAAAAAAGGTATTATACTTGATGCCTCCCAAGTTCCATTAGGACATGGAGTATATGTGGGCTCTGGACTTGAAAAACCCACAAGTAGACCATCAAACGAAACATATCAGGTGAGGTTCTGTCATGAAAATGGAGCGCTTTTGTTACAGCTCCGTGTGCGCATTCAACCATCTCAGCTACTCTCTTCATTTCTCACCCACACACACCCTTTCCTTCAATCTCTCCATCTCGCGAGCTTCCCTCCCTGGCATCAAAACAGCACAACTTTATTATAGTTGCTGTCAATACCGTAATAATAAAAGAACGCGGAGAGGAGAGACTACCATATTACACTTTTAACGAGAATATAGCAGATGCACATTGAGTGAACATTGAGTTTTAAAACTTGTCGGCATGTGATTTGTGGCCTTGTCAGTGCAAATATTTTTCAATGTCATGGCAGCAAGCCTGGGCTGTCACTTCAGCGGTCAGCAGGGATGGGGGGAGGCAAAACACAATGATCTGGCCCTTAATGGAGAACCGCTGGGACTGGCATGGAGGTGATGAAGCACTGTTTAGTTTGCAGCTGCCATATTTCTGCTTGGGGACGCTATTATAAAACACAGTGTTATTTTGTCAGATTTCAATCATGAGCCAGGTTATTTGTCAGCAGCTGTCACATTGTTGGGGCAAGTCAGTCTGACGGTGAAATATGACCTGTCCCAGTCCAACCCTCGGCTCCAGAGAAGACCGGAGTTTTCTTTAGTCTGGACGTGCAATTAGAAAACACGTTTCATGTCTGCTGCTCCACTTATGCGTCTGATCAATGTAATTTGGCTGTAAAAAATGAATCTATAAAACAACATGCACAACATGAGGCTTTTATTGTATTTTAGCTTCCCTCTTACTATTGTCCAATCATTATTATTCATTTTCAGGAGTGACTGAATTAAGTATATCCATCAAATAAGTCCCAGATGCGGTTTAATTATCTACAGTAAAAGTAAAATAAAAAAGTTGTCTTAGGCCTATACTATGCATGCCTTTATTGTGCTTCGTATTAGGAAAAGGCCTGAGCCAATTGTGTTCTTTAATTCTCAGTATCGCACACTGATCTTTGTCTCTTTTTAATTTGCACTTTGTGTTTAAAATTTATTTATTGTGTAGCACCGAGGGTTTGAGAGTAACGTAATTTCGATTCTCTGTATGTGTCTCACATGTAGTAGAATTGACAATAAACTTGACTCTGACTCTGACTCTGATCAGAAAACATTGTACATATGGTAATCAATCCAGGTGGGATTACTTAAAAAAAACAACAAAACAAAACTCTGTTCTTAAGCTTTGCATCAATAATTTTTTTTCTGCTGAAAAGCATCAACTTAATAACTTATTATTTTTTTGCTAATCCTTTTGTAACATTGGGTGATACGACAGCACCTCACTAAATATCTCTAATAATATTTCTGTTGAGTGCCGAGTAAAAAGTGAGCTCAAGCAAGCCGGTAAGTGACATCTGATGAACATTATGCGCCCCTGCGCACTTACTCCTGACAGAAACCATGTACAGTGCTTTATAATTTGCTATTTAATTTTCCTTTTGAACGGTTACGTCTCATGCTGAAATGTGGAGTAAAACAAGAACATCAGCTTTTCAGTTCACTGTACATGTCAGTGACTCAGACATCCCACAGTAACTTCATTTCCAAATAATTTCAGTTTTATTTCCTTGTCGCCCTTGTGTTTGAACTTCATGGCCCCTACACAAATACAGAGGCGCTATAGTCCTAACTCTTTAAAACCATATATTTCCTTCAATTTATGGCAAATGAACTGTGTGTACGCACCATTACTTTAGACTGTTTGTCGACTCTGCTGTTACCAAACTATCAGCCGGTATAAAAGTATGCAAATAGAGTTTGATTACTTACTGTGCCTTCTGTTGGTCGTGACAGGGGTGACATTGTGCACCATCCAACTACCTGAATAAAAGCTGTGTTATTGCCTCTGAGAGTAGGACTGCTCTCTCTGCATGCCTTGTTAACAAACTGCTTTTGTGAATCCACCAAATATGTAAAGCCAAGCAAACTTTTTCCTTGTTGCCCAATTCTGATGTCTTTCTGTCGTGCATGTTATTAATCATGATAAGGAATACACGGACAACTGCATCGCGTTTTTTTTACACACACATCCGTGTATAATAAACTTCCAAATATGCACTTCAGTGTGCACACACAAGCAAACACACACAACGGCCATTAGCTTTGCTTGACACAATAGCCATTAGCATAGTGTTTCTAGGTGTGTGCATTTTATTCCAAAAGAAGAATCATTTACATAATGTGTGTTTTCCCCAAATGGTGTGAACAACTGGCACTCTGTGTAGGTTTCCTGCTGGCAAATGTTTCAAACTGACCTCGGGAAACGGTCCAGCCACAAACGTTGCGTTGTTATATCCATAATGGGTCTTTTACTTGTTTTTGTGTATATGTGTGTATCTGCATGCATGCAGATGTGTATCTGAAAGTGTGAGTGTCTCTGTATATGCACACTTTTGCATATCTGTGTGCCTATGCGTGTCCTCGGCTGATGCCTCTGTGCCAGTTGGATAGCTTTTATATGTATTAATATTAATATGTGCCATAGCTGTAGCCCATTGCATCCCTGCCCTCTAGAGCAGGGTGTCCAAGGGCCACCATTATCATCCCGTTCTGACTGTCAGTGAATCTGGAGGAAAGTAACATAGGTATGTGCCTTGCTGGGGTCAAACAGTCAGGGTAATGCAGCTCAAACCACCTGCAGCAGGGAAGATATTGTAAAATATGCTCGGATGATATTCATCTATTTGCACTCCAATTCTGTGTGAAATGCATCCCTTTATGGACATGTGCTTAAGGCCTGCATGATCCCTCTAACACATACACACCTCCGTCATTGCAACACTAACATAAAAAGGTAGACCTTATGTGTCGCCTGCTGTAATAAAAGAAAATTCCTTCATATTAATGTTTATCAGGGAACTTGCCAACATTCCAACATCTGCTGAGAACTATTTTTAAGTTGCTGTCGAGTATCCTGAGGGCAGTATTGATGATAATGATAACCACGACTCATAAAATCATTCAATCAATGGAATATTAAATGTATATGTCTGGGAGGTTGTCAGTGGAGCGCTCAGGGGTGAATCTCCAATAGCCCATCTTTTATTGCTCTTTATGGGGGGATGCACCAACGCACTGTTTCCATGAAATCCATCTGTACAGTATATCAAAGAGATAGACGGACAAGAAAGGGAACACAACCAAACGCGTACCTTTTTTCCCTCTATTTTTCCTCCCTTTTATGCACACAAGCAGAAGGCCATCCCTCCCGTACACACCAAAATAGATGAATTTTCCTTCAACAAAGGCAGAATGGTAATTAAATGTAAGATAAGGCCTTTCAGAATGTCCAAGACTGTGCCAAGCAAATATCCTGATCAGGTTAAAATCAACCAAGTGGGACGAAATAACAAAAATCCAAATTGGTTGGTCTAGATCAGCTCGATAGGCATTTCAATATAATACACAACAATGGCTGAAATGAATAGGAATCAAATTACAAGAGCTGTGATATGGCATGAAACTGCATGGGGGAATTCAAGCACAATCACTTTTCAATGTGGCTTCCAATATTGCAGCCAATCCTCGCACGATTCATATCCGATCACAAATAATGTTTATCACCCTCATATCTCTCTCCCTAATGGAAAAGGCCTAGTGTTGGGGTTTAAGGAGCGCATTCATTTTTAATGAGGTCTGGGCATTGGCCAGAATAAAATGAACAGGCTGAGTTTTGGGAAACAGACTGGGAAAGGACTGGAAGTAAAAGGGCGATCCATTCTTTCTACTTTTACCAGTTTTAATGTTCAAGATCTAAGCTGTTTATTGCAACTATACTGTAAAGTTGCAGTAGCGTTGTAATGAAGGGATTATCATTCTTTTCCCGCTCTTGTTAGAAGCTTTCAAAAGAGGTGAGCTATGTCAAAGAGATGGGCTAATGCAACCAAAAACGATGCCTTTTTTTGAGTGGCTTTAGATCCATATTGTTACAGTCTACACCTTTGGATGACCTCTGGGTCGCTAGTTTTTTTTCCCCTCGCTGTTTTCCATATATAAAGCTTTCCACATGAAGTATAATTTGCAGAGGAAGGACTTTTACATTCGGAGTCACCTGCATGTTCAGCCAACAAAATTATGCATTTATGGGGTAAAAAGGAAAGCAATATCCCTTGAACCAAGTAATTCTCTAGTGTTTGTGAGTTCAGAAGGACCATCAAATTTCATGTAAAATAAGCTCTCATGCAGGAGAAGACACTCATATTTTATGTCTAATTCTGGAGGAGAAGATGTATTTCCTACCTCCCCGGGAAGCATGATTGGTGTGTGACTGTGTATGGTGATGAGATCACTTCGCGGGGTTGAGGATAAAATGTCGCTTAGGATAATGTGATTGCCCTTAAGGTACAAGGAGGTGAATTATATTCCCTGATTTATAATCTGAAAATTAAAGACTCACTCATTTTCTAATTTAATTCCACCTTCAATGGAACAATGTTCACTCTGAGCCAAATTGGCGAATAATGTTACTAATTCAGATGCAGATGTAATTTCTATTCGGGGGGCTGCGTTGCATGGTGATGAACGAGTCCCGGATGGATCGTTGCCACTCCTATCTCCCCGTCTCGACAATTCTGTAGCAGTTGTGATAATAACCTGAGCAATAAAGGAGGGATAGGCAGTGCTACCCCGTTCCGCTGCTCGCACCCCAAGTCATCTGATACTTCATCTAATAGTATTTCTGTCCTTTCCTGTGTCACTCTGTCTTAAGGCAGCTGGCGTGGCTCTTCCACACAGGAAAACAGTACAGCAAATGTTACAAATGTAAAACAGCATTAACATGAAGTCTTCTAATAACCTGTATAATTACTGCTGCCTTCTGCAATTCAAAAAAGTCATTGCAATAAATCTGCTGCTAAAAATTTGATTGAATGCAGGGTAAATGTCAAGGTAATTATGAAGCGGTACGGGTTAAAAGCAACGTTAAATCCTCCCAGAGAGTGGTGACATTCAAGGATAGGGAGGAAGAGACCGCAAAGGAGGATGCAGGAAAGGGACCGGGAGACGAAAGAGTTTGTAAATGTATCAGCCAATGCAAATTCATCAGTTCCTCAACTGCCATTACCTTTTTATTTATGAACGCGAACTACTTAAGATGTGACCTCTTCATGACTGGTTTCTTCCAGCACACTAGTGGGTGCATTAAGGACAAAATTGCTACTTAAAATATTAAAAGGACAATAACATGAATTTTGAATTGTTGCAGCTTAGTTTCATTGTTTGCCCACTTGACCTGGCTGAAGCAGCTTCATTCTTAACATCAAACTTATTCTAAATGCATAATAGTCACCTAGAGGAGAGATGGCCTAACAAAACAAACAAAAAAAAAAAGTACACATAATCATCCATCCTGAGGATCAGACAGGAAACGTGTTGCATCCTTCTATTTATTTCCGCATCAAGTGTCTTATAAATATCTGAATTCAGGGTAGAGGTCAGCTCATTTACTCACACGCCATGGTGAGGAGAAGAATCGTCAGATACGGGGCGGGGGGGGGGGGGGGGGGGGGGGGGGGGGGGGGGGGGGTATGGTACCAAAGCTAAGAGCTTGTGGGCACTGTGTCTCCTCTTCAAACCCTAATGATCTTCTGAGCATAATGACCCCGACGTAACAGGGCCTCTGAAATTCGTGACTATGCTTCTTCCAGCCCAGTTCATGCTCACTTCACTTGAAATATAATGTCAAAGAAAAGATTTTTTTTCTTGTCATTTTGTCCTCCTTTATGCCCCCCCCCCCCCCCCCCCCCCCCCCCACGCTATCCACCCCTAACCACTGTATGAGCCAAGCCTCCATGACAAAAAGCCAATAGAGTTAGCTGCCAAGTCTCAGAGCTCTGAGAGGGATAACTAGCGCAGAAGGTTAAAGCAACAATGTGCTCAGCCCCATTGAGCTGCTCCTTCTGTGTTGACGGCGAACGTGTGTGCAAGTGTGTGTGCATATTTCAGAGTTACTGTGCGTATAAAGGTGTCAAGGGTTGTTAAAATGTATATGCTGCGATATATCTAAAAGAACACCTGTTCACTTGTGTATTCCACAGCTAACCAAACAAAGGGCAGCTCATTTGATTTCGATCAAACCGTAGTCAAGTTTTAAATTTAGAGCCAGTGCCAAGTGTGTATTGTGTGGAATGAAAGAACAAGAAGGGTGAAGTGCACACAGGCTTCATAATTGTCTCAGTAGAAATGCAAATTATTTACCTATTTTGCTTCGAAATGACTGCCCGAACGCTGCCATTTGACAGACCGTTGTGAGAAGCAAATGTCTGGATTTTCAGATTACAGGCTTTCTCTCTCAGAAATTCACAGTTTCAAGGATACTGCCTCTCCGCTGAAGGGACACAGCTACAATGAAAGGTGTGATATTACCTCTCTGCAAACCATAATGGTGCCTTGTTGGAAAATGACAGGTGTACGAATGGGGCCCTCTCTTTTGCTAAGTACGGCAAACCGTGGTCATTCACTCTACTTTGTTTTTAGCGTAATAGCCCCATTTACAAAATGTCTGCGAAATTAATGTGGGACAAACGCGGCAGTAACCGAGCCAACTAATTTTTGCTCATTCAACTTGAATTATTAATAAGTGAAAAATATACCATATGCTTTCAGAGGAACGGCATACATTCATTTTATACAGAATTGCTGCTGTTTTGTGAAAAGTGTAAGTAGCTTAACTGCTCTTTTCAAAAAGGGTGACTTATATGGAGGCCTTAATGATGTATAAATCAGCCCATGTAATTATGCTTCCAGCTGCTGCCTTGAGCCTGGCTGAAACTATGGGCCCTCTGCACCAACGCTGGAGCCTCCATTACCTGAATCTCTTTTAATCAGCCACCATTAGTTTTCCCTCCTCAGATCACAGATAGATGTGTGCGTTGTGTGGTCTACTGCGTCGGTACGTTTGCCAAACACTTTTTTACTTTCAATTAAACTGAAGTGTCTCACTGAACTTTTTTTTTTTTTTTTTTCTGGACAGCATCTTCCAATTATGGTGAGTAGAGGTTATATCATGTATGAATAAAACTTCATCACTACTCATATCCACAGCTCGGCCGCTGCAGATTTAGTCTATGATTTAGGAGAAAAGTACTAATTGCAGGCATCTTGGTGAAGAGGCGGGGCACCACCTAGTGTACAGTCACTGCTACGGCTTCAAGCCGTCTTTACTTCAATTGAAGCTTTTGTTAGTGCCACGTTTTTTGCAAAGTCCTTCATTCAATACATCTCATGAAATCTTTTTTGCATTTTGAAACCTTTTCAAGTCTATATCTATTTTAGATGATGATGAGTACCTCCCATAAAAAAGGGGGAAAAAGTTTAAATCAATACAGTTTTTCTTTGTTTTTCTTTTTTTTTTTTGTAAAATATGAGAGCAGCGATAACATCAAAAAAACACCCCCTTAAAACTGTTAAAAAATTAGATTAAAAAAACATGGCAGTGCAGTGGCAGTGTTGAGGAACATCTCTGATACTTTTCGTCTATATAAAGTTCTGTCTTTGAAAAGCCACGTAATTTGCATGGATAGACCCACTCGTTTTGCCAGAGCAAAGCAATGCTTCCCTGTGAACCTGGAAAGTCAAAGGAAACCAACGAGAGGGAAAACAATGAATTGGTTACTGTTAAAGCGAAGGCCGGACTTTTGGAAGCGACGTGGTTAGGTAACATTATTAAAATTTAGGCGTGGTTGTTTATCACTATCCTTTTGTTTGGTCATACAATGCAACAGTTATCATTTACATGTTCTCTTCATTCTGAAGTAATAACCTTCTTTCTATGCAAATGAGTTCTATATAAACCTAACACATACTGTTCCGGATAATGTTTGTATAATCAAAAAAACTGTTTATAAGTCTGTAAACAACAAAGACTTGAAAGCCTTCACAATCTTTTGTGACCTTTCATTTGTTGTGAAGAGAAAAAAAGTGGTTTATATTAATAAGTTGGCTCAGCAGTCATTTGAATCTGTCAGACACCAAAAATCCAAACCGAAAATTTAAAGTCGTATATGCAAAATCAAAAAAATCATCTGGCCTTATTTTCCTCCCTCTAAGGCACTTTCCTGAATGTGCTGCCTGAGCATATTAATTGCAACCAGAGTAAAGCCATATTGGGATTAATGACCAAGCACCTCCTCGCTAATTGTCACATCAAACAAACAGGGCCTAATTGACAAAGGTTCTAGTTTGTTGCTAAGTGGACGCAGAGTGGGCGCTGGCTCCAGATTGGTGTCTTTGTCTGCTTTCATTAGTGGGTCGAGCCCCTGTGTTAAGAAACCCATGCTGGATTTGTGTTTTCTTTGCAGCGTAATGAAACACACACCTGCTACTCTCAGGGGCTGAATAGAAAGTTGAATCTAATATCATCATCATGGGGCTTCTGTTAAGGTTTACAATGCTTGTGTTTTGTATTTGTGTAGCACGGACAAGGGCGCACGCTTGTTTGTGCTTTTCTGCCACAGTTTTAAGACAAAGAAGGCGGAGGCAGAGATAGAGGAATAAAAGACGAGATTCAACTACAGAGCTCAGTTCTGACTTCAGCAAACTTGAACATGATTGTGTTAAAGCTTATACTTCTTGACTGAAAAACTTGACAATAAAAGTTAAGTTTACAAATTATGGAGTCTGATTGTAGTGTATAATTTCTAATTTGTGGCCCAATGTGAAATAATTAAGAAAAAATAAGCTGTCTTGTTATTCTGTAAAACTAAGCAGAGAAGTGATGAAATTTAATGTTTTTTGTTTTTTTTTTGATCCCATCAGATTTATATACATGTGCACTTACACGCCCAATAATGCTGCTCCATCTAGAAATGCTAATTTATGATCAGCATCATTATGCAGTGGTGTAATTTCACAAAGGCCTTCCCACAGTGGGGCACAAAAGGCTCATTCACAGCCAGAGGCTGCTCTGTGTAGGAAGAATTACGGCACGCCGAAGAATCCATTCATGTGGGAGAGGATTTATTCGATAATTATAGACCTTCACCGTTTTAATGCCACTTAATGAGGAGCTTGCATAGTTTGATCCTTACTTGCGCTGATGAATGGATGTTGGTTTTTATTCTTGTGTTTTTTGTTTTGCTCTGTACAACATCTGTTAGCCTTTCTATGCTGCAACTGAGCCAGTATTTGTGGGTCCTGATTTTTTTTTTTTTTTTTTTTAGTGTACTCTACAATAAGAAAGCAGTTAATTAACAGACTGGTGGTCACATATGAACCAAAGCTGTTAATACACATTAAAAAAAAAAAACAACAACAACAAAAAAACAAGTAATACCAGCTTAATTATTGCAAAAGGTAGTTTTGACCTAAAAAAAGATTTTAAAATAATATTTTAAAGTTTTTCCTAATGATACAAGCTTCACTTTTTTCCATTTGCTCATAAAAAAAACAGATGAATACATCATTTAGTTGGAGGCAGTCACTCTCTGACAGCAATGTTTACTATAATGTAAGTCCTAATGCCTCATATCCATGTTGCAGTGGAGAGGTAATTAAGTTGGCAAAGTTTAATTGCTTAATCATCAGCAGTTAACAAAGTGGCGTCATTGCCCCCCCTCTATACTTTCAACGCACTATATTTATAATGGCTAACAATTATAGAAAGGGCTCTTTAGCTGGGATAGCGCTAATAAAAGCTGCCGGCACTAATGAAAAGCTATAATCACTCTGCCCACAGCAGTTATTAGTGGGAAATTATGGGTCAGTTGAAGAGCTAGCAGTTATATGCATTAGGATAAATAACACTGCAGCTTGTGGCAAGTACAACAAATCAATAAGTAGCACATGAACCTCTAATTCTACTCATAATGACCATAATACTCATATACAAGAAGCCCCTTTTTGTACATGTGTGTATTTACTGGTTTAACTTGTGGGGAAAAATCTTAGGACAGTCAATTTGCACATGGTGGTGACTGATAAGTGAATAATGCGGCTCTACATCACAGCATAAACAGGAAGCACAGAGTTTTGAAAGGCTCACCTATAGCTCTGTGATGTTTGCATGTTCTCCTTGCATTTATGTGGATGTTGTATATGCGGCCTTGTGCCGGACTGGGGACCTGTGCAGGATTTACCTCCGTGACCCTGAACGGGAAGAAGCAGGTGTGACTAGTAGATGGGTGGGTGGAATATGACAACAAATATGGCAAACAAAACGCTGCATCTAACATGAACCATTTTATCTGACACTTTCTAAATCTTGTTGGCTACTCTTTTTAAATCATGGTAATCTTTTCCAGCTAAAGTGTACATTGCACAACCTTTAATTGTGGACTTGTTATTACACTATGCATTATCCTCTGCTTCTCATCCTCCATTTCTTCTCCTTTTATCCTGGTTTCTCCCGTCTTCCTGCTTTCAGCCCTTTTCTCCGTTCCGCTCCCATATCTTGTTCGGTTGCTCAGCTCGGCCCCGTGGAATGCCCTGCCTCTTTGATCAAGTCTTCATTATCAGTGACTCTGTGACACTTGGCTGTCTTACATTAAGGGGGTTAGCTGAGGAATAAGCGTGGCCTCCTTGTGTATGAGGCCTCCCCACACAAGACTGAACAATCGCCAGGCATCCTGCCTCCATTAATGAGAAGCATCCCCATCCACTGCACTCCTCCAGCAGCCTCCACCAGGTGGAATGCTTGGCCCCTGTCACTCCCAGCATTGCCAAGGGCCATTAGCAATTCATTAAGTGAGTGACCGCCCGCCTGGCTGTATCAATTAGGGGATAGTTGATATGTCTGTTACTGTCAAAAGCAGTCAATGTCTGCGTTGGTCGTGCTCAGGCAGAACTGTTGCATTCATGGTTTGTATGTGAATGTGGGTGTGATCTCGGTATATTAGCCTGGCAGACACCCGCACGTAAAAATGACAAGATAAATACTGATTAAAATGCTTCAAAGCATTGATGAAATAATAAAGAAAATACTGTGAGTTTGGTTCCTAAGATCCTCTTCTCAGAGATACTTTCAAAAGAAAATGGTTGCCATCTGCAGGCAAAATAAAGTATTGCCAGTTTCCACAACACAATGATCTTCCTGCAGGAAAGACCATTAAGTCAGTCATTGAAGGTAATCAGGTAAACTGGGGTTGCCATGATACCAACTGACACACTTCTGCCAGTGAATCAGTTATTTCACGTTTAAGTTAACAGAAACAAGAAGTAAGCGTGATCAAAAGTGATCATTGTTGCCATTCGGAGTAGACGTAAGACTACATACAAAATTTGTGTAACAGCCAGAACCCTTGTGGCCTGGACTGGCTAATATATAAAATATTGCCAAAGATTTGACTATTGTTTAAAGCCAGGTAGGCAAATCTCAGGCAAATTCACCTTGTTTATCACAAACATTATTCCTCATGCCACTATGCGGATTTAGATAAGAGTGCACTTCTTTGCATGCATATCTGATCACAGCATAGATTCCAAGTGTATGACCGTCATCATTCTTGTTACACGGATACGAGGGAAGTCGATGAAAAACTAATATACAAGTGTTGTTTGAAAGTAGCGTTGAACATGTCTATTTACTCACGCAGGCCTTATTTGCATTATAAACTGAAGAGAGTCAGCTCTATGTTTAGTGGCCCTTTAATTTTAATCTAACTGCCACAGCCAGCTCTCCCGGGTGCTTTAGTGTGGCAGCCAACATGAGTGGCTTTACATTTTTCTAAAAATCAACATATAAACATTATTTTAATGAATGCACAAAAAAACAGGCTTTGAAATTGAAAGATAATAGTCATTTAGTAGCTTTTTGTGCACAGTGGCCAATTTCTAGAAGTCAGTCTTTGTTGTGGTGATTATTTTACTTGACGTAAATAAATATTTTAGTAGTGCAACTGCAAAATTTATACCTACTACTTTAATTACCTTTGTAATGTAGCTAATGGGGTGATATGTGTATGGTAAAGTCAATTTACAACAAGTTTTAATTTTTAGTGCATGCAAAACTGTCAACGTGAATCTGCGGATGAAAGATATATTACATCTTGTGCATATCAGGTTATATGTGCACCGTTGTCAGGTGGAAGATGAATGCAATCAAAAGTTATGTCTCAAAGTAAAAAGAAAAAAAAAAAACACTCAAAATAGTGACAGCAGATCTAAAAAGCAATCAGAGGTCAGCTGTATTCTCATCTCAATGATACATAAAAAGTAACCAAAGGCTCACTGATAATGATAATGCTCATTATCACATTTTGTCCAGGGGACAGCAGCAACAGTATTAAACAAAAGTCACCATTACCTTATAAATGGCTGAACAAAACTCTTTTCTCCCCTGCAAAATTGTTTGGCAGCCATTAGCAATGTGGTGTAATGCCAGTGATTGACGCTGTTGTCTGCTTAGCAGTGACAAGGGATGTGTGTGTAAGAGGAGAGGTCAGTACACTGGGGGGGGGGGGGGGGGGGGGGGGGGGGCAGTGCAGGGGATTGATTGGGGTCTACGTTGTTGCCAACCAGGGGGAGAGGATGTATTGGCGCGTAGACAATGAGCCCCGACCAGCGCTGAAAGGCCCATTCTGCGGATCCCTGTTAGCTGTCTATTATCCACCGTCTCCAGGGGACTGCTAAACAGAGGGCATGTGTTAGGCAGACATTTATCATGTAATTACAGAACTAGGATCCGTTTCTGATGGTGTGTGATGATTACTAATAATTACTGCGCATTTCACGCCTCCAAAGGGGCCAGATGGGGTCCCAGGGTGTCAATACAAAGAAAGGGAGCGAAGCAGGAGAAAGAAAAAAAAGGGATGGAGTAAAATGTGAAGAAAGAGGAAGACAAATGAGGAGAACGCGAGGAGGGATAGTGTCTCGCCTTTACCATTTAGGGATGCTCATTATCTAAATGAAATGATCCATATGTGTCTAATTCCTCATTAATAATTGATGGAAAAACATTGTTAAGTGACTTCTCCTACATATGCATCTTTAACCATGTTGCTTTATTTCACTGCATTCTACACATTTATACCGCACGAAAATGGTAGCAATGTTTCTTGTGGCTTGATTTGTGTTATCATGACTGGTATAAAATCATCCTCAAAAGGTTTCATATCTGTAGCAAGGACAAAATGAATGGGCAGAGACTGGAGCTTAAATAAAAAAGAGAAACACCCTCTTATGAAAGCAGCCATCTTGCCGCTGTCAAAGACCGGGAATGGGTCTGTGTGCTGCGGGAACCAACGTGGGTGAAATACTGTGGTTCACTGTTGTATTTCTGCCCTCTACAGGAATCTGGATAAATCAAAAAGGTCAAGCTGTCACTGCTATGATGTAGGAAGGAAGCATAGCGATGGCCTGTGGTGGAGGGTGTTTATGTGTATGTGGACAAGAACTGAATTGCTGTGCAACCCTGGAAAAAAAAAGCAGCGATGAACTACTGCAAGTGTGGCAGTGCAACTTTTGCCTGAATCCTGCAGTCAAGACCCCCCCTGAAGTCTTTAGTGTTCATTATACCACAGGGCGCATATGTCCCCATAAATTCTCACATTAACCCAAACAACAAAATGAGCGAGTGCTCTTTGCCTCATTTCAGGGCTTCCTATTAAAGATTACAAGGTCTCCACCTGGTCAAGGTGAGCTCAATGAAACCCACTGACTGGCTGTGTTTTACCTGCCGCACAAAAGCCATCTGAATCAATATGGGAGGGGAGGGAGGGGAGGTTGGACAGGGAAGATGAGGACCGTCCTGTTTAATAGAAACAAATTGCTCTCCACTTCCCGGTGACACAGATAGCAGACCATTTGTGCCTGCTGGCCTTTGTTAGAAACAACAGAAAGGAAATGTACTCATCCTGGCCAAGGATAAAGTTCGGGGCTTTCTGTTACAAGCCAGTTACCTTAGCCCCTGTGCCCACCCCCTTGAACAAGCACAGCGGTTAAGTAGTTCAGGTGCCTGCTACATTCTGTTAGATTAAAGGTCCCTGCTTTTGGCCTGAGTTGAATTGCTTCAGTTGCAGATGAAGGGAGCTGAAGGAAGGAGGGAGAGAGGGGGGAGCACCAAAGTTGTAGGGCCATGGTGCATGAATGGACATCTTGTGCATGCTCATGGAGGCGAAACGCTTTGGGACAGCCGGCCAGCCTTTCTCTACACCAAGAACCTGAAAGAGAGCCTTTAGGGTGGGTTGGTGTGCAGGGAATGTCCCTACTCACACTCAGTCCGCTGTTCACGTTATATCCTCACCCCAGATAGGTGTACATTTGTTTGCAACAGGGTCTAGGACAGGTGGGTAGAAGAAGAGTTTTTTTTTTTCCTCTTTTTTTTTTTTTTTTTAAAGGCTAGAAACACACATACCGTTTCCCAAAGGGAACATGGACCTAAAGAAAAAGAACACAATACACACTGGACAGCAGAGGCTGTGTAACAGTGGGCCGATGTGCACCTGTGCTACCCACCCACAAAGACTACCAATACATTTAGGGTTTGAGGAATAGTGCCGCCCTCAAAAACTAGAAGAATTTGCATGACCTGAAATAACCTACACATCACAGCAGGTTAAATTTACAGGTCATTATTGACTGCAGCGTTGATTCTTTTAAACTCCCCTTCTATCTACAGTGATCAATGGAGATTAATAATTTGCTTTACATACATTTACATAAACTTTTTTTGTAAGAATGACTGCATCTTATCACATATCACTATGCTACAAAGTTGTGAAACCAGTTGGTGTCTCCTGCACACACATATTCCCAACACGTTTTTCCCTTTGGCTGGTTGTCCCACATCATCCTGAGACTGGTCAGGCGATTATGCATACAAAGTCTGAGCATGTCTGACTTTCAAAAGGCCATTCCCAAGGCACAGGGTCAAGTACAAGAGTCAAAGGTGAAGTCTGCCCCACAGGATTAGATTCCAGTCTGTGGGGAAATACTGAAAGAATAAGTATGCAGCGAATGTGCTTGGACAAGAACGAACTTTGTTTTATGATCCCAAAAAATGTCTTTTAGTGGAACACTGCTAACTTACAAAAGTAAGCAGAATGAGATCATCGCTTTGGATAATTAGATACGTTAAAAGGATTAAGAAGTCAGGGTGCCACATCGCTTATAGAACAAACCACATGACTCAGTCTGTGTGACATGAAGTAAATGTTCAGTAATCCACATCTTAATCTTGTGCCGAGCTCAGTGCAGCTTAAAGAAACTGATACTCCTGTGACTTCTTTAGCGGCTGATTGTGTTACCTTTACAATTCCACTTCCCCTCCTTCCTGTTTTGTACCCTTGGAATGCACGATAAAGGTATCCCACTGTGGATTTCCACCTGCACAGGTGAGGATATGGCAGTGATCTGGGGTCAAAATTAAGATGCAGCCTCACCGGGAATAACCACACGGTAGATTTTGCACCAGCAGTTAAGAGGTTAGGGTGAAAAGTGTGAATGAAGATCAACAAGAAATGTGCATATATGACAATAATTGTAACTTTATTGTTTAAACATTAATTATATTAACCCTTCATTGTATAACCACTTTGCATAACCCACAGATAAATTATTAGCAGGTTCTGTTCTGCTCTATGACGCTGCACGATTATGAGCTCATTGTTTTAGTCTACTTACCTGCAACATTAAAATTTTTACTCATCTCATCTTCTTTTTGACCAGGAACGATTGTCCAGTAACTCCCTAAGTGGACAGGGTTGCCAGCAATCTGCAGGAAGTAGAAACACTACAGATAATTGTGGACTGTGCAAAGAACAATTCAATGAAGGTTCTTGCTTTAGTGTCTTTGTGAATACCATTATTTTTATGTGAATTAAAAGGTTTATGCAAAGCAGCAGCAGCAATTGAGGGAAAACAAGCTGAGGTTAAAAGTAAAAAGTTAATAATGACCGTTTAAATGCTAACATTATTTTCAAGTGCACAGATTATTACAGCAGCTGTATCTCAGACATCTCAGGTAGTCAGATATCAGGATAATCCATGGAAAGGGTGCTGCATGAGTGAGGGTTAGACTGATGGTGACGTGCGTGATTTTGCTTTTTTTAAAGACCCATTTAGACAATCCCAGGTGCTGTGGGAGTAGTCCAGGCGTGCACAGTGAAACAGAATAAAGCAAAGGAGGATGAAGTGGAAGAAGCTTTTTGGCTGTGTCACTTCCTGATATAAGTCACTGCAAGTGATTCATGCATGTCGTAAACACACACTGAAGTCACGCAGGCTTCAGGAGGTTTATACCAGGTGTTCATCAACGAACGTGGCTGTTCGCAACTGCCACAATGATTTATTATCATTTTTACTTACTTTTTTTTGTGTCTACTGAACGTACTTTGCTCACTTTTGGACTGAAGTAATTTAAGCATGTTAAATTGTATGGTATGGTATATAATAAGAACAGATTTTATTTTCTTGTGTTCATTTTGTGTAAATGTTAGGGCCGGAGATGTTTAGGAGCCTCTGCCTACCTACACCTAAGCTTAATAGCTTAGGTGTAGGTAGGCAATGGCAGAGAATTTGTGAGTTAAGCATTTTCCTAGAGTTTATATTAAAAATCTTAACTTCTAATGTACAGTTATCACATTGAAAACCAAACTCATAGCTGATTTAGACGCCGCTCCCCACTCATTATGTCTGTACTCGCTATTTATACCAACCCATTTTGCTCTCAATAAACATGAATAAAGAAAGAAACAATCAGGTAAACATACAATATACACATTTAATTAACCTATCACTATTTCTATCCAACAGTGGCTGACACATTAATCATCCCCTTTGGTGTTTATAGGCGCGGCACCATGACATGACCTGGAGAATCAACCGTGGTCATACATTCCTACTCCATGTTGACACTGTTTTCATCCTTTAAATGTTTCCTATGCAAATGCAGGAAAAGAAAATCTAATCACGTCGAATGTTTTGATGCCTGGTAGATATTTCACGTTACTGCCTACACAATGACAAGTATTCATATACAATGACCGTGGTTATGGTTGTCAGCAGACAGTAACATATTTCTTTTCTTCTTCTAAATTCTGTTTCATTCTGTGCAGGGGGAGGCAATTTATCTGTCATGGCTTCCAAAGAAGTAGCTCACTTTGGCCCCCCTCCACCCTATTATACTGACAGCCGCCTTATTAGCCACGAGGGAAACCAGCCACCACATGAATTTGGCCACTGTTCACCTCTGGGGCCAGGGCAAGCCTCATTTTACAATAGCGCCAATGATGCTGAGATTTTCTTTTCAGTTATTATTTGATAAATATATTAATTATGACCTGGGGATGACAGTCCAATCAGATTGTCAAGCACCCAGTCGTGCCCCCCTCCTCCTCCCTTTGGTGATAAGTTTTCTCAGGTTTCTAGAGCTGTCATCCAGAGGGCTTGGACTTCTTATCAGCACTGGGCCCATTCTAAGGATAATTTCCTGTGTGTTGTAATTAAATGGTGGCGCTCTGGTGGTGAGCAACTCCCCTGTTAATACAGGAACTTCTTGAAGCTCGTTTCTGTGGGGATGAGCAAGGGTGGAGACGAAACTTGATGAGGATCAAAATGAAGATAATATTATATTTGCATTATTTATATACTTTTTCTTCATATTATAGTGGATCATAAACATGATAGAAAAGATAGTAAACAACAGAAATAACGCAACTTTTTTTTAACTTAATTACATAAAATCTGTGAAGGTATAAGCTTTTATTCTTTTGGACTTCAGCCTGTGAGCTGAACAATAACGGCTAATGTCTTACATTATACAATCTATGATAACGTTATGTCAATCTACCACACTCTTTAAGAAATGTTTACACAAAGTTGTACATCAAAAAGATCTGCTGGAGACTGAGAGTGACTGAGAAAGACAAAAAAAAAAAAAAAATTAACAAATATTAAGAGGAAAAAAAAAAAACAGACCTGGGAATTACTTGGGTCTTGGGTTTCAAGCTCTGCCAAAAGTATTAAAATGTGGTCACATACAGTAAAGTGATGCACGTTTGGACCAAACATACTTTGGTCCACTGTGTTGCAGAAGCATTGTAAGACGCAGCGCAGTAGTCAAGGAGATGGAGATGTGAAACAGTGCATCCCCTGTAAAGTAGCCTGCCACTGCAAGACATCGAATCAACCTCCGTGGCCTTGTCTGACAGCCGTCTGGACTTTAAAAAACGGTGATAACTTAATTTCTACTCATGTCAACACTACTGCAGGGGCCAAGAGGAAACTGTGGGCCTATTGTGTATCTGTCATACCATCCTGCATTTTGTGGCCCCAAGAATGAAAAATATTTAAGTGCCTTTGATGTCCCGGATCTTGTTGAACTGCCGTGATGCTCTGATGGTCTGAAAGCATTTGAGTTTTGTTTTCCTTGAACTCATCTCCCTTGTGCCTTCATCCTCTTATCTTTAGCATATAAATGATCAAAATTCCATCATGTGTCCGTGCCCTCCTGCTTGTTGTCTAAGTGTAGCTCTTCTTTTGGGATACTTGCTCACAGCCAGCAACAGTGCCACGTAGCCTGGTTGAAGTAGACACAAGTGCAAGGCTTATGCTGGAACAACACTGAGTTGAGGGCGTTGACAGCTGCTTCTATCTGCCAATCTCCCTGTGGATATTGTTGCAGTAATGGCGGACAGACAGCCAGGGTTTTGGAACGACAGATCCCCTCTGTCAGCAGGTTATCATTTCCAATTAAACCCTTTCATCCTAACGTACAGTCAACTCCTTGGCTAGCAGAAAAAGGGGGAAAAATGACCTGATTAAAACATTATTAGTCTATTTCAACAGGTCCCTACCCCCCCCCCCACCCCCACCCCTCTACCCTCTACCCCCCAGCCCTGTAACTGAGGGGTTGGGCAATCTTCTCAAGCATTACAGTTCTTGATTCTTCAGGTATCTTGATCCAAATAGCTCAGAACTTCAGCCATCTACGGTGGTCACGTTCTGTATAGAGATAAACTTTCAAAATTGCCTCGGATTGACACAGTGGCATGTCCTCTCTAACACGTGTTCTAGCACAAGGAGCTTTTTGTTTTGCGTTGTTCTGGCAGGACTCACTGTGGACAGCACTGTTTCTGTCCAGTATGCAGGAGACATGAAGGAATGTGTGCAGAGCTCAGCAACTGTCCGCAGGAAAAAAAACCTCTCTCAAAGTCTCATTTCCTTTAATAAGATGGCCTCAAAGGTATCCGGATGAACCAACTAAATACAGATTAACCCTTGGTATCATCAGCAACCACTCAATCATCATGACCAACTCACTGGAGCAGGCTTCTGTGCAAGCATATTAGTGTTTGATCTTCATAAAGCTGCCGGTTAAACATCTTCACTATTAAAAAATGCTGATAATTTAAGGAGATAATATATGCCAGATACAAATAAATTTCATGTTTCTAAGAGAAAGCGTAACACACAGTTTAAAGAACTCAAAAGCCGGCTAAAAATCAACTGTTTAAATTCAACTTACAAACTCCTACATGAAATTCAGATGTGCTCATTAGTCAAGTCCTCCACATATTATCCAAAATTAACACCAAAATTGATTTGGCGTCACTAGCCAGGTGGATAAAGAACAATTTGAAATTACATTGCTGACATTACAGCTGAGACTAATGTGCCCGACTCAGTGAGCCACCCCTGTTTTTACATACATGCATATTTGGGACAAGCACTATAAGCTGGCTGGGCAATATGGGGTTTGGTGTCCTGCCCAAGGACACGTGCCGGGGCTGGGGATTGAACCTGCGACCTTCCAGTTGGGGGACAATCTACTATATACTATAATCAACTATATCCACTGTTCCCCAGCAGGCGCACTTCATTGTAATATTTCTCTCTTTGATATAATATTAAAACATGAAAAGCAATATTTCATATTATAATTACATTTTTACATCTAGTGGCGAGTATTTCATTTAGAGTTTATCATAGGACTTAAGAAAACCACTGGATGTCTTAATAGAGCAGCAAAATCTAAAGTCCAAAACAAAGACAGACAAAAGTTGAAATCTTATTTGGGGTGTCTGGATGCAGCTTGTAGAGTTAATTATTTTTTAGAAAAAGTAGAACCATATGGGGCCATCCCCTTCTTCATGGGTGTTTTTAGCTGAGTAATATGTTTTCTTCTGAGAAAGGCCTCAACGTGTTTTTTGCTTTTTGCTTCATGGCAACAACTTTCATGCACCAACATGCATGAAGACTTGACCTGCTGCCACAATGCAACACACGAGCCTGGATTACAAGGCCTCACTGGAGACTGACTGCTTCGTCTGGTAATTACATTGCCGTGTCCCCCGATAATGGTGTAAGGTTTAGAAACTGAACCTGCAAATAGTTAACGATGTAGGTTCATGTCCAGTAGAAGGACAGTTGTAGTGTGAAGCGTCCCGGTCAGGAGTCAACTGGGTACATCATTTAGTTTTACATGAAGGGGGTTTAAGTGAACTTCCGTTCAGACTTTCATCTCTAAACTCAGATGAACCCTCTTAAATGCCGCTGCTCCAACCCATACCAATTTCCTGCACACAAAGGCAACAGTCACAACCCAGTTCTGTGCAGCAGTAAACCCGATTTCAAATAGGCTCTTTTTCCATCAGCGTAATCGGCTTTTATCACACAATGCTAGAATACTTAATTTATTCAGGAAGGATAGATTTATTTATTGTGAAAGGGGAAGAGGCTGTAAGAACTTAGCAGAGCAAATAAATGTTTGGGAGAAAGCCGAGAGTGCAAATGCCACAAAGAGACATACAGAGGAAGAATTACAAACAGGAGGGAAGGGAGCTTGGAAAAGAAGGATCGTTATCAGGGCACGGTACCTGGGTAAAGGTACACCGACAGAAACACTAGGATAATCCTCCTGGTTTTTAAATGCTATGAAAGATTAGGTAAACAGTGCATTTGATTATTGGAAAAGAAGTCAATTGGACATGGAGCGTGAAGCAGCACACAATGTTCCTTTCATAAACTAGTGCTGCAGAGAGCAGAGACAATCACAGGGATGTCTGGGCACAGAAACGATTTGGTACACAACTCCTCTACAGAGAGTGAAATCTCACACCTTTAAACATTTGGAAACCTGAGTGATCACGAGGAAGTATTTGTGTAGCTCTCACACACTGAGGTTTAAATAATAATTATATCAGCGATTAGGGATTATATAATTCCAATCCAAGGTAACCGAATCACTTACTTATCCCTGAAATTTTGTAACGCGTTCTTCATAAAACAATAACAATCTCTTGATAAAAACAATATCTCCGCAGCCGCCCGTTCTTATCTTCCACGTATCCTCTTTCCAGGTAAAGGTCACCTAGCTCAGGTGCTTGCCCTCCACTTGACTCCTTTCCAACAGACTGTGGCTAAAGCAGGTTCTGCAGTGACCCATTCTAACTCGGTGTCATCTATGCATGATCAAATACCCCCAAAACAGCTTAGCCAAGCCAAGCCAATGCCTCGCTCTAGGGCATTAGTCATATTGCAGTCATGATAGTAGAGGAGGGGAAGACCAGATTACGCTGAAATACTCATTTGGAAGTGTTTTTGTTCCTTCTATAAGCCCCTGAAAGAAGCAACAACTGGCTCTATAAGCTCATTTGACTTCTCATTGATAAACTTTCACTTACATTGACCATATATAGCAATCTAAATGTTAATATGTTTAGTATTACTTCTTAGTTAAAGTTATTAAACACCCGAAGGTGTAAGAAGGTCACTCTTCCGTGACTCAATTCCTCTTTTCCTCGTTTCTACTACTTCCAGCGCGGAGGACATGTGGCCTAATTGGAGATGACTGGCGACACTGACACCGAAAAGGTGCAAATTTCCAGATTGGACATCATTTTGAACAGGCTGCAGTAAGTTATATCTGCGAGTGTATGAAAATGAACAATTAAGTAGCTTGTATATTAGTTAGGGAGTATTTGCTTTAAGCATAAGACAAGTACGAAACCTGTTAGAACATGTAAACTATTCCAGGAAATAAGGTTGTCTGATTTCCTCATAGAAAACATTTACTTTTCTATGTTGTGAGCCAAGTTAAAGGTTTGTGCAGAAGCCATGAGCAGAGAAATTCACCGGTTCAGATCTTTGTGCCACTACTTTCTACGTTTTTTGCGCTCAAATCATGTAAACATTTTCAAGAGAAATATTGATATAGATAAGGAACAATCAGTTATTATACATTACAGCTGATGGTTTCATCTGTCACATGGGGTTTATTTCATTAGCCACTTTTCTCATTTTAGTTTATTTACAAGATTTATTTACGAGGTTTTAGAGGGCAGTTTTAGGCTCTCCAGGAAATCCAAGGCCTGCTATGTACTGCACATGGGTTTTAGGCTGTTGCAGATAAATAATGACAGACATGAACGACTGGTGGGGATATCTTTCATCGCAACCCCATGAGGATTTCCATCTCAAAGGTCTTGCAGCCAAAGATAGCATGAGATATTTTTTGACTGTGTTAGAACTCCGGTGAATTGTGATTGACGTCTACTTAGAAGCCAATTAAAAAGGCAAAATCAAAACATGCATGAATTGATTCAACTTGCCTCTCCCTAACCACATTCTCCTCCTTTGGCACTTCTTAAAAATATTTTCAGCACACATAAGACCAACCACTAAAGTGCGGTTCATTTCTTTCTTTTGCTTGCTGTTGATCGTTTACTGTCAGTGTGTGTTGATAACAATATAAAAGGCTTATGTGTACATGGAGTGACCGCCAAAGCTTTAATCAGACTTTAAACCTGATTCTTTTCACTGTAGAGTCGTGAGCGTTTACGTGGGAAGGTCTGAAGTCGTTTGTGTCAGAGGTTACATCCTTGAAATATGCCCACACACGCTCTCACCTCCTAAAGGTCACTCTTAAGCATATGGCTGTTGCATTTGAATAGACAGCAGGTTAACTTCTGAACGCAGAAAACAGGATAATTTGTTTGTTTTGTTGGAACACTTGACCTCAACCCAAAGCACATTCTTTACTGGTCAACTCCGTAGGATCAGAAGGAATTGTTAACCACCAGTGAGGCATAAACCGCCTCCTGAACTTGACATTTACCACACTTCCAAAAAAAAAAAAAAAAAAAAAAAAATCTTATATCTGCGGAAATATGACATTTCCAGGGAATTATTTTATTGCTCGCGTTTAAAAAGGTAAGTGTAGTTTTGTATACATTTCAGAATACCAACAATTAAACAGATATGACTCAACATGCTTCAGGATACCAGAGTCCGGGGTGGCTAATCCCCTCTCCATAGCCAGGGGCAGCACGGGGCCGCATAAGCTCTCCTGTCCTCCCTGCTATCACCTCCCTATTTACTGCCATGCCATCCCTACGGCGCTTTCAGCCACTCTCTCTCTCCCCTCATCTTTCCCTCTTTCCATCCACTAATCCTCTTTGAGGACATTACCTGCTAATATATCCCGTCAGAGGGTATAAAAGCCCCGGCTATCTCTTTACTGCCATCGGCAGTACGCTAAATAGGCCATTAATGGAGGAAGGCAAATGGGGGATATTGTGGTTTTGACCCCAAATACCATTCAGATCTTGGGCTAAATGAATGCCTGTCCGGAGTGCAGCATGTGTTGGGTCACAAAAGGCTGAGAGAGAGGAAGGGGACTGTGGTAAATGAGATGAAGTGTGGCTGGCCTTTACTTAAAAAAAAAAAAAAAAAAGAAAAAGATCAAATGTTTTAGTATCATTTGGAAGAGGCATATCATAAGCACACAAAATTGCTGTGTAATTTCAAAAATCAGAAAATCAATTAATATCTTTTAAGAACTATTTTACATTTGGCTCTTCAAATAACATCCTAGTTATCAAAGCCACGTGGGGCAGCTTCAAGCTTCACAAATTGGTGCCCTCAAGTGACAGAATAAAGTAACTGAAGGAAACGTTTTCAACGTTACAAAAAAAAAAAAAAAAAAAAAAAAACCCAGAAACGATCAGAGCTGCATACAATAACTGATGCAAATAAGAAAGACCAGGCATTAATAATGCCCTTTGTATTGCTTTCGGTCGTTAAACAACTTTTTTTCATAAAGTTTGTCAACAATTCATTCTATCTCAGAGAAATGTTTTTCTAACTAGGAGTTTATGGGTTTGGTCAATATACCATCCTTTTTGTAATACTGCACATTAGTCTGTTTTGAATGAAAGATAAATGCATAAAATAAAATAAAGAACTCTACAGTAGGATTTCCAGCTTATTTGATCATACGCCAAGACCAACTGACTGAAAACAATGCAGCAGATAGTGTGAGAAGATCACAACAAAAACCTGGTTGTTTCCTGGTCCTACCTTGAGCAGGTTAACTTGCAGGCCGCACTGACCAGCAAAGTTCACTTACTGACTTGGCCTCGAGGTAGGGCAGCTGTTCATTTTACTGCTAATGGAGTGCCACTGACATCACTTTAATGAGACATCTCTAATGAGTGCTGACAGCTCAGACGGCGCACCACTGAGGCGGCTCCGGCCAGAGGCTGTACGCAGAGCAGAGCGCGCCCTCTGCCGGCCAAAATAGGAGTGGCTCACAACACCCTGAGGCGCGCTGTCAAAAACATCTCCCGTTCCCACTAGAGAAGGTTTGACAAAGTAGTGTTTTATTCATGTTTTGGATTTTATGTAAATCATTACAGACATTATTTCATATATTTACTCACTTATAAATTACTAACCATTCATTAAATTTCACAAACGTTTCTTTACACAAATAAAGTAGAAAATTATATAATAATTTTATGAAAAATATTAATAATAAAACTATTATTCTTCTAATTGGGTTAATAGTACATCAATTTATACAGTTTATAAATTCAACTTTCAAAATATTTTCCTATCCACTAGAGGGGAGCATTGTATCAGACATGCAGACACATGCAGAGGCTTTATTTAGGCTTTATTTACCTCGTATCCCTCATTGATTGATAGAATTCTGAAAAAATGTCGGATTTTATTTTCCTGCTCTAACTCAAATGAGTCTCCTTTTTTCTTCCAAGAATTACAAAATATGTCTATTGCAGCATCTGAGTCTATTATGCCAAACAGATGGTTCATACGTTTTTTCTCTATACCAGGCATCAACACGACATTATATTTTTACAGAAGAAACAATTTGCTCCTAATTTGCTTAATGTAACTAAAACCTTTGGGAAAAATTGGAATTTCAGCACTGTATTCAGCTGGCCTGAATACTATATTATGAACTCATCTTTGGTGGGAGATTTGAACAAATATTCACAGATTTAGGGGTGGCTGGGTGACACCCCGACCAGGACTTGACCGCTGAATTGTACTTAGTTTGAGGATCCTAGAAGGTTGAGTTCAGACACCGATAGTGGCGACCCAGACTAAGAAAAGGCTCAGTATTCAAGGGAAACCAGGAATCAAGAGGACCTACCAATGTGCCTCAGGAAGACCTAGATAGGATCTGGAGACAGATTTACATATATTGGAATCAGGTATAACTATAGCAAATGTGAGTCATGTGCAATGTTACTGAAAGATAAAGATGACTTCATTGTGGTGACAGCAGCATTATAAGCTCATTTAAACCATAACAGCTTTAAAACAACCGACTGCTTCAGGCATCCAGGTGATTTTTTTTTCATGCCTTTAGTAGTTAGTCTGACTATAACTGCATACTTGCAGACTGCCTTTGTCTTGTCATCTCTCCGTTTAAAAAAATTACCACACAGCTGAGTTCTTCAACATGCTTTCTAATCTTTTAGAATGCATTTGTCTATATCATCAAAATAAATAAAAAAAAATGCATTTTGCAGTACAACAAACACCAAAATTGAAAACTCAATATCCTCCTGACAAACAAATATCTAAATAGAAAAATTCAGGTCCAGTCTTTATTTCCAGAACCGTATTCATGAATCAACATTAAATAAAATCTGCTGAACGTTGCAAGCATGTTGTTGTGTATCCCCAAACAATTACCAGATTTAACTGCCATGTTTGAACCTTTAATTTAATAACTAAATCATTGACAAATGTGAGAATCAGTGTTGTTGAGACAAAAACCTGCTTCAAACCATATTTTTGTGGAAATGCATCCAGTAACTAAAACTTAATAGAATTACATGACTTGTATCGTCAAAGTTATGAAACAGATTGATGTAAATAAAGAAGCCAAAACTTGCATGTATAATAGAGCCTGTCCTCTCAAAGGGTTCAGGATTCTTCAACTGCAACTGCTGAATGAAGTTCATACACAATTTACAAGACTTACCTTTTAGATTAGCGTTAGATCTGGGTCCTTCTTGAGGATTTGTGAATATGTTAACAACAGTTGCATCAAAAAGAATGATTCAGATTTGAACCAACGCTAAAATCAAGAGTATTTGTTTCAGTGAAGGTCTGTAAAATATTCAACAGTGCATGACTCAGATCCAGAAACAGAGATTTTGAAAGCTCCTCTCCCGCCTGGTATGTTGAGACAGCTGCACGTGAGTGGTATGACTTGTGACAGCAGCAGTCTTGAGTGCCAGGGAGGGGCAGGGTACTCGCAGATCAGCACATCCGTCCACCCACGCCCCAGACACGGCGAGGGTGACAAGGCTGAGCCTCTGCCGCATGCGAACAGAAGCTTCTTATCACAGTGACTAATCATGATAAAAATGTCCCACTATTGGCATTCACCAGTGAACACTGCATTTCCATCCTCAACCCAACAGCACTCAAAGGCATTTAACAGAGCTTTTACCTTAACTGAGAGGACTAGGAGTAGACGTTTATTAAATGCATTTCATTCATTTTTAAAAATGAAAAAAGAAAAAGTTACTGCATTAATGTTTGAACATTCTGCACTATTTTTTTTTTGTTACACTGCTCTTGATGGAGATGTTGCAGTATGTTCCAGCGACTGTTCTTCCTATTTAAACCCATTATATCTGACGCTCTGAACACTTGAAGCCATCCTCCCACGTGGAAAGTGCAAACGATTCTTCCTACTGCTCATCAAAGCCACAACAGACTTGCATCAGAGAGGGGTTTTTTTTGGTTTTTTTTTCCCAAGACTCTTTGTGAGTTGGTTGAGATGAGGGAGAAACAGTGTTGACATAACTGCAACAAGTCAGGAGTTATTACGTAGCCGAGTGATTTTTCTGACAGTTTAAACTGAGTCAGTCGTGTCTACTGCACCCCTAACAAGAGCTCCTGTTAGGAGGGAGGCCTGTTAAATCCAGAGCAGAGAGGTTGCTTTGAGAATTTAAAATTAAGCAATCTTTTACCTCTGTGCTTACTTAACCCTTTAAAGCCTGACATATGAAATGTCACCAAAAACAAGACAAGTTTGTTTTTATTTGAGGTTTTAATTATATATTGGAATCAAAAACTCTTCAAATTTTGCTTTAAACAATTTCTAAAAAATTTTTTAAAAAATTCAATATTATTATGAATACATCAAGTAGCTTATATATTTTTATTTAGTCGTTTGATTTTTTTTTTATTAATTTTTTTTTGTTTATATTAAACTTTAAAAAAAAATTTTGATGGAAGGGGATGCTGCAGAGGTCTCATAAATTCATGTACTAAATATGATCTGGGATTATAGGTTTAAGTCAGACTTTATCTTTATCTGTAGCAGGAGTCAGACTGACGTAATAGTTGGCAAGTATCTGCTCTGCTCATTTCAGCCACATTAAAAGCAGACAGTGAAAGTAAGAATAATTATTTACACTATTGTGTCTAACAGGGTAGAACATCTCAGGCATCAAGCTGAGAAACTGCTCCCAAAGTTGATGAGTTCACAGCAGGAAAATTGAGCAAGCATGAAGAGCCAATTGATTTTGACAGAGCCCAAATTGGCATCGGGACCAGAGGATGATGGGATCTCCAAAACGACAGGTCTTGGGCAGTTGTCTGTTCTGATCTCAGGTTTACTTGGCCAAAGTGTAACAGTGAACCAGATAACAAGACAAATCTTTTACTGAAGCTATAGAGCAGTATTAGTACTTTTGCACAACAGGCTTACCGACTGGATAGAAAGAGTGATGCAACAAGGTGTCTGCGGCAATTATTCTATAATTTATTAATTTCAGGATTTATCTCTTAATGGGTTTACATTTTTTTGTGACTTATGATACTACAGAAATTAGTTAATATGTGAGTTTTTTTTTAAGTAGTAGCATGCGGTGATGGCTGTGCACACAATGGCAGAACTAGATCTACTTCTGGTAACTACCAACACTTATTAAGGGACTTGCCTCTAAGCTACACTGTGATTGGATAACATTACACTTGATCCCACAGGCTGTTTTGGACTACAATTTCTCATAATCTTCAAAACTTTCAGAGATAGGCACAGTAGTTTATTATCTTAAATGTGGCCACACATGAGAGTGAGCAGGCAGCTATCAAATGCCTTTTAGCGAAGGTTTGCTGATTCGTTGTACATATGATACCAATTACCTCTCATTTTTCAATGAAGTGAAGAGTCTCTGGCCGTGCAGTCGTGCTCCTCTCCTTCACAGTGGTTTATCTACTAAAAGTAGTCCATGTCTCCACGCATCAGAGCTGTTTTCGTGGCATGAGAGTTGTTATACAATACAACACAAGTCATTTTAATGTAGTGGCATATCGGTGCACACCCTGTAGTTATGACTAGACGAATTGTGCCTTGAATTTAAATGTGTCAAATTAAAAATAGAATCTGGTCAACTTTTGCAGGGATGTGTGTGCTGTGCTGTTAAGCATTTGACTTTCATGAACTTTGTGTTTACAGCAAAAAATTGCGCATATACTGCAAATGTACATGCAAATATGAAGAAGGATACTTGCATACTTATGAGTTGGTTGTTGCCCCTTCTGAGTCACCTGAGCAGTGTATGGAAGTATGAGTCATAACATGCAGCATGGCTTTGTACATGAAAATCAAACTTTTTCTACAAATGTGAGACATTTATCCAAGCACAAACAACAACATGAAAAGTCTCTGAAATTGCATGGAAACCAGTTGGGAATGCAGCCAGGCATGTGTTCATTGTGCCGCAGGCACAGACTTCCTCCATCATCATGCATAGATTGTATATTATTTGCTTTGTTGTGCTCAGGGGTATTTTATTTATATAGTGTCTATTGCAATACAAGTTGTCTCTAGCTGCTTATAAGAGACCTAGAGCATGACTCCTGAGCAAATATTAAAAAAGAATGTCAAGTAAAAGGAAAAAAAATCAGTTACAAACCTATTTCTTTTAAAACCAAGTTTTGATATCTAATTAAATTTCCTAAAGACTTCCATCTTAGCGGAGATGTCAAACAGCCAGCTGAATTTTCTGACACACACACACACACACACACACACACACACACACACACACACACACACACACACACACACACACACACACACACACACACACAGGTTCTGACGTTCAACGTTATGACCTCTGAATATTCAAAGTCTGAGCTTTGCTTTAAAAAAACAAAAACAAAAACAAACTACTGGGAGTTTCTTACTGCCATTCTTGTTTACAGCAGTGTTACACTCATTAGCAGAGAAAGGAAAAAGGAGAAAGGTGCTTTATAAGTGTAGACCACTAACCATCCAAACAGATGGGTGAGCATAACAGAGCCTGGAATGGCTGCATGAAATTATGTGCAGCCAAAATATAAGCAGCCACTGGAGCTCAGGCCAAGAGAAAATCCAGACGAGTGGATCAACAGAGAATTCAAGATAAAAGCAGTTTAACATCTGTGAAAGGGAACACACAGAGATGCAGTTAACTCGGTTTTACAGTACCAGAGTGGCACGGCGAGGGGAAAAATCGTAAAGCGATTACAGAATCAGCTGTCTATGACCAAAAGCACCGTGTGAAGTCTATCCCAATGGTAAATATTTCCTTTTGATGGCATTTCTGTTTCAGCACAAAAATGTGCCTTGCCATACTTTTGTAAATGGACACAGCCAGTATCCAACTAAGCAGACAATTTTAATAAGTTTATTCATAAAACTCAACTAAGCAAAAGAGCTCTGTCTGAACCCTGTGAATTGAGACTAATGTGATCATGAAAAAAGGAATCGTGATCTCGTGTGGCATTAAGCTTGTTCTTGCTGGGTAGTGACCATATGCAGATTCAAAACCCACATTATGAATCATAATGAACCTAACAAAGGTTATTGGACTCCTCTGCACCAATAAAGCTGAAGGTCATATCTGCTAAAAAGAAGTTGTCCATGGTGAAATGCCACATCAGTCAGACTAGGGAAAAAAAGCAGTGCCTGCTCCAGATTTACTATGGCACCTACAAAGAGACTTCAGACATATCATTTAGACGTGAAGGATGTGAGGCAGCCCTCTTCTGACATCATCACTAACAATCACAGTGCACATACCTTGTACACTTCTGTGGACAGATTTGCAAGTCTGAAACGCTGAGCAGGAATAATCAGTAGCAGGTCTCAACAATCAGGGAGCGAGCAGCAGGATCTGGTGAAAGAAGAAAACAGAATGAGAAAGACAAGAATATACAGCTGGGCGTTGATGGACTTAGACAAAGAAAAGAAAGCACACACAGAAAAAAATTTGTTGGTACTCTTCCATAAAAAAAACTTTCCACTGATTTGACTCCTATCTGGTACTTTCAGGGCTGTGAGAAGACAGAAATCACAATTTTCAGGTGATAATTGTGTCACTTCAGTCGGTAGTCCTGAATCAGATACAAGCCTGATGTTCATGTGGCCTGACTGAGAATGGACCTGTCAGAGGGGTGTCATCAACCTGCACCAGCAGAGAGCCAAGAATCTTTCTCCGCCTCCTTGATCTTTTCACATCTATCTGGGCACATCTTTGCTGTCCTGGGAAGTTAAAAGTCACGGATAACATGGCTTTGATAGCTGTGATAGCATAGCTGTCAGAATGGGACAATATGACAGATGGTGTGAACATATATTTGGTTTCCTGCTTTATTTTGCTAAACAGTCTCTTTGTGTTGGTTTTAGTTTTGTTTGCTTTGTTTCCCTGCATTCATTTATTTCTCTTGTGCCTTGTCCTCGGTGCTCAGTGTGTGTGTAGCCTCGTCTGCCTCTCAGTGCTTTGTTAGTCTGTCATATTCCCGTGTTCTTGCTCCCAGCTTAGTTATGCCCTCCTCACTTCTTCTTTTTGAATTGACGGCTTAGTATTCTGTTGCTTTTTTTTTGTTTTTGTTTTTTTTTTAAGCTAATGACATTTAAGTCATTTAAGTGACAAGAGCAAGTGTTTGCTGAGGCTTTTGCAGGAGTTTACATTTCTGACAAAATGAAGACAAAAATTCACAAAACAGTGAGCAGGATTTTATTTCTCATGTCTCCAGCTTTAGGCATAAAGAAATGATGTATCCGGTAGAGCTAACAGAAAGGATGTGCATAAAACGCAGTTATATAGATTTAACTCTGGTGTCTGAAGAGTACTTCAGAGATTGTTTGCATGGCCGTCTGCAACTGCGAGTTCTCACCATTAATTTAAAGCCCATCAGCAAATGAAGCTGAACATCATCGTGGTCAGAGGAGCACTGCAGAGAGTTAATGCCATAAGAAAAAATAGATTTCAGTTTCACCGTCCACCCCTACACTAAATGGAAAGGGCAGAAGTGAGAAACTTCCCTCTGTGGAATTAATTAAAATATCTCTGCAGCCACAATTGGCAATTTGTCATTACGTATAAGTAATGGGATGGCTAGACAGCTGCACGTGACCACTGTTGTAACAAATAGAGTGGCTTCCCAAATCATGCAGCCAGACATAGCTGAAATCTCTTTCAATTAAATGCCATAGATCAAATCCATACTTTTAATTTTGGTCATGAAACTAATATGAATCAGATGATTCTTCACAAATTAATAATTCTAACTTCCATCTTTAGCGTAAAGGTCTCAATGAACATATTAATTGAAATTTTCAAGGACCTCACATGTATGGTGTTCCGTGACAATGGTAAATGAGTCTCCTCTATTTTCAAGGAATGTGCAAAAATAGAAACCGTGAATATGTTCACACATCACAGTCTTGTCGTGAAAAGCTTTATTTTTTAACATAGTTGTGTAGGTTTGGTTTTGTTCACACAGTAGACCCTGTATAAAAGCCCACACCTTGTGACTGAAAGGCACCATAAAATAAAATGTCATCATCATTTTTTTATCAGACTTAGACGATATGCCACAACTTTCTGCAAACACTAAGAGACCTAAACTTCAACAAGAGTATAGTCTGTTCTGTTCCTTCTTGTACAGAGTCTTAGTTCCATTTTTAGTCCTTCATCCAGGTGAACATCCAGGTAACTAGTCTGCCTGGATTGAAATTATATTTGGCGTATTCTACGTCCTTGTAAAATTCACAACACTGATATTTACATCAGTACACTCAGTGGCTGTGGCTGAATTAGGCTATGCCATTAACTCCACCACTAATTACCACTCCCCGCTCAAACACGCATGTGAGGGTATGTCATGAAAACACCAGAATATCTCTAAAAAGATAGACTGGTCTTATTACAAACGTGTATTCGCAAAGGATCAGCGTTCATTTAGGTCACAAGCCACTGAAAACACTACATTCCTGACGTATGACTTTCTTTGCAGAGCCGGAGGCTCCACGGACTGCTGAACGCCAGAGGCGGGGTTACTGTTTCAAATGAAAACTAATACACTGCTGCGTGTAGTTTAGCTGCAGTGCGTCCTTTTAAAGTGTTCCTAAACACTGCAGATGCTAAATTTTAATGACCCAAGTGATTACAGTGCGATGTGATTAATCCTGACTAATAAACCTTTTAATTATAGAAAAGCACGGCTGTAATCTTCTGAAACTTAACGTGCGTGTGTTTGCACCAAAACCGAGTACAACGCGACTCTCATGACATGCAGCCCAACCACCACTCACGTCACTGAGCGTCGTGGTTCTATTTTTACACTAAAATGTTATTTTTGTGCACGGGTGCATCCGCTTATTTTAGACTCTGACAAGGAACACGGAGTATATAGTAGCCCGCTTCCTTTCCAGAGCTGTCCATCACAGTGCGCAATTGCGCAGCAAAGAACCCCTGAGCGCTTCTACCAGTGTCATGACCAGGAAAAAAAAAAAAAAAAAAAAAAAAAACTACTGCAGCACAGCAAGGGAACAAGCCTTCTGCTGTGACCCAATTCTTGGAAAAGAGACTTTCAAATTTCCACACATAACCAACTAAACAGTCTTTTCATTTTTTTGGCGACCTGATCGTTTAAAGATCTTTTTTTTTTTTTCAAAGGATCACTTTGTTTATTGGAGACATTTGTATCAAGGAGACTGATTTGGACCCGTAGCCGTTTTAATTCACGATGACAGTTCCCAACAGGACTATGGATGCACTCTCACCAAGTCTGGATATTTAAGAGCAGGCACCATGGACGCAGGGGACGTCGTCGCCGCTGTGTTGATTTTGGGGATTATTGTTGTGTCGCTGCTCTCCAACGTCGTGGTGCTGATCTGCTTTCTGTACAACCCGGAGATCCGCAAGCAGGTACCTGGTCTTTTTATTCTCAACTTGACGTTTTGCAACCTGTTGCTAAGCGTGTCCAACATGCCACTAACGCTGGTCGGTATCGTCACCACTGGGCACCCCGGAGGCAGGGGCCTCTGTCAAATTGTGGGTTTCCTCGACACTTTTCTCACCACAAACTCCATGCTCAGCATGGCAGCCCTGAGCATCGATAGGTGGGTGGCGGTGGTGTTCCCACTCAGCTATCACTCAAGGATAAGGCACCGGGATGCTGTGATGGCGCTTGGATACACGTGGATTCACTCACTTTGCTTCTCCACGGTGGCCACTTGCCGCTCCTGGGTGGGCTACCACCACCTTTATGCATCCTGCACCTTGTGCAGCGTCAGGGCGAATGGAGCCGGGGCGCAGTTCATCGTTTTCAGCCTGGCTTTGCACTCTCTCACATTCCTCCTCACGCTGATCGTGATGTGCGTGACGTATCTCAAAGTCCTAAAGGTTGCAAGGTTTCACTGTAAGCGCATCGATGTGATCACCATGCAGACGCTGGTGCTACTAGTGGACATTCACCCCAGGTAAATAACCATCAGAGAAGCGTCAAACTAATCCATTTGTCCACTTCAGTTGTCTTATACTTAAATGTTTGCATCTGTTTTCATGTATTTTCTCTATTGTAATATAGTTCAGACAGGCCATTTTTGTTTCTGCAGTTAAAAAAAAGGCTTTCACTGTGTTTGCAGAGGAGCATTAGGATTTTTATCTTCTTTGTCTCCTAAACTGCACTGAAAGTGGCCATAAATAGCTAGTGGATAGAAAAATAATAAACTTCTGTTACGATATTACCCGATAGGAACATTTATTGTGTCAGAGTAAAAGGTTTTCTTGTGATGAATAAATATTGAACACTATATTGATTTCCATCCAAGCATTTTATTTGAACTGCTTTAGGTAATAACACACACACACACACACACACATGCGCGCACACACACACACACACGCACGCACGCACACACACACACAAACACACACACACACACACACACACAAATAAATAAATAAAAATACTGTAGTATCAGTGCCGTGTCACAATTTCCCAATGTAATTATCAGAGATTACAGAGCTCAGCTGGCTCTTTTCTTTGTGTCCATCCCACGTGTTTTTTTTTCGCTTGTATTCCTTCATCGTGTCTACATGTCTCTGATGATGCCCGCGGGGAGAATATAATGGTACCTGTGTGCTTTGGCAGCGTACGCCAGAGATGCTTGGATGAGCAGAAGCGAAGGAGGCAGAGGGCCACCAAGAAGATCAGTACCTTCATTGGCACATTTGTGGTGTGTTTCACGCCGTATGTCCTTACAAGGTGAGCTACCGTCGGTAATATTATTCGGGTCTTGTGTGGCTGAATGACGAAATGGGTTTGTTAGATGCTGAATGTCAGATGTCCAAATGGGTTCCTACTATTTTTTTTTTGCATAAACTGAATTCTGAACACTCAGGTCCAATGAGATTAGTAAAGACCTCTTGACTTTTCCTGGTTATTGGGTTATACTAATTGTTTTCAGCGCAGTTTTGTTACCTTGTAACATTTTAAACACTTAACAAGTCCTAATTTTCATAATGTTACAGCTTACAATGGATTGCATACATGAATGACCCACACCTCTTATCTTTGTTACATGGCTCTTAACAGCAGAACAATGCTCTTGCTGGTTCTTTGCCTTTACTTTGACTTAAGACAACAAATAATTGCTACAATAATATATCAAGACATTGACCAAAAATGGCAATTATCAGTTTACATTCTGCAACACAGTAATGACATTTCAGTGAAGTGAAATCATGACATTTTTACAATATAATAGCACTGAAGGGGTTTCATCATGTCTTTGATGCTTTCCACTCCAGTTACACTGATCTTAGAAATAGACCAGCTGCTGCACCGTGCCCTTCCAATTGTGTGTGACTTTTCTTGCCATTTGTGCTTTATTTGAGCTAGAATCACGGAGCTATTCTCTCCAGGGCCCATAAGCCCTCACTGGGGTGTCATGTCCAAATGTTTGGCCTACAGCAAGGCAGCAAGTGACCCATTCGTCTACTCTCTGCTGCGTCACCAGTACAGGAAGACCTGCAGCCTTCTCGCCAATAAAATCCTCAAGAGGAGCCCCCTCAACTCTTCCTCCCTCAGGACAGACAACAACCCAAGGAGGAGTGAAAACACTTCCAACGCAACCAGCCACAGTCGGCCTCCACCGAATAAACTGCTCGGCCAGTGACACCCGCCACATTCAGAGATGATCTTTCAACTTATGCGAAAGCCCACTCTGAGGTTCACACTGCAGGACCTCACTGACTTCTCTGTGATGGTGGAATATTAAAGCAAGCAAAGACTGTTGCTTACAATAAACAAGGCTGGAGATTTATTTATTTTTTATTGTCAACAGAATCCACAGAAAGGTAAAAAACAATGGGTTAACATGCCTCCTCTGACTTTGCCAGCCTTTCTCAACATTCTCAGCTGAATGCTAATTTGTTCCTGCCAGAGGCAGCATTTTTTGAAATTAGGTCACAAACACACACCTGTTACTAGAAAGGTAAGTAATCTCTGACTCAAACAACTTCAGTCTGCACTTTTTGTAAATATTCCTAAAAGCTTAAGTGTGTGAAAGGGTGGCAGCCTCCAGTGCCTGTGTTCGTTGTAACAAAGGCGCATGCCATCGAGTGCAGAATATCACATTTGGAAGACTTTGTCGTTAATGGTCTGTGACATCAGTTGATTAAAAAGTGTAGAATATCAGAAGCCTTAACCTTGAAGAGTTGGCCAGACACTTTTGTAGCGTGTGCGCATAGGTTGTAATGGTTTTGTAGCATGCTGGGACATTTTTGTCAAACAGACCATGTAACAGAAAGCAACACTATGGTCACTAATGTGTTAATTGTGTCATGAAATGAACAAAATGCAGGGCACATGTGTCTCTCAAAGTTCAGAACAAAGAGCACAGCTGTGCAGGACTATTTTCATACCTCAGCGTGATATATTTATGGTTCTGTGGTCTAAAAAAAAGAAAAAGGACAGTGATTAGACCTTTTAAATGTATTATGTTTTGTATTGTACTTGAAATGAATAGCTGTATTTCTTGATTAAAACTCCTGTCTAACGTCTGACCTCAGTGACAGTTATTTAGCTGGATGAATTACTGTACATGTTTAAGATAATCATTTTTCACTGTACAGTGGTTGTATCATACACCACACTGATGGTTTTATGGAAATGACTGTATGTTGTAACAATGAGGCCTGAGTTATTAAAGTGCCTTTTAGACATTGGACTCCAATTTAGTCAAAAGTCAAATCTTTGCCAACTTTCTCAGTATTTTGTGTGATGGTGAATTGTGGTGATGAAGCCAGTTTGTTTATAAAGTAATGTTTATTTTGTAATGCCACCTCATTGTGTGATCACAGACAGAGTAGGTTCAGATATTAGTTAATGTTGTAGCAGCTATTCAGTAATGTGTATTTAACATTGAAGCTTATGTCACAGGAGGGAATTTGTGACATCTGTGTTGTAGAAATGAGTCACTTGACAACTGGCAAAGTCGGGGTGTTGCGTTATAACTTTACTGTGACAGAATGAAGCCTTTAAAAGGCATAAAGTCTATTTTTTTTGTCTGTGTCTGAATTTTGCTAAATATATTTGTGATTATAATACAATAAATGCTGCACATTTTGAAAATGATAACCTAGTCTTGTTTCTTTTTATACATTTACTATTGTCTGTTCAAAACTACATGACTTTAAATGACACAGAGAGAAGAAGTTTTAATTTTAGAAATGCTTTACTAGCACACAAGTCTGCCAAAACCTTTACGCTCCCACGCTGATTAAATTTAAGAGAGAAAATATTTAAATAATTGCCGCTTTGAATGCAGAACAAAGACTTTGTATAAAAGCATCAGGATTCAAAACTAAAGGCGTTTTAATTGCAGAGCTGTTAGAAGGGGGTTTAAAAAAAAAACGAGCAAAGAAAATGTTAGGCATTAGTTCAGAGAGATGTGAAAATACTACTCTGGTCATCTTTATCATTCCGATTCCTCAGCCTCAACATGAAACAAATTAGATCAAATCAACACATAAAACATTCATGACATGTATTTAGTCAAAGTGTAAGAGTAAAAGAGTATTTTGCTGTAATCCACACCAACCAAAAGCAGTTAGCAGAAGGTGGTGAAAAAGTTTGGAAGGATCCCCAGACTGGAGGTGTGCGTTTACCACATCTCCCTCTGAGACTCAGTGAGTGGGTGAGGAGCAGACACAAACCTGCCACACTAGAAACGCTGTGCACAGACCTTGTGATTAAGCCATCGTGCGTAGGAAGTACAAGAAAGCAGGGGCGGAAGAAAATGAAGATGTGTGACTTCATGTCACCCCAGTGTTACAGCTCTGCCAGTATCATGAAGTAAAAGTTGTAAATCCAGTCACATATGGGACTTACAGTGAAATTTAAATGCAGGCGTTTATGGAAATGCATCTCGCCGGAAGATGCAGGTTTCTTAGTCACACAGTGGAACTGTTTCGTCTTTCGGCTTTACTTCAAATACAGAAAACTACTTACATTTAGTCCAATTGTAGCACGCGTGACACAGCTTAGTGACGCTTTAAGAAAAGCATCCGACCATATTTGTTAGACATGTCAACACATCCTTACCAGATCTTTAAAAGCTAGTAAACAGACTTCAAATTTCATGAGAATATGAAGAAGCGAGGGGCACAACGTATGCGTTTAAATGACTACAGGAAAATAAATTGGCTGTCAAACTTGTAAAAGCCTTCAAAGTATTTGTAGTCGCCCATGTGTGGCAACTTTTTTTAATCGTGGCAGAAACACTGAACTGAATATGTTCTGATTCATCCAAATCACTCTGGGAAAAAAAAAAGCAACAGATTGCTGTTTTACATATCTTTCCTCTTTTTTTTTTAAATAAAAAAGGAAAGAAAAAACAGCAAGTTTTACTCAACACGCCCACAGTTCGGCTCATTAATGGCCGATACATGTCATATGTTGTACATCAGGAGATCTTCAAACGCCGCAAATCACTTGATCACAGCAGACAAACATCTAGTGATTATCAGTGGCATATGCTTTTTCACCATGTCTAATCCCACTCAGTCCACACAGTTCTTTGCCCTCAAATTAAAATTTGCTTGAACATATTTTGTAGTGAACGTAACTGACCAGCTACTGTCATCTAGTACAAGTAAATCCCTGGGAATGTTGAATTAAAATGTCATAGTTCTCCCCATGTCCTCAAGTAAACAGACTGCACTGCAAAGAAAAGTTGAGTATGAAACATCATAAACACCTAAACAGAAGAAAACAAGGCTCAGGGAGTTAAGGAGGATCACGGGCTGCAGATGAAAGTGATATTTGGTGATGAGATGCAAATCTGCACGGAGAAAGAAAATGATGATGGAACCTTGGTTTTATGCCGGTCCAATGATATTCATAAAGACAAGTAAAAACAATTGAGTCTATTATCTATATCTTATTAACTACAGCAAAACTTTAGAGATTTTTCTTTATCTTTATCTAACTTAAGGTCAGTTATAAATAAGTCATTTTTTAAGCAATAAAGCTGATACACCATCTGCTATACAAAAATTATGCAGCATGATTGATGAAAAATAAATTATATATATATATATATATATATATATATATATATATATATATATAGTGCTGTCCTTAAAGAAACCTGACTGAAAGTGAAGTAACAGTATACTTGTATCTAAACATCTGCAGTATTATAAGCATCGCCACCAACATATCTGATTTCTGTTGCCTTTTTGGGACAGTCTCATGGGCGAAACAGTCTGAGAAAAGATTCTTAACCCCCTTCTCCCCAACCACCTCCTCCAGCTTTACTGCAGACTCACCAAGGCGTTCCCAAGCCAAAAGAGAGAGAAAAAATCTCCAGCAAGGCCGTGTTCAGCCCCGAGGCCTCCTTCCGATGGAATGTGTCCAAAACTTCTCCCCTAGGAGGCATCCAGCAGGCATCCTGATCCGTTTCCCAAACCAACTCAGCTGGCTTCATTCAATGTGGACGAACAGTGACCCCCTCCTAGATGACTTCTCATCCTGTCAATAAATGTTACCCCTCCCTAACTTCAAACAAAGATTATGTCAATTGCTTTTATTAGCAGCCTCATTTTTTTGGTGACTAGAAGTCATCACCATAGGATCAGAATGTAGATTGGCTAGTAAATCAAAAGTCCACAATTCATTGCAATAAATCTCAGTTTTATTTCAACTGTTTCATTAATATGCTACACAAAAGCATATGTCAGGTTTTTTGTTTGTGTTTTTGGGGGCACAACGCACCATAAGCACCACATTGCTCTAGATTCAAAGCAATAATAGTGCTGTATCTAATGAAATCAGCTCAATTTGGTCTTATGTGATATCATTAGACAAGATTCCCACTAAAATATGAGAACCGTGCTTTCAGGTCACATGTCACTATTCACAAATCTCATGTTGAGTACGTGCAACAGAGGTGAAAGTCTCTTCCAAATTCAGTTATCAGTCTGATAGCAGATTTCTGGAGTTTTGGGGCATTGCAAGGGAGCAGGGAAAAATTAATATTCACACGCATGTACGATAAATAAAAGATGAGGCTCTGTAGGGGCACAAAAAAAGAAATCAGTGCATCCATTCTCCCGCAGCTTCGTTGTGGCTGAGTCACACCCACAACTGAGTAATGCTGCCCTGAATCACAAGTAAAACCCCAGAGGAAGAATTCAGAGGAAAGCGTATTTCCACCACTGTGATAAGACAAAAAAAAAAAAGATCCTGAAAGTAATGATTAGAAGTCAATAACTATCAATGATATTTTAGTATTTGAAATAAAGGACAAGTAGCCAAGTTAAAGTATTGGCTTACCAATATCACAAATAGAGAAGATTATTAAATTAAAAGAAAGCAACCATTATTGATTTAAATTATTTTAATTAGACAACATTTAACCGAATAAATGTACAAGTGATGCATGAGATGAATAAATCAGTGCAGCATGTACGACTTGTCGTGTGAAGGCATCAGTCCAGAACAAATGGACCAATGCCCTCACAAATCGATGAGTTTTTAAAAAGAGCCTGAAGGCAGTAGATAAATCTCTAGAAGACAAACTAACACCAAAAAATGAGATATGACATTGAAAGCGTTCAGCAGGCACACGATCCTGTAAAGATCCAGAGGGATAAGAGTTCATGCCAGGTTCTTCTGTTTGCTCGGTGCCACTTCACATTTCATCTTAAATGCACAAGAGGCTATTATAATGAAACACACTTCAACTTCTTCCTAAGACTTTGTTCTTTCTTATTCCTGAAGTTCCAAAAATAGATCATATATGTCTTTTATTCAAGACATGTATCATGTAACATCACATGTAAATATCAAACATGAATCTGCACAAACATGCACTCATTGTTAACATCAGCATCAGGGTTTAACATAACTCATATTATGCTCGAGGCTGTATGGCACAATACATTGCTGTCTTCATGTTTTGTTAACAGCTTCCCTACTATGTTAATAAGTTTATTGTTGTTTATTTTTCCTAAAATAGCCATGGCTGCTCTATTTATCTAACTACTCACTAACAAGCTACATTCCCCACTCACCCAGGGGAGAGAGGCAGTCATAGTTATTCTTTACACTGTTTTCTTTCCCCTGTCTTTTGGCCGTTATTTTGTTCCCAGTTGTGCCACTGAAGCCTGTAACAGACAGCCTGTGGTTTAAGATATTTTTTGACCAGAATGATGGGTGCAGGCACCAATGGCTGTTAAGTTTTGATCATACGGAAACACCGCCATCCCTCACTGTTAATGTCACCCGCTGTGAGAGAAGAATATTAGGGTTCTGTCCTTCCTCTGTCATATAAGAAATGCCCATTGTCAATAACGTTTGCAGAAGAAGCCCGTTTGAATGATGCTGGTGTGAAAGGACAACCATGCACCAGCTATCTGACTTTAGTATTAAGGCCAACGCCAACAAGTAAAACATAAAACAAAAAAGGCATTTCATTAACTGACCACTAGGGGTACTGGGTTCAAAAGCGACATTACGTTAAAATGTCCAGATTTGTTGCAGAAAAACACATATGTACAGCCTGGTTTAAAAAAAAAAAATTCATTTTGTACCACATCAGGAGGACTAGAGTCTAGCCCCAATCTGACAAACATCAGTCATGATTGAAAGTCAACTATTTGTGATGTTTATTGGTAAGTCAGTTGTTTATACACTAAAAATAAGAATAAAATTTACTCAACTGGTGCTGCTCATTTTAAGTCTGGCATTTAATAAAGCAGCTACTAGCTGTTAATTATAAATAACTTATTTGTATCTAGCGTACCACGAGTAATTCACTGCTACTATGCATTTTGCATCATTTTATTTTCATTTTTTTTCGAGATGTTCCGTTTTTATTTAATAATAGATGAAGGTGTTTTAACTCCAAAATGTTCCTTTAAGGTTCAACATGAATAATGAGTGAATCTAAGTTGGAGGACTTGCTAAGAGTATCATAAGTGCTTTTAAAAGTCTTCTCGAGTATTCAATTGTACCTTGCATGACTGCTTTCACTGACGTAGTAAGGAAATATTAATGTTTTGGTGACTGTGACTGCATCAGCTGCTTTGAGTACTTCACTGCTCACACTTAAGGACAGGATGACATTAGTCCAACCATCTGTATGAAGACATAATAATTAAGAAAACTTTAGGAAAGTGTGGGATTTGGACATAAAACAGATGGTTTCTGGTATAAAAATGGTGAGAAACAATTAAAACCCTGTAACACTTGATTGGTATGCTTTCCTCTTTTAACACTGTAGGTTGTTGTGTGGCGTAGCGGAAGTAATCAGCTGTGCTGCAGCTGTGTAGTTCCAGGTGTTTCAAACCAGATCTGAACAACATCCATTTATTCTGTGATCCGTTTTAAAGCCTTTGTTTTATTTGACAGATGTGATAATTGATAAGTCCTACAGAGCCAACAGTGCCAGTTGTCCTCAGTCACATATTCATTTACACCAACTTATTTCCTCAAATATCTAATAAACACACCAATGCATCATTGCTTTTTGTCATTTGTATATACATCCTTCAGATAAACCTCAGGCTCTAAGCTGATCCTATAAAATGCATCTGATAGATATTTCCAGCTTTTTCATTACCTTGCTGTCAGCAGCCGTGACGGCTGTGTGAGATAACAATGAGCCAAAGGGACCTCATCTGGCGTGTGGTACCATTAAAAATCCCATCAAATAATCATTGAGACTAAAGAGAGGCACTTCCAAACTGACAGAAGGAGAGTATATCATGTTTGAGGTCATTTACGCTCATTGAGGGTTAAGCACGAACAGAAGATAAGACACCACTCCGGGTTGTATTATATATTTTCACAGATACTTTTTCATACCCTGGAGGTGGGGGGTGGGTATCTGCACATGCTGAAGGAGAGAGTGACATTCAAAATGCAGCAGGATTCAGCAGTAGTTCACTGACACCATACTTTTATTTTAAGCCCTGTTCTACTCAGCCAATACTCTTAACCATTCAAGGAAAGCTAAAAGAGAAATTTAAGGATACTGCCATTAGAAAGGAAAGAGAAAACCTGGTTGGAAGGATTGGAAATCTATCAGATTAACAGAGAACAAAACCGTTCTGCGCAATTATTGTTTCGGCCAGCTAAGAGCCAGTGGCTTAGGGAAAATCCATCAAGTCATTTCATTAGGAGAGACCTTAGCAGCGAAAGATGTGAAGACAATGAGGCCACTTTCTGAAGAACTGTGGTTACACATGAATAAGCCTCTCTCACAGAGGTCAGATGAACATGGAAGCTGTGAAAAAGAGAACGGCTGTCAAGTGAAAATACACGATAACAATGACCCAGGGAGACCTCAAATCGCAAAAAAAAAAAAAAAACTTCCTGGTAATTTGTAAAAGAAGGCAAAGTGGGAAAAAAAGGTGATAAAATGAAATTTGAAAAGGTACTGAAATTACTCGAAAAGCTGGTATTTATGGTGTTTCTTCCAATGAATAATGAAAGGCATGATTTCTGAGCAGACACCAGCGGTTGTCAGTTGATGGTCTTGGGTTCATCCACAGGGCAATGGGCATCCCTGAGTGCTCCAGCTTCCTCCTACTATACAAACCAATATGGATGAAGTGAACTGGAAAGTGTAGGAGTGACTTCCTGATTCCCTCAGTGGGTAAACCTAATGATGATTGTCAACATGCCCGGGTTTGCACTGTTGATAATAAAGGACGCCGTCTAGTTACGAAGCATGAAAGGTGCGTGTTCCTTCAGCTACTTTCTTGATTAAGCAACATCATGGCCACAGCACTCATCTCTTGGTACGCCTGAGCGAATTTGTATGTGCATGTGTATGTCTATGTGCACGTGTAGAGAGGGGGAGCTGAAAGGGAAAGAGGATAAAAGCTGGCATTAATCTGACAGTGAGGAAGCATCACTTGAAGTCGAGGATGAAGGTTTCTTATCCATTTCTACTGGTTCGCAGGCCACATTTCTCCCCAATAACCCGAGAGAACGATGATCATACGTGTGATACATCTGCGTATTAACAGATTCAACATGATCCAACACTGTTTTAACCATGAGGCAAGTAAAAGGAAAAGCCTGCAGGAGTTTAATAGATCACTGCATTTTGTAAAGGGTTTAAATAAAAATTTCAACTGTTGCAATTGGAATAAATGCGATGGGTGGGATGTGTTTAAAGCAACACAGCAGCTCAGATAACAGCTGCAGATTGTGCTGGTGCAGGTGCAGGTGCTGGTGCAGGTGCTGGTGCTGGTGCTGGTGCAGGTGCAGGTGCTGGTGCTGGTGCTGGTGCTGGTGCTGGTGCAATGATGAAAACTACTGAGTAAAAGCAATGCAGAGCAGTGCTTGACTAAACAGAGTCTTAGCTCTAAATAGGTTTAAACAAACATTGTCTTTTACATATTTATGATTCAGATTGGTTATATTTGTTTAATTTCTATCCTCCTTCTGTCACAGACGCTACATCTTTCTTGATTAAATCTTTTATCACTGCTCAGTGCACCAACAGCACGTGCGCATATTTCTCCTCTCATAAAAGAATAATTTGACAAATGACTGCAAAAGTGTTAAAATCTATGTCAAATTGCACTGAGAACCAAAGTGCAGTCGCAGCTCTCTATTGTGCAAGAGTACAAAGTTTGGTTACTTGACGTGAACATATACATAGCAGTTGATACATGGCCAGGGTTATTATTAAAGCCAAACTCTTGGTGTAGCTTGAATAGTAAGAAAAACACAGGTACCTGGTATCTTGTCACCTGAACTCTTTCTTGTAGCAAAGAAAACAAAAGGCAGGCAAAGTAAAACCATTTTAAAGCTTCTGCCACTTTATTTTGACGCTGTCGACATGAGGGCTAACATACCTATTACACCCTTTCTTAGAATGCCTTGCTGTTTGTGAGTGAAATAATCACATTCAAGTTTAAAATTCCATCCATCCATTATCTATACCCACTTAAGGTCAAGCTCTACAGGTGAAGAGAGGGACTTTAAACATTGATGGAATAGCCTCTTTAAGCAAATGGTAGGGGTGGACTGGTCACCAGTCCATCACAGCACCACTTAGAGACAAAAAAACTAGAGTCTAGGTAGTCTAGAGTCACCAATTAACCTAATGTGCATGTTTTTGGACTGTGGGTGAAAGCCTGAACACAAGAACTCCTGCTGGGGATGTCAAACCAGGTTTGACCCCCCCCCCAGAAGCCTCCTGCTGGAAGGCAACTGCACTATTCAATTCAATTCAATTCAATTCAATTTTATTTATATAGCGTCTATTACAACACAAGTTGTCTCTAGGCGCTTTCCAGAGACCCAGAACATGACCCCCGAGCAATTATTACATAAACAGCGGCAGGTAAAATCTTCCCTAGTGGAAGAAAAACCTTAAGCCAAACAGTGGCAAGAAAAACTCCCCTTTAGGAGGGAAGAAACCTTGAGCAGGACCTGGATCATAAGGGGGAACCCTCCTGCCGAAGGCCAGCCGGGTAGAGCTGGAAGTAAAGAAAGAATAGAGACAAAGACACACTGTCAAAGGTACAAGACAGGATACAATAGTAAAATTATCTATCAGCAGTAGACCGATAAGACTTCTGTGTATATGGGTAATATGGAGAGATGGTGATCCAAGAGGATGAGGACTGCAGGTCGGGATGTCAGCAAATATCCAACAGACATCTATACAGACAGGTGGAGGTAAACACTGGGATGGTCTAACCACCAAGCCAACATTTTGCCTATTTTTGTTTACTGCTTGTAAACAAAAAAACAAACCTGCTTTCAGTTTATTAGTTAATTAATCATAAAGGCAAGAACAAGATTTTTCAAATTGGATTTTAATGATCAGTGTAATGTTTAGGAGAAAAGAAAAACTCTGTAGTCCAACATAGGAACTTCATCCTAACTGTGAAACATGGCGGTGGTAGTATAGTGGAGAGGAAATATACCAATATATCAGGGATGTGAAAATGGTCTTTATAGAGGATTTGACTATAATTCTGTCAAGGTCATGGGCAGGACTCATCAAGATTTCATGGACATGTCTAGTTAACCATTATTTTTGAACGAAAAAGTTCATCAATAAATAATTCATTTAGTAATAATTCATTTGTTTAAATTGTTTCTCTTTTATTGTTTCTCTTTTCATTCATTGAGCCATGGCGTAAAAATCTTATGTTCCTGCTCATATTTTTAATTAAACAGTTAACTCTACAAACAGAAGTATTTACTTTTAAGTAAGCCACTTGCTCAACTAGGTTTAATTTTTTTGTGCTCTTGTAAATTAGACTTAAAAAACATTGTAAAAAGAATTGTAATATTATATATGGTGAATATGCATTCGATTATTCTACAGTTTTTCTTTCAAACACACATTTTTACATACAATATTTGCAAAAGTAAATGCAAAGTGCAAAAATGTGTGTCCGATCTGTATTGCAATTCATATACTGCAGCACGGTGGCATTTCCTTAACACTGACAAGGGAAATCATTCACAAATTTGTAGCACAAAACAAATCCAATAGCAGAGGGTGCAATATTGTGCAATCAAATGAGGTAGCACCACGAGTTTCTGCTCACTGAAATTGAAGTCGTGGTAGAGTTCAGCCATCACTGATTGCCTCCGCTCAGTCCCAAAAGTATACAGAGATTTATCTCTATCATTCCCTTCACTGCCTCTGCAAGCGTAAAATAAGACATGTTCAATCTGACCAACTCTTGTTTCTGCTGATGGGTCATCATGAGAAAATAGATCTAATAAAGACAAAGTCAGGACATACACAAAGGTACCAAATGAAAGGAAAAACCTGGACCCTTGACCTCTGCAGCAGGGACTCTATGGCTCTGGAAAATGTAACTCCAAATGCATGCAAAGTTGCTCAAGGTGGTCCTCCATCATTGGTCTCTATCCAGTAAGGATAAGATAACATTGTCCAAATACAAGCATTGGCGCTGCTGACTTATCAGTCATATCCAAATTAATAAACGTTGCTCATGATTTTTGGTTCTGAATAATTAAAACAATATTTTCATTAAAGACAATAAAGAGACAATAAAAATCCTGTATGGTCCTTACGGTCTGATCTGGGTTAAACTCTCTGATCAAAACTAGAGCGCTATGATGATGCATTTTGTTTGTTTGTTTGTTTGTTTCTTTGAAGTGCGTCAGAGACATCATCACTCAGTTTGTTACAGTAACAACAAGAAGATTATGGCATGGTATAACATTGTTGTACAAAGATTCTGAAATGAGAACCAACATCAGATATGTGTTGAGTTTCTTTGAGTTTTTTGGTGAGTCTAACTTTCCCACTTTGAAGTGGAGCAGAGGAGATCTCAACTAACAAGTTAACAAAATAATGAAGTTAGTTTCTGATTCGACCTGTATGACCATTCCACTGCAGTTTAGGGTAACAAGGTTTTAGACAAGGTCCAGATCAAAAACCATACTCAGACAGCTCAAACCTGAATAGGTGAACTTAATTTTTGTAAAATAAATATAGATTTTTTTGTGTTTTTTTAAACCATTATTCTTTATGTGAAAATGCAAAATAAGGCGATTTCTTCTTTTTAAGTGGTCCCAATAATACAAATTAATCAACTTTTTTAGATTTGTATAACCTTCATTTTTTTCATCAGTAATTTCATTTTTAATCTTCATCTTTATATTGAGGTAATAGATGTAACCAGCCTCTCGCATGTTTACAACTACAACAAAGCCACCCATCCACCCCCAGCAACCCTGCAGAGGCTGTGAAGGGTTGAAAATGGATGAATGGAGGGTTACTAGGTGCTCACTGTCAACACTGACCGTCAGCGACAGGTGATAGAAAATATTCATGAAAGTATTTACAATTTTAGGCATTTTAGCGTCAACCACGTGTGACCAGTATGAATGTGAACGTGTTAATTCCAAAATACCCAAACATTTCTGAGAAGCAATTTTAAAGCAGTGAACGTAATGACGATGGGCTTCTCATCTCCGTGTGACAGAATAATGGACCAATTAAATAAAAATACCATTTAATCTCAGGACTACAGTAGAAGAGCATGACTCAGGTCGATTGTGTGTCTAATCAGCACAAGGATGAGCTGTCTTATAATTGGATTAATAGGGCTGAATTAGTCATAGACGTCTGTAATTTGCTACATTCAGAACCGATGCTGATGTCACAACTCCACTCAAAATACCTACCAATTATTTTCATACTGCCTTCATCAACCACGTCATTCTTGATGGTACCACACTTTTAAGAGTCGGGCTAGAGACTTTAAAGTGAGCTTTTATCTATATGATACATAGAAGTAATCTCCCAGAGCACATCATTTACACAGACTATAGTTTTACTCTGCTTGTTCTTCCTAAAATGGGAATCCTCCTCAATGATTTTTTCTTTAGTGATAAACTGTTTTTCTTGGATTGTGCCCTTATTCCAAATATAGGCTCAAAAGATAAAGGGTTCAGCATGCATTAGAGCTTTGGAGGCCTTTTAAGGCAAAGTTGTGTTACGAACCTTAGCTGTACAAAGATTGACTTGACCTGATTATAATCAAACCATTTATTCTACAGCCAAACATTATTTGAATGAGAGAGAGAGAGATGCAAAAATCAAAGTGTGTATAATGAACTGAGTCAGCTTTCAAGCAGTGCCCCAATATTTCCCTTATTTTAGCCGAACTGAAACACAAATGAGCATTAGTCTACAGGAGTATGGATTGTTCATCCACGAGTGCTGGAGTTCAAAGAAACTTGAAATACTGTTAACAAAAAGAATGTGCAAAGATAATTGAAACATGTTGTCTCTTGCAGAAATCTGTATTCGGTGTAGATGAAAAACAACAGTCTTCCAGGTAACCTGCTCTGTCGCTGTTCTAAAAATATCATTCGAATGCTTCCTCTCTTTTCTGTCTTACTTTCATGTCGTGTGTGTCTCCTTCGGAAGATTCGAGAATTGCTTTCATGCTCTTCATTCATTGTGTTCTCAATTGAATCGTCAATCACTAAGCTGAGGATGCTTCAACATTTCGATTACCATCTTCGTCTCCAGCATGATATTTCTTTTTCTCTGGGAAATATTCCACAAAATCAGGATGAGACAAGGCGATCGCATGTGTGATTAGACTAAAGACGACATTTTTAGTCAAAGTGTTCTTCACATGAGTATCCTTTTAAACCAATATCACTGCTGGAAGGGCAGAAAAACAGTGTGCATATCTCAAAGGTTTGGGTGTCTGTGGATACATGCTAGTTGGAAGATTGTCTGGGAAAAAATTTGTTAAAAAAATACATTAAAGCGCAACGATTTTGTCATTCACAAATGAGCTTTTTCAATCTGGAGCATGTCAAAAAGTCCTGCTGTGTTCTCAATATACAGACTCTTGTTACACAGACTGTGATGTAACGCTTACGGTGTTGTTTTCCTTAAACTGCCCTGAAGAAAACATTGTAAGTTTCAGCTGAGAACGGTGCAGTGATTCTTTATTGTTTGACAGACCAAACTTTACATGCCCTTGAGCAAGGCACTGAGCATCAAACTGTAATGGAGGAGACATTTAAATTTGATCGGGTCCCCCGATGGAGCAATGGAGCTGTGGATGAGCTGAAACTGGAAAACAGTCTGGAAGAGGAATGATGTAAGAAAAAGGAAGGGTTCCTTTTAACTTCACCCACATGTCTTTAATTACAGCCACACACACACACACACACACACACACACACACACACACACACACACACACACACACACACACACACACACACACATCACCACTATGCGCACATTCAAATAAAAATAGAAGACTTACATAATAAACAGTTTGTTCCATCTTTGAACATACAAATCAGTATTGCCATCAGTATCACATAAAAAGGGAATATCAGCAGTTATCAGCCCACAAGACTGTCATTATCCATGAGACCAATGACATCTTAATCAATCAGCTAAACTTCCACAAACCCTCATCAGCTTCTAGCCTGATGATTATCTGTGCTCTGTAACATGTTGACACTGGCAGAAATAAAATATCGCCTCTAATCTGAAAATCAAATACAACTGTGGACCAGTTTCCTGAGGCTCAGTTAAAAGCTATAATTGGCTCAAATAAAAAATAAAAAATGCGTACATAAGTAATTCATCCATGGATGTGGATGCAAAAAGAAAAAAACGGGATTTCACACTCTGACTGTGAGATAATGAGACAGCACTTAAAATGAAAGTCAATTAGTCCAAAGGACAAGAAAAGCAAAGCCGTTTTCTCATGTCAGAAGCACAAGCACTGCTGAACGCCATCCAATAGTTTGCTTTTACTGCAGCTTTAATTTTGAATTTCTGTTGATTCTTCTGTTGAAATAAAAAAAAAAGTCCTCAATTTCTTGTGGATTTTCTAAAAAAAAAAAAAGTAAAAAGGTCATACAGACAAGAGTTAATGAAGTCCAGAAGTGAAAACATTCAATTTAATGATTATTTCATTATACTTAGTTTTTCTTTCACAGCGGACTGGCCGAAAAGTCTTAAAATTATGCAAAATAATTGCTATTTTTTTTAGCTTAAATCTTACTGGAGCAACCGATCGGGATTTAAACCATACTTAACGGACTCCACAAGGAGGGTTCGTGTCACTTCAACGCCTGCCTGAGAGAGAATCTTTTTAAAAATCTTTTTAATGACATGTCCTTGAGGTTTACTGATTTCATAATAGGTGAATGTTGCATCCTTGCAAAGTACAAGGAGAGAAATGTGAAAAACAAAAATTGATGTGGACATAAGTGTCAGACCTCCTAAAGAGACAAGAAGATAATGAGGAATCAGAATCAGAACCAGAGCTTTTACTCGTGCTTGAAAGGCTCATCAACATCGTGGTCTTCAAGGTTATCATTATCAAAGTCAGTCTGAAGTTTGCACTTGGACATCTGAAACACAAGGATTCACGTTAGAAGTCTGTCCTATGGTTTAGTGTGTTGTTTTGGTCCACAGATGCTGTTTTTTCTTGGTTAACGACAGGAGAGTGAAACCTCACAGTAAAACCTGGCGGGAGCATAATGCTGTGGTGCCAGTTTGCTGCTGAAGGTGTAGGAAACCTTGTACAGTTGCAGGGGATGATGAGAAAAGATGACAACGTTGATATTTGAAGGACTAATGTCAAGAAATCTGCTGCTACTCCAGCTTCAGGTTGCCACTGTCTCTTCCACCAAGACAATCAACCAGAGTTTATTCAAAAGAGTCTGAGGAAACCAAAATCAAGTGACCCTCTCAGAGCCCAGATGAGTACCTGTAGAGGGAACTTAAAGTTAATACTCAACGCAGTTTGAATAAGCAGGAACAATCTGCAATCAAAGAATGGGCTTATATTTCCCAGGATATGTGATAAATTAATATCGGAGCTTGTGAGTCACAAACGTTACATTAGTAATTATTATTGTCAGGAGGCTAGTTGGTTTGGTCTTGGCATGTTTGTATTGATGAGTGATATGTATAGTGCTAATACTTTTACACATTGATAAAATATCATAACTCAGATTCCTTTAAAATTTTCTTTTGTTCTTTCAGAAACAAATAAACTATAAACACTGTTGATTACAATTATTTCCATGGACCACTTAACAGTTTTGTTTGATTTCGTAAAAGGTAGCCAATCATTTTGACCTTAACTGTACCAAGATGCATCAGACATGTATGAAATCCTGATGACACTGAGAAGAACAGTGCTGAACGTGGAGTTATGATCTGTATTCTAGCGCCCTCTTGTGGTCAATTCTTGAACATGAAAAACAAATTCACAAGAACAAGACTAATATACAAGCATATTGAAGTATATTCTGTATATTCCGTACTATCTTGCCGTAACTCATTGCTGAATTTTCTCTATTTCCTTTCAAGTTACAATTGTTCTTATTTTGAAATTGAATTAAAATAATTTAGATGTAGTGCAAAAACTTTCCATGCATTTTAACCTGGCATCGAGCAGCAGTCCCAACACCTAAAAAACAATAATAATCATCATCATCATCATTATTATAACAATAATAAATACTCCTTTTACTTGGTGGGACTTCTCCTATCTGTTTATTTCTTTTTAAATTTTGTAAACAGCTCCAGCCTTTTCTGATTAGGAGTTGCTCTGGAAATGTTATATTTGGTATGAGAAATATGCCCAAAATCCTGCAACCCATGTAGACAGTGTGGCACTCGTAAAATAAATAAATAAATAAATAAGCACCATTTAAGGGTTCTAGGAGATACCAAGGTGGCCCTGAAATTATTATACTTAAACGTAACTTGTGAAACTTCTAATTCTAAATTGTTTTTTTAAAAAAGTGTTGATTAATACATTTTGATTGCATATGATTGTTCTGTATTTGTACAGGGGTTTTGGGGGGGTCAGTGACTCAGAATGGCTTTGAATCAAGTGTGACGGAATATTTCCTCTGAGGCAGACAAGGTTGGAGCAGTTACTGTCTTTTTCAAAGATTTAGCTACCGAAGGATGTTTGCATGTTTTAATTTCAACCAAATCCAGTGGAAAAACAAGCAACTGGTGAGTCTTACAAAGATTTGCTAAGAAAAAAAAAACCAGAGGGTCAGTTTTCAATAATATTAATAATAATCAGAGTTTTCTTTCTTTTATCCTCACAAGTGGTTCGTAAGATTCACAATCTGACTCTGTTAGTACAAATAACAGTTTATTATAATATAAGAAATAATTGTTTGGGAACATTTCTGGGAGGCCCCCTATTAGTTATTGATCTGTTCAAAATTGCTCCTCTACATCAATCACTGAACTTTTATGCATCCTCTTTTATTTAAGGACTGCTAAATCTATTTTATTTAATGACCACTAAATCTCTTTTATTTAATGACCACTAAATCTCTTTTATTTAAAAACCTCTAAATCTCTTTTATTTAAGAACCGCTAAATTCTCAAGTTTTCTGAACTCTGGAAACAGTATAACTGGCAGAACAGTAAATTTCAGTTTCTTTAAATACTTTCAGTTATCATCAGGTGAAATGAACCATGAAAATGGACGTTTATGTTTATATACAGTATATAAAAGTCAAGTTCAAACTTCAGAGATAGTAAACGCTGGGATTTCCACTTAAAAGTGAAAATTATTAAGTGGTGTCAATTAATGAATTTGTAATCACTTTAAGAATGCATTTAATGAGTGTAAATTCAATAAAAAGCGTTTCAAAATATATATTTTGTTTATTTAATTACACACTTGAGAAGTCACTTTCATTCTGTCAAAAGCAAATAAATATCACATTTCTTCCCCTGTGGGTTTCTTTATTGCAGACATTCCAGTTGTAGTATCTTGCTGTGACCAGTCATTTCCCCCCACGTTTCTTCTGTGCTCATTCTCCCTCAGCTTTTGCTCCACAGGAAGGCCTTGTTGTCCAACACGCTGGCCAGTCCATGGTTGAAGGGCTGGTGAAATTTATTGAGAAGGTTTCTAGTGGCTGGAAGCATGGGACCGAGGCTCCTGTCTTGTGCCCGCCGGGTGTTAGACATGGGCGTTTTGGTGAGTGCTGTCTCCACTTGGTCTGACAAAGGTCCTGGAAGAAATGTAGGTCAAGGCAGGGTTAACGAGACCAGTATAAAGCTGCCCCCCCCCCCCCCCCCAAAAAAAAAGAGCAAGAGGTAAAATTATCACAATGCCAGATGCTGTTGTAATTTTTTGCATACGCACCTAAACTCAGAAAATCAAAGATTTTCTTGATTGTCTCTTTTAGGTTGGCTGCATAGTCCTCCAGTCGAAGAACTAAAATCTGCTCTTTTTGAAAAGTCGTCAGCCAGTCCAGTATAAAAACAAAGTACATTCCCAGAGTTAGTCGCACCTGTGACATAGATATAAATCAGCACAATAAATCTTATGCAGAGAACTTGTTTTACTACAGAAAACAAAGCAGCAAACAAACAAGTCATATGTAAAACTTGGAAAACAACTCTGGAAATCGACTTTAAAGAGACACAGCTGATAAAATTCTTTGTTTACTTTAGCCCAAACATTAAAAAGGCAGAAGCATATGGATCAAAACCTTGATTTGTAATATATGTAATTGTGCCAGTGACCTCTAGAATCCTGCATCGGTAAAATATCCATCTAGATTATTTCGGTGACCTACACTGTCACCGTGTGATGTTGATCAAGGATGGGCAGTATTTATGATGTACATGTTCAAAATACAAATTCCAAATATAAAATTTGTTTTTCAGTTTCTATTTGCATTTGAACATGCAAACAAAATGCATAGTAGTTTGTATAAAAATACTTCTGTGCCTTACATTTCCCAGTTTGAAAATATTAATAGTTTCTAAGACATCTACAAAAGGGCAGAAAAATGATGCACGCAGCCTCTGAATCATTGATCAGAACTTTCCAGAGAAGATCACATATTTTTATCTCTTCCTGATGTTGCCTTTCCTTGTGACGATAAACATCTTCTAATTTATTTTGAGTCAGTACCTCATCAGAACCCTATTTCTATAGACAACTACAAGTATTTTTTAGGAAATCACTGTTCTTTAAAAAAAAAAAAGCCTTTGTTTAGGCTTTGTTAATATGACTGTTACCAGGCCTTTGAAACTGTAAACATGTAAAATGTTAATGTCTTGATTCATTGTTTAATCCATTTTACTGGACGCCAAATGAAGTGACTGGCTATAATTCAGTTCAGATGCAGTGACACTTTAAATCCTCCAGAGGGCACTATGCTGCAACAACAAGCAAAGAGGCTCAGATTGTAATAGACCCTCATCTCCATCTCCAGAACTCAATCCGATTGAATATATAGAGTCTATGATTGTTGAGTGAACATTATGCATTTGACTTGATTCTAAGTTCTTTCTCAGGTGATAGATGATTTTACCATTAGTGTGCTAAGACGGCAATGTAGTCATGGCCTAAAGTGAGTGACATTTTCAGCTCACCGGCATGACGTTGAAGAGGCTGGTGTTGTAGACGCAACAACGAAGTGACCTCTCAGAGAGACAGGACTGAAACAACCGCACAGAGTCCGTGACCTTCTGATGGAAGTCCTCTGCTGACTTGTTGGCTGTGGTGAAGTACAAGTAGTCGGAGTAAAGCCTGGAGTAAAGCAGGGTTTTAAGTCAGACGTTAGAATTACATATTGCCTGGTGACAAGAAGGGATTTTTCTTTAGCACAAATACTGTGTGATCTGCAACATGACAGATCACTGGTAAGCCACAAGGAAGTAATATAAACCTCAGAAAAATCAAATAGATGCAAAAATATACAGATGTAGTGATGAACACTGAAGTCTACCTCTCTACTGGATCTCTGAGCATGATGATGATTTTAGCACCAGGTTGGACCGCATGGATGAAGTCCTGGACCAAGAATGGAGGCTCTGACTCGTCTCTGTCTCCATGGAGATAGCTCCAAGCTTGGTTGTCCCACATAGTGGATGCACTGGCTTCACCTGGGAAGGCAGACCCTATTAGTGTCACACTTGCCTTGCAGTGCTCTTAAAATGGGTTAATGTGACATAATCAAGATGGCCTTGGGGGAAATTATGGAAGAGATGTGGAGCATTATGCCTGATGACTCTGCAATCACAATCCCAATAACAGAATAGTTGGGATGGTACATCAAATGTAAATAAAAATGGAGGGCATCGTGTTCTAGTAATGGATGTCCCTGAATTTCTGCTGCTCTGTACTTTGAACATGATTCTGTAACAGAAATCACCGTGTGGGCTCAGGAAAAAGGACAACATTGTAAATGAAATATGTGTTCATGAGACATGAAAATCAATGTATTCTATTTTTAATTTTCATTTTATTCAGCATCACCACTTTTCTGGAGTTGGAATTGTAGCTCGGTAACTTTGCAATAGTTACGATCATTTTCTTTACAAAACATAACAAACAAAACAAAGCTCGTTTCACTAAGACCTCTTCATTGAACATTTCAAAGAAGATTCAAAATGTATAAATCTATTCATACAATTTAGCTATTTCTTCTCAACTAAACATGAACACAACCAGATGTGTCTATGAACACTTCTAAACACCACGGACTACATGTCTTACACTACAAACGATATGAAATAAGGCGTGTGGTTTTCCCCTCCAGCTCTTCAGTACTCAATCTGTCATGTCTCTGATTTCAGGAACATGTGGCATGCAGGTGTGGTATCCACCACCGTGAACTCCACCTGCTTTTCACTTTTTATGAACTTTTTTTTTTTTCCTTTTCATTTCCTAAACATCGCCCAGAGAGTATACGAGTGGGCTTTGGTCATAAGAATCACATGTGCAGTAAAATCTTGAGAGACGCACCTTCACTTCTGGAACATGGACAAATTTTCATCAACCTGACCATCTGGGGACAATTTCAAAGACAGGTTTGACAAAATTTGTGGAGTTCAGAGGCTGAGCAACTGATTGAAATGATGACACAGCTCAAAAGACAGACTGAAATACTGCATCAAATGCAACTAGTTTAATACATTCACCACAAGTTCAAAGCAAATCACAAGTGAGGAATTTGGTGTCCAATGCCTTGCCTCAGGGCACCACAATATGTAGACTGAAGGAGCCGATGATAATTCCTGCTTCTTTCAGATTGGTGGAGAACCACTGTATGGAGAGGCATAGCAACTACTTATTACCTTAGTTTAAGCAACTGTTCAAGTTATACAAAATATATAGGAATCATCATGATGAAAATGAATAGCGTTCCATCATGGATCTTTCCTAACAACACAGCAGAGACTCCCAGAGCTGTCACAAATTCATTAAACTGGTGTCCTTAAAACTGAAATGTGAAACGTTACATCCAAGAGGATTTTAAAAAACTCATTTATGCTTTCATTTCTTGTAGGGTGTAGTGAAGTACACTTCTTTCTTGGCCTTTCCAGAAAGACCAATAAAAACCTGCCTTTCTTCTTGTCCACATGTTTAAGACACACATTAGATGTTTCAGACACACATTAGATGAATGCAAGCAAAGTTTCCATCAGCTTAATCCTATACAGGGTCACAGGGGTCTGCCGGAGCCTAACCCAGCTCAATACAGGTAAAAGACAGAGGTAAACTGGACAGGTCGCCAGTCCATCACAGCTCAAACCAAACAAGGTGAAATGGTTTTAGGGTACTGCTGCCCTCTGCTAGACATAAGTGGAATGCAGGTTTACTCCAACTGTAACCGTTTAAAATAGCATATAATATTTTAATTAACATTCCACCTTCTCTTTTTCTGTATATTCATAGTTGGACTTGCTTACAATTTTATTGGCTATGTCTGCAAATGTATGTGGTTTACTGTCCAAATTCGTTTTCTGGTGCTCTTGTCCTATGAAAATATTTCCGATATATTATGTCTTGTTTTAATTATTTATTGTTAAGATTTTTGTGGCATTTACTTGCCAGAGCTTGATACATAGTACTTTCCACTTCACTTTTCTAACCATTCCTTTCATTAGTATAAAGGAAGCAGCACACCAGTGAGAAATAAGTTGTTTGTCCCTCCCGAGATACAGAAGTAAAATAAAATAAAAACTGCGAATGAGACTGTTATGGATCCTAAAAGTGACAAATCATCCCTATCCACCCACACACATAAACACTTTCACGTGCATTCACCTGTAATTATTTGAAGTGCACGGTGGTCTCCAGAAGAATTTCCACTGATTCCATCATGGATGTTGTGGGCTGCCAAGTCAAACAGATCCAGATAATCTTCCACTGGAAAACGCTCTTGGAAACCGTCTTTGAAACGGATATAACCTGGAGGTACCCAGGAATAACACTCATTATGAGGTAATTTATAGTCTCCCTTTCCACAGATCTGTTTAAGGAACAAATCAAAGACTTTTTAATACTCCACTGGAGAGTAACTAGCCGTGGTTTTGGTCTTCTGCATGCACATAAAAACAACTGAACTCAATTTTGTAAGTACAATATATTAAAATGCTTATATATATATATATATATATATATATATATATATATATATATATATATATATATATATATATATATATATATATATATATATATATATACACATACATACATACATACATACATACATACATACATACATACATACATACATACATACATACATACATACATACATACATACATACATACATACATACATACATACATACGTACATACATACAATCTGTAACCAAAGGGGACATTATATAAAATTATTAAAAGGTTTTTGTTTGAGTAACAGTCATTTCACATGAGTAGCATGTTAGAGTTTTACAAGAATCAGAGGTTTGTGCAGCCACTGGGGGTCAGATTGATTGAATTTGTTAATCGTCATCAGTGACTTCCTGCTGTCTCTGCTGGCTGCCTAGCAACCTCACTGTCACCATGGGGTATCAGGAAGGCATTTTCTCCAGTAAAGCTTATTATCATTGTCTCCATAGCAAATCAAATAGACACATTTCTTGAAGTCTTTAATTATTCTATATTATTCACTCCTGAAAGAGCCAGAGTCAGTTAAACTTGCCATTGTTTACATAAAACTTGCCCGTATCTTTCTGCCTTACCAAATCGTTTCCGAGTCCACCAGTGCGGCTCCTTTATGATGTTGAACTTTACCTCTGGATGCATCAGCAGCCTGTGAAACAAGTCTGTTGTGCCACACTTTGGTTGACCAATAATGTAAAAGTACGGCAGGCAGCGCAGACGGAAGTGTTTGCCGTCTCTGTGGCATAAATGCTGATGGAAGTTGGCTCTCAGGTGGTCGCACGCGCTTTTGAAGCTCTTTGATCGCAGACTGAAGTGGTTCTTCCTGTATGGGTCCACTTTCAAATCGCTGGAGAACTCCTCATACCAGCATGGGCTTTTAATGCCGGGTAAGAAATGGTGAGGGATTACTGAAAACAACTGGAGAGAGGAACAAAATGGCATGAAATAATACAGAGGCTCAGACAAATTAGCAGGTGTTTTGTTTGAAATTGAGACTGTTCGTGTTTTGTTTTTTTTTAAAGCTAAAATCCTGTGGTTCTTTTCCAACTGATGTCCGTCCACATGGCTTTTGTTTATGCCATGTACATTGATGTCAAACTTTACAAGCAGTCATGACTTAAAAACCGTCTATAACTGACGGCTACATTATAGGATTTTCCAGCTCTGCAAATAATATAGCATCACCTAGTCCTCTTCTATGGTTGTCATTCAGTTGAAAACATTCCCGACAACCAAAATACCATAAACTGGTATTAAGCTTAATGACTCAGTTGTGCTGCAACATGTCATTGTAATTTGAGCACATTTACACACTGTAAAATGTGCAAACAACTATGATGAGATCATCAAATATAGTAAGAACTGGATTATCACATCATAACAGCAGTTAGTAGGCCTTGGTAGCACTTTGGGAAAATGTCGCTTGCAACAGTCATTTTGGGCTCTGTCAAACAACCATTTATCCCAGCGTCGACTCTAATGTGTTTGTTATCTACCAGACGTCTGCAAGTCACTTTTGTCAGCAAAGACATTAAGCAACCAAAGTACAAATTTTCAAATTCAGCAATTTGTATGTATAACAATAAAAGGTTTTTTTTTTTTCTTTTTATTGGCTAAAATACAAAAGAAACAAGTTAGATCACAATACCACGGTCTTACATGTGAATCTGCGTCAATGACGTCCCTTCGATTAGGCACCGTCCTGGATGTGAACTCCCTACAGGAGCTGATAATTGTTGTCAACAGTTTTGCGTCCATGAGGCTCTCTTCAGGAGAAACATCGGCTGTGGCCGTGATTGCTGGGATGGCCGCAGGTCTGAGCTGATAGGGTAAGGCAGTGAGCAACAGTCCTTTTTTGTCCCATGTTAGGATGTATGAAGCCATGATGAGGAACATGAACGTCAAGCCCAGGAGGAAGCTAACCACTTTCACTTTTGAGATGTGCCTCAGGCTGGTTAAAAACAACAAGGGAGCATGCTTGATGTTGAGCTTTTCATAAACCTTTGTGTGCCTGAAGTGAAAAAACGTCCTGACGGAGCTTTTGCCGTATTCTTCAGCCAGAGGCCAACTGTGCAGGCTGTGAATGTAGTCACCTGGTGTGTCTCTCGTATATTTGCAGTCTGATAACGGCATTGTGACGCAGACCCAGAGCAAGGCATGTGGAGGGAGAAATCAGGATATCGTTCTCTGAAAAAAAACGCAGGTTTCTGTAGTAGACGTTCTGTTAATCCCCAGGTTGTTAATCATCTTCATTTCACGCAGGTTTCCCACTCTTCAACAGGCTCTCCTGCAAAACAGTAACAGGTGGTAAATCACACGTGGCTTTTGACCCAACATGCAGCAGTGAGGCTTCCTTTGAAGCATTTTAGTAATCCCCCACAGGGCCAAGAAAAATTAGGTTGAATATTTTTAATATTGGGGTATTTGATGGAGCTATATTTCATCTCTGATGTGTCAGCTTGGGAATCTCAAACCATAGTTTTCTATAACAGGAGTCCCCTCCTGTGTTTGCGGTCAGCTGAAGTACATGTGTGTGTGTGTGTTTCTGTGTGTGTGGTCTGCTGTATGATCATTTGCTGCTTTAAGGTGAGGGCTATATGCAAAGACCGGCTCTACTAAGAAATGTCCAGGGTCAGAATAATAGCTCCTCTGTAATCTAAAACTAAAAACACACCATTACTTTCTGCAAGGTAAAAGCCCACCAAGAGTTTTATTTTGTTAACATGGAAATGTTATTTTTGAGATCAGGGTTTTTTACAGACAGCTAAGTTAGATATTGATACAGGTGGGCATCCATATGGCAAATGCACACATTGCTATTTCATTTTTCACAATATGAATAATAATATGGTGGGAATTATCATTTCATGGGTACAGTTCTCTTGCAATCCTGTGAAAAAGAAAGCACTTTAAAAAATGTATTCTTAAAAAAAAAAAGAATAGGTAACTTATATTTTCAGTCTCTCACATCATTGTGGAGAAAAATAGGCCACTTTTATTTAGGAGTTGCTTAACCTTCTTGAGAACTGCTGGTATTAGTTCAGATAAGCTCTCCTAAAGTCCTGGTATAGTATTTCAAACAGGCTGAGGTCTGGACCATTGCAGCATCTTGACTCATTTCTTTTTCAGCTTTTTTTTTTTTTTTTTTGCCTTACTCCATGACACAGTTTTCACAAAGCACACTTTGAAAAACGTTGGCATACAGAGGAGTTTATAGTTAATTTAGTAACAGAAAGGTCCTGTCCCAGGTGCTGTTATTCCAAAGCAATCCCAAACTGCCACCAGTTCGTCCTGATTATACTGTGTTTGGTTTTTACCAAACAAGACGCTGTGCCATATGGCCAAACACCTCCACTTTGGTCTTGTCTATTTTAAAAGGTAATTATCCCAGACGTTTTGGGTTCTTGTGGATTAATCAGTTTTTCTAAATCATGTATTAAAAATTAAAAATAATTTAGATCATCCAGTATATCTATTGTTATTTATGCTTTACTATTTATTGTATCTAATGGTTCCGCCTCTTTGCCAAATCATTTTTAATTTGAAATCTTTCTTTTTTTTAAATAATGAGCATACAGCCTGGATGTAATGACACCTCCAACCACCTGTCTGCATCAGTTCCAGCTGTATGCTCTGTGCAGTGACAGATACAGATGGAAACACAGGCTTCACACTACCCTGACCTCTGCGTAAACACTGAACTTGATTTTATGGAAATTTCAATAAAAGTGCAGGAATGCAAACTAGGGAACAGAATTGGAAAGAAACTGGAGTCACAAAGATTCCAATGAATATCACAATTAAACTTTGTGGGTCTCCAAATTTGAAAGATGTTACATATAGAAGATACGTCTTTGTTGAGGAACTTTGAGACATTTTGCAAAACTGTGATCCAATTATTAGTATCAGATTAAAAAAACTTCCAGTGTAACATTTGCACATGCATACCACTGATCAATGTTCATGTGGAACAACGCTATAAACTGTGGGTTACTCAAGCAAGGTCTGTATCTGGACAGATTAGATGAATAGGTCAGCAAAAGAGCTCAGAAGTCAAACAGAAACCTCTCACACACTCCTTCCTGGACAGCTTCATGCCCTTGCAGACTTATTAGGAATGCATGCTGATATCTGCAAGCCTGCGTGGGCAGCCACTTGGGGTGGGAGAATAACTTGTTTCTGATCCCTCTGAGGGTATTATGGGGCTCATTTAATGAAATATCAGTCTGACAGAGACAGAGCTATGCTCTTTGAAAAGTCAGTGACAGAAGCTCAAGTCGCTGAATTGTTTGGGTTTTAGTAGGCAGTGCTGTCTCAGACACTAATCTTAATTCTTATTGTGATACCATTCATTTTTTACAGTTTGGGAATTAAACTCTGATTGATTGTTTGCACCTGTGTCTTGTCAAGTCCTGTAAGTATATATTTTGTCTTGTCTTTCCCTTCCTCCTTGCTGGCCTGTACTGACTTCCCCGTCATGATTCTTGTCATGGTTAGTTCTGGTTTTGTCAAGTTTGGGCTCTTGTTTTTGTTTTGGATCCTGCTCAGATGCATTTTTAGTTGATAAAGACTTTTACTTTCAAAGTCCTGCTGCCTCTGTCTCCTGCATCTGAGTCCTACCTCTCCAAGTTGTGACAGAACGGACCAGCCTGTCATGGAACCAGCAGGAGAGAATATTACTATTACTATTTCTGCTGGGAAGCAGCAAAAACAATGAGGCGTTGACAGGAGTCTCAATTCTGGGGAACTCACCTGGCATTGGGCGCCCCAAAGCCCACTCAGACCCAGTACAGGCAACAATGGAGGCATCATCATGCCGACAATCCCCTCCTGCTCTGTTCCCAAAGTGGTCCTGGATGCACCCACATTGTCCCTGTCCAAAGGTGGTCTCGGACGCACCCCACCATGTTCTTGTTCCAAAAAGTGGTCTCGGACACACCCCACCATGTCCTTAATCCCCAGCCTCAGCTGGCACCTCAGCCCAGGCCCCTGCCCCCGACCCTGCAAGCTGCCTCTGTTCCTGACCTTGTTCCTGAGTCGCCCTCTGCTGGTCCAGCTCCTGGCCCCCCTGAACTGTCTAGCCGGTCAGCCAGGCCCTGTGGCGGGGCCCTGAATTCTGTGTCAGCCTGAGAAGCTATACAGGTGATAGATTTAAATATATATATATATATTGTGTGGCAGTAGTCAGAAAGAGCAGCTTGTTGACCTCATGGTAGGAAGTAAACCCCAGATAGGTTGACTAAGAAAGATTTCACGTCAGAGTCTAAAAAGGCCAATACATTTTAAATTGTTTTAGAGTCTGTTTTCTAAATGACTATGTTAACACGATGTCTAGATCCAATTAATCAGGTTACTTAAATATTACAGGTAGCACCATTGCTTTAACTATGAGCAATGAGCCTGTAGCCACATTAACTGCTGATGAAGCTGGCAATAGGGCAGCAGCATTTGCCTGTTATGTCATCAATCCTAACTGTAACATTAACAGATATAGTTCCAGCTGTGCCTCAGAGGTTGCATTTAAGGCTCTTTTGCTAATCAAGCAGTACAAGACATACTGAGGAGGATGTTAAGCTATTTGTGTGTTGTTGTTTTTTTTTTTTAAATAGCCAATTGTCAAAGCAAATGTGGGACAATGAGGCCACTCAAACAGTCACAAAGTGGAGCTTTAGGGTTACAGCATTACAGTTCATCTTACACTAGATCTAAATGGGCTGCATGTGCTATTCCAGTCTATTTAGACCAGCTTGATCCATCCTGAAAAAGACATTATCACTGATTCCAGTAAAGTCCATACAGATATGCATTTCTACTTTATTGCAATGATAATAAATTTTGTGGAAGAAAATCAGACGGATGTTCAATCCCTCATTCTCAGAACCATATGAATATACAGTATTATTGCTTCTGCTGGATACTTTTCTGGGAGCTAGGACTTTTAAAAACCCTAGGGAATTAGAGATCATATTTTTTTTTTTACCTCTTTTTAGATTTCCCAGTTTTTTTTAAAGAAGAGAAAATAAATAGAGTTTGCCATGAATGTTTGTCAAACTAAAACTAACAACCCTCACAAAGTGGTGTTTTTTTTAATTTGGACACTGTTTCATATTTTTAAAATCTCCGTATATCAAATCATTAAGCGCAACCATATACTTCCACATTCTTTCTTTGGTACTGAATTTAAAAAGAAACAAAATTGGTAACATATATACTAAGATACCTTATTTAAAACTTTATTTTTGGGTAAATCATCCATAAGGTAGTTTTGTGAAAAATAAAAATACCCCCTTATAACATTAGAGAAAGAAATGTATCACTTTTAAAAAGGTCCTATAATAGGCTTTTATTGACTTTCAAAGATTCTAATTTATCTTATATATCCATTTTTTAGGCTGTATAGCTGGTAATTTATGAGGTGCGCAATTGATTGAGCAATAACTAAAAGCTTTGAAAGAGCCGTCATATCAGGATATCAAGAGCTTACAGATTTTGTTTTCTCAAAATGACTTTCTGTTGAGTATTGATTGCATCAGCAGATTAGTACTCTAATCTCCAAGCGCAGATTGACCCAGCACATGCATCCCTCCTAATGTGGTAGGTCAGTCCTGCTCCCCAAAGGCTCAATTTATTTAAAAAAAAAAAAAAAAAGAAACATCCTCTAACTTTCTCTGTCACCGTGGCATGTGACTGGCAGTAATATGTTCGGCTGGCTTAGGAAGCCGACTAATAACAGCAGAGTCAGAGGGGAGTAAAGGGAGGTGAAAGCCAGGCAGGCTGCTCACCAGAGCACACAAAAATAGAAGCTTCAGGCTGCACGATCTACCAGGCCCACCCAGTTTTAGAGTCACATTCAAAGTAAAAAGAACTCAGTTTGGGTGTTTGATCAAAAAATAAACTGGCATCAAGATCACATAATAAGACTTTTAAATGAATCAATATTTCATCAGACAAGGCTCACGTCCGAAAGCAAAGGGATTCATTTCAGACTCTAAAACTATTTGACCTCCAATCAGCCAAGAAACGTAAATAAATGTTGTTGTTTCAGGCAGATTTTTTTTTTTTAACTATCAAAGGCAAACAGCTGTGGTTGCTGCCAAGTATGAGTTGCTCAATCAGCTAAAATGATCAATCACAAAAAGCAGATTGCTGCGTATGACTTTAACCTCTATCACTGGAACATCTCCTAAAACTGCATCAGCTTCTGCTCTGCACTTTCCTGCCTCAGACACAGAAATGTTTAGTCCAGAGATAAATTAAACAAGACACAGCATCAGCTCGCTCACTGTTCGCACCACCAGAAACAAACACAGTGCATGCTGTGTATCATAACGTAAACAAAATTGGTGATGAAGTATTGCCAGCTACTAAAAATCAGCTCCAACCTCTTTAATTAGTTATGCAACTCAAGAAGGCATCATCTGGAAACCACATATATTTGGACAAGCATTTTGTACAGCAGCCAGTATTGTGATATTCACCAAATATTACCATATTTGGTGAATATTTTGAATCCACTAACCTCATAAAGGCTGCAAACGGGTGTGTCTTTTTTTTTTTACCATTAAGTAATGACAGCACACTGAGTGTGTATAAGTCTATACTGCATTTCTCTTCAGTGCTTCTCTGATGGAATTCACCTTGGACTTTCCAATATCATATAATCTGACTGTGAAATCACAAAGGCGAACACATCAAGCACCGACGCTCTGTTGCACCAGTGATGACATGATGCCAATCAGACACATCTCATCCTGTGTAGGAAAGACACCAGCTGAAAAGCAAATGATAATTAGCATCCCCGCTGAGCTCCACTGCAGACAAAAATATCGCACGCACTGTGCAGCTTTGTTTAAGTTCAGAGTTGTGAGTTCATGAAATAAAACTTATATGAATACAAAGAATGTCTAGAAAGGACCCACATTAGTTAAAATAGAACAGACGACTCAGTCCCAAGAGTCAGCATGTACAACACAAACATATTCTCCCCTTTTCTAAAGCATGTTTTAATCATGTCTTCATGTTTATGTCTAAGTACATCCTGACCCTTAACAGTGCACAATGTGACGGGAACTTGGCTGAATCCCAGCAGTAAGAAATGGGCGACGTAAGAAAATTCTGATGCCACAAAAGGAAACAGAGCAGCTTCCTCGCTGATGGAGAAGACAGAACAAGAGAGCTGAGTGAGGGAATAAAAAAAGCTGCTATACGTTGATGAAAAAGAAATTTTAAATAAAAATATCACTGAAGAAAGAAAGAAAATCTGGAAGTATCCTGGTGGGAAATCCTCAGACTCTCTCTTCTTCTTTCTTCCCAGGTTTTTTAACAGATCGTGGATGAAATCTTCACAGGAAATGTGTGTTCTGACAGCATAAACAGCCCCGGAAACTGGCTTAATCCACCCAATCAGGCTAAACGTATTCCTCTCTTTTCTTTACAATTCTTTCTTGGAGAAAATATGACAAGATTGTCTGTCAGGGAAGGATGACTATGGAATAGACAGGCTATTGAAGCAAAAGTACAGTCTAAACAAGAAAAAAAGTACTATTTTAAACCACTTGTTTCCCCACAGTCCACATTAACATCTGGAGTACAGATATAGTCTTCCCTAACATTTTATATTTGTGGTTGCACGTCAGTGTAAACTGCACATCTACATGCTAATGTTGGTTTTTTTTTTAACAAGTCATTTGTTGCTTCAACAGAACTTACATTATTTAAACAAATATTATCTGAAATGTTAACATTTTATGAATCCAAGGGTGGAAAGTAGTAGTAGAAATTTCAACAAAGTAAGAAGAATCTGAAGTCAGCATGAGGCAGTGGTGCAGCAGGAGGGGCTTTTTTTTTGGTGAAAAACTGTAGACTGGGATGCAGAGGAACCTAAATAACTGCCAGTTGTCGCTGTATTATACTTATTGTTAAGCAATGCCTTGAAATGATTGAATGAGCCCTGTATCACTGCTGATGGGGTAAGTGCTTTTGTTGATGGCCTATGATCATCTGGGAACCCATCATGCAGGACTGAAACCTAAACTTATACAAGTGTATTTGATTTCTAAGCTTAACCAAAATCACATCCAAAACTGAGTCAGACAGCTTTAAATCAATGTAAATTCATCGGTCTCATGATAAACAGATAAGAAACTGTAAAACAAAAGAGTTAAATCAGTTGGTAACAAGAAAATAAATAAAATTCACCCAACAGGAAGAATGAATTGGATGGATTTAACTCATTTTCTTATTATCAATTAAAGTAATTCTTTTAACTTGGTTGGCAATTATCTTTTTTCAGTTGGTTCCAAACACGAGCGTAACACAGTCTAGTCAAGCACAGCCCTTCATGGTACTGACAGCTCATAAGGGGACAAACATTGCTGCACCCACTTCTTCCCATAACATACACAAAGAAAAACATGATGGTGTAAAAAAAAAAAAACATGTTGGTGTGTTACATCATCACCAATCCTTTAGATGTATCAAGTTAGTTTTGGAAAAACGTGTTTGCTTGTCTGAACCGTTGCTCCCTGAACCAACAAATCTGCTTCAACAAGTCCTGTTTTAGTTTCACCTATAACTACCTTGTTGTTTGTCTCTGAATAGCTTCATGTTTCAGCTTCGTAATCATTTATTCACCATTTAGATAAATAGCAATTCATCATTCATGATGTCCACTGTACCTCTGCGAGATAGTTTCATTGTCCTTGATGTGTGAAATATACATATAACAGATAACACTGGCATTGCGATAAACTCTTGCTGCAATTTGTCCTTCTTTTTGACCTAATAGAGTCATAATAAATGCACAACGAGCATGTCACAGCTGTGCTGTTAGGATTTTGACATGAAAAAAGGCTGCATATTGCCAACATAACGCTTATGCTCCAAATCTAGCTCACGGATCTGTTAGTGCATAGATGTAAACACTCTCACTTGCATACTTTAAATTGTACCCTGAGGAAAAACAATCTTTGTTATATTTGAACTGAATTGAGTTGAAGATACCAATACCCTCAGTTGTGGCAGAATTCCCAAGTATTTTCAATAGTGGTGTTGGAACTGGAATAACTCTAATGATAAGAGAGGACAGGGATGACCAGAAAACCACAACAGCTTCAACAACACTTTGTAAAATAAATCAAACATTCTTTAAAATGACATTGAAACTGATGTTTCCACATGAAAAAGTCCTGTATTCTGCTTTAACCGACTGCTCTAAGATGACAGCTGTTATAGTTATCTGTTGTGGTTAAAAGATAATTGTTGGACAGCTAATTCAAGACGACTGATTAACTTTGTGAACCATCAGACAAAGGTTAAAGCTCGGTCGGGGCTTTGTATGGCGAGTACAGCTCTTTATTCTTCGTGAATGTGGCACATGTCTCCTCTTGAGCTGTGATCCCACCTTTAGTGAGCTGATGAAAGACACTTGAAGAAAGAGCTTGTCAGTGCTGTTCAAGTGACTTCAGTTGCTTTTGTCTGTGAAGACGTACTACTGTAAATCCTCTCCACACCCGCAAAATGTTCCTACAAGACTTGTAGCAGCATGCCTGTGCTGGTTATTTGCTCGTGTGAGCTAAAGGGAGAAGGCAATCTAAATGAACTAAATATTTAAAGAATATGCTCATACTTAGATGTTCTTATGAAATGCAAATGTTAAATAGTTATATTTAGACTGTGACTATCATGTCTCATGAACCTGATAAGTCCTTAGAATAGATAATGCTTCCTTTTGAGTCATTCCTAATACTGCATTGCTTTCAGGCATAACTGACAATATTTGTCTTGCCAAGTGACTCATACTGGTTTCAAAGCAAAACAAAACAACATAAGCAGCCACAGAGAAGTCTTTTCTGTTTAAGCAATTTTTTAAACTGGTATGCAAACAGAAGGTCAAGAATTAGGTTAAGTTGATGAAAGTGTTTAGACAGACCACTGATTTTATTTTTATTTTTTGTTAAAGTAACTTTAGCCATAATGGTCAGACTGCTTATGCCCTTCATGCTCACACACAAAAGCCACAACATTAACAAAAAAAATGGTTAAATAAATAATGTTCATCGTGTGGTTATAATGCAGTGTTTTACTGGCAAACCCCAGATTAAAAAATATAATTGACAAGTGGTTGTTATCTAAACATTGCTGCAGAGCAACTCCATAGCAGTTCCTGACCTGGAGCTGAACTCACTGGATCTCATTCCAATGGAGCATCTGCAGGATGCACTGGAACAAGTCAGAGCCACAGAGGTCGCATAATTTGGCCTAAGCTGCCAACATCTTTGCCACAGGACACCCCAAGAGGTTTAGCAGATCTGTTTTTGCCACAAAAGATGAGGCTAGACAAGCAAGTGGTTTTAATGTCATGGCTTAGTGGTACTTGAACAATTATATTAAGATTAATCCATTTAACTGTGTAATAAATGTGATCGGAGACATATAAACAAACAACACCACTTAATTATAGTGATGAATGAACAATAGAAGCTGTCTTTAGGAGATACTACAAATTCATGTGATGTTCAAGTATCACTCATCAGATGGTAAAAAAAACTGAAGGAAGAAAAAAACAATAAAAGGTTTAACTTATTACTCAAAAGAAAGAGCTAAACTACAAGAAAGTGAAAGAAGCACAAAAAAATTGAAAACAAACATATTTCTTCTAAAACCCTTTTCATGACCCCTTCAAATGATCATGACTTGAAAAAGAAAACTGGAGAAGTTTCAAAAACACTTCAGCATCATGCAGCCGTCCCACATTCCATCAAGCAATGCTGCATTACAAAATCAATTGGTTTTGTTTTTTTTTCCATTTGTGGCCCCCCGGAGTCCAGTCTAAACATTCTGATCTGGAAGAACTCGTTCCTGTTCCCCTCTCATACTTCTAGCATCACCGAAAGTTTAGGAAACACTTGATGCTGCCAAAAGAAGCACAGCTTTAATATCTTACCAGCTCCGGACATTTGTTCCACAAATTCAGCAGGCAACCTAAAACCTCCCGGCCCAGCAGACCAGACAAGCTGCAGGGCTGGGGGCAGCAGCCGTGGAGAGGTTTAGCATGGGTGCATGCTGACTTATGGAGTGTGGAGAGGTAAGGCAGCTTACAACGCCACATCTATCTCCCCCTTTCCTTCCATTATGCTCCAACTCTTTCGTCCACTGACTGACACTATTTTTTTTGGGGGGGGGGGGGGGGGGCTTGGCTATAAGTATTGTTTAGAAGCTGCCCTGGAAGTCCACAGATGCATTTTTGTCCAAAGGTCACCAGCCTATACCTGCCAGAGCATTAAGTCTTATTTGGAACGGAGCTGCAGCCCCTTTAACAGACTGGAAATGAGAGGAAGATGGGCTAAATGTCAAGCAGAAATAACATGCGCACAGATATCTCATACATACATCAAGCCATCTCACATTCTGGTCTTGAAAACTCTTGCAAGAAGGTGGAAGAAAAACAGTTTGCAAGTTTGCTCATTTGCTGAGATGCATGAGAAAATCCATTCAATTTCCATGGCAGAAATTTGCAGAGAGAATTCCTTAAACTCTGCTGTTAACTAAGGTTTACAATCAATTGAACAGGATAAGTAAGAAAGTTTGGAGGCATGTATAAAAAAAAATCTTTACAGCTTATCTTTAACAAATATAGTGTTGTTTGTGTGTCAGCCTCTGGTACATCAACCCCCCCTTGCCCTTAGAGAAATTTCTCAGAGATATTTTGCAGCTGTTTAGTGCAGCAAATGATTCAGCCAGAAGTTGACTTGGTATTACTTAATCTCTCCAGGGACATTTTGGACAGTATAGTACTGAGAGCGTTTCTAATATTCAATTGCTATTTCTTTTTAATGGCTCACACTGGGACGCTCGGTGTATCTGCAAATATTTACATTTCAATTTAAATGATGGGTTGGATGAAAAAAACAAAACAGCAGAAGCATAAGTGATTTCGGGGGAAATTCAATAAATACTCACGTCAGAGTTGAGCGATCAGGTGCCTCTTTTGCAGCTGCTCACCAGTAAATATCCCTCTTACCAGCGGAGGGAAACAAACCGATCTGACAGGTGTCAAGAGAAATAGTCGGTGTATCCTCAGTGTGAGCGGTCGTCATGTTGGCAAATGCAGAGTAGTTTTCGTCGTGGAAATGTCTCCATCAGACTCTCGAGCTCTGGAGCGCTCTGAGGAAAAGAGAGAGAGGAGGAGGTGCGCGTGTGGAGCAGCGCGCACACGGCAGCGACAGCTCCAGTCTCATTAACTCTTCAGTCTCGAAATGATTTGTAGACTTGGGCTATCGACTTGGGTTAAAATTAATAAATAAATAATCAATTAAAGAGAAAACTCAATAAACTACTTCTTGCAACTTTACGTGCCCTTTAGGTTTGTTTTTGATGAGTGAGAACTCTAAAATAAACCCAAGCAGCAATGTAAAATTACATTAAAAAAAAAACAAAAAAAACAAAACTCTGTCTAACACAACTTGACTTTGTGAAGCCAGGACACAATAATTGAGCATATGGGGGATGAAGGGAGCAATGGTTATGGTAAATCTCCAAAGGTCTGGCATCACCTACACACGACCCAAAGTAAACCTCCCATCATGATGCTTTTACTTTGGTGGAGAGACTGACTGCTGATTTTAGTTGATGGTATTTTGAAGAAACCTAAGCAAAGTTCCGTGTGTTTTTGTATGGAAACACTGAAGGTGAACAAGTGCCAAATTCAAACAGTTTTAGTGACGTTTTGTAAAAGACTTTTTTCTTGGAGGGAACGTGTTGGTACAGGTAAGTGGACTGACAACTACTGACATATTGTGCAAACAGGGACAGTTAATGGCTGTGTCATATCTGTATCTGGCACAGCTTTTATTGACAAGATAACTAGGTTTTAAACTTGATGCTCTTTTAATTTTTTTTAATGCCCATGCACTGAAAGGTTTTCATTTCATGATTGTATGAGTGATACGGGTCTCAGAAGTCAATTATGTGTTTCCTTTTCATTACAGGAAGGAAATAATTCTCATGTCAAGAGTTGACTCACATCTGTTTCTTGCAACAAATAAGCAGAAAAAAAAACATTTGAGGGCTTCCACGATGCTCATCTTTGGAGCTCCCACTGGTGGCAACTTTAAAGAGGCAGGATGTCTCATTTCTGACAAGTAAAAGAGCCTGCCTTGGGAAACGCTGCTAAATGAAGATAAAGTCACATTTGAATAAACTGCCACCTCTTCAGAGCATTTCCATATGCATGAGAACCAAGTCTAATTGCTGTCTATTCCTGTTAAATTGATAGTGATTATTCACATTTCATAGAGATGCACAAGTTGTGCGTATAAATGGAGTTTAATGGTTGCATTTCCTGCAGTCAGTGAATCAATTTTGATTAGTTTGAATGCATCAGTGATGTTATCGGTCTTGACAAAACATTTCATCTGCAGCATTTTCAGCCACACTAAAAGTGCTCTTCTTGGAACGTTGGTGCAGACTCAAATATCCTAATATGCAATATCGTTGCTTGCAATGTAAATTTGGAAACTCGGATCGGAGTAGAATTATCCAGACTCCCCATGTTTAACCCCACCTGTGATCTCCCCACCTGGGACTGTTTTCCACTTGCTTTATGTGTTTTGCCATCAACAGAAAACACAAAACGGTAATTATGAAGACAAATCAGAAAATATAAAAAAAATCTGTGATATAAATAATTTGATAAACTAAATACAAATTTAAACACACCTTAAAAAAATAAAATAAAGAAACTAAATAAGTGCAGCAGTTTGCAGGCTTGGCATGGCAACGTGGAGCAGTTCATCAGTCTGACAGCAACCAGGAAACCAACGCCAGGAACTATGGAAGCAAACCTTGCAGTCTGGTGGCCCTTACCTTGTTACTGCTTATGCACCCTTCAGCCTGAAGGCAAGGGGTCAAAAAGTTCACATGCAGGGTGGACTTATAATGCAAACTGCCTTCTCCCTGCTTCTTCTTATGTAGATGTCTGAGACGAGTTATGTATAGTGATATTTGTTCAGACTTTCTCCACCACTGTGCAGGTAGCACAATGTTACTACACACACACACACACACACACACACACACACACACACACACACACACACACACACAGATGGAGGAGGTCATGCCCTTCACCACACACTCATAGAATGAGCGGAGGACATCGGAGTTCAGGCCTTCCCGCTTCAGTTTCCCCAGGAGGTACAGGCATTAATTGATTTTTGATTATGCTGGAGGTATTATTAAGTCCAGGTGAAGGTGTTAGGGAGATGTAACCTGAAGAATTTGAAGCTTGGAGCCATCGCCCCTGCTGCTTTGTCAATGCAAAGCAGGAACCAGTGCCAGTCTTATAAAAATCCATAATAAGTCCCTATGGTTTAAGAGATCTTGAGCATAATATTGCTTTTTTAGCACCGCATTGCCAGCTCATCTATGGCGTGACTGTGTGCTACCCGAACGCTGCTGGTGATAAGTCCCACCATTTGATCTGCAAACTTCATTATATTTTAACTGAGAGGTCGGCAGTCATGGGTCAGCAGCCGGTAGAGCAACAGGCTGAGGAGACAACCTGGAGAAGAACCAGGGCTGGGACTGGCGGATGAGGTGTTAGTTCTAAACAGGTCAAGACGTCCAAATCCATATTTGTTTTATCGCTTAAATGCCTGACTCACATTTTTACTACTTCAGAGCTCTCTCAATACAATACAGTCATCACAACACAACTGTGCCTAAAAGAAGAGTCACTAGAAACTGTCAAAAACTGAACTGGAAATGAGGAAAACATAAAAATAATACCCCAAAATAATTTTAAATATTTATTTTTCTTTTAGTTAAATGAGCCATTGTCTAAGCTCAGTTTGCTGTGAATGGTTGTGTGAGCTGTCAGGCTAGACGCCACATGTTCTCCAATGTTCCTTGTATGACCAGATCAATGGAAGACATGATCAATATCCCTATGGTAGTTTTTTTTCCTTTACCAAATTATGTCACAGACCTTTCATTAGGAGCAGCTGAATCCCTTGTGGTTTGTACAGGAACCAATAATGTCATGGCCAACCATTCTCTGCCTGTGATATTACTGCATTTGGTCTTATCACCATGGTAACACAGAAAATTGAGGGAGAAGGTTGTTGTACAAACGATAAGTGTATTTTCTAATGCTATGAAAGATTGTATTTTAACCAAAACCATGATATTCCCCATTAAGTTAAACAATAAATGTTTTGTTTTTCCTAAACTGTAAACAAAAGGGTTCAGTTACTTGAAAATTGTGTCTTTTAGTCTTTCAACCTTCCTATTAGTCCACCACTCAGTTATTTTCCAAAACGACACAAAAGTAAAAACTAACTAACAAAATGATCTAGACACCATTTTACATTTCTGTTTTGGTAACTTTGGTTCATATTTGCTTTGATGCTTTGAGTGATGTTAAGGGTATTCTCGTGAGAAAAAACTAAGATACAAACCAATTCAGAAGAAGGTGAGGTGATATGACGACCACTGGCTCACTCCTGCGGGTAAGCTCTATTCCACTGATATGCAAAACATTGATTCCATCTTAAGAAGTCATTCTTACCCAAACTTAATTTCTTCTTCATTAGTATGAATGTCTCTTTTAATTCAATTCAATTCAATTTTATTTATATAGCGTCTATTACAACACAAGTTGTCTCTAGGCGCTTTCCAGAGACCCAGAACAGGACCCCCGAGCAATTATTACATAAACAGCGGCAGGTAAAAACTCCCCTAGAGGAAGAAAAACCTTAAGCCAAACAGTGGCAAGGAAAAACTCCCCTTTAAGAGGGAATAAACCTTGAGCAGGACCTGGCTCATGAGGGGGGACCCTCCTGCCGAAGGCCAGCCGGGTAGAGCAAGAAATAAGAAAGAATAGAGACATAGAGACACCGTCAAAGGTACAAGACAGGATACATTAGTAACTATCATTGGTAGTCCAATTAGTCTTCTGTGTATATGGGTTATATATGGATAGGCGGTGATCCAAGAGGGTGGGGACTGCTTTTACACTATGAAATCCATTAAATTATACTGTAAAAATAAAAACACAACCTGAAAGCATCCTCTGACATCTCTGCACAGCTGGCACATTCTTCCAAGGTCTGTGGGAGTACTTCACAAGGTAAACACTTTTTATTTTGTTTTAACTCTTATCAGAGGTCCTTGAACAAAAGCTAAGCTCATACAGCTGACTTTTCCATCCAACATATATATAATTTCTAACCAGTCTCATCCCAGTTTATGCATGAAATATATAGATATAAGCATGTAAGATGTACTATGGAGCACAGAATCGTTCAGATTTCATTACAGAGACTATTCCAATGCTACATTTGCCGGATATGTTGAGCACATATCTCATCCAAATTGCAGAATGTCTTTTGTTCCCTCAGAAGCCGTTGCAATATGTTGTCTCCTAATGGTCTTTTTGGGGAGTGTGCATGAGTATGTGCGTGTATTTGTGTGCATGCATTTGTGTATGTCCATGTGTGTACGAGCGTGCACGTGTGTGCGTGTGGGAGGGCAAGCGAGAGTGAATTCTCTTCGAGTACAGAGGTCCTATTGAAGAGGCAGTAATTAACAACTCCTTGTCGTCCTCGGTGTCGTTATCAATGTTGACCTTTGCGGGCATAAAATGAGCGCGACTACACATTGGGTAAAGCTGCAGAGGAAGTGCAGAGAATATTAAGCAGAGAGTCAGTGAGAAGGCATTTGGACAATTATTGAAATGCTGTTTTTCCTCTGTTTTGAGAGGGTACCCACATTAGTTTACAGCGTTTCTTATATCATTTCACCCTCATTGAAAACAAATATATAGATTCTCAAACAAAGCTTATAACACTTTTGTTTTATTTTCTTTTTTGCAGGGTCAACAGAGAATTTAGCTACAGTGCACAATAATCTGATCCCAGATGAAAGCAGACACAGGAGGTTTTAGAGGATCAGCTTCTGTAAAAGGGTTACAATGGGGAGCTTTGGTCGTACTCAGCTACAAGTTCAAGCTGATTCAAGGATACACAATCCTCCTCATTTTAGTCACTCAGTCAAGCTCCTTCCTTGGAAAATCTTCGTTTATCCGTTGCTCAACTCTTGTGTCTGTGGTCATGTAATCATCAGCGTGTCTGTGTTGGCCTGTGTACAAAGATTAGAACGCATGAAGTTAAAAGATTTGTGAGTGGAAGGGGGAAAAAGATGGACTGGACGAGCTTAAATTGCATAGGCTGCCAGAGATTAATTTAAGACAGGGCATGCCGTTTCCAGACCATCTTGAGCTTAACCCTAACTGGGATACAGTCCAAACCTTTCCCGGTAAATTTAGATTTGTCTTTGTTTTTCACTCAAAAAATCATATTTGCTCTTGCTCTCCCCAACCTGTCTGGAATATGCATTGGTCACAATACCCCAGGGATGCTGCCAAAAAAAAAAAGTCCCATTTTTAACCTATATCTCATCCTTACATCTCTGTTCATAGCAGCTTGTTTTATATGGAGGAGAAGTCAACCACTAAAATCGTCTCCTGTCTATTTCAAGGGGACTTTCTTGAAAGTTGTGTTACAGCTTTTGACTACCCACTTCTGATACACACAAATTGCAGCATCAAGAAAAAAACAAGTGGAAATAAAAGTAGAGATGCGTTATACTCTGATCCGACTGCAGAAAACTAACAGGGAGCATTTCAGTTCTGAAGCATTTGTCATTATATTACCTCTAAAAACACAGTAATTGTGTAAAGTCTGAGTTACTTTGTGTTTTAGCATCAAGGATTTGGTTTAGTACCTCATCTTGCCATCACAATATAAATATTCTGAACGTGATTTAAAATCAGTTGCCCAAAGATGCAAATTAGCTCCTGCTCTTGGTGATGATTAAGTTTTCATTGACTTCAAAAGATTGTCATTTATTTCTAAAAGTAATTGCCGTTAGTCAGGTACACTAACATATTCAGCAGCTTAGAGAGTCAACTGCAGTTTGAATTAATAGGTAAATTCTGGGTTATCCTTAGGAGTGTGCTTTCGCAACCATCTGGGGAGTGTTACTTTAATGAAGCACAGTGTTCAGATATGAGATAAAACTCAGCGGAAAAACAAATAATCAAGATCAGATGACGAAATGAGTTCAGTTCTTTCTGAATATAATCAGATTACAAAAAGCAGAACAGTACAGCCCCCATGTCATAATTAAAGAAACTGAGTGGTAAATATGCAGCATTTAGCCCCAGTGAGGCTGGTGCAACAGTCTCGGCCTCGCTGAATCATGAATCCCTGAAGTCTGTTCTCAATTTAATCGTTATGTTGCTTCATTAATGCAGAACACTTACAGAAAACTAGTAGAAAATTAGTAAACTTCATATGCACAAGTAAAAAAAGATAACCACATTATCTAATTTCTATTTAACTGACATAAGTAGCCATTTCCAGAGAACTAAGTCAACTATAGTTGTTAAAATCCCTGGATGAAGGCATGTCCAGGGACTTTCATGGTATGACTAAGATGCACCATGAAATGAGCATAAAAACAAAATTAATTAGGTTAATTGATAGCAAAAGGTCACTAAATGATCGAGGTAAAAAGAAACATCTAAAGTAGTAATAGTAATAAAAAACTTTTACCCATTTATTCCTATTCAGGGTCACAGGGATCTGCTGGATCTTATCGCAGCTCTTTTCAGGTGAAAGGCAGCGGTACACTCTGGAGAGGTCACCAGTCCATCGCAGGGTTACAAAATACCATCCACATTCACCCCTATGAACAATTCAGAATCAACAGTTAAGGTGTTTTTGAACTGGTTGAAGAAGCCAGAGTGCTCTGAGAAAACCCATGAAAACAGGATAAGGACATCCCCACTCCACACAAAAAGAAATCTGCTGGGAAACCATGAACCGTCTTGCTGTGAGGTAACAGTGGTAACCATTGCACCACTGTACCCTTAATTTTTTTATTTTATTTTATATAGACTTCCAAGATATGTATTCATGTATTATTATTAACTATAGTAAATGTCATTGTAAGCTGAGACAATCTGAAGAAATCTCTGTACACAGGTGATGATACCAGTAACCAGTATATAGTGGAGTTCAAAGCAGTGACAGACTAAAAACATGTGGTTCATTAATTAACAAACTAATATGCCAGCGGAGGCTTGAACCACTTAATCAACCAAAGTCAAGAAAGAGAATTGCAGGAATGTTGTTTAACAACACTCAAACTGATCTCCTCAGTTCCCAAAAGCTTAGTGTTTGTTTTTTTTTTTAAATGATGCAACACAGCTGCATGTAAAGATGCTGCAATGTTATCAACACTATGACATTTATCAGCATGTTTGTGTCTTTGCACAATTTTCTATTAGATCTACTGTTTAACTTATAATTTTAATATCAGTATCTTTATAATAACAGTAGATCACGCAACCATATAAAAACTGTTGATGACATCATATACAGTGTTTAGCACACACACACTTTTAGCAAAAACAACTTAATTGAGTCCCTTTATGCTATACATGTAGCTGCAAATGAATATATGTAGAGTTGCATTTAAATGCATATCATCAATGAACCGTGTGTTTGTTAATGGTGTTTTAAAAGGATTTACAGGGTGTTTGAGGAAATACATTTTTTATTGAATTTTCTCGAAACTGAGTCAAAGTATTGCAGTTAAATAAATTATAAAACACATGCACACACACAAACCTAGTCCATGCGTATATGTCGTATTATTAGAAATCACTCCCACAGTGCTCTGCTTCTTAATCTCTTTCTTCCACAAATCTTTTCAACCTCCTTGTTTGCAACGTTTATTCCTGCTCTGCAACCTGTGAACCTCAGGGAAGATGATGTCCTGTCTCTGTGGACCACCAGCTGAAGACTGTACACACACACACACACACACACACCAGGAAATTCTCTGCTCCTTTTTATTTATTCAAGCCTCCTACTCATTTCACTGCAAAGGATATGCACAGAGAACAGGGGTTGCAGCTGGAATTTTCTTTACACGTGCACGCAAGTGTTACAGCACCATGTCCCCGCATGGACTCCGCAGCATGAATTTTAAACAGGTGTCCTCCCTGCCTAGACCTGGATGTCTCCCACAAATACCTTGTAAAATTATTCACCTCATTGTCATGTGACAGTTGCCCCAAGCCAAAATGTGGAAAGGGTAGCTTGTGCTGGATTTCCTGCAGTATTGATCAAAACCGTCAAATTCTTCAGCTGCATGCCAGTCATTTCTCGAATGAGAAAATGTCTCCTTAGCGAGGAAATGTATTTATTATCATTATTTATGCTGGTTTTCAGCAAGTTTATGAGCTGTTACAAAGTTATACTCATGAGGTGGTGGTGGCGGTGTTTGGTGGGGGCGGGGGTGTTAGGATATCACTAACACCTCAGTGACAGACCAAATAAGTTCAGATTTTGACAGTTGTGAGTAAACACCATTTTATTTGAGGCTGCTTGTCACCTCTCTGACCATCAAACTGGCATCAGGAGATAATTGCCTCCAATCCGCGGTCAGCTCTTCATCCAGCATCTCACTCACGTTCAACAGATACAGACAGACGCTGTAACTTCAACCAATGCATTGTGGTGTAAAGAAATGAAAGCATGATACACTCTTGATGGATGTCAGCTAATGACGCTGGCTGACATCGGGAGCGAAGCGCCCAGTCCAGTGCTATGGACTACATTGATCAAAAAGGCTACTTAAAGCCATTGGAAAATCTTTGTTTGTTTGTCTGGCTGATTTCTCTCAGCTCAGTGGGTGATACGTCACACCAATTAGGCTTGCAAATACAGAGAGGGAAACAGATGGATAGGTTATAGAGTATCATATTCAACAATCAAATTCAATTTATACACACTGTGTGCTGAATTAGCAGGAGGTCCAACATTAACTTTTTCACTGATAAAAATATTACACATGCTCCTAAGCACACATACACACACCCACAAAGTGTTAGAAAATAAATACAAGCCACATTGACATATTTAAAAAATAAAATTGCTGATTAAGTCCTAAAGCACAGAGCTTTCTGCTACTGATGAGGAGAGTAAGTTTTACATTCCCATTACCACAGCTGTATCACTGGCATATACAAAAGATGTGCGTGAAGTAAGCAAAGAAATAGTGACACAGTGTGGTTGCATGATGAAAGTGAAAGTTTGACTTTGCACAACTCTGCAGCAAGATGTTTTCGAAGATGACAAAGCTGCAACTCCAACCTTACAGTGTAGTTATTATAAGCTATGTAAGTTTGTGTTTCTGTTCCTGACATGGAAATGAAAGCTGGTTTCAAAGATGGGTGAAATGATGAGTAATGAAATGTTCACGGAGGTATTTTTGTAACAGTTGATTATTTGAGCAGTCAGACAGTGATTAGGGCAATGCTCTAATTAGGTTGCATCTTTCTTCTATGTGTTTACAGCAAAGTGTGATGTAACTGAAGATCGATATACCTTTACTGGCCCAAAGTGAAACTGTCCAAGTTTACACCAACTACTGATCCAGTGTGTCATTGAAGACAGACACCTCTCACTCATGTCTCAGTCCAGCTCAAAATTAGACAATTTTTGGTAGTCAATAACCAAAACTTTTTCAGATGCATTAGATATATTCTTAGAAATGTTTCTTATTACTGCAATATTTGGAGTTATACCACAAAGTACACCACGTAAACAATGGACACATGTGGTGTAACTCTAAGCCCAAATATACTGCATAAATGGAAACAGAAAACTCTTTAGACTTTCAAACTGTAGATTATATAAACCATTCATTTAGTTCCAAACTTTTGTTTCTCAACCCATTCCAGCATAACATAACTATTTTAATCTATTTTACATGTATGCAATTAAAAAATGCTGTGTCATACAAAACCACAAGTATTTCCATATCTAACAGCCAACCATCAAGGTTGGTCTATTAGGTTACCTGGAGTCATATAAATGCTTTGAAGGGTGAATAAAACGTTCATAAGAAAAAAGAAATGCCTTTCACTAAACATTTAGTCAATGAATTACTTGTAATATTTCTAATTTGTTAATGAATCTGTCAGCCTAGACGGTAAGTGTTAAAACTGGCTCGTCGTCTAAGTTTTTTTGATAAATATGAAACATAACAATTAGTTGGGATTTGTAAATAAATTAAACTCAGCATATATAGCTTTTGATGTTGATTCTGAATAGAGCATAAACTGGATGATTTATGTTATAAGTATTGATCCATTCGTTGGAAATTAGATCATGTTTAGCACCAAATACAAGAAATGTCTTGAGGGTAAATTCTGTTTGCAAAGTAGCATAACTTAACTCTCATATACAACAATTAACCGACATTTTAGCAGGGCTGAAGTTAAAAATAAAAATAAATACATAAAATAATTGAATCTAATTTTCCAAGTTTTTTTTTTCTAAAAGCTTACCATTTATTTTCCGTGCAAACTGAACGCCATGCGGATGTAAAGTTTATCTTGTTTGAGTTTGAATGAGAATGTTGATATTTAAAATCATCATATTCTCTTGCACAGATTGTATTGCAGTAATTTCTGATCCTCTTAGATTTATGATAAAAGCTCAGATTTGTTACCCAGTAGATGTGTAATGTACACTTTTACAAGGATGTACCACTATCACAAATCCTTCATCATATTTGCCAAATAAATATCGTGGGAAAGAATATCCAGCAATTCTGAAATGTTCATACCTTTTGATACAACAGACACATAGGACTCACACAGACACATGTTTTTATATTTACTTTTTAATTAAAAAAAAAGTTTGTATGACATAAGATGTAAGATGTGCAAGTGTGAGAGGTAGACACAGTCTTGCAAATTATGTTTGAGCTTTATATGCACTGTAATAAAAATTTAAAAAAAAGACCTGTGTAGAAAATATCCCTGTATGGGTTGTAATATATACAGTAATGAGTTGAATCAGCTAAATCAATGACAAAGTCTTATGATCAGCCGAGGAAAAGTAATACACAAATAGGCTCCTACACAACTAATTTATTTGACTTATGTTATCATGTTGAAGACTATACAGCAAAGTTTAGATTCCTGAAGATATATTAAAAAAAGAAAAGTAAAAGACGTATTTTACTTCAATTGAGTTTCAACTCCCTTCACACTAAAACCAGCTTAAAGGGTTCTGCTGTGATAAGGAACTTTGTCCCAAAGCATTTCAAAGATATCATATGTCCAAAGTCTGAGGGTCAGTGGTTTAATTGTAGTCTTATTATCATTATTTTTACTTTTACAGGTGTGGATTAAAATATGTCGGCTGGACATATCCACTGGACATGAAGGGATGCAACAGCCCTCCAGTGGATGAAAGTGGAACACCACCAGCAGTGTGGAAAATCACATTCCCAGAGCTGAAGTTTGAGAAAGTTTGGTGGAAGCTGCCAGAGTTGGGGCCGCATGTATTCGGGTTTGGACTGACGCTGAGCAAGGAGTTGGATCCGGGCTGCAGAGTGCTGTCCGCCCCGGGGTTCTGCTTTTTCCACTTGGTCCTCCTGTTCTGGAACCAGATTTTCACCTGGGTTTCGGTCAGGCTTAAGGACAGGGCCAGATTTAGTCTCTCGCACACGGACAAGTAGCGAGTTGCGCGGAACTTGTTTTCCAGAGCCACCAGTTGTTCGTAGGTGAACGCTGTCCTGGCGCGCCGTGGCTTTGCGCAGGACTGGTCCAGGCGCCGCCGTTTGTGCGACGAGGAGTCCTGCGTGGTGATTACTGTCTCCTTATCTCCGTCCTCAGGCTCGGCGGAGAGACAGGGCTCTGTGTGAGCTGATGGGGAAATGAGAAGAGGATCTGCAACCACAGCAGGATGACTGGAGAGCACTGCGTCCTCATCTCCTGACTCTTCCTCTGCAACTGGAAAATTGAGCAAGTGGTCACGTGAGGGATTACTCAATTTGTTCCTTTTGTAGTGAACAAAAAAATATTAAAAAAAAAAACACTAAAGGTCATCAATGTTTGAGATATATATATATATATATATGTGTGTGGGTTAGTGGTGATCAAATACTTAAGAGTCCTGAGAGACTAAAGGGTGCTGAAGGACAGCTCCTGACTATATATATATATATATATATATATATATATATATATATATATATATATATATATATATATATATATATATATATATATATATATATATATATATATATATATATATATATATATATATATATATATATATATATATATATATATAAATAAACGCCTACATTGAGCAGTGTTTCTTTGCATTGTAATATAATTTGAATATTAGTTAAACATCCAGGGCCTGAGGTTGACACCGCTTAAGTGTTTGATTACGACCCTGAGGTCGGTGGAGCGAAACAAGCGTTCAGTGGAGGGAAAGACTTGCTCACTAATCCTTAAATAATTTATAAAGCGTACAACGCTTCAAATGTCATGTTGCGGAAAGAAATCCCGTCTAAATCCAGCTTGGACACTTCAGCTGTGACGCGCTAATGGAGTTTCATATTTGCGGGCCGATCGATAAATGTCATCTATTTAAAGGGAAGTTTTAATCGAACGATATTTAGGATCAGACATGGATGGGGTGTGAGGTTTGTACCTGCAAGGTGCAGGAGGGAGATATGCAGGAAGCAGTAATGGGATATCGATCAAAGCGCGCAGAGGCATCCTCAATGGGGCGATTTAAACAATTATCTGCCCTGCCTGTCCCGGTGCCAATCACACGCTGGGGCTCTGGGAGCAAGCCTTTGTGGCTTCCTTCAAAGAAAACGCAGCCTTGAAATTAAGGGAAGGTCATACAAAGAGGACTATAAATCTAGAGGATAGCGACTCAATCTACTGTTTTGACCCTTATTGGGTGAAAAAATATGCTAGGATTTAAGAGATTCATTTCATCTATGTGGTTTTTAGTTAGTTATTTTTAAAAAGCAGTAAAAAGAACAAAACAAATAAACTAATATAAATGGCATTTGAAGTGGCAGTGGCAGTGAATGAAATGACTAAAATCCAATGTCCTCTACCTGTATCTACGCGCTCTTCTCTGAAGTCCTCCCCAGCTGTGCTCTCCCACTCCAAACTCTTTTGCTCCGCTTTTGGCGCAGGAAACTTCTCCTTCACTATGAAAAGTTCGTTCGCCCTTTTGCTGTTGAATTTGTTCGGATCCAATATGTCAATTATGGAAAATGAAATCTTATGAGCGGATGTCATCGTCACTCCTTACGTTCCAGCATCCTTCATAAAATAAGAAGCGCAAAAACAAAAAAAGGAACAGCATGCATGATTGCGCGCTTGGAAATGAACTTCTAACTGTTCAGCCTGCCTCTTGTCTTTAAGCTTAATTTGTCTGAATTAAGAGGTGATGCTCCCTCGCACTGTGGACTTCGCTCCTTTGCTTCTGTCAGTCAGTTTTGCAGCGTGAATGAAATGACCGGAGTGCGATCTTTAAAGCGTCTGTCCACCCCCCTCTTTTTCAACCAGACACGTGACACAAACACTATTAGTGTTTCACGCGACCACCTAATGGGCTCAAAGCGTTCGCTGATAATCACCCATATCATTAAATTCAATAATTGACGACCTAAAAGTAAATTGACCACAGATGGCACTTGATTCATCGGAGATCTTCTTGTCACTCTCGGAATCTGTTCAAAGGCGTCACTGTCGGGAAATAGACTTTTTGGGTGCCTTGATCAACAAAACAAAATACTATTTATTTATTTATTTATTTATTTATTTATTTATTTATTTATTTAAAGAATAGGCTACCACTCCTGGTCATATTCCAGAGCACACATAGACTTTACTTTTGTATAAAAATTTAAAGTGATTCAGCAAAAACCTGGCCGTTAAAGGGTCGTGAATTTCCTGAACCAAAATAATTGGTCCTTGGGGAAAAATTCTGGGCTGAAAGTCATTTTTCAGACAGTTAAAATAAAATGGTATGTGCAGACCCACATCACTGGTGTATTACTGCAACCAGGTTTGAAGGCAGTAACTTGTTGGTATGGTTTTGTCTAATTACAAAAGCATATCCTCATTCAGTTTATGTCATAGTTGTCTCACACAGAAGCAGAGTTAATAATACATCATATTTCTAGAATCCTCACTTAGCTGCACAGCCTAGTGCAGCAAGATGTTTTGTTTACTGACAGACAGTAATATTTCAATTTAAAAGGTTTGATCTTTATTAAAAGAAGACAGTTCTTTATGTTTTTACTTCTCAACAAATAACTGAATGAAATCTGTGATTAAAAAAGAATCCACAGTCACTCAGTCGTTAAAGCATTCAAATCTATGCATTTGATTGTTTTCCCAAATGTGATTTATTAAATGTGTAATCTATTATCTCACAAGTCATGATCATCATTCGATATGAAGTGGCACAAGGTTGTTTGAAGCCTGATGCCTAGAATGGCTAAAATGGTGAAACCAGCGCATGATCAATATTCTCAGCAGGTGTCCAATACAGATAAAAACCTGACAGTCATTCTGGACACTGGGTGGCTAAACCAATGACTGTAACGGAACAGAATATGGCTTGTTTTAAGCTTCCTTCATTTAGAAATGTTTATGCAACGGATTTCTTTTAAATTGCCTCACAGCTATAAAGCGTCTGGTTGGATTCCCATCACTGGTCTGTCTGTGTGGAGTTTGCATGTTCTCCCTGTGCTTTCATGGGTTCTCTTCAGGTACTTTCCTCCCACAGTCCCAAAGGCACGTATGTCCTGTTATTTGGTGATTGCCTGTGACTGTGACTGTGTGTGTGGTTGGTTGTCTATATGTACCGCTGTGATGGACTGTCGACCTGTCCATGGTGCATCCTTGATTTGTGCACAAAATGATTTGGGATGGGGTCCAGCAGGCCCCTAATAAGTAGTATCGATGATGGAAGGAATCTAAAGTCTCAAACTTGTGATCTGCAGAAGAGACACACCAACATATTTAGAAATAGCTTACTGTAATCCAGTCTGGCTGTGGATATTTGTCCCAAAGTGATCATAATTATCTGATAACGCTTACCTATATCGTGGACCATAGTTAGCAATCACATTAGTCGCTGGCCATGCAGCTGGTAGGGCTTAATGACAGAAGCTTAACCAGGGTTTTGGGGGTGTTCTGGGCCTAGGTAGTGGCACTTTGCAAAAATGAGAACATATTTCCTCATATCTGTCTGCTTATTGATGACCGGACAAGAGTACTATACTATGAGTTAACAATTATTTCTAAATAAAACAAATACACAAGTCAGAACATGTAAATAAGACCGTTTTGGAGATGTTTGGAGATTTATTTTGTCACTTAGGCTGGGTTTAGCAGTTCACTTTCAGCTAAACTGGCATGTTTTTGGATAAAGTGAGAAAAGAGCAGTTTTTGCCTTCATATGAAACTCTGCAGTTGACTACAAATGAGCCGGATCCCAAAATGATGCCACAGCTCTATGTATGTGTTGTTGGATGCACACCTTACATGGCCTGTGAGGTCTGCATTGATGGTGGCTGACAGAAGGCAGAATGACCATTTCTCTGTGCGTAATCCTGTCCATCGGCAGTGACATGGTGGATCTAATCATGTTTACACACTCTAAAGGGCCTCCTACACAATTTCCTGTGTTATGTATACAGTTCAAGGCGATTACTCTGCTACATGGAGCTTTCATTGCTCTACAGTTATAGCCTGGTGGACTGGTTAAGGCCTGTAGTTACATAGTCAAACATTTGTTAAAGCCACCACTACAGGGTGTCTGCATGTCTGTATTTGCATGTGTATAACTCTTGTGCAGCCTCCGTTGTAGGCTCTCCATATGAATAGAGCTCACTGCACGCTGGAGGTTTACAACTTCCTACGAGAAAGCCCAGTGGCTGGACATCTGTTTGTGTGGGTCAGTGGGACAAAGGGATTAAAAAGAAAAAAAAGGACAAAGACGCCCCTCAGGTAGACTTCTGAGAGCGGGAACAGCAGCTGGCTCAGCTATGAGTCTGTTCATACCAGACCGACACTTCAGAGAGGACTGTTTAACACCGCAGGGAACCAAAGAGACACACTTCCATCCAAGACCTCCTTCTGGGGTCAATAAAGTCATCACTTCACAGGGTAGCTGCCCGTACTCTGCTAAACATCAGATAATTTGTCTAATAGCAGGAGCTACATTATGAGTTGCAGTTATGCTCACAAACCAACTGTGGAAACCACTGTTTTCTCTAAACTCCATTACTGTCTCAAATTCTCCTGTAAAGAGGGACACAAAAAAGGTGTGGAGCTAGCCTTTAAGAGAGACGTTGCATATTTTGAGCCCTAACTGTACAGTCTGTCGTACTCTTTGTAACAGCATGTACATGTACGCCTGTTTGCTTCAGAAAAAAACAGGCTTCCGAAAACCTAATGATTATGGTGACTTTTTCCTCCAGTTTTCACTTTCAATTAGGCCACACTTTGGTTCATGAGCGAACATCTGCAACCGTAATGACACCCTCATCTGGACCTTATGTTTAGTGATAATAGGAAAATATTAGCTTCACATTAAAAAGGCGAGACCTGCCACTTTGAAGGTCCTAGAGCATATCACATTTGTTTCAATTAATTTTTTTAAATTTTTTTAATGTAAAACACTTTTAATCATTCTGAAAATGGCTTTGCTCCAAAAGCTGTTAAAAAATGAAATTTTTTTTATCCACCGGCTATTTGAAAATGGCCATTTAAAATCTCTGAATATACTTTCACATTGATGGGATACAGACTATGTGTTATTTCCATGAAGATAACATTGGAAAAATGCTTAAAAACTTGTGCATGATGATTCATTTTAATCTGACACCGGAGCAGATTATAACAACAATGAAAAAATTTCATGTTTTGAAACATACTGTAGTTGTACCTGGATTTTAGCTGTTTGAAAACAGACTGATAGGAGTTTTTTCAACTTTCAGATACATACAGGCCAAAAAAAATGGGATGATGTGTAAAGTGTAATTAAAATTAGAATCAATAATTTGCTGATCTCATACATCCATATCTAATTCACCACAGAACATAACAAAATGATAAATCAAAATGTTGAAAGTGAGACTCTTTACCATTTCATGAAACTATGAGCCAGCATACAAGCAGCAACATCCACAAGTTGGGACATGGAGAACAAAAGACTGGAAAAGTCAGTGGTGCAAAAAAGAAACAACGGAGGATGATCCGGTCTACCCCCCTCCCAAAGGACAAACTAGATTTAGAAAAACATTTTGCAACCAATTTGGTTAATTGGGAATATATCCGTGACATTTGTAGAGAAAGATTATCAGAGAAAGGTTGTTTTTTTAACCATTTGCTGCATCCATCAATCTATCATCTATTCCCGCTTATTCTGTCTCCGGGTCTGTCGGAGCCTATGCTGACACATTGCTGCATATTGTTCATAAATTGTGGGATACAGCATATACTGCTTATTCTTCAGGAAGTCAATAGTATGCCATTGTAAAAGCAATGATACAACAGTTCAGAATCCAGGCAGGCTGCTGTGAGTAGCATCTGCTACAGTAACGTATTCATCAAGGGAAACAGTATGCAAGCTAGAATGACCAGTTTCCCACTGGAAACCTTCCCAGGTATTGCTAAGTTACTGCAGATCATTCAACTGCTGACTCATGTACTTGATTTTTTCAAAATCATTGTGTACCTATTTCGTAGTATATAGTTTTGAACATGAACCAAATGTATCAAAAGAAAAAGTAGGAAACTGGCCTGTGGATAGACAAATCAAACTCAGTTAATTGTGTCATTGAGCTCCGGCGTAGAGAAAAAAAAAAAAAAATCACAGAATTTCCAGATCTTACACTCATAAAAGGTTATTTGAATAAAGAGTTTCAAGCAAAGAGTTCTAGTATTGGTTTTTGTCATGTATTATGAGGGGAGGTCCCAAATGCAGGAGAAAAGAGGACAGACTGTGCAAAAACAAAAGGTTTAATTTAACAAAAACATTTCAATATGCAAGGATTTTTAAAAAAGAACTCAGAGATTTGAAAACAAATAAACAAAAAGCTGCATCATAAGGCCAGAAACCAGGGCAGAAACCAGGGCAGTAACCAGGGCAGTAACCAGGGCAGTAACCAGGGCAGTAAGCAGGCAGTAAGCAGGCAGTAAGCAGGCAGTAAGCAGGCAGTAAGCAGGCAGTAAGCAGGCAGTCAGACAACAGTATGGACAATCAGGCAAAAGACAAATGACAAGACAATATATACAGACTGGGACTGACGACACACAGGTGCAAATAATCAGGACAGATGGGAACCAGGGAATTCTGCCATCAAATTCAAAATGAGCAAACTTTCAAATTATTGGATTGGGCATTTATTTACATTTTACAGTACCTCAACTTCTTTTTTTTTAAATTGGGGTTTGACTTTTTTCATAAGTAGTCATCTTTAAATTCCACACTTTTGATGTATATTTTTTTACATCATTGTTGTTTACCACTGCATGTGTGTTAACATGCTGATGCTGCTTCATAAAACTGCTAGTTATTAATTTTCTGGCGAAAATAAGTTTAAACATTACCCCATATTGACTTTTTATGACTTGTCATTGAACTACCAGGTCTGGGTCATCAGTATAACACCACATCATTTTTGCATTGGGGTTCTTATCTGAGTTTTATGGAGGGTGTGGAGGCGTGAAAAATTTTATAGTCTTCTTACAGTCAGGTATTTTCAAATGCATGAGAAAGTAAAACATTTGTGCTGCCTTTTGTGCTCATTTCTAAAATGTTATTTATATATATATATATATATATATATATATATATATATATATATATATATATATATATATATATATATATATATATATATATATATATATATATATATATATATACTGTCAATGCAATCTGTCATAAAAACAACATGTGAACCTCCGGTTTGTGAATTTCTTGGGCATTTCTAGCATGAGTGCACATCTGAGTGGTTTTTATGAGCACATTTCTTTTGTAAATTTCTTTCATATTATGAAAACAAAAAAAATACGTTGAAGCATGCTGCTTACATTTATTGGCACATAACAAATTAGAAAGAAAATGCTATTAAAAAAAAAAGATAAGACGGTTTCATTGACTACAAGACACTGGCCAAGAATACACTGCACACTGAACCAAGTAAGTCTCTGTTGGGTAAAGGCCAAGGAGGTCATGATTATTGACATGAACAAAAAAGCAAGACTGGTGTTAACAAACTCTTCCACTGATAAGCCAGGATTTCTGAGATAATGTTCTATGGACAGAAGAAATCAAAGTAGATTTCTTTGCAATGCATCACTTTGTGACAAAATGATTGGCCCATGATTGAACAAAACACTCTGTATACAATAAAACATGGTGGAGGTTTAATCATGCTTCAGGTTTCAGGTTTTTCTGGTGACTTTTTAGGGGGGTGGAGGGGTTCTGCTCGTTTTTAGAAAGCAAGCTTCAAGGTGAAGAGCTATACTGCAACACGATCACTTATCCAACATCACAAAAGAATGCATATTGACAAAGAGCTTGAACATAAAAAAGAAGAGCTGGAGAAACCGCCAGCTGTCAGATACTGGAAGCTTGTAGGTGCCTGCAAGAAGCATTTAAAATTTTGTTATTTCCAGACAATCTACAACCACGTAAGACGCTCAGTAATCACAGTACTGTACATTTGGGGTGCATTTTCAGTTTGTTTTTTCTTCTAGAACCTGCAATCGTGTGATGGATTTTCTCAGTAACAGGAAACAGATTTATATGCATTTATTTCAGAGGAAAGTTAGTGTGGCAGTATTTCAGAGCAGGGCTATAATAGCTAATCGCATAATCGAAACGTGGTAGGACTGATGCCAGGGGTTTTGTTACTTCATACTTCTCTGATTTCATTCCTAGGGAGCTGGCATTGATGTGTGCCACTTTAGATCAATACAGTTCCCTCCTTAACAAGGATAAAGCTTCACTTTTCTTGCCAGGGCTCGTGCCTGCATTACATGCCTCGTGCCAGTCTTCCTTTCAGTTAGACCTCCGTGTTTGTTTGACTCTCTCTGACAACAAGGTCAGTGGCATTGCCCAGTAATTGTCCTAACGGCCTGTATACCTGTTGGGTGGAGGCGAGTAATGAGAGTTTTTCATTACAGTTGGGACGGGTGAGTGCGCCTGGCAGATGCTGACAGGCAGCAGATGTGTAAAGTTGGGGGTGATTTGTAAAGGGGTCAACTGCATCACAGAGGAGATGGAGGGCAATGCGGGGTGGGGGTAAATTATGCCGAGGGACACTGTCAGTCATAGTGCACCTCTGTCACAGCAAGGTAAAGGTCAGTTCAAACGCTGGTGTTTGAACTGACTGCATCCTGAACAGTGCAGTCATGAAGGCGAAGAGAGCAAACTTTCTTACACATACTGGTGAGATGAAACTTCCAGTGGTTGTCAGTACTGGTCAGGTGAGGTAAAAAATATCTCAAATACGCCAAAGAAATACCAATACAATATTGAAAATATTAACATTTTCAAAGGTGTCCCAATTGTGCTGCACCATCTTCAAGTCCAAAATGGTTTAGAAGAATAAATGCTTAGTCTATGAAAAATGATTAAATTTGACACTTAGCCATGCATTTTTTTAACCAAAAATGATGTTGGTCAATGCAGCATTACAAAGAACCTAGGTATTTTAGCATTAAAAAAGCATGTTACTGTATAAAGATTTAGGGACACTGGGAAAATCTCAGTTCTTGGAAGCCAAGGTCTGGAAACCCCATTTAGATATGCGTGACCTTTAAGTCCAGCAGCACTGAGTGAAAAACCATCATGCCAACTTCATCAAAATGACCAGATGAGCTTCGGGATACCACATAAAGCTACAGCTTTTCAAAACAGTCTACATCTGCATCTAGATGTCCAACCTGAATATGGATTACAAGAGGACAAAACAATATATCAACTGCACAAACACACTGCCAAGTTATCTCTGCACAAGCTCATGTCAGATCAACTGAAAGAAAGTAGACACGTGTTTTGTGGTCAGACGAGTCCAATTTCCAGCTTGTATTTGGGACAAAAGAGTCAGGTGTGAGGTTCAGCGTGCCAAAGATGACAAAGATCGCCCAACCAGTTAACGGTGAAAATGACAAAAGTCAACATCTTTGATGTTTTAGGCTTATGTGTGAAGGTACTATTGAGGCAGAGGTTGTTGTTTTGAAACAATTCATGAAATCTGCATTTATGTCAGCAGGAAAACAGACCTCATTCTCCACAACTTAAAGCAGCATACACAGAGTTCATGTAGTCTGTCTGTGGACCAGACCTGTTTTGTCCTGTCATTCTATGGCACATCCCAATAAAGTTCTTAAATATCTTGTATTTCAACTTAAGACGTCATGCAAACAAATTTGGAGATCAGTGATCAGTGGTTGATTTTAGGTAACAAAACTGCGTATTTAATGTAAGAAAAGATAACTGTTTTGCTTAAACCATGACATTTCAAAACCATGTTTTTTCCTTGCAGTGCATAATTATTTGACAAAATGGGAAACGCATTCAGGATCTTCTGGCATGCAGTATCTCCTGGATGGGACCCCATTCAGCAAACTCAATCACAAGCATTCAATGGTAAATCAACAACTAAACACATTCCAAGAGGGATTCAGATCTGATCACTAGGAACACAGTTGGAGGATCTCTGGACACTTCTGTCTAAATTCGTTTAATGGCAAGAAAACATGCCAGCTGCTGCCTTTGGCAATTAGAAACACCAACTTATTTAGTGCTTAAAATAAAAAATTACATGCATGTTTGTTTGCCTACAGAGCAGGAAGGTCACAGTAGATCCGATCCTGGCCTGGTCAGATCTGATTTGGGTCCTGAGTGCACTGAACGCGGAAGTAGGGAGATAAAGACCAACCTATCTCCTGTTTTACAATGATATAAGACAATGTATCTTCAGGTGATTGTTCACCATAAACTAGTTGCAAATTTTATTTAAAAAAAAAAACACACACACACCTTTGGTCTTTGGGTTTGCATGTCCCACAAGCTGCAAATTTGAGCAGAACTGAAATCAGCATAGGCAAAAATAAAAAAAAAATGTTTTGCTTAAGTATGTTTCACTCATTTTTGAAGTAGAGTTGATTATTTGTGCTCTATAACCTTGCTTATCTAATGAGACAAAGAAAACTACTAAAAACACTAATGTGTAAAGTCTATTACCACTGCCATTTAAACCGCCAGTTTTGAAAATACACTTGGTTCAAGATATCAATATAATAAAGTGGCGAGGTACCTGACTGTGATGGACAAGACATTAATGCATTTGATCTTATTTCCATTTCTTTAAACTCAGGCTCAGTTTAAGTTTGCAATCAGAAAAACCGGAGATGTAACCTAAGCAAAAACCATACAAATATGAATACAAATTGAATTCGTTTTCAGACATTAAAGCAAGTAAAACCAGAATGTTTTCTTCCCAGTGCACAAAGGCTGAGCAGAGTTTGGATATCAGACCCAACTTCCTGTTGGGGCTGCCACGTAATTTGTCTACAAACTGGGCCAAAGGAAGGGCAGGTGTTTTGGCCCGCACATCTTGTCAACACAAAACCTACTGTTTGAGCCATTAGAAAGCAAGTGTTTGGGCGAGTAGAGTAGAGTAGAGTGTGCACAATTAAAAAAAAAGACTAAAAGGAGACAGCCATAACAGCCTCTGCTGCCTGTTTTCCACTAGGCTGAGGCCTGCCAGTAATGGCTCTGGCATCTGTACAGGGTGCACTGTCACTCAACTTGAGCATTGATTAGCCATTGTTCTGAGAAGGTCACATCATAATTCATTTACAATAATTAGTCCCAAAGTGCCACCTGCACTCCTTCTCTCGTTTGCCCCGTTGAATTACGAGCAACCATCACAGTTCACGCATGGAACAATGAAGATATATCTACAATGCAAAGGCAAGAGCTATTAGTTACATTATTTAAATGGACCCGTTTAAACCTGGGGAGCTGTCTTTATGAAGGGCAATTAGGCACTAACCGTAATTGATAATTCACGCTAATTACAATTAGGAAATATAAATAGTGGGTGTAGGATTAATCATCATTGTGGTTAAGCAGACAGCAGCCACGGTGGAGGATAGGTAGGTGCAATAGAAGGCAATGGATTACGCTCCATTCATCTCCATCTACTGCATAAACAGATTGTCTTTGTCCCTTTATATTTTTCCATTGACCGTTATCTCTGCTTTGTTTGTGTGTCCTTGCTTAATAGCTGAACTGTTGTGAAACTATGAGGCTGTTAGCGAACTGAGTGAGTGCCGCATCCCTGCAGTGGTGGATGTTACTGGGTGGTCTGGTTTGTTTTCCCCCCATACACCCCCAATTTAAAATGCAACTAACGTGTTTCCTCAGCTTCTAAGAAAGACTTGCAAAAGGGTTTATGAAAAGGTATTCTCATATGGTAAAATAATTCAAACTCAAGAAAGGAACGCTAAAGGAGATCTTCTATGGGATATTAATATCACTTTGTTTCAATTAGTGTGGAATTTTAATAGAAAAGAAAAATTTGTTGGGATTGCACTACTTTACATTTATCATTTCGCATCCAAGGGGGCAAAAAATGAAAAAGGGACCCGTAAACCCTGTTCTAGCACAATGATATATTATGATGGGTTTTTTTTTATAATTACTTGCTTATGAAAACAAATTGCATAACTATTTAACATGCTCTCTTTTCTAACCTTTAACCTTTACATTTGCAAATACGCTTCAGTTTGTTCTATATTTATGTAGAACATTTATATAATTATTAGCCTGTATTTGCATAAACCCGGTCACATTGCAGGTCAAATTTTGGCCCCTCTCTAAGTAAATGAAGTTTACTTATCTGACCACTGATGAGCTAAAATGTTGTAATTTGACAAATTCAGTTGGTTTGCAGCACAAAGTCACATCACACAATTAGATGTTACCAGTTACCTCTTACATGTCTTATTGAAACACCAAGGTGAGATTAAACCACATTTGAATTTGTCATTAAAGAACGAGGATATGCTTTCAAACCACCCATGGAAGTGTCTGCAGTCTAAACAACTGTCTTTGGCTTAAAGGAAGACAACAGTCCAATTTAAATACAAATACCAAGCCATCTAAGCTGAGCAAACACACCAAAAAAGACCAAGCCCTCTCTGGTAGGGTTAGGTTTGCTCAGATGTGCCCCCTTTAGACTTGATTGCTTTATTCACCAGAATTTGAATGAATCATTGATGGTTGTAAGAAAAAGAGAGGAAGCAGGAGAAAAAGAAGATATAGCTTTGTTATGCACAATAATGTGCAGATCCTAATATGCTCATATGAAATGTATGAAAAGGAAAGGATTTACACAATATACTGAGAGTCAGAGGTTGGAAAAATAATTATCTATGATAATGAGGAGCAGATTCCAGGCAGCAATCATTTGTCATACTTCAGCCTATATGACCGAAACCAACAGCACACTCTGGCCTGAGCTCATTTTCTTTGTGTCTGCATTATGTTTTTCACAACTGCTCTTTTTAAAGGGCAGCTGTGGCTCCGGAGGTGGAGCACCCATCTACCAATCAGTGGGTTAGTGGTTCAATCCCTGACCTCAACAATTCATATTTCAATGTGTCCTGGGGCAAACTGCTGAACCCCACATTTCCCAGGATGTGTTCATGGTAGAAAAAAAAAAACAAGACAGACTAAAAAAGTGCTATACAGATGTGGATTGTATTGTAAAAAATAAAAGATAGAGACGGCCTGTTCTCAAAGTACTCTTAATTTTAAAGATAATGGGATTCTGTTTTATGGAAAAACAAAAAAAATAATTTTGCTTCACTTTAACTGGGAGTTTAATTTGGCAGAGCATTCCTGTCTTTAACATCATGGTCTTCAGCTGGGCCCCTGCACTATGAGGTCCCCCACTTTCACTGGCAGCCAGTGGTAATTGCTACAATGAGAGCTGGATCAGTGGAGCTGCTCTAATCAATAAAGTCTTCATCAACCATTTCCCCTGATGATTCTCCCTCATTTCTCCCCTAATTGTTCTTTTTCATCAAACAAGCTCTGTGCCGTGAGCAAGTGTGTGCGTCTTTGTATGTTTGTGTGCTCCCTGGAGCTCATGCCTTGGTCCTCCCTCTCGGTGGACTGAGGCTAACAGATTGCTAATGGAGGTAGGGGCTGCAAACAGCAGGGGGAACCTTTGCCTCCGATAACGAGCTTGTGACCTCCGTGGGAGGAGAATTACTGTTGATCCAAATTCACGCTTCCCAAGATTCGCTTCGCTCCGGACACACTGCTGCCTCACGACTTGAAAACGATCACGAGATGGCACAGCTATGAAAAACTATAATAAGATTCTGCATTTAACACGGCCTGAATGCAACATCATTGCATGTCTTGCATCCTTATTCGTGAATATAGGCACAGGCTGCATCTTCTTAAAAAGGCATGTTAATATGGAAAATGATTTAAAAACAAAATTAATGTCACTCAATTTTCTTTTCTTTTTTTTACCCCCCCCCCCCCCTCAACAACTAGTACAAAAAATTATGTTTTAAAATGTTATAAAAATTCAAAACTAGTTAAAAACACATCACCTCTCCACAAACGTGGCGTATAGGAGCCAAGCAACCTTCATCCTTGCACCATTTTGGCCATGACTGCCAAGGAATCGGAAATGATTGCAGTATAATTGTTTTCCTTTTAGCACTTATTGCCCTTCTGTGCTAGTAAAACGGTTTGGGTCCTCGTCTTCCCCCAGAGGGTGGAGTGGCTGGTTTTCATGAGCGTGTCCCCCCACCCCCTCCTCATCCGGCTCTGCAGGCATCGCTGCCCATGTGGATTATCCAACAGTAAAAGAACCACTTCTGGTAGTAGTAGCAGAAAAATGCAGGATATTCAGATAAAATTTGCTCTTATGTGTCTTTCGGCTGAAGTCATTTCAAAATAAAACTGATCATTCTGGCAGCATCTGTGTTTCTCAAACTGACAGTCTAAACCCAGGGAGGTTCAATTTTGACAAATTGTCGTTGATCGATCCAAAGGGGTTAGAGAGTTAACTGATTCCCAGAAGTCAATGTGGGGAACACTCAAAGTTATCTTGTGAATCACCAATAAATCAGCAAAGTTGAGCTGAGGATCATCTGCCAGAGCTGGTATGGATACACAGTCCCTGAATCACCTCAGTCACCTCAGTTTTTTCCCACCTGCAAAACAGACGGGGGGGAAAAACTATTTTAGAGGTCACTGTTTATTTCTGTCTCTGCCCTTAGCATTGTGTGTGTGTGTGTGTGTGTGTGTGTGTGTGTGTGTGTGTGTGTGTGTGTGTGTGTGTGTGTGTGTGTGTGTGTGTGTGTGTGTGTGTGTGTGTGAGGATGTATAACTTAACAGTGGTTTAATAATTTATCCTAAAAAGAAAAACAAAAGTTCTCTTTCCTCTTTCAATAATCAAAAATAATTGTTTTGAAATGAACAGTTTTAACACTAAATCGAGGGTAATTCATTGCCCTGGTCTTTGAATAATCTGACTGACTATACAAAACACTAATAGAACTGAAGTTTCAGCATCATTTGGCCAATACAATAAATATGATCTTGATGAATCTATCCTATATTAAGATTTATGAAACCGTTAGGGTTTTGACTTACTGGGCTTTATTGAGAAAATTAGCTCTCTGCGGCCCAACAGCCGTGCCTCTCAACTTCTCAGTAAACTGCCATAGATTGTGCCTCTGTGGGTTTTATCGACATATCCCATTTGCGAAGTCTTCAACTTTTATGGCTATTTCCATAAATTCTGTCTGGGACAATCCCTGCTCTTTTTGGGGGCTGATGGAAGATCATCTTAGAGTTGTAGTTTGATGCTTGAGCACCTTTACAGCACAAATTTAAACACACACACACACACACACACACGCTATTAGCTGTGTAACTCGTTCCCTTCCCTCTCGGGTAGAGATGCCCCCCTGCGCCGGCGGCCAAAATGATTCAGATGCTCCCAGACGTCAACAAAGAGGACGCAGAGTGTTGAATGAGTTCACAGATGATGAGAGGCTTGCTTCAGGTCAATCTGTATTTACAGCTCAATCACTTAACAGAGCTGAGCTCTCTATTAGACCTCGATCTATCTGGCTTGGTGACAGTCAGCAGCAAAACAGGCCAGTATGAGGGACACGGAGGGCAACTGATAAGACCTCTGGGACTCAGAGACCATTCTCAGGGGAAGCAACTCAATTTCCTCCCACTGTCGCTCTACTATTTACGGCAAAAAATTGACTATAAATTATTGGTCAGTCATAGCGTAATTTGTCGCATATTGGTGAAAGAATCTCTTTTTCTGAGTTTGAGACCATATAATTTGGTACCCGAAGTAACTAACACATTTCTTTCACTTTGTTTGAGGCTCCCCAGGCTTGAAAATATCTAATTCAGTGAGCAGTTTTTGATCTACAGGGTCCTGTAAAACACAGCGCCAGCTCAGGGCAGAATAATCCAGCCGCCTCTTTTTATCTCAACCCAATTCACATCACGCTCCATTTGCCATACCTCAGATGTTGGAGGTTAAAACTCCTTTGAAAAGAAAGTGCATTAATAATGCTCTCTAGTACTTGTCTAATGTTTTATCTTCCCTCCAGGAAATCTAAATTCTTGTCGATATGTTCTTTGATGGGCGGCACGGTGGCTTAGTGGTTAGCACTGTTGCCTCACAGCAAGAAGGTTCCCGGTTCAATTCCCGGCCCGGTGGGTCTTTCTGTGTGGAGTTTGCATGTTCTTCCCGTGCTTGCGTGGGTTCCCTCCGGGTACTCCGGCTTCCTCCCACAGTCCAAAAACATGCAGAGTAGGTTAATTGAACATTCTAAAAATTCTCCCTAGGTGTGCATGTGAGTGTGATTGGTTGTTTGTATGAGGCCCTGGATAGACTGGCGACCTGTCCAGGGTGTACCCCTGCCTTTCGCCTGATATGCGTCGGGATAGGCTCCGACAGACCCCCGTGACCCGGAAACGGATACAGCGGGTATAGATAATGGATGGATGTTCTTTGATTTTTGTCTTGGTCTAAAGACAGAAATTTAGAGTTTGTCAGATTTGAGGAAATGTTGAAGCCTCATGCAGGAGAGCAGGAGGGTAGAGGAAACAAAGTCTTGATTTAAATGAAAACTAAAGAGTAAGTACAGCTAAGGTAGGACATTTTTAAAAAAGAAAAGAAAAAACACATCCAAAAACAGAAAAGGGCAATAGCAACACATAGCGCAACAAAGGAAATTACACCGGGTGTAAGACTGAGAAGATGACAAACAGAATGGCAACAGAAAGCAGAAGGAAGAGCTGACAACGGACAGATACATACACAATTATATAATGTTATGTAATAACATATAATATACAAATATATTATAATGCAAATAGTATAACAAACACACTGATATATGAAAGTCAACAAGATGCAAGTGTTGACAATCAGGACAGGGAGCAAACAAGTAAACAAGATTTCATACACAAGGAATAACGCTTTTAAACTAAAACGGGGAGTCAAACTAACAAGCTCAACAAAGCAGGTTAACAGAAGCAAAAGGACTGCAAAAAAAAGATTGGAAAAAAATAAACAGGCAAACCAAGAACGACTTTAAAAAGGCCAACATAAAGCATAACAAAGTGATCAATACCAACTGTTCATGGTAGAACTGCAGCTGAGGGAAGAGAGACTAAAATCACTAAAATCAAGTGTTTCCTATTGTTGTTTATCGTGTTGCTCTCAGACTCGTGACTGATTGCTTTCTCGTACTGTACTACATTCAGCAAGAGTTACATATGAACATGACATACAGAAAAGACTGCTGTATACTGTATTTCTTAACTAAAGCATAGTACAGATTGGAATCATGTTATGTTGCGAATAAAGGGACTTAAAAAAATAACGACAACAGGGATTTTAGCTGTCTGACTTCTCTGACCTCTTATATCCATTAATGTTCTCTGCCAGCACAAACATCGTAACGGACAGTCTTCACTTTGTACGTAACTCTTAGCTGGAATCAATTATTTTTCATCAAATGGTGACACAACATTCCTGTTCCATCCCACTTGATTTTGTCTTTACTTAAGACATAGAAATAGAACAACTATTGATATTTCTTCATTTTCCTATTTCATCCGATCATTTCTTAATAACATGTGAAATCAGGGCTTATGCAGAGTCTGATAAAATAAATAAATAAATAAAAAAAATAAAGCTGATGGTGTTTTTCAGACTTTGCTGAAGCCAGATTCAAGGAACTGCACTTAACTTTTTTTTATAACTCCATACAAGTGTCTGGCTACGCGTTGATGCGTGTTAATGCGTGTTAATCATCTATGTCTATATCTTCATCCTGGAGCTGTAGTTACAGAGGAAAGTTCTCCCCAGTACAATTTCCATGAAGCATTTCAAAACATAATGGAGAAAACATAAAAGAAATGACATGGGAATGGCCTTCAATTAAATCCGGAACGTGCTCCTTCACCCGGAAGTGTATGAAAACATAATATATGGAAGAACCCCAGGTTGCTTTCAGTTCTATGGCCAAGTTGAAAAAGCATCGTTGTCTCATCTGCGCTCAAAAGAGATATTGGATTTGTACCGCAGATGGAAATATGCTGCAAATTTAAAAATAATAAAAGGTCTCATTTATCCTGTTTCTCTCCCATTGATCTGCCTTAGTTAATGTCAACAATACTTGCTTTTAAAGCATCGACATGTCTGGTGGACCCCATCCCAAGCATTTAAAGATGTTCTCTTTGTTATCAACACCTTTGTACTTGATCGGGTTAATCTATCTCTATTGACTGGCTACAGGCCATTTAGTCAGCTGCAATTAAACTATTGCTTAAAAAGCGCACTCTTGATCCTGAGGTTGAATCCAAATACATACATAATTTAACCTATTTATTTGTAAAAAATGAAAAAGAAAGAAATCTTTGAACAACTTATTCCTCAAATGTAGAATAATGATTAGTATGAAGAATTCCCATTGATTTAGAGCCCACCATCACCTGCAGCTTTTTAGTATTTATCATGGGTGTTACTTTGAACTATTTAAAGTCATTTCATTTTCTACATTAGTAACACGTTTCCTACATACACTAAAAATAATGTTGATGTTCCACAGGGTTCTAAATTGGGAGTCATTCTGTTGACTGGTCGATATCATGAGGGAATATGATATCCATTTCCCTAATCCTAGCTGCCCTTCACTGGATTCTTGTTAAATTTAGGATATCATTTTAAAAGCATTCCACTCCATTTTACCATATCATCCCAACGGAGTTCTTTGCGTTCAAACTTAAGGCTAACTTGTGGTTCCCCTTAGAACCACAAGGCTTACTTGTGGTTCCGAGAGTTTCTAAATGGGAATCGGAGACTTCAGTAATCAGGCTCCTTTTTTTGGAGCTCCTGAGTTTGTGCATCAGCTCCCCACTGAATGCAGACACTGTCTCTGCCTTTAAGATTAGGCCACACTTTTATGAGGTTTATGTTGCTTTACATTGACTTCCAGTTCCACTGTGGAAAACGCTGCAGTCTCTTTCAACCAGAACTTTCCTTTTAATTCATAAAACAGTTTCCCAAAGTGGCCATCCTTTATCTGCTTTATTGGACCAAAATCAGAGGCATCCTTTCCCAATGTGATCCTGACCGAGTGGTCCAAACGTTTACTTTATGACATGGATAGGACTAATGTAATTCCATTTTAAATGGGTGTCCAAATGTATCAGATTTAAATGGAAGCTCAAAAATTCAAATTCAATTTTACATTCAACTAGGAGGACACTTCAAACACATATCATCTTCTGGGCAGCACGGTGGCTTAGTGGTTAGCACTGTTGCCTTGCAGCGAGAAGGTTCCCGGTTCAATTCCCGGCCCGGTGGGTCTTTCTGTGTGGAGTTTGCATGTTCTCCCCGTGCTTGCGTGGGTTTCCTCCGGGTACTCCGGCTTCCTCCCACAGTCCAAAAACATGCAGAGTAGGTTAATTGATCTTTCTAAATTCTCCCTAGGTGTGAATGTGAGTGTGATTGGTTGTTTGTATGTGGCCCTGGATAGACTGGCGACCTGTCCAGGGTGTACCCCTGCCTTTCGCCTGATATGCGTCGGGATAGGCTCCGACAGACCCCCGTGACCCGGAAACGGATAAAGCGGGTACAGATAATGGATGGATGGATATCATCTTCCCTTATTCATTTGAATCAGCTGTGTCGAAGCAGGGAAACATCTAAAAGCTTTAAGGACCTGGATTAAATAACACCTATCTGTCTCTCTCTCTCTCTCTCTCTATATATATATATATATATATATATATATATATATATATATATATATATATATATACATATATATATATATATAGTGCCATTAAAAAATGTAATTGTTCTGAATGTGTGATTAAAAAAAACAAAAAGAAATTAAACACAACAAAAAGCAGGGTCCCAAGAAACCAACTGCCAGAACTTTCAGATTTGCTTTTAACTTTTTCACAAACTTTTTCTATGACACATGATCAATCACCATCCATGTCCTCACAGACACACACACACACACACACACACACACACACACACACACACACACACACACACACACACACACACAGACAAACGCACACACACGCTCTCACATACAATAACACACACAAATACTAACACACATGCATGTATATACACACACACACACACACACACACACACACAAATACTAACACACATGTATGTACACACACACACACACACACACACACACACGGACGCACGCACACACACGCTCTTACACACACAATAACACACACAATAACACACACAAATACTAACACACATGCATGTACACACGCACACACACTAACACACACACACCTACATACACACACACACACACACACACACACACACACACACACACACACACACACACACACACAAAACAACACTCATCCCAGACAGGCACTAACTTCAACATTTACCTCTATATCATCTAATGGATCTGCTTTTTGTGATACTTTCTGTGTCAGAAGAGGGAGCTATAACCTTAATGATTTCACACTTCTTTCTTTCTTTCTTTCTTTCTTTCTTTCTTTCTTTCTTTCTTTCTTTCTTTCTTTCTTTCTTTCTTTCTAAACGACAAATAAAAAAAGTTAAAATAGAAAGAAAAACAGCTCAATGCTGCTTATCGCACATTAAACAAGGTAAAGAAATACTATGAAATAAGAATAAAGGGATTATGAGGCAGAAATGAATCAAAAAGGATGCAAAGGAATGAAATGTGAACTCTTTCATGACAATCTTAATTAATGCATCTTAATTTGCAGTTTACGCTTGATATATAAGATCTTCGCGGACTGCCTGAAGCCATGCACGTGTGTTTTATGACTACACAGCTGAATTATTGTTATAGCTTCAGACAACAGCTTATGTTTTCATGTTTCTGTGAGCCAGTGCTGGATACGTAAATTGATTCAGTTTAAAACCTGTTAAAATAGGTCCACAGACACTTTTAGAATATAATATGAGAAATCTAGCAGAGAACATTGTGGGTAACTATAGTTTGAATGTGACTGGACATTTGAGCATCACAAGTAAAATGCTGCCATCTACTGGCTCTTTGCTGTTATGAGCTGGTGCAGACCTTTGCAGACTCTTGGCTGGACTGTTTTCCCCTAAATTACACAATTTTCATGGAGTATTTCAATTATTTTGGTCCCTGGATTAAACCCTTTAATGCTCAGTGTTATAAACTGTCATAAAACTCTCAAAGCTCAAATATCACAAAAACAGGTGGTGTCTTATATGCAAGTCTGCGAGTGTGTTTATGTGCTTGTGGGTGCCTTTGTGGGTGTATGAGCATCACTGGCAGCACAGTTTGTTCCTTGGAGAGAATGAAAGTGTTGTGCAACAGTCTGTGAAATGATAAGTGGATTTAACAAGGACTATTAGAGGATGAGCCAGGTCAGGATAGGGTTATCAAAAGATATAAACACACGCTCGCACACACACACATATATACACTCCATCAACTGTGTTTGTTAAACATTAGCTGTGTTATTCTGGGTCACTTCAGTTGGCAGTTTCAGGAAGGTTAACTACTAGACACACACATGTATATACATATACAGCTGCCATGCTGAACATTCATAGTAGCCTCCACCCACCTTCATCTATCTCCTGCCACAACAGGTCTGCTCAGGTTCAAAGCCATGGGGACGTTTTGACTGCATTTTCCTGACAGCTGCCTCACGGTCAGAGTGTTGAATAATCATCACTGGGATTATTGGTTCATTTATGGCCTCTCAAATTTCCTATCCTTCTGCCAGATTGGTATCAAGATGACTTTTTCCTGGAACACATTGTAACAGAACGTCATTTCAGGATGGGGAGTAACATTATCAATAGATATATTGTTTTTCTGTGTAAATTAACTCTGCACCTGTGTTTTATTTGTTCAAGGCCAATTGTAAAAGCTTGCAAACTGCTCTATTTTTCCAATACAACTTTCGATTAAACTGCATTGACAGACCAAGTGATTTGAATCTCCTGCTTAGTTTTATTCCCCATACATGTAGCAACTATGCACATTCATTTAAGAGTTCCTATTATGTGAACTGTTTTCCAGATATCTGATATTGTTATTCAAAATTTCCATGATGTAATTTTTCTGTTTTTGATCCATTTTGTATTGCAAAATCAAGAGAAGTCCATGTCAGACTGAAGATCCTCTACTGAATGGTGCATTGCTGTGGCCGCCTTCAGGACAATTCGGGTTCCAAATGCACAGAATTCAAATGTGAAATTCATGAGTCTGGGGAATGTGAATTCAGTTAGATGGAGGACTGGTTGGATTAAGGTGAAATCAAAAACTGCAGGTGAATATCACTCTCACAAAACGGTTGTTGAGCTTGTTTTGGCTTTGGTCGGATTGGCTTACTGTCAAGAGTCACATCTGTCTATCAATGTTTCGCTGACTAAATTACAACAAGGTGCACAAGACAAAGCAATTCAACAAGTTTTGTATTTTGAGAGAAACTGTTACTGTGTTGTTTTCTGTTTTTTTCTTTAGTCACTGGATGTCGTTTAGCTTTATCAAGGTTTTTTTTTTCAAGGGTGTGCTGAACAAACCAGTCAGGGGAGTCAGGCTTGGCACCTTTTACTGCTGTGCTCTCAACAGACACGGTTATTCAAACAATTTTCCAAACTGGAGTAATATTTAGAGTTGCATGTTTCCTTAAGTGTGCCAGAAGTTATTCAACATTTAGAGATAATATGCAGATGATTTATATAAAACAATTATACTGGCTTTAATAAATAATTACCAGAGATGACTACTTAACATTTGTTTGATCATCTTTCAATAACCCCTAGAGCCAACTCTGTGGTGCACAATGAAGATAGGCTAATATTATCAACCGCACAGAATTAATTTCATGCTTTATATGGTCCTGTCTCGCAGTCATATCAGCTCTGTAACTGAGCAAATTATGAACATTTTCCAGCTCTTGTAAAGCTTAGCTGAAACCCATTAAAAGTGGGAAATGTGTGACTCTCAACCATAAATGAGAATGCAAGGACTTACAGCTATTATCCCACAGTATATTTGTCATCAAATAAATATATTCTGTTTCTCGGTTTTCTTACACATCTTCATTATCTTCTGTCTGTCTTCTGCAGCTGGAGTCCGAGGCAGTACTGGGAACCGGACGACAGAACGTTGAAATCTGGCACACTGGTCGAGGAAAAGCCCAGGACTCTGTTTCAAGTCTCTGCCGGAAGCAGAAACTTTGAAACATAAGCAATACCAGAGGGTCAAAGTTAAACCACATGCCATGATTCTTAGAAATGAGAAACAGTCACATTTATTGGTCAGGCCTCAGATGATTTCCTGTTTTTGCCTAAAATACACTAATGATCTTTAGATAAGTCTCAAAACAGTTACCAAATTGATTTCACATTTTCAAATCAAAATATATGATACAACCAATCAAAATTGGTAGGAAAAAAAAAATTAAAATTAAAAAAATGAAGTGCGATCATATTTTAACATGTACTGACGCCAGATTTAGAGGAAGAACTCTGCAATGTACTAATCATCTTTCCGTACAATAAACTAGAAACACACTAAGCTTGTATAAATAAAAACTTGAGTGATTTTTTTTCTATGGCATGTCAACTGACATTTTATCCTTAGTTTTGAATTACTTCCTCTCTATTCAGAATCAATTATTCATTGTAGTTTTATAGAACAATGAATCACAAGCTTAAACCGGTCCTGCTCCCTTTCCTGTTCCCTTTAGTGTAGTTTAGGTTTTTTTCTTATTCTGGTACATTCATTGCAATTAAATAATAGAGACTGAAGTGATAGACAATAAATAATGTCCCTATTCTCAGTAAATTTTAATGTGAGGAAGATAACTGCATTATCACATTCTCTGAGCTACAAGAATTACGTTTATTTTTATGTAGATGCTGAGACCATAGAAGAGGGATCCCAAACCCAGGTCCCAAAGGGCCGCTCACCTGTGGGTGATCTTAAATGGATTACTGTTAACATGTCCTAACATGTCAAGCTTGTTAATGATCCATTTATTTGAATCGGATGTGTTGGAGCAGAGAAGTAATTAAAACATGCAGCACATGGAAACAATTAAAAAGAAATTAAGAAATTGCCACAATTTTCCAAAGATTTTGCAGGCTAAACAGTTTTTTTTTAAAATGTTACTCAAAACTAAAGTAGTCAGATAAATGAGATACATTAAAGACAGCATTATTTTCCACTGAAACATTGTATATTACAAGAAAGTATAGTAGAGCACAAAAACCTCTTGCTCTGTCCTTAACTGACAGCATTTCCCAGAAAAGAAGAGACTGGACGTTTTTGTGTGTGAAACCCATTTTCACATTAGTTCATGTCTGGAGCAACCCCCTGGAAATGGGAAGCTCAATTTTTAAAGTCCAAAATAACCCAAAAAACACATTGTTTTATCGCTGGGAGGTGCTGTATTGAGCTGACCAACTCTTTCCTATCAGTTCTCCCAGCAACGCCTTCAACATGACCAGATCGATTATTCTGCTGCAGGTATGTCCTCCCAAAGTGCTTGACCCACTCCCATCCCTCAAAATTATGATTGAAAAAGCAAAAGTGACATTCAAGTTATTTGTCCACTAAACAGTACAAATCCTTATGCATGTAATAATTCGCAAAACAATTAAATCATTAAATGATAGAGCAATAAGCAAACCTGCTATGTCCAGTTGTCAGTCTTCTCCTGCACAATAAGTGTCTCATTCTTTCTGGCCTACAGGATCAGTTAAAAATAATCCTTATACATAGATGAAAAATTAGAAATTTTATGCACTTTTTGACTTGTTTGTCCCATGAGCCTCCCATAACCTTCCAGATAAGAGCTAGTTTCCTGTATTGTTGTGCCAGTTTCCCAAGCAAGCAGCCACAGGGTCCCAGACCACCCTGATAATTATTCTCCACTCACGCAACCAGGAAAACCAATTCAACTGTTTAAATAAGAAGTACGCTGCGCCTGTCTATAGAATTAATTACCCCTGAATATGGTTTTGTTTTGTTTTGTTTTGTTTTGTTTTGGATGCTCCTTATCCAGTTTTCACATCAGATTCTTTATTTAAAAAAAAGAAAAAGTTGGCCCATGCATTCTGTTGTCAGCTGTCTGTTATGAACGAAGTGCTGTGCTGAGGATAATGAGAGCCCTGTAGCTATAGTAAACACAGACAGACAGTAGCTGAACCAGAATCTCGATGGCAGTTATGGGACTTGGCCAAAACCCAAGCACATGTACACAAACTGCAAGAAAAGCAGTCTCAGAGTCATGAATGCTGTATATGCTGAAAAGCATGTGAAGTGTTACTTCCCTTCTCATAACACATGATGTTCTTATAGTAAGAAATGTTTAATCTTTCTCGTGTGCATCTATGCATGTTTTTCTTCTGCGTGGACAGCTAATGTTATCACAGGGTTTTACTTCTTGCATGTGTCCTGTGTTGGTACCAGGAGAAGCTGGGGTTGCATTGGAAGGAATTACCAGGAAATTAGTTCAGTGTCAGTGATTGTCAAAAAAGTTAAAATGTGGCTTGTGCAAACTCAACTTCCCCCACCATTTTGCATCAGTTTTAAAGATGATGTCATTGCCAAGCTCGACTGTCTTCATTCCTTAAAGCACCCAGTCTTTGGCAAGGTTAAACCGCGGTAGCACCTATCGTATCATCTTGTTCACATAGCGTAACTCACACCTTTGACCCCTCCAACTCTGGACTATAAACACCCATTTTCTCTTCCATTCACCCCTCCTCCCATGGCAGACCTTGACTCATGCACCCCAGGGGCCACCAAATGTGAAAAGGCTGACACTCCACCCCTCCATCTACTCACTCATGACCCTCTAAGACCACAACAGGAACCACATTCTTTCCTTTGTGGCCAGTGTTTCATCCTACTTCAGACCCAGAGCACCAGAAATAACCCGTTAGGAGTATTGTCTGGCAAAAATTGGCCTTTTGTTCAGGCTGTGCCACAAAATGCTGATAATGTAAACACAACATCGTTTTCTAAAGTGTTTCATCATGAAAATTCTGATACGCTGTATTCAGTAGGTATAAGAGGCACAAAAATACTCAAGGAGTATCAGCTGGTGCATCTTTCTGCTGCGACCAGAGGCCAAGCAGTTCCCTTGAAATTGAGATAATTGCATGCATACTGAACACACCTAGTTTCACGTTCTTTTTCTCTTTCGTTTCTCTCAGTTTGCACATTAATATAGCATTTCCCTCAGAGACGTGCAATAGATGTGATGCATTTGGCATAATAAAAGTGATGCCTTGCAGCCTTTGAAAAGGTCAGACGCACATGCAGCTGCTGCCCCTTGTTGACCCAGAGGCAGCAGCAGCCAGGCAGAGTGAGACAGGATCTGACAGGACAAGACAGTATGAGGTGTGGTATGTTTATCTTTCAGTAAGGTTTCCTTCATTACACACGCACTTCCTGCATCATAGATAACTCTTTGGAAATAGGGTAAACACTACCCTGTTTTAGCATTGTCTATTCATTTGCATGTGTGGGGATCTGCTCTTGTATATATTTTGCATGTTCATAGAAAAGAGGAAAAATTCACACTTTGAAAATTCGATTCTCACAAATGAGTTCTCAATAAAAGACCAATGTCAAAGCATTTATTTGAGAAGACATATTTGTATATATATATATATATATATATATATATATATATATATATATATATATATATAGAGAGAGAGAGAGAGAGAGAGAGAGAGAGAGAGAGAGAGAGCAGGGATGCACACCAGACAGCCCTGGCACTTGGGGACCCCCAGTTGTGGAAAAGCTAAAACGTCCCTCGACCCACCCTGCCAACACCCCCCCATCCCATCTCCTGCATCTCCAATTTTTTCCCTTTTCGCCATGTTAGTTTCTTTGTTTGTGAGTGAATGAGTGCATTAAAAAGAACCTGGGCTGTGAAAGGGTGGACATCCCAGCATGCACCAGCTTTCCATGTAAGATGTGTGTGTTTGTGTGTATGTATGGTGCGGGGGGGTGGAGGAGGGAGGCGTGTCAAAGGTAGACGGCCCGTCCCCAAGTGAGCCCGAGGCCTCCTTAGGAACCAGGTTGCCAGTGCGCACCTCGACACCAGGACCCCCAGCGACAAGTCTTTGTGGTTGGGTTCTGTCCTCCAAATGCAGATTTGGAGGACGGCCTTCTGCTATCTGACACCATCACTATGGAACCAACTTCCAATTTGAGGTTAAGGAAGCTAACACCACCTTCAAAACCAAACTTAAAACGTTTCTGTTTAGTAAAGCATATAGTTAGTACTTTAGTGTGTTAGGGCCAGTAGTCACAGCTGCAGCTGCAGGACCAGACTAGAGCAGCTGGTCTTCAACACAGCTTCATCCTAGATCTGCTGCTGTAGACCTACGCTGCAGGTGGACACCAACATGATCCACTGAATGGTGCCTCTCACCCCTTTTGCTCTCCTCTTCTTCTCTACCCTTTCTTATGCTGAATCCACAGTTATTAATTAGAAGTATGTTTGCAGGTGAGAGCTTCCAGAGCTGCATGCTGACCTGCAGTCACACCTTTTGACCATCCCAGTGCTTACCTGCATCTGTCTATATAGATGTCTCTGTTGGATATCTACTGACATCCAGACCTGTAGTCCCATCCTCTGACCTTGTCAGTGTCTGCTGTCTACACGTGTTTATATAGTCAACATGTGATGGAAAAAACACACAACAAAGAGCATTGTCTTGACTTATTCCAAAGGTTTGATGATCTCTAATGTTATGGTGACAGATGTTGCTCTGTCTGACCATTCTTGTGTTATCTTTGAGAGTTTAATTAATGTCAACAAAAGGTGCCAGGCAGAAATTATCAACAAATGGTACATAGGTGAATGTTTATTCAGATCTACTCCTCCTCACCCCTCCTCCACTCACCTTCAGCTAATGAGCTTGTGGATGAATTCAGTGGTAAAATTATTAGTATTATTGATACCATTGCTGTTACCAAGCTGAAGATGATGGCTGCTAAAATAAACCTCCATGGAGACATGCTGCATAGGTCAGAGCTGAAAAAAAGAGTGTCGAAAAAAGCTGAACGCAGGAGGCGGAAAATTAAATTACAGGTTCATTATAAAGAGAGACTGAGCATATATAATGTGGAGCTGAGGAATGCAAGGCAATTATATTTTTCTGATATCATTTCCAAAAACAACAGTAATGCACGCATTTTGTTCAGTAGTGTTGACAGGCGAACAATCCCCCGGAGTGAGTGGACCCTGAACTTCTCACCAAGCGCATCTGTAATGAGTTGGCCTCTTTCTTTACTGATAAAAATTTAGAAAATTAGACAGTCAGTCAGTGCTCCTATGCCAGATGCAAGATATGTGCCACCTCTGTCCAATGAATGAAACCATGACACAATTCTGTCCAGTCACTCATAAGAACCTGGATGACATCATACAGCACCTGAATTCCACCACTTGCTGCCTTGATACTCGACCAAAATGTTTTTTTTTTGTGTTGCACATTGTATGGCCTCAGAGCTTCTAGACATTGTAAATATGTCTCTGCTTTCAGGAATCTTTCTTCAGTGCCTAAAAACAGCTGTTATTAAGCCCCTTTAAAAAAAGAAGTATAGTCTAGACAGGTCACTTCTGAACAACAATAGGCCTGTATCAAACCTCCCCTTTCTTAGTAATATTATAGATAAAGCTGTTTTTCAACATCTGTTTAACCTCCTAACACTAAATTACTGTTTTGATGTCTCTCAGTCAGGTTTCCAGCCACATCACAGCACTGAGACAGCTCTAGTAAGGGTCCTTAATGACATTCACTCCAATACGGATAGTATCAATATTTCAGTCTTGGTCTTACTGGATGTCAGTGCTGCATTTGACAAGGTCGACCATAACATCTTAATAGACCAGACGAAGAACTGGTTGGGACTTTCTGGCACAGCACTTGCCTGGTCTAAAAGACAGTGACTATTTTGTGCTATTGGGTAACTAAAAATCGGAGCTAACAAATGTAATATGTGGAATTCCTCAAGGTTCAATCCTGGGGCCTCTGTTGTTTAACATCTATATGCTTCCACTCACTCAAATCATGAAAACAAGTGTTACTATAACTACGCAGATGACACATACATCTATATAACCATCTTGCCAGAGACTATAATCCAATTCAAACATTGACCAAATGCATTGATTAAATTAAACAGTGGATGTGCCAGAATGTTTTGAGTTAAATGAAGACAAAAAAGAAATAATAGTGTTTGGAGCCAAGGAAGAAAGATTAAACATCAGCACTCAGCTTCCAGTAGTAATGGTAAAATCCATTATGGGTTGGGGTGGTTCTGGATTCTGACCTGGATTTTAACAGCCACATTAAGACAATAGTGAAGTCAGCCTATTATCACCTAAAGAACATATTGAGTATTAAAGGACTGATGTCTCTGCAGGACTTATAAAAATTTGCCCACACTTTTATCTTTAGTAGTCTGGACTACTGTAACACTGTTCTTACAGCTCTCCCTGAAAGATCAATCAAACACCTGCAGTTAGTTCAGAACTCTCCTGCCTGAGTCCTCATTGAGCCCAAGAGAGTGGACCATGTAGCTCCAGGTCTTAAATATTTACACTGGATTCCTGTCTGTCACAGAATAGATTTTTTAAATCCTGCTGTTGGGTTGTAAATCTCTGAATGGTCTCGGGCCAAAATACATATTTGATCTCCTGGTCCATTATGAACCAACCAGAACCCTCAGGTCATCAGGGTCACGCCTACTTTCTGTACCCAGAGTTAGAACCAAACATGGTGAGGCAGCGTTCAGTTATTCACCTCACCTGTGGAACCAACTCCCAGGATGCATCAGGGCTGGTGAAACTCTCATTTACTTTAAGTCAAGGTTAAAAATCTTTTTTTATTTAATGCTGCATTTAAATAATCCACCATAGTGCACTACAGCCTTTCTTTATTGTATCTCATTTGTTTAATAATTTTTCACTTATGTCTGTCTGTCTTTAATTTCTGCTTTTAAACTCTTTTACTTTTTAATGCATTTTTTAATCTTTTTATGTAAAGCACTTTGAATTGTCTTGTACATGAAATGTGCTATACAAATAAGCTTGCCTCACCTATAGTCATCTCTGTAGTACAACAGCTTGCAATGTATTGGTCTTATGTGCATGGAACTTGTAGTTCTCCAGCTAACGGATAAGTAAGGATAACTGTGCTCTCTCAGTTCTTCGTTCTCTCTTTCCTGTCTCTCTTTTCCTGCTCTACCCGGCTGGCCTTCGGCAGGAAGGTCCCCCCTTATGATCCAGGTCCTGCTCAAGGTTTCTTCCCTCTTAAAGGGGAGTTTTTCCTTGCTGCTGTTTGCCTTAAGGTTTTTCTTGTGCTAGGGGAGTTTTTACCTGCCATTGTTTATGGAATAATTGTTCGAGGGTCATGTTGTGGGTCTCTGGAAAACACCTAAACACAATTTGTACTGTAAAAGATGCTATATAAAATTGAATTGAATTGAATTGAATTGAATTGAATTGAATTGAATTGAATTGAATTGAATTGAATTGAATTGAATTGAATTGAATTGAATTGAATTGAATTGAATTGAATTGTAAGCCATCAGATTTTTGACAGATCATCAGATGAAGTGCATTCACAGCCTCTGTTTCTATAGAAGTGGATTGGTTCATGTATATCTATAATAAAGTGGGCAAGTGTAATAACCAGAGATCACAGACTCTCCTTCTTTGTACATTTATTGATGTTGTTAAATTGTACAGACTTAAAAATGTAGCAGCTAACAGATGGAGATTCCTGTATACATTATTAATACATTTTTTTGCACACATACAAAGTAAAAATGACCTCAGTTTGTCTGTAGGGACCCTATCAGTGCTCTGTGCTACCATTATTAGTATTCTTGCTGCAAACATATATTCCATTATCACTCAAAACTGCTTCCATTCATGTTGTTTTGGTTCCTAGCAAAAGTTTACACCCTTTACCATCTAATAATAAATCTAGGGTTGATTTAACCCTGGAATGTTTCTTGTAAGTGAAGTGAGCCAAGGTTACACATCTGTTGGTGGTTTTCTGTCAGAAGTAACTGCAGCTAAACATTTGAAGAGAAGGTTCAGGCCTGCACACCAGCTTGGATGAATTTTAGCTTACTCCTTAAGACACAATAATTTAAACCTTGGGGCATTGGTGAGATTTCTCTCTTAAATGTCTTACTTCAAATCCTTTCAATACATCTTTGATTAAAATCTTGATGTCATCTGCTGCATTCATATTTTTTTTAACTCCAAATTAATGAATGGTGAGCCCTCATGGCCCCGACCAATATGCCAAAACCCTGATAACACCATCTTTCCCAGATGAGGCAAGGTTCTCAACCTGTAGGGAAGTATTTTTCTTTCTCCAAACATTCACACACCCATAGACAGACACACAAATTGACAACAACATTCTCAGAGTGTCAGAATTTCAATAAACCCTCACAAAATACTAAAAGTATCTGTTAATGGTTTCATTAACTGATACAGCTACCCTGCCATTGTCATTTGTTGGTCAACCACCCCTGTGACACAGTCTCTCTGTGAACATGAAGGACAGACATAAAAGCAGTTCCTGTCTTCTCAGCTAGACACTTGAAAACAAATAAGGGTACTTCCAAATGTTCAAAATGTTTCTTTGATCTCAAAGTGGCTAATTCAGAGGAATGGTGACCTTATCTAATTAAAAGAGCTCATTTTGACTTCGTCAAATAACATAAATCTTCTGAGGTCACAAGAAATACCAAGTAATTAAGCGAGTAAGTTACCAATGATTATAAAGCAAATCCCATCGGAATAATCATAGATAAATAAAAAAATATAGTAATAACGTAATAGTAATTACACTTTTTATCTAATTTAATAACCATCAGAGAAATTTAGTCTTCTTAACTGTGTTTCTCATGATTCACTATTAGCCTAACTGGGTTATTGTAACAGGGTTATGATGTTTGCTTGTGTCGAATCGGGTTGCCTGAGCGTGTGATGTTGGCTTCTATTGAACAGAAGCATTAGTGGTGACAAAAGAGTTGAGAAACATGCCGGGAGACAGATGGAAGGCAGAAACCTTACACCAGTCTGTGGCTGAGGAGGGTAGGATGTGTTTGAAAGGGTAAAAAATCAGAAGAGGTAGTCTGTAAGAAAGTGATTCAACCTGTTTACGTCCATTTCTTCTTTGTGTGCGCTGCATTTATGAAGAAATTTAGTCAGAGTTGGATTGATACGACTGAGTCACTGCTCGGTGACCGTTTTTAAGCCAACAATGTGCAGGGACTCACCCTTCAGGATCTTCACAAAAGAAGGAAGAGTGATATTTGCTTTGCATCTCTGATCACTCCCACTCATAAACCCACAATTTCCATGTCAACACTGAGTGCTTTTCCCTGTCTGACATTCTCTATTGCACAAACAGCTCAGTTAATCCAAAAGGCTTCATGCCAGTAAAAGATCGTATCCAGCAACAGAAACGCTCCTGTATGTACAAACACACATCCAGTAACTCTCTTACAGATAATAAAAACAATCACAGAATCTCTGATTACTGTCATTCGCCTGTGGATTCATTGTAGGAAAACTCAGAACCTCACAAATCAATACTTTCAACTCACCAGTATCTCAGATAATTACGAATAAAGTAATCTGTGTCAAAAGTTTACGGTTGTTGTGATGAACCCATAGATGATTATTCCTGGTTCACACGTTTCATCATGTTTCAGCTCAATGGTTATGGGCTAATTTGGCCTTTAAAAACATTATTCCCACCTGTTTTATGCATATTAACGCACACACATCTGCATATCAATTACTTACATTGCTTTAAACAGAAGTTAGAAAAAATCATGAATACTACTGGTGCATTTAGCTGCTAAAGAGACAGATATTTCCTGCTAACATCTCACCATTTGTGTTAGATCTGTAAATACACTGCTGTGATCAAGATGTGTCCTTAACAATGTGAAAAGGTGATAATGTGTCTGAGCCATTTGCTGGTTTAAAGTTACCTACATAGTTTTCTTTAATTAGATGCACTCAAGGAGTTGAGACATATAGCATCGGTAGACTGCAGTGTGGTTACCCTTGCTGCCTGTATCTTTACACCAAAGTAAAGTGCAGCTGAAGTGGCTCACAAACTTTTCGGATCACCTGCCATAACACTCATTCCAACGACTGGACTCCCTCCAAAACCATGATGCATGACAGGGGTGTTTGCCTCATGTCGAGAACACAGAAATCTTCTGAGTTGGAGGAAGCATTTATTAACTATTTTGATATAGATAAATTACGAATATGTAAAGATCAAAAAGAAGATCAGCTGTGTTTATGTGTCAACGTGTCTAAACAAAAAGTGCAGCCTACACACTGTTGTTAGACTTCCAGTCCAGTCTACTTTTCTTTCACTGTGCCACAGTTTTCAAAGTTGTGAGGTGGAGGGAGAGCAAGGCAGAAACAGGACATATGACATGGATTTAAAAGCACTTTGTGGTTGGTTTTGGCAGCTGGAAACACCACTACAGATTCTATGGTATGTACCAGGGGAGGATGAAATGGAGTGAAACAGAATGAAAGAATAGAAAGAAATTGGTTTGAATGAAACCTCTATTTCTTCTGCAAGGAGCCTTTCCAAGTCTATTCAGAGCTGTAGATGGCTCCACATGGGCTTGGACTAGTAAATATATTTGCTTTTCTTCCCAAGTGGAGAATGTTAGAGAGCAGGAAAGAAAGATCTAATTATTTCACTCCACAGAGATTAATAAATAAAGAGAGCAAATAGAGGGCTAGTTTTGTACACAGCGTTTCTGTGATGTTGAAACTGGATTTTCAAGGATCACACATTTTACTCATGAAGCTTCAGTGTAAAAAGTGAATCATTCAACGAGAGAAAGATGGAACGCATACCTGTGTACAGTATTTATGTTTAAAATCACCAACAAATTGAGGGGGGGAAAAATCAATCATACTACAACTTTGCTCACTTTGCGGGGTTCATCTTACCCTGGAAATATCTGATCCAGTGAGAAAGTTAAATTTGAATGGTACTGTTATTTTACCAACTCAGCTTTAATTAAAAACTTCCAGCCTTTTTATCAAATTATGGTGCATTTACTGTACCTTATAAGAGAGGTGTAACTCTTTTGTTCTTTCTTTTTTGCTTTGTTTTTAACAGCAACAGCGCATCAGTCTTTATATAAATAACTTCAGACAGAAATTAGTTAACAATGGTTTTGTTTTGTTGATTTTTTAGTCAGAAAATGTCAAATCCAAGTTGTGTTTTACCCTAGAATGCTGCATTGAATGTGGTGATGTTTTGCCTATACAAGCAACAATTCTTGTTAGTCTTTACAACCTTAAACAAGAGACAAAGAAGTAGACCAACAGCGAGTTCAGAGTTATAAGTCTGTATGTGACAGAGGAACTATAATATGATGTAGAACAACCTACTGGCCATTACCTTACTTCAGCATTCCCATCGGCAGTACTATTCTAACAACCTGGAACCAATTCAATAAATGACTCAACACAAAACAGATCTAAAAGTGGAGTCTTTACCAACTGTACAAGCTGTCCCCCAGATGAGAAAGATTGAAATACCTGAGAAAAAACTTAGTAATCAAGTATTTTTTTTTTTGTGAGTTAATTGTTTTGAAGTGTGAGCCTGGTTTGCTGTGTGTGCACTCAAACTGGGTAGTGCATGGTCTCTCATGTGATAATAATGGTCTTAAAAAATACATTTACGCTCATGCCACCCAATGAACCAGCTGCTTTGAACAGAGCTGTGAAAACACTGTGGATACACAGCTGTTGTACTTCATTCCTGTGGTGTTTTGCCTGAAACTGTGCCTGAAATTTGCCTGAAACTGTGCCTGAAATTTGCCTGAAACTGTGTCAATGAGGTCTATTTACCACTGAATTGTGCCTACAGAGGCCAGTTATGGATGTAAACAGAAAACAACCTTGTAGTCAGTGCAGTGTTGTATTTCTGAAGGTGTTCAGATTTTTCAATTAGATGGTGTAGCAAATCAAGTTGAGATCATTTTAACCACTCATAGTGCATTCACACTCGTTTCTAGTAATCCAATTGTAAGTGATGGAGCATCTGCAGGTGATGTTCCATACAGTTGATAATATTTCACATATTTATTTTAAACCTGGGCAGCACGGTGGCTTAGTGGTTAGCACTGTTGCCTCACAGCAAGAAGGTTCCCGGTTCAATTCCCGGCCCGGTGGGGCTTTCTGTGTGGAGTTTGCATGTTCTCCCCGTGCTTGCGTGGGTTCCCTCCGGGTACTCTGGCTTCCTCCCACGGTCCAAAAACATGCAGGGTAGGTTAATTGATCATTCTAAAAATTCTCCATAGGTGTGAATGTGAGTGTGATTGGTCGTTTGTATGTGGCCCTGGATAGACTGGCGACCTGTCCAGGGTGTACCCTTGCCTTTCGCCTGATATGCGTCGGGATAGGCTCCGACAGACCCCCGTGACCCGGAAACGGATACAGCGGGTATAGATAATGGATGGATGGATTTTAAACCTTATTTGTAACCTTCATTTAAGCAGGTGAGTCAATTCACAGTCATCACAGATATAACACCTCTGATAGCAAATTTTCATGTCAGAACCACTTTGAACATTTCAGAAAAATGCACACACTTCTTTAATGCTGTCAATGTTTAGTCTGCTTGTCTTTTGAAGTTAATATTCAATCATAATATATTGCATTGGTAATTATAAAAATAAATTTAATTTAAAAAAAAAAAGAAAAGTTTCCATGCACATTTTACCAAAATCCATTTCAATGTGTTTTTTTTTAACTTTGTGCAGTGACCTTGAGTGTCTAGAAAGGTGCCCATAAATAAAATGAATTATTATTATTATTATTATTATTAATTATCTTTCTTTTTAAGCATAATGCCAGTGCCATAAAAAAACATATATCTTCCAAAACGAAGAGGTGATTTTGTCACGCTATTATTATGACTGTGAATGTTTATGGCCATGACAGTCACAGTGAAAATTTGATTTTATGACAGCCTCCGTCCAGGGTTTTATTTGAGGTTTTCTTTCCTGTTTTAATTTGAAAAATTACTTAAATAAATGTCAATGTTAATTTAACTTCCTCCCTTTGTATGTTTTCCTCCCTTAATGATTACCTGTCTCACCCTCATTACTTCCCTTATGTCTAATTAGCCTGTTAGTCCCGGTGTATTTATAGCGCTGTGCTTCCCCTTGTCTCTTGTCATTTAATTTTCATTCATTCCACGTCTTCTATGCTTTTCCTCCACAAGCCATGCAGGTTTCCTCCGGGCTTGTTTTGTCACCTTGTTGCTCCACTATCATGTAAGGTTATCTACCTTTTTATGTAATTCTTTATCAAATTATATCAAATGAAGCCTCCCTCTTCTTTAAATCTACTCTGTTTATCCTGCATAGAAAATAAATATAAAATGGTTATGAATATATTGTCCTGCAAGAATCAACAAATGAGACATGGAATAGAGTAATAAAACTAAGATAAAAATCTTTTTGTCATATGCAAAAATGTTCATGCATAAACTGATGTGTGTCTTAGAAACGCCTCTCTGCGCCAGTTTGTGTGTTGGCCAGCTTCTGCTGCCTGCATGTGTTTTTTTGTTGTCTCCGTGTCTGGCAGTGGCACCAATAAATGAGCCGGTGACTTGTATCTCACGCCTCTTGCCAAAGCATGTTTTTCCTCTGGACTGTTTCCCTCTCTTGCTTTTGCCCCCACTCATTTTTTTTCCCAAGTTTCTTTTCTTCACGCTGTCCATGTTTTCTTCTTTCATGTCTTTGTTTGTTTACATGGACAAGGGATTGAAATCACAGACTCAGGAAGATGCAGCCAGCAATGAGGCCTTTCTCTCCCTTTCTTTGTCCTATGCTTCCCCTTTTTTTTCCCCTCACTGAAATGCAGGCGGTCAGCGTGCTTGGGGTTTCCAAACTAGCGTCTGTGTTGGGGGTCCCTGGAGAGCAACCCCGCCATAATAGCCGGGTGGAGTGGGCTGGCGAGCACAGGGGAGGGAAAACGAATAGCATGCTATGGGGCTTTCCAAACCCTAACTCCTTACAAGGCCTTTGTAGACTTCCTCATGCTGGCTTTTGCCTGTATTTACGTCTGCTGACAAATCATGTAACATGTGATGAGGGACAAAGATTGAAAAACAGTTTGTAGTCTGTAGTGGTTTTCTCACACTCCAAAGGGGAAAAAAAGTACTCTTGTCACAACGTACATTTGCAGAGGAGAAGTTGTTGAAACTTGGCTGTTTGTATAAATGCTGCATTCTTGGTTCAGTCCTTCTTGCAACTCTCCCCTATATTTCACAACTGATTCTCTCCTTTCCCTGTTTCCTCTTTACTCTGAAAGGATGTGTGCTCTAATCGTGCATTTGTACATTCAGAATATACTGTTTATGGGGCTCATTATTATCTTTTTTATTAAGTTTGAGCACAGTATTCTTAGTTTTCTTCTTCACTCTTCCTCTTAAAATGCTCCACTTCATCTGCATCTTTGCACTCAGATACTGAGTCCTGCACTTTTATTTGGGTGCTTCTCGTTGCAAACAGGCCCCAGATTGTTTTCAGACTGTCACATTTTGCTCTCAGACTGCTGCGAAACTGTCAAAAATACTACCAATGGATGGCCTCCTTGTGGCTGTGCTCATTTTATTTCACTTTTACTGGAAGGCAATCGCAGTTATAGTAATGTACCTCCATATATAAACATGCCATTGAGGTGACTGTGGTATGCTGAGGTCACATGCTTACACTTGTGTATATATGTTTTGTTCCTCATATGAGCCTGTAGATTTCCATGCAAAGAAGAAGATTATACAACTATAAGTCTTAACAGGAAGCTGATAAATAGAAGAACCAGTGACAGCTCTGCTTCCTCCTTACTGAATGGACACTGTTACCTAACCTTGGGAAGTAAGTGCCCCATGCTCCCAGCGGGAAGGATCAGACAACTCAGTGATGGAGTGCAGAAAAGGAGAAAAAGAAGAAAGAGACCCCCCATCTCTTTTCCCTCCTCCAGCATTCCTATAAACCCTTCATCTCACTGATTATGAGTGTATGTCAGAGGAAGGGAGGAGCAAGCAAAAAAACGAACCAGAACAAGTGGAAACATCCAGATCTCAGACAGGCGTGAAGCGCATCAACTGACTCACACAGTGTGCTACCCAAACAGTGACTGACTCCTACACAGGCGACTGCATTCTTTAATCGGTGAAAGGCATACACAGACTGTACACAAACAGGACAGAAGCAGGGCGCGCACTTGGAAAGCACACACTGAGCAAACACGGGAAGAGGCCTCTCTCTTTTGTCACAAACATGCAAACCTATAGGGAGGCAGACATAACAGACACAGGCCTCATCTGTGCTCACCCAGAGCTCCATTATCATTTCTGTCTTTCTGATTTACTCACATCTCTGTGATAGCACATGTGCACATTTTAAAGACTGTTTGCATTCAACTGCCCTGCAGCACTTTAGCACAATGGCTGTCTTCGTTTCTGTTTGTGTGCGTGAGTCTCGCAAATCGACGATGTGAGGGGAAGTGAAAACATAGTCTTTTAAAGAAAGTTAAAACACACCACAGGGCAAAGAAAAGGTGCAGACAGATGAAAGCGTTTAAACTGTAAGCCTCCCCTTTGTCACTTCCTGCGTTACAGGTGTAACCTTTTCCTCTCTTTAAAGCAGAGTTAATTTGGTTTAACCTTGACTTCTTTGCTTAGATGTAACCTAAGATGAGAGGTACAGTGAGTGCGACACAAGATGTACTGCTTCTACCCAGATAAAAGCAAGCTGCTGATGTATTACCAAGGGATTTTTTGAGCACTCTAATTTTCTTTCCAAGTTAGATCAAACAGTACTATCTGTGCCTATCCTTGACAGGGACCCACACCAAAGCAGCAACACAGGCTCACGCAGATTAATAATCTGTCAGTACTTGGTGGGAACCTGCATCACCGAAAACAGCCGCATCAACAATATTCTCTCCCACAGGATATGATGGCATTCCAGGATCCTGCCTGCTTCTCCTCCTTTCAGATTTTGTGAAATGAAATCAAAACATTCTAAAAACTGAATCCATTCCTCATTCCGATGGAGCTGGTTAATGAGTACTTTGCAGAATGCGCCGGTGAGAAGTCTTACACAGGAAGAAGAGCCAGAGTTCAAAAAAATGCACCTTATGTAATAAACTGTTGGATCTTGTACAATTCCGTTTTGTAAGATTTATTTCAAAAGTCTCTGACTCTTATATTAAAATTCTTTAATCATTTTATTAATGGGGTATGATAAAAAAAAAAGGACTAGTTTTTTTATTGATTTTTTTTTTTTTCTTTTTTTTTGCATATTGTACTTTTCTGCACCATTTCATATCAACTTTTATCTAAAAACCTTTATTTGAGCACCTGTCTCAAATTGTAAATCGTCATATGTAATGTGAGAACAATAGCACTGTCTCCAGTATGTAAAACATACCTGGATGATGTGCTACTTCTTTTACAGTGTCATACTATGTACTAACAGTAACTGTTGGACCGTGCAGTATGCAGTACGTACTACATACTGCATACTACACTATTTCAAAAACAGAGCCTGTCTGTTTTAACTGGCTGAGCCTTTGGTCATAAAATGGCAGTAAAATGGTGATATGATGCCACATTATCTTTTACAACAGCATAATTCCATACAGTGATATTCCTTAAGTAACTATTTTATATTTTTTGTTTTTTTTCCCCATACATGCAACAGTTTATGGACATATTTCACAGATCAGCTTTTGAGTCATGTCAGAAAAATCATGATTTTCTTTGGAGAAAAATGGATCAAAACCTACATTAAAGCAGATAGGTTTTTTTTCCAGGCAGATTTAGAAATTTAAATTTGTTGTAAAGGTTAGATTGCAAAATACCTGCTTAAGAATAAAGAAAACCACATGATTTAACGTTAAATCCAGGACTTACTTCTATGCTCCTTCACAGTCGGTCACTGGGTCACTTGTACCAGACACGTTGTCCTCCACTGCCTGAGGAATGCACATGTATAATTTGGGTTTCGAGAAACATAAATGGCAACATTTATTTTTTTGTATCCAGGTTATTGTTTAAATTGTCCCAAACTAGCCACTTATCCAGTAAAATGAATGAATGGTGGGAGCGTCTTAAGGAGGCATGCATTAGAGGCTGATTCATGTTTGTGTTTGAGAAAGAAAGAAAGAAAGAAAGAAAGAAAGAAAGAAAGAAAGAAAGAAAGAAAGAAAGAAAGAAAGAAAGAAAGAAAGAAAGAAAGAAAGAAAGAAAGAAAGAAAGAAAGAAAGAAAGAAAGAAAGAAAGAAAGAAATACAAACAACGTGTTTCTGGTTCAAAAGCCATGCCTGCTTTTAAATATAATTGCACCATTTGTGAACATTTTGCACGCAGAAAGAGCTAACATATTGAAATAAAGGGATCATTTTTGTGCATAATGTGACTTGTTTAGTAGTGAAAATACTTCCAAAATAACAAAAGTTTAAAAATAAATTATTTGGACCCTAGCAGATCTTAAATTAGGTTAAAATAAAATCCCAAAAAAGAACAACAACACATGTCAATATTATACTGGCCGTTACTTATTTAACAACAATTGTATAAAATAAGCCAAATAAGAGAAGATGTGTGGGGAAAAACTCAGAATACTGCGATTTACTAGTTTAAAGAAGCAATTGTTGCTGCCCCCAATCTGTGAAGGATTATAAAGCAATTTCCAAACAGTTTAGAGGCCCTGATTCCTCTGTAAGACACATAATTCACAAATTGAAATCATTTAAGACAGCGACCAGTCTTCCCTAGGGGTGGATGTTCCAGCAAGTTCACTCAAAACTGCAAGAACAACTTCAGCATTACATGTCAACTTTACAGGCCTTACTTAGCATGTTAAATGTTAAAGTTTATGACATTACAATTAGAAAAATGATGAAGGTCCAAAAACAAAACCTAAATGCTCTTAAAAGAAGACGGCAGTATGAGTGATGTGATTTGCACTTTGGACAGACGAGACCATAGTGTGATTTTTTTTTTTTTTTTTAATTTTTGCCATTATGTACAGCCCCGTGTTTGATAAAAACAAATCAGAAAAACTCCATAAAATGTACTCATTCACTCACTATGTTGTATCTACAGTGGCATAATCTGCCCACACAATCAAATATCCTGTGGTTGTGTTTGTTGAGATGCCAGAAACTCTCAATTGGTTTAAACAGTTACTTAATTTGAACCTAATTAGCGCTTTCGTGTTCATTTGTTGTCTGCCCACGAGCTAATGTCTGCAGTGATAACATCACAGACTGTTGCCTGCTCCTCTGCCCATGTTTACAGATCCAAATGAACAGCAGGCGCCTTTCCTGGACGCACCCACAGGATCCAGGCGAAGGGTGGCCGAGAAGATCTGCAGGATATCAGAGCAGATGTTTTCACTTTGACTGGGCAATCTACAAAACACACCTATATGTGACCAAAGTTCAAAGGTTCCAAGTTTTAAATCATTGGTAAATCTTTTTTTATCTGTGACTCATTTCATGAACACTGGTGGTATTGTCAATTTTAACCCCTGGAATGACTTTCAGATGAGTACATTTTTACTGCCTACTTTAATTCTACAGTTACAGATCCCCATGTCCTCAAACTCTCTTTGTATTGCCAATAATACAAATAGATGTAACAATTAGCAGCATTAAAATACACTGTTAAATTGCAAAAAAAAAAAAAGCTGACTTTTTGTTTCCACTAAAAGGCTTCTCTTTTGATTCTTTCATGCACTTTTTCATGCCCTCCTCTCCTTTAATCCTTACAGATGTTTTTTTTTTTTTTTCTTCTCTTGATTATGGAAGCAAAAGAGAGGCAGTGAAGCAAGGCACTGAACGATATATCCTTCAGATCAGTAGTAGGCGATTCCAGTCCTCAAGGGCAGCTGTTTTAGATGTTTCCCTGCTTTAACACACCTGATTCAAATTAATGGATCGTCATCAGCTTGTCATTAAGGTCTGCATGAGTCTGTTAAGGACACAGTCATTTGTATCAGGGTGTGGGAAACATCTGAAACATGCAGGGCAGCGGACCTTGAAGACTAAAATTGCCCAGACTTTCTTTAGATTTACGTGGTAAATTTGGGTCCTAAATTCTCGGGCAGTTGTCTTAATGATAAAGCAGCTAATACATGTAAACTATTTCACATTATTATAGCTAACATCTTGAAAACATGTACATCTAATGTTATTAAACTATTTGTATTTCCACACAAGCATGCAAGCTCAGTACAATAGTGTATTTAATACTTCCAGATTAACTCACAAATGCAATTAAACTAATGCTGTTTTCTTTCAAGTGGTAGTTGTACGACACGTAGACTGAAGCATTTGTCTACCTTTACACCACAGGTTAAAGGTAATCGTGCAAGCTGCAGTTGTGTTGCCACTTTTCTGACCTTTGAGGTATCTTTCTGATAGTTGGCCTTGAATAGTCCCTGATTTCGGTTTGATTACAGTTCAAGTGTCCTGAGTCAACCCTGTCTGCTTTGGTCACTCGCATTGCAGGCCGGAGCTGGAAAACAAACACCAGGGAGTCGAACTGACAGGGCAGAGGCCACTGACGACGCGGAGCATGATTTAATATCAAGAATTCTGCATAGCAGTGGTCGACATTTTTCATCTTTGGTATTACTTTAAGGATTCTACGCTGTGTAAAGCACTTTTAGAAGCACTTTTATTCTTCTTTGAACTGCACCACATACCTTTCTAAGCAAAAAAAAAAAAATGTACGTGTCATTGACAGCCCGACCAACGATATTTTCTTCACTGAACGGCTCTGTTCATTTTATACTAATTTTTCTTACAGCCTCTGGTTGTTATTTTCTGCAAATGGTCACCACCTGAAATTTCTAGCATGGATGTGATTTATCCTCGGATTCAACAAGGAAAAAAGCAATCCAAGCAGCACTGGTTAACCCTGATGTAACTGATGTGATGGATCCGCGAAGACCAGCCGCTGCAAAAACATGTCTATTTCAGTCCTCCATTGTTCACCATTTAGTCATCACTGTGTATACAGCAAGTCAATGGTCAGTCTCCTGTGTGTACTACCCTATTGCTTAAAAAAAGGAGCATATGTTTCCTCTCCCTCAGCATGCGTCCGTCCACTAAGTAAAAGGCCCTTCATCTCTCCTACATTCTCTAAATACACTGTCAGCTGCAGCACATGCAGAAAGGGAAATGTCTGGCCGGCATGGCAACACATTTCCAGAGTGGAATATGTGTTTGGCAGCATATTTGTTGTTGAATTCTCTTGTCGGTCTGTGGCCCTTTGGCACTCCTTTTTTTCTTGTAACTTCAGAGCTGGCAGCATTAGTCCTCTGAATGCCACAGAGCACACCAACACCAAACAATGTTACCATCTGCTTCCCATAAAGTCAGCAAGATTTACGTGCAGTGCAGTCTGGTTTTTGAGGGTTTATCTCGATCAAGTCATCAAACAGTCATTGTTCAGGTAATGCCATAGACTATCATTATCACTGTCTTCATCTTCACTATTAATCTCTTTCTGTCCAAAACCATCAATTACAATAACAAATGACGATCGTCCTTTATTTCTCCTTTGTCTAAGAACAAAGATAGGTTTCGAACGGTTAATGTCACAAATGTGCAAATCTGGGTTTCAAAGCTAAAACCCTTTGCAAAAGTAGAGCTCCTTATTGAATGTCCATTTGGATCTGAGTGATCAGCCCTGCATGACCCTATATAGATATAAAACAGACATGAAATAGTTTGATTGTTAGCCTAGAAATCTAAACGTATTTCTAGCTAATTCAAATTTATTTGCAGGTATGTCTAGCTACCATCCACTGGAACTTAATAAATATGCCCAAAGGTCTTGGGGAGCCAGTCAAGTCGGTCTATCGTTGTAGAGAGCCTCTGGGCGAGCTTAACACAATGATGACACAATGACGACAGAGCAGTGACGTAATCTAAATCTAAACAGTGCAGATGCAGCTGCAGCTGAGGATTAACTGCTGTTTGAATCGACTGTGGCATCAAATATGAAAGATTCTGATTTTCTTTTCTTTTTTTTTTTTTTTTTTGTAAATTGAGCAGAAGACGGCAGTCAAATCATTTCTTTGCAAGGTAGATGTGTTTTGCCGAAAATGCCACCCTGTTCATTGCTCTGATTGGTCATAGTGCTACCCAACTGCATGCAAAATAATATAGATAAGCAACTGTTGGTGCCGCCCCTTGGATGGGGAATTCCTATGGACCTTTACAGATCAATATACAGGGTCTGATCTATCCGGCTAGTTGATAATTGTCGTCCTGTTGATTGTGCTAACAAACTGCAGTCAAGATTTCTGGTTTTGCCAAGAAGGATTTAGCAGAAAAGCTGGCGGCGGCGACCTTCAACCCCAATCTGCGGCCGTTAAACGGTGCTAGCTGAAGGACAGACGGCCGGGAGCTCGCCAGCCAGCTGCTCCTGCTGCTGAGGAGGTGAAATGTATACACACTTTAACAAAGAAAAGTGTGCACAAGGACAAACGCTCTGTGAAAATGTTTGATTCTGCAGTTTTTTTTTTCCTTTTTTTTTTTTTTGATGATAAAAAGGAAGCAGCAGACCATTTTGGTTGTATATTTTCAAAATTCCTCTCATTCCTGCAAATTTTCCTGGCATCACTTACGGGGGAGGGCACAGCCTTCAGAGCAACCAGGCTGACAAAGTGTTGGGTTGCACTCTATCACCTCTGTGAGCAGAACCAGTCATTCATTGACACGTGACACTACTTGCCACCTGTCTCACTAGGTGTTCGCCAGTGTACTTGCAAGCACACATGTGGACAAAGACAAATGCACCTGTCCTGAAGAGGAATTATTTGCTTCACTGTCAGCACAAAATGTACCATTACAAGAGCAGGAGTTCTCAGTACTTTTCCTTTATGCAGAACAGCCAAACTGAGCCTACATGAGACTCCTCTTTTATCATAATTATTAATCTATCTAATACACAATTTATATCAGCCCTCATTCACACGGTACTATAGACCAGCCTGGAACATTGTGGCAACTCCCAATCAGGAAGAATAATTGGGTATTTGTTGACCGTTACTGGACCCTGAAAGGTGAAATTAGTCATATAAAAGTATACAGTGCTGTACATACCTCCCTTCAATAGGTCTGGCTGCTTACAGGTTGCCATGGTTGCATGTAGATTGCATGAAAGAAGCCAACATGTGTGCAAACAGTTGCCAGCAAATAAAATGGTCTGCAATAGGCCATTAACTGCTTACCCACCTGTAGCTTAGGTGGAGCATCATGTATGAGTATAATTTCTTGAGTACCTATAATACTAATCCTAATCCGTGAAGCAAGAGATCTGTGGTGGTGAGTGCTATCTGCTGTGGTGTAGTCCGCTGGGGGAGCAGCATCAGCGCCAGAAATGCAAGCAGAATCATTCAACTCAGTCAAAGAAGCAGGAACTTTTCAGTTGCCACTGTGTAACATTAAATCCACCAATTCATATCATATCTGTATATACTGCAGCCATAAATGTGGAAAACATTACTGCCATTTTGCACAACATCCAGACTGTACTAATTTTTGCTACGCCGTTTTTGCACCCCCACTAACATGCTTCCCGGTCAGTATTATGCAATTACTTTTCTTGTCCTGGTTAAGTTCCCACACTTAAATATATCTTGATGTTGTTGTTTTTGTGTATTAAAGAACAACCAAATTGTTATTTGTTGTACTTCTTGGTTCAGGTCAACTGTAAATAAAATGGGTAAGTACCCTTGGTTTTACTGATAAAAGGTTTTGTATATTATATATATATATATATATATATATATATATATATATATTTGCTTCTTCTAGGTGCAGAAAATACACATACTGGCAGATGATGTAATTCTGAATCATTTGTTGTTATATTGTGTATAAGTCACTTCTTTTGAGATATTATAAATTGGTTCTAAAAAAAAACAAACAAAAATAACATTATATGTACCTATTGATCATGTACAAAAAGAAGGTTGAATGACACAGCGCTTCAAATGTCCATGAGGAAGTGTTCTGGTAAAGCTAAGACGCAAGCATGATTCCACTCAGCCGGATGTAAACGTGAGATCACACCTTCAAGCTTGAATGAAAAATGTTGTTCTAAACTCCACTGAGATCCTCCAAGCAGACTTCAAGCCATTTTGCTGAAAGAGGATTTTTTTTTTCTATAAATGCAGCCAATGTTTTCTCACATGTAATCGAGGTCAAGCAGCCCATGGCGCTGTAAATTTGTCCAACGTGGCCTTTCCTGTCTCCCTCTCTCCAGTGTCTACATCTGCCAACTGCAACTACAATGTTCCCTATTTATAGCGCTTTTACCTCAGATATTAACTCTCTCTGCTGTTTAGCCTGCCAGTTCCTGTGAGAAAGGAAATATGTGTGTGTGTGTGTGTGTGTGTGTGTGTTTGTGTGTGTGTGTGCTTTACTGACCTTTGGGAGCAAAAAGCAACGACACTACTGTTGATAGCAACAGGATTTTATGCTTCCAGCCTTTTCTGTGAAGTTAAACAAGTGTGTCATGAGCTGAAGTCTGAGCCTTTTACACAGTATCTGCCTGGTTTTTTTATTTTTTATTTTCCAGCCTTCGATTTAAGGCATTTTCCTCCCATTAATCAACTAATTCCTCCTTTTAGAACATCCACTATTCAAGATGACACCCCAACTAGGAATAAAAAAGAAGAGCAAACGTAATCTGATAGCTGTCCTGGCCAGGTGACAGGGTTTTTGCGTATATAAACATATTCGATAGGGTATCTATTTCAGGGTCTTTGAATGGGTGTTCGTGCTGTACGTGTTTGGGTGTGTTTGTGAAAGCCAAAACCCGAGCTTTGAGATGGAGTTCACCTTCCTTCAAGGCCATGATCGAAGGAAAAGCCGCAAGTGGCTGTAACATCCTGTTGTGAACATAAACACCATTTCGCTGCCAGTGCTTTACTCCCTGTGTTGGAAAAACAATCTGTCCTATCACTTTATTTCAGCCGTCTGCCTCCCTGGTGGCCAATAATAATGATGACACAAACCCCTGGTGCAGCTTAAAGAGATAAGAGATCTATGGGGGTAAGTGTTATAAAGGTGGCAGGTGCTGTGAGTTTGTCTCAGCAGCTTGGACAGACATCAGAGACACGATAGGAAATCCCAAGGAGAAACAACCTTGCCCGGTCAATGAGTCTGTCTGTCTGTCTGCCTCGCAAGTCCTGAGATATTTTCTCCTGATGTCACGTTCTTCGGTCAATGCAAGGTTACTGGTCAGGAATATTCCAAGTGCAGTCTTCCAGCCAGTTCATTTGTGGCTCGTGGGCAGTGCTAAAGGAAAAACAAGTTTATCTCAACTCATTCTATTACTAACAGTCCAGAAAAAAATTAGGGTATGTAAGATGACAACGGAGCCCATGGCATACTAATTTCATCCATTTGGACTTCGAATTTGAATGGCACCTTCAATCCACTTTCAATAAATGAAACGATTCATAATCAAATATAATATGGATGTTAAAGACTAATTACTGATTTAATAATAGTTGAAGTGCACATTCAAATGTCACATGATATCCAATGACAAAAAACAAAAAAAAAACTCAGAACTCTGCTGATCTGCTGGTCCACTGCTGCCTTGAAAAGCTAGTTTGTTTTTGAGCAACTTCAGTATATCACTAACTAACCCTTTAAAAAACAGTTGTAGTCAGACATGAAACAAATATAATCTGCTATACAAGGAAAAAAGTATAGCTCCATATCTTCCTCCATAAATACTCAACACACTTAAAAAGCAGTGATTGTGTTTGTTCCTCTAACATTTGGGGTATTTTGTGCAAATATGTGGTCAGAAGGTGTTTAAAGTTTACGTGGAAAAAAAAGAAAAAAGTATTGCCATTTTGTCAGCAATAAACAGGGTTTCCAAAGGATGCTGTTTAAGCAAAACCATGGTTTTTAAGACCTCACTGAATCCACTGAGCAGCTTTTGGTGCCCCAACCAAATATTGAGTTAAAGACAAAAAACAAAGTGTCAGAGAGTACTTAAACACATAAACACACATTTTCAGGATAAAGGCCCTGCAGCATTCTCTACCATTAACCCTCCTGTGTTTGGCCATTTGATAAAGTATACAAATGTGCTGTCTGCATCACAACACACACATTTGAACTCCTCCTCGTGTCTGGATAATGTTGATTCCAAATATGCAGGTTTGCAGAAAAAAGTTCTCTTTTTGTACTGTGGAAATGTTTACATTTACCAAAAAATGTCATTTTGCTTGTAATGCCACCGTAAAAAAAAAAAGCCTCTAGCCAAGAATCTAGCCATAAAAGAAAGAATACTTGAAATGCATCTATGGACGGATACATGTTTAAGAGTGAGCTTTAATAAAATGGTTCTGAAATGTGATGCAGGATGTGGCTGTGGGGGAGTGGGTGCAGCTTCTAAAAGAGCATCTGGAAACTTTTCTGCTCATTTAGACTTGATCTGTCAAAGTGAAATCAGTCTTGCACAGGGAAAAAGAATAAAATCAAATGAAAACAAGCCACCGTGCCCCTGAAAGGATGAAATTAAACCAGACGCAAGTGCATGTTGTGAATTTATTTCACGTCCCATTCTGTTAAAAGAAAGACATTTAAAATCGTATTCCTTCACAAACAACTCATTAAAAAAAAAAAAAAGAAAGAAAAAAAAAACGTAGAAAAATACACACTGCTGTTAGAACTCAAAAGATGAGGTTCAGTGTTTAATTCAAATATAAAATTTGCATATCAATGTCTGTCTGAGAGGGTGGCTTTGAGTGAGGCAGGTTTCTTGAAGAGAGCTACAGAGCATACATCCAAAGGAAGGCACTTTTCATTTTGTGAACTCTTCATAAAGCTTATTGAGCCTAAATTAATACAAAAAAGGTATACAGGTGTGTGCACAAAAGATGAAGACAAAACACGAGGCTCTGAGAAGATGATTCTTTCTCCTCATTGCCAGCTCCTGTTTCACCGTATCCTCCAGTTTCTCTAAAAAGCAAACACGAGCTAAATATGTGAGAGCCGAGCTACTGCTACAGTACTACAAACCTCAGATCACCAGGTTGGAAAGACAGTGAAGGCTGGGAGATTTGTTTTTTTTAAGACTAACCCTCACTTTTCCTCTCCTGAGTTAAGTCAAATACCCCCCCCCCCCCCCCCCCCCATCCCACCCACACCCACCCAGAAAGCAACTAAGGACACTGCTTTTTCATTCAAACAGTAACTAAGGACACTGCTTTTCGATTCAAACAGTAAGAATGTTCAAGGCAAATGTGTCATTAAGAAGCCAGCCATCAATGACATACTCAAGTCTTTATCGTCTATCACTTTCCCAGTCCTTCCAGTAACTTTCCCTTTCAAATTATTATTTTTCTTGCAGCCCATCTTCGTAGTCACGCTTTAGTACAATCGAACATAGCTTTCTAAAACAGCACTGACACAGTCTTTTAAAATCTCCTAATTATGTTCAGTTTCTTTCAATCTGTTCCAGATCCAGCTCTCCCCCGAGCTGGAAAATGTCCCCCTGTGTCCCGCAATCGCCCTTCCATACAGAGCATTTACTGTCCACGATGCAACCCGGAGAGCCAGGCAGCGAGTCCACGCTGCAAGCAGAATCGCTATCCAGCTCCTCGTAGGACGAATCTTCTTCCTCGTCGTCTGCCGCCACGTCCTGGCGTGCCGCGAGGCTCCGCTCGGGCACAGCTGTGAAGTCCGACTTCGACTGACTGGCGGTCTCGCAGGAGGACGGGGGCAGCTTTGATGAGCATCTGTCAGAAGATGAGAATCCGGGGCAGCTCAAGCTCTGGAAGGTCTGACGTTTCTAAGCACAAGAGAGAAAAAAGCAAAACATGAATTTCGCTTTTTTGCGTCTCACCATCGTGCTTTTTCACATCCCGGCTTCACTCCTACGAGTCCATAAAAGCTAGAGTGCTTGACGGGGGTATTCGAGCTCAGCGTTTTCCAGTTTGAGCTTGGGTTTCTGCTTGGGCAACCAAAAGCTGGCTTTCCCTTTCATCGACTGCATGTGAACATGTAAACACACACAAGCCTCTAAAGAGCACACACAAAACTCCTAACCATCTGGCCTGTGGGAGAAAAACAGTAAGATTAGTTGGAAACCACAGAAGGTATCTTTTGTCAAACTGTCCTCTGGGCTTATTCAACCCTGGAAACCACTTTGAAACACATACCTCACCCAGCCCTGGACGTTACAGCACATTTCTTATTTAAGCAATTGTTGTACACTGTGGCTGTGATGTTTTTAGTGCGCTCCTGGGAGTGTCAGGTACGATCTGTATGTGAACAATGGGCTGTGTTTTTTGCTCTGAAACCCTGAACCTGAATGAGACTCGGTTTACTGAGAAGTTCTCTCCAAGACTGTTTGCATGCCCTCTTCCCACTCTGACTTCCTCTCTGCAACAAAGAAAGGCGGCCGTGCTGTGCAGCGAAGGGGTTAATGATCTGTGGAGTGCCCCCAGCAGCAGATGTTGGAGGCATGGAGGTGAATAGAGAGGAGGTTTTCTCTATAGAGCCTCGGCTTACATGATAGGCACCTCTTATGTTCCCTAGCATGTGTTGAGATACAGCTTTTGCTGCTACAATGAGCCGGGAGCCTCCCTGTCTTAAGACTTATTTTTGAGGCCTCACTTCTTCCCTTCTCTGATTTAGCACGTTGTAAAGAAAAAACCCCACCACAGGATTTTGACTTGCTCTCTTTTTTTTTGGATTAACTTTACATTTAAGTTGCTTCATCTGCAAACAGTCGGTGTGATCACGTGGGGAGTGGGAGGCCTTTTCTGTCGTTACCCCAGTGGAGTGGAAAAGGGGATTTCTCAGCCCTAGATCTCTGTGTTCAACCCCCAGTATTAACCCTCTACTAATTATCACAGCAAAGGAGGAGACGAAACCAAGAACGAAAGGAGGGTGGGGGGGGGGGGGGGGGGGGGGGGGGGGGGTGCAACCTCTCACAATATGCTTTCTATAAAATCCGCTGTGGCTGGCTGGGCTTTCGGTGGGCGTGTTGGTGGGATGGGAAAGAAGGGTTAGATTTCTGCTATATACCTAACTTTGCCAGATGAGTAACACCCATGCACACACACACACAAACTACAGCTACTTCACACATGGACTCCACCACCGTGCTGTCACATCTAACTTAACTAGTTTTACTTGAAAAAAAAAGTCAAATGCATATTTTAAAAAGCAGTCATCCCCCTTTGTCTGGCCACTAGAAACACACTTCCTTCAAATCTCTTTAGATAAACATAATAAATTAGACCCTTTGGCTTTTGATGACGTTTTTGGTGCAGTGCTCCTTCAAACATTTGATTACAGCTGTAAAATGCGACCGCATGTGACCACTTTAACGTGCTGCACCCACTTCTTTCTTCAATGGGGGCTCATTTTACTTTACATCACATAGTATAAAAAAAGGTATATAACATGCATGTGTAAAACATTTAGGCAGATCAGTTGAGAGAACTGTCGAGAACTGTGAATGTCCCATTCAAATCCCAGCAGGGTGTGGATTCTCATTTCATTACTGGGAACATAGAGAACGCATGGGTTGTGTGTGTGTGTGTGTGTGTGTGTGTGTGTGTTTGGGCGGGGGGGGGGGTTGTTGTCTGTTCAATGTGATTATCTACTAACTCTCTTGCACAGAACAACCCTGTCACCGTGGAGTTGTCAAAGCCTGAAAAAGTGCCATTCGGTGAGCCATTTAGATTTGCAGAGATCCAGATCAGAGCAGAATTATCCCCTGCCTCCCCCTCTTCATCGCCACCCAACTTCATTATTCTGAATTGGCTGTACCTCTGAAGTCGGTAACTACATAAAAGGCGCAATGCCAGTTTAAAAGTGGCACACCCTCCAGAACAGGGGACTGGAGTGGCGTCAAGTGGCTCACTCCACCTCTAAAACCAACTGCTATGAAGTGAGGTGTAAAGACATGTTTGAAAGTGCTTTTTGACCTGCATCCCTGCGGTATTTTGATGAACTCATGTCATAGACTTCATCCGTACAATAGGAAAGTATCCGGTTTGGCTTTAAGCCTGTGATGCTGCACCACCGTGATTGTAGGGTAACCCAGAAAGAACGTTTCAAGCACTGGCTCTAGAGAGGTCCTTACGTTATTTTCGTCAGCAGTCTGATATGCGCTTTGTGTGTGGAACATGACCGTTTTAATTTGGTTACCATGTTAACAGAATCGGCACGCCTGTGTGACATCCACCATCCATTAACTTTACAGCAAAGCTGATACTGAACAGTGGGCATTGCTTCAGGTGGTGCCTGCCCAGGTCAGTGAACCTCACTACTAAACTAAAACAAAGAAAGAAAAAAAAACCCTCTCTTACATCAGAACTCTAAAAAAAGAAAAATCCAGTCCAAGCAAATAAACCTTTTCTAAGGTTTAAGTTCAGTAAGAAACAGAGAGAGAGAGAGAGAAAACAAGACACTCTTAGAAAGACAACCAGAGAAGATGACAATAAATAATGTCTTATGTCTTAAACATCATCAGCAGGATAATAAAGAGATTTCAGGGAAATCGTGTTTTTAAAATGTGATTCTTCAATGAGAAGTGTAGCCTCCACAACCCATGAAACTAAGTGGCATTCTGGCACACAAGCATCAGCTGCACAACTGCAACCTCTAATGTAAAAAAGTTATCTACAACATGGGATCAAAAGGCAGCTGCTTTGGAAAAAGGCACAAGCACATGCCAAGAGATTAGGCAAATATCCTCCTGATAATTTGGGCAAACATCAAACAACACCCTGCTAAATGGCATTCCTGACGGTAAAATTACATATCTGCACACCTCTGCATCAATTATCTGTTTTATCTGTGTGCGTTTTATCTGTGCGTGAATGCCTTCGCATTGGTAGGCGTCTTTGTCTGGAATTCACTTCATCACGGAGAAAAGCATGACAGATGTGTGCAAACGCCTGCAGGTGAGATGAAAAAAAAAAAAAACATAAATATGTTCAGTTGGTAGCTGATGAAAAGGAGCAGATGATATGCTGCAAGACTCCTCACTAGTGATTTTTTTCCAGTCCAAGTATATGACAAGCTGCAACATGTCATTAAAACCTTGAGAGGAGACGCACCTCCAGACACCCACCTAGGTGTTCCCATATGTCTGCGGCGCTTCACACTCTGCTATGATCACCATGTCTGCCATCCCAGGAATGGAAAGAGATGTAGAGAGAGCAGGAGAAGAGAGCGGCAGCAGGAACTTGGGCCAGGGAGAAGATATTAATAGAGAGGGGTGAAAAGTTTGTGTGCCAGCTTCACTGCAGAAATAATACTCCCTTTCTTAATCCTGTCATTTCTCCCCAGGCTGCGCACGCATGCACAAACACACAAACACATTCAAGCATTTGCTCAACACACCCCCTTTTCCCACCTGCACTGCTTGCACGGCTAAACCAAAGACTTTCTCTGAATGCTTTTTGTCTGAATATACAACAAGCCAGTTTAAAGTTATCGAATGACCAGGCTGAACTCTCACAAGCCGTTTCCTGAAAACCAAAGCGTAAGCTGCGTCAACAATCATTCAGCAAGTGGCCTACAATCAAGAGATAACATTCCCCCTCCTGAAAGCTCGCTACGCCCACAGTTCTGAGGAAAAAACAATGCAGCGCCAAGGTAGGAAGGGCAGCCAAGCTTAAAAATGGGACAGTGAAGAGAAGAGGCAACTGATATAGACTGCTGACAGGGAGGATATTCAAGGAATTCTGGGGATGGCAGCACATAAATCCCTACAGTAGTCGGGTGATAGCCAATTAGCATGACATGCATCCCCAGAATTCACACCCAACATCATTGACGTGGTCGAGGAATCTAGAGGCCAAATTACACCATGTTCCACTGACAAAACACACTGGAGACTTGACACATTCCTTCACCCCTTGAACTGCAAGGACACCAAAAGTAAGTCAAACGCTCATCTTTCAGTACAATGCTCGTTGCACCGAGTATGGATTTTCTTTCGTCTTCGTTCTAGCTGAAATTTAGACTGGACTGCTCACCCACATGGCTATTAAACGGAGCAAGCGTGGAAGGTGAGAAAATAAAGTCAAACCTGCAAATCACCTCCCAACCCGGCCTGAAACAGGACTACAAAAGGGAACAAGGGGCCATTTCAGCTGAAGGTTTGGTATAACACAACCATACTACGTGGAGAAAAGTAAAAAATAGAGGAATTCTGACAACCAACACATGCAAAAACATACAAAAAAAAAAACACAAAAACATTACTGTTTTGCGGTTACGTTTATGTAAAACCAAGATTTTGAGGATTTTCTTGATTTTAAAAATGCATGAAATACTTTCCCAACAAGCACATACTAACTGATTTTGTCTCATAAATTAAGCCGTTGAAGACTAAAGACTAAACAACTTAAACCTTTTGATTTTAAATCTGAACAGCCTTGAATGAAACCAGGTGGCTCGTCAAAACACAAATGGACATAAAGCAATGGCAGCAGCGAAGAATATGTCTAAGAAATGTCTTTTAAACAACTAGCTGTTCAGTGAGAGGTGTGTGTGTGTGTGTGTGTGTGTGTGTGTGTGTGTGTGTGTGTGTGTGTGTGTGTGTGTGTGTGTGTGTGTCTGTGTAGCAAGGGCAAAGTAAGCAGCAACATTCAACAGCTTTTATATAATTTTCACATACTGCACGTTAAAATCCCATCAAATAATTACAACTTTCCATCAGAGCTGGATAAATGTCATCAGTTCCCAGCTTTGATGTCACTTCTTACGTTCTGTTGTTGCTAGGACAAACACAGGTTGTAACAAACCCTGCCTTTCCACATTAGTGCTTCCTTTTCCAGACAGTTTGCCAGCTAAGAGCTGTCCTTTTCTGCTGGCTCCCATTATTGACAAACCCCTTTCATAACCTCGAGCAACTCTCTGAACCTACAGCACCTGATTCTTAAACGTTTGGGGTTATCACATTTAGTGTGACAAATGCCTACCATGCCTGTTTAGGATTTCAAAAACCCAAGGAGGAGAAAAATTCACTAAAGAGAATCTCAGTTCTTTTGTAAAAAGGGCTCACTATTACTACAAGATTTGAGTTAATGTGGTTTTTTTATACGCCATATTTTTACACCATATGTTCTGTTTTCTTCCCTCAACCCTGACATTCATGAGGGTTAGAAAGTAAAATCTAATCTGAATCTTTACAGCAATGCTGGCTGCAATTATGCAAGTTCACAGAGATTTAAAAACAAAAAAAACCTGCCTGTTGAGACTCACATAAGAGAGCGACCCATAAAAGAGGTAACACAAGCAACGGTGAAACCGACTAGACGTGCATTTGTGTACTTGTGCGTAAATGTGCAATCAGAGTGCCTGATTTTCCCCTCTTAGCAGCTGGCATGACTAGAGGAAACATGCCTGCTAGGCTCCATTACCCAGGTCTTGTTGATCCAGCCTGGCTGAGTCCTGAGGGTGGCTGGCTGGGAACGCAACTGTTTTTGGAAAAGGAAGGGAGGGTAGACGGATAAACTGATGATACTTTCTAATAAGGGAACAGGAAACGCACAAATTCCCTTGACAGGATGTATTATGGAAGAAGGTTTTGGAGAATCCTATAGATGTGTTCAGGAAAACAAAGTTAAATCAGATATGGACTGTGTTTTAGGGTCTGAGTTGTTTAATTCAAAAACATCATTTTTAATCTATACATCCTTTAAACCTTAAAGAGCTTTTTAATTAAATAATACATTTGATGTGATGGGCCAGAGACTGTAAAAACATCAGAGCACTGCCAAGCATTAAAACAGCACATGTCATTAAAATACTTGTACCGTTCTATTTTAGGTTTGGCTTTGTCCTGCAGTCATTCATGCTCTGTCTGCTCTACTGCTTCCTCTGACCTTACTAAAGAACAAACAAACTCTTGACATAGCGAAGGCAATGTAGAGTCCCTTGTATCCACCTAACCCCAGAATTAATCACTTTTAGCTTCTTTAATTGTTTGATGGCAGACAGAAGGTAGGAGGAGACGTAGCGCTGTAGATGAGGGGTAGGAGCTGCAGGGCTGACACGGAAGAACTTGAGGAGCCAAACCTTCGGATGGCCTATTTACCCAACAGAGTTAATGAAATGATAACCTAAAGTAAGGCTTGCTGGAGCATAGCACTAGGCGGTGTGACCGAACACGAGGAATGTTTCTTCGGAGAGCACTGCTCCATGAGCTGAAGGGAGGAGGCCTGAGACCACTTAGCCCTGAAGCTTTGGACTCACAATCCAGAAAACCTTATTCAGCTTGATTGAATCCAGTCTCTAATCAGTCTGAGAGTGAAACCTAGTTATGTTTGAGGATCTCTTGATCTTCTCTTTCGACTAAGAACAAGAAGGACTTTTTGTGTGCGATAAGTTCATTTGGTCCAGTGTTTGCCCAAATGTAATAATGGACATTTTTCCGCATTAAATTAAGATTAGAAGCAAATTGATACAGACTTATGTTTAATCAGGACCAAAGTAACTTTAAAATCTGAAACTATTCAAGTTGACGTTATACAGATACAAATATGTGTAAGTTTGTGTGTTCTTGTCTGCATTTCCAGCTAACCTGAGTCATCTTTGCCAAGTCCAGGGAAGGGCGCTGCTCCTGGGCATCCTCTGGTCTCCTGCGCTTCATGCCAATCTTTTTGTCGTTCAGCACGCAGGGCTGGGACCTGCTCCGAGAGAGACACCCTTTCCCACCTGCTCCCTTTCCAGCTCGCCTCCCCAGCTCTGGGGTGGAGTCTGGGGAGCTGGACTCTGATGCCTCTTCCCCCTGTAGCTCTGTCAGGCTGATCTGCTCGTGGGAAAGAGAGAGGGGCCTGAGGAAGATTTGACCGTGAGAATGGTGGTGATGCTGCGAGGAAGGAGATGTCGGGGAGACGGGAGATGCTGTGAACTGAGGATGGGGAGGCAGTTGCTGGTTGAAGAACGGCAGGTCCAGGGTGCCATCTGAGGGGACGCTGGAGCGTGAGGGTAAGCTGAAGCTGGAGCTACGCTGCATGGTGGGAAAATGGCCTCCCGCTCCTCCTCGGACGCTTCCTCCACTGTGGCACCTGCGTTTCTCCACCGCTGTCCAGACCCGGGAACCTTGTGGCCTCCAAGACGAGCGGCAGCCGCTGAATTCATCAGACAATGACAGGGAGCGACACTGACGTTTGCTCGGGGGTGCTGCAGGAGCATGGCTGGTGGCTGTAGTGGTGTATTGTGCAGTGGTGGACGTCATGTGGGCGCCGCTGTTGCCCAGACTCAAATCTCTTATCAAGTTGGTGATAGCGGTGGCACTGCCTGGTTCCTTGGCCCACTGCTGGCTCCCAGACTCGGGAATCACATCCCAAAGGCTCTCCAGACTAGAATCAGTCTGAAATGAAGCTCTCTGCTGGATGGCACAGCTTTGCCCCAAGTCCAGCCATCTATCTGCCTCTGAAAAACACACACGGCACAAATTAACCAAGTAAGAAATGTATCTTTTGGTGCAACCAGAAAAACTACCATTATCTTAAAAAGAGCCTGAGAGACAAGAAGTTATATGAGGGAGGATTCTTCCTAGGGTAACTGCAATAGGGACTTACCAACGTCAAAGAAACAAACAGCTAATCATAAAATCTGATGGAAAATCATGAGCTTTGAGTTTGTTTAAATAACAAGTGATCAGCCTGGTTTTTTTTCTTTTTTAAAGAATGACAGTAAAACAGTCCGAAGGAACTGTTCGAAGCAGTGCTGGTCATGTGTGACTACTGAAAAACAAGCACAGCAGTCAGCAAGTCTCGCACGCACGCACGCACGCACGCACGCACGCACGCACGCACGCACGCACGCACGCACACAGTCTTCTTAGTGTCTTTTAAAAACTGATCATCACTTTCAGTGCATTTAAGGTTAACAATGTTTACTAAGCCTGAAAAAAGTTTTCATAAAGAATTTGGCAAAGGGAAGCTTATTTTAACACGCAGTTTATCACCTGACAGAATATGGCTCAACAAGGTCAGGGTGTTACACTTGTTTTTCACATAAGCAGCTAGAAGACAGATGAATCCTCAGCTCCAAGTTGCGATAAAGCTAAAATCTTAGGAATAGAAACAATTTCTATCACTACTTGCACAATTACAGACACAAAACTGAGGCTTTCTGTTGTTAGAATCCTACGTTTCAGATTAATCTGACCCAGAACCAAACAGACAAGTTAGTCTACTTAATGCTCTACATGGTGTCTATGAAGAATCCAGCAAACACAGAAACAACATTCCTGATCATTTAAAACTTGGACCTGCAAGAATCCTGCTTCCAAAAACAAAAAAATGCACTCAACAGTCAGCAAGTGAAACGTCTAAGATGCTTTTGAAAGCAAACAAGGCTTACATACGATCTGGCCATCAGCACAGAAGTCCATCACACAGATGCAGGAGCTAATACACCTACAGCAAAGTGCCGTAGCAGCTTCAGTTATCAAGCCAAGTGTTTTACTCTTGAAACTCCTCAAGCTTTTGTCAAAAAAATAAAAAAGGGCTGCCTCGCTGATCTGAATCCCATCTTCTTGGATGCCCGTCTGCAAGTTTGGCATGCTGTCTCGCACACTGGTACACGGAAATCGCTGTTTTGGGCGGACGAACAATGCATGGGGGCTACAGCGACGACCTAGCAGGAATGTTAGGAAAACAGCTCGACAAAAGGAGAATTGGATGAACTTCAAACAGACGCCCTTTGAAAGCAAGAGACAAAGTACTTACTGAACTAACAAGACCCGAAACGTGACGTTAATGTCAGGATTAATAGTGGTAAAAGTACGCCACGCTCATCCCAGTGACATCACCATGTTTCTTCCTAAAAAGAAAACGTTTATAGTGGCTGGTATATCATTTTTACACCAAAAGTGCAATACACTCACTAAAAAAAGCCATTTAAATCCCCTCACTTCCAACGGTAGCACGCTCAGACTGTTTCTCTACAGGGTACAGTTGCAGGCCTGTACAGGCCTGAGCACAACTCATTTAATGAAAATTAGCAACTTGAGTTCCTATCAATGCCGAACAGAGCTGTGACTGCTGCAGAATGCTGATAAAAACTATTTCATATTTGGTCTTGGGCACTAGATGACGGCAGCTGCTGGTGGGGTATTTGACCAATGTAAAAGGGGCTGGAGTGGGTGTTTGTTTCTACCGTAGTATGTCTTTTAACACAAGGGGTAATTGCTGAAACTGTAAAAGAGCTGAAGGGAAATTGTTGACATTGGCAACATCCTATTCAATTACAGTTCACTCCCATGAGAGTGCTGTGCAACGTCCTGTGGCGGCAGGTGCACCCTTATCATGAGAGGGGGGGGGGTGAGTGACAGATGGACGAACGGAGAAGTGAAAGACCTAACTTGACAGGGTGGATGAACAATGTAAAAAGGGCTCGAGTGGGACAGTCGTTTAGTCGTTTGGGGGCGAGGGGGTCACATACTTTGATGATTCAAATTATTGAGGCATTAAAGAGGCAACTCTATGCAAGTACATTTGCGGAGCTGCATGAGGCAGACAGATGGGCTTGATTTCTTATTTCACAGAATCAGCAAATGTTGAGGGAAATGATAAGGATAACTCACCGGCGGTTCCACAGGAGAAGAGGGTGGTCCCTCTGCTCATGTTGTGGAGCTCACTCTGTAAAAGGACAAGCAAACGCTCAGCAAGACCATGCATATTAAAGCAAAGGAACTTTAAAAGAACATCAGAAAATTACATAGTTATGGTTTTCAAAACCCATTCTTTCTGCGCAATTCTTATGCAAGCACCAATCAACTTGATGCCGGCTTGTTTTCATCAAATTTACTTTTTTTTTCCCTTCGTTATAGTTCTTCTTTTCAAACGCAGGCAGATGTTTTTAGAGATCAAGTTCTGAAAAATCCCAAGATGCCAACGGCAGAGCACCGAGTAATCATGAGAAGAACGACGGCACATACTCAGACGACTACCTACAACCAACAGAGCGTTTTACCGCCTCGGAGCCAGACGTTTCCCACAAGCGTTGCCGGAGGGAGAAAAAAAAAAAAAAACGTGTACGTTAGTCGTCATCAATAAAGTGGAAAATAATTACAAATTGAAGTGGCTCGTTCAGCCAAAATGACTTGACTCCATATTTACCCAAATCTGGCCAGTCACATAAATAAGTCAGTCACGGAGAAAAAAAAATAAATGACCGTATGAAGTTCCTGGATGGAGAATAATGGCTCTGTCTGAGACCTGAAACTGAAGCAGGACTGCATCTTGACCACACATGTTCTACCGTCTGGCCAATTGTGGCTCCGTGTGCCGTTTTGCATCCGAAGAGTTGGCTCAAAAAATAAATAAATCACACATCCAACACAAAACTAAACTAGTAACCATGGCTGGATTTTCTTTAAGACTTTGACATTACATCCACTGCGGTATCGCGTTAGATCATCATGTGATCACACATTGTTGTACAAACAGAAACTCTAACACGAATGCTACCAGAAGACAGACTGCCCAGTAAATAACTGTCCACTTTCAATAATGTAAACTACATCTTTAGACAAACATTTATTGCTCACCAAAACTGAGACGGCTTTGTACACTTTGAGTGTAGAATGGATCGAGGCTAAAAATGGCAGTTTCAAGTTCCCATTTCTGAGGTGCCACGAATGCAGCATAAACATCAGCCAGTGCAACTCGTCTAGCACCCATGGCAACGGGGTGTTGAGAAATGTCATCGTAGACTAAATGGTTGCTACCACGCTGAATGAAAACAATTATTGCAGGTTTGAAATCAAATTTGACTTGTGAAATAGTTAATAGTCTTTGTCACTGCGATTAATTCTTTCACTACCGTGCTAAACTAAACTTGGGCCTAAAACGTCTCACCCTACCCTTACCCTGTGATAAAAGTGAAGGATTAAACATTTCACTGATAATTTTTAGTCTGGCCAGCCACAATCATTCATAGTGGGGAATTTCCCTCAGGAATTGGGTTTGGTACTCCTCTCATTCACAGCGATACTTCCACTGGTACAGAACGTACCAAACCAACTGCAACCTGCCGGGGGTGGGCTTTATGTGACGACTCGTACAAGACCAGACTAATTTATTTACTTTGTGTGTGTTAAAGTGGAAAAAGAAGTAGGATGGCTGGCCATCTTTATATCCACCAGGGCAAATTCATATTTTGTCATCCTTTTTTTTTTTTTACATAACGAGTAAGGTTTATTTGAGTATATACAGTTGCCTTGTCACACCCATCTTTTAATCAGATATCTATGATCTCTATGTGCTCAGAGTTTAAGACAGACTGCTTTGAATCACCACTGCCGTTAGTACCACACCAAAAGAAAAAAATGTTTCTAAAATATAGCACATAGATTGCATAACAAAGCCTATTGTGTTGCAAAAGGATAGTGAATAACACTGCACAAAACCTGTAAACCTGTATACTCACACCGAGGTGCTTATTAACTGGTAGGAGTGAAAAGGCAGGTAGCTTAAACTATTGACGTCAGTCCAGCAGCCCTTTTGAATTCACACGAGTTGCTGATGAGATCTACAACAGCACAGACGATCTATTTGGGCTCCAAAAGTTTAAACAAAAAAAAAAAAAGAAGAGAGAATAAAATGGAGGCGTGGAAGGGAGGATGCAAGACTGGTTCAACAATTCCTACATTCTTCACAACAAAGAGATCTTGTGGTACATTTTAGTTTGCTGAATTAGTGTTACAGTTTTTGGAGATTCAAATTTTTATAGAGGCAGCGAGAAGCCGACTGGAGAAGTGAAAGCTACTCATTGTGTGTGGTGTGTAGCTGGAGCGTAGTGAGATAGAAAAAAACAAAACAAAAAAAACAATATGTAAATGGGTTGTACCTAGTGCTGAGAACTGAAACCAAAGAGTTTGCTTAAAAAAAATCAAAAATAAAATGTTCTCAGGAACATTTAGTGCACTAACAGTGTTTCACGTCATTAAAAATTGCACATTGCCAAGTGTAAAGGTGCAGTAAAAGAAAATATCAATAGAAACAACGCTTCCTTATGTTTCTCTTTTAAAACAGTTTGTTTGGGTTTAAGCTTTACCTTTCTACCAAAAATTATTATAATTCCTTCCAAGCGTGTTTAAAAAGTCTATTTTTAATCTTGTCAAGATGGTCATAGCTTGAATCCCCATAAGACAAGACCTGATGTAAGTGAAGAAGCAGTCTTCATACATGTACATTCATTTTAATGAACAAGCTACGAGATTTTATATTCTTAAATATAACACATTGTGTTACGCGTCTAATAATTAACATTAGTTAACGACAGGTTTGCTTTGTGTCCGACTAAAAAGTTTCTCTCACCAGCCGACTCTCGATGCTCTTGGACGTTACATCACTGACACGCTTCTTCTTTTCCAGTGTTTTTGAGAAAATGATCACCATGGTAACAAGCGGCTCTGCTCCCTGGTGTTCAGCTGCAGAAAAAGGCCATGAGCAGCCATTTTACCAGAGGGCGGACGGCAGATAGTGCATTTTGGCAAAGCAGATGATCAGCTGGCGGCCTTCCATCTGAGTAACTGTGCTGATGAAGGCGGTGGAGGTAGGAACGCGTCTCTCAATACGTCCGGTGATCCCTGGAAAAACACAAACATTAATCAATTAATTCCTGAAAAGAGAAACACTGCATCTGAAAGTAGAAGTGTCTTATTTCCATAAGCAGTTACAATCAAACGTAGGCTCGAGAGGCAGGTCCAGCTCCGCGGACTGCTTGAACAGATACGGAGCTGAAATAAACTTCAATAACACCAGATGAATATTTTACAGGAAAAACAGAACCCCCTTCCTTTCAAGTCCTTCACCTTAGTCCTGTTGTGTATGAATCTTCTCTGACCAAAAATAAGTACCCATAAGTTGTTAACGTCCACCTCAATTGTTCTAAAAACAGGCATTAAAGACATGAATTTTAGTTCACATATCTGCTCACCACTTGCTTGAAGAGTTGGTTAACAGGAGGATTAGTTTTACCAGCTAAAACACCAAAACAAAAACACACACAACAACTAAAGTGAAGGGCTGCGTATAGGCTACAGAATACTTCTCCATTCAATCTGCAACAGCCTGACAGTTAAACTTAAGCACAAAGTTATCAGTAAAGCTTCTGTTTTGATAAACAAAACATGCTGCTACATTGCTTCCTCATCCTTGTAAAAAAAAAAAAAAAGAAAAGAAAAGAAAGGAGCATTTCTTTCATCAACATAATGCACTGATGCACTGAACATTTGTTAATCTAAACGTGCTGAAACAGAAGGAAAACCTGTGCTCATCCAGGGAAAACAACAAACTTCACTCACTTCACATGACTACAGATGTGGCTGGGGAACATGAACAGAAGAGGAATATGCAGGGAGCTGCGGTTGCCTGCACCCGCATTTGGTAAAGAAGGACTGCAGCGCACAGAACCCTTCAAACCTGTGGACGGAGGTACAGGCTCGGCACACGGCCGGTGTTCTGCTCTGTTCTGTTCTGCTTTGCGGAAAGGATCCTGATTTAAACTAATCTCCCTCATCGATGAGCCACCAAGCCCACCGACATAATACAAATATGTATTTGGGATTCTTCCGGCCGTCTGTTGGCCAATGACAACTTTCCACTGTGCAGCAACACACGGGGCTAATGGATCCTGCAGGCCGGCTTTGTTATCCTGCCCCTGTAACATGTGGTTTCGTGTTAAGTACGGGTTGTTGCACTTAACATTGCTAGGGTGCACGGGTGTGTGCGCTGGTTATTGAAGTCGTTTTGTGAGGAAAATATAGTAAAAGAAAACATATGGCAGGATTGTTCACACAGGGACTAAATAAAAACATTTTTACTGTCGTCATGTCTTGTTACTTGACAATGTTATCTCTGTCCCTTCCCTCTTTTTCAGCCTCGTGATTACGTACATTATATATATAAATTTTATAAATATATACATTTTTCATGTAAATCTGCCGCGAACCAACTGCTACCATATGATTCCCATTATCTCCATTTATTCCAGAGTCAGTGGAGCACAACCGGGCCAATGCGGGGAAGAGAACCCGGTACTAGCTGTGGGAACGGGAAGAGCAGGAGATGTGCCATGTGATCAGTTTCACAGATGCTTTCCTGAGTCAGACCGTCAGTGACATTTGGATGGGGCAGTGTAGCAGTTTGCGTATGCGAATGTGTGCGTTAATCAGAACGGGAGTTAAGCAGCATGACTAATGTGTAAAGGTTGTTATAATGTTATGTTTGAACGCTTTGTGGAGGTGTGGCATGTTCCATCAGGGCTGAAACAGCACAAACAGTTCTTTTGTGTGTGTGTGTGTGTGTGTGTGTGTGTGTGTGCATACTGTCTGTTGATGCTAAGCTGCACTTGTGTGTCTTGACTGGCAAGCGAGGTCATGGGAGAGGGCAGACCAAGTGTGAATTCAACCCCGGGGCCGTGCTCACTTAATGAACCGACTTCAAATTATGGAGAAAGCAGAGGTTAATGGAGAGAAAGTGGTAGAGTACATGTGTGGGGTCTTTGCTGATATCTCCCTTTTTGTTTGTGGCACACTTCAGCCGTGATGACTCACTGTTGCTCTTAACACTGCTCTTGTAGTGTGTCCGGTGCAGTTTTATGAAACCAATCGTAATTTCACGAGGCTCGGTTGTACATCCTTCGCTGAAAATTTGGAAAGATTTAATGTTTTGTCTCAATATTTACATTCAGTGTTACAACGCACTGTTTTACTTTTGAGCTTGAGTTTCAAAACTTGATTACAGTACTGATTTGATTTATTGTCCTTTTTTTCTTTCTGAATCACGCTTTTAATTTGTGAAGTTTTAATGTCTCTGTAAAGAACGTTGAAATCACCTTGTTGTTTAATTGTGCTACACAAATAAACTTGCCCTGCCTTACAAAATGCTTTGTAGTTGTGAAATGATGCATGATACTACACCGTCCACTTCAGATTAGTGTGACTTTCTCAGGAAAGCTGTTTTTGTTTTTCCTGTTTGAAAACGGACCTTACATACAACTGATCAGGCCACAGTCACTGTGTTACTAATAATAAACATTTTTCATGTGCTGTCATAGAAAAAAGAGACCACGCTCTGTTAGTTTTAAGGTAAAAAAAAACTACTTACCAGGTCTAAAACAAGGTAAGAAGTGTGTAAAAGAACAAGCACACCATAACCGTCTCCACAGGAATTAAAACAGTAAGTAGCAACAAGGTGCTGCTTAACAACTGCTTGCAATTACCTGATTATTTGCAGCTCTGAGCACCTGGCAGTTAAAGTGTCTATGAACTCAATGGCAAGAAGGAAAGACATCAGCAATGGAGAGAAGAAACTGTTGCTGCTCATCAATTACAAGGCTGTTTTCTAAACAATTTGAAGATCATCATTTTACAGTGAAAAAGATTTACCAGAAAACACTTAATATACGTCCAACCTGCCCAGAAATGAATTGCGCCATAGGTTAGTATACATTTTGAAGTTTGTGAGAGTAAAACTGAAAAGCAGAAAAAAAAAAAAGAAGAAGAATTGCGGTTTATTAAAATTGTTGCCTAGACGCAAGCCTCTGGTAGTGTACCAACTTTTGTAAAGTTGTATCTGAACAAACCACAAGACTTCTACAACAGCGTCCTGTTAAGACCAACCAAGGAGACGACTTTGCTCGTTACCATGTTTGGTAAAAACCAGGAAATACATATCAGCACAAGCACGTCATAATCTAACTGTCAAATATAGTTTGGCACCCAGTAGTCACCAAGTCCACCATGGACTCCTTTGTACATCTTCATAGTCAAACATGAGACCATCCGTACCAGAACTATCCCAAACGCACCAGCAAATCCACGCTTAAACATGCTGCAACGATCCAGTCAAAGTTCAGACCTCATCATGCCTGAAATGCTGTGGAAGAGCCTCAAGAGATCGGCGCATAAACAAAAACCTGAACTAAAGCAGTAAAGAAGAAGTGGGGCAAAATTCCTTCACAATGATGAGAGAAGCTGATAACGTCAGACAGAAAGTGACTTTCTGGAGTTATTGCTGCTACAGGTGGTTCTAGAAATGACTGGATGGTGTGTGTGCACCTTTTTCGTATTTTGGTTTAGTTTTTGTTAAATAAATAAAGAAACTTTGCAAAATGGCATGTACTTGTTCATCTGAGATATTATTCACCTGACCTCACAACGTGGTAGGGCCCAAATCCTGAGATATAAAACCTGAACAAAAGGTGTGCTTTCATTTTTACTTGACTGCAATAAAGTCGATTGCCATATTGGGTTAAAAATCTAGCAGGAGCTCTCGTAAGACTTCTGCATGCTGGGTTTCAAACAGCAGCTCTTGGCTCACAATAGCCAGTGACTTGAGAGGGCACAAGAAAGGGCAGCTAAGATAATATGGCTCTTTGCCCGGTCTGTGATTTGTACAGGCACATGAATAGAAGCCTATTTGGGCCACCCCTAAAGTTCTGGGACGGGGCGCTTGGTGTCCATCACCAATTGGCTCTGGTTACTGCATACTTGCGCGGAGTGCGTCTGGTGTCAAGACTTTGATCAGTGGCTGTAGTTAGAAAAGAAATAAAAATAAAAGATTCATTTCACAATAATGAAAAGAGGGCCGGGTGATGGGTGGCAACCCTTGCACTTATCAAATCTTCATAAGACCTTATCAAAACAAGGCACAGGTAAACTTTTCCCACATTCTTTTCCTATACACACAATGCCTGAGATAATTGTTGAGATGTTTTTGTACTTGGGCCTTCATAAAAGTAAGAGCCATTCTTTTGTGAAAACTGTTAATGCAGGGTGAAAACACAGCCACCCCACTCTCAGATAATGTGCTTTAGGTTGTAAAAATGGTCTTTAGGGGGTCAGGACATACCACTGGCTCGTCTGGCTATCACCCTAGTACCCACCGGTGAAAAAACACTGGCTAAAAACACGCCGCCGTCACACCAATACGTCTTCACAACTGCACAAACAATGAAGTGCTCATTCAATGTTTGTTTTTTTTGTAGTGTTACTAGTAAAGGTCTGGTCTCCCTATTTTAGTGTTAGTAAAAGGTCTGGTCTCCTCTTACAGATTCCATTGGATGTTTCTCCAACTACAGTGACCACTAACATCTGCAGAAATACTGCCAGCTGTCACAGTTCCAAAGTAATATGCCATTGGCTGGACTTTTACTTTGAAAAGCCAGCAGTAACCCGCCTGGACAGATCTGCAATAAAAACACAAAAGCAATCCTGACACAAATTCTTGAGAGCTCCCATTTCAACCTGGGATTCCAGTTAATGCTTTCATTCATCTCACTGTTTAACTGGCATAAAGATACACTAACATGAGTTGCACATGAAAGTACACTTCCCTTTGCAGTGCTTCCCTTGTGGTCACACGCTGCTGCAGAACTGGGTGTGTAGCTTATTGACTGACATTACAAAATACATGAAAAGAAAAAGCCCCAAATGATATCCACAAAGTATTGTGACATTGTGTTAACTTTACTTACACTGGATGATTCACCACTCTTGCAATAAAAGAATGAATTTTAATTTTCAGTATAGCAAAGTGCACGTCCCTACGGTCAAATCAATGCTATTATAGGTAAGCCGCATGATATTTATTAACTGACTTGGTTTAGTCCTTCAGAACATAACTAAGAATGTGAAACATTTACATTTATTTGCCTGAAAGCAGAAAAATGCAACATTTATAACAATAATAATCTAACCACACTTTAAAGCTTTCGTGTTCATGTTTCTTTTTCTGTCCAGAAGCTCGTTATAATTTACTTTCGGATTTCTTTTAAGGATGCTCGATTTGACTCTAATGCCAACAACCCATTTTAAAAGGCCTGTTTACATATGTATTATATCTCCTTATCTTTTATCAACACTGTTGTCAGCGTTTGGGAACAGGGAAGACCAACTGCTCGAGTTTCAAAAGGAAAATGTTTTCCAATCCCTGCTTGTAAATGTTTTACACTGGTTAACAGGTCAGGACTCTTTTTGATCACATACCAGGCCACAGATCTGGACTTCAGACAGGTCAGCTTCAGACCCCATACCGACTATGGAGCCATGCTGTTGTAATATCAGCAAAATGTGGTTTGGCATTATCTTTATTAAACAAACAAAGTCTTTTCTGAGCATGCCATTCATCGTTAGTAACGATTTCACTGATTCTTGAACAGTTACAGCATGAAAGCACACCTGACCCATGCACACATCCATTTAAAAACTAGAGAAGCATTGATTTAAAATATTCTGGTCAAATTCTGATCTCCAAGTTTCTCAAAGGCCATTTGTGATTGTACCTGATTCCATTTTTTTTATTGCATTTTTAAAAAAATATATGTTTAAAACTGCAGAAACTGCTGGCTGTGTGTCCTGTCAAATGTTGGATCACATTGTTGTCCGTCCTATGACGTATTTCTTTTAAAAAGTAGGCACAAAAAGGTCTGTCAATACTCATTCATCAATACAATGGTGATTTTGACACCTTGATTACTGAGTAAAGAGATTTTGAAAAAAATTGAATATGACCAAATGTAGAGCAGGTTATAAACATCCCCAAACTCCTACCATCTTTATCTCTGGCCTTTCTCAAACCCAGTTCTATGATGTGTTTTGCTGTTGTCATTTCAAAACTAAGCATACATTTAAAATACATGTAAATAATATAAATGTTGTCTTTGCTCAAAGTTCAAGCCTCACATCTTTTTCAGACAAGGATATATGTACACAGGACCGGTGGTAAAGCAGAACTGTTTCCACAAACAGACTGGGTAGCCGTAGCAACCATACACAAACAGAGGTCGACAGTGACAACCGGTGATCTGAAAAGGCAGACGTCACCAATAGTCAAGACAAATGTCTGGGCAGCTCATCGTTTCCTTATCAGCAAGTGTGTTTGTGATAGAAAACTAGGCCAGTTTCTTGAGCTGCGCCACAGCGACACACAACCTACATACACACAACACACTTTCTATTCAGGCACTCTGAAATGGATTCAGGGTATGCCCTTTTGTGTCTCAGGCCAGGAGTTGGTTTACAGAAATATTTCAAACTTTTTCAGGCGTAGGATCAGGTGTTTTAATTGGAGTAAAATAAGGTATGGCGCCTCTTGCCCCCTGGAGTAGCCCTTGCATGCCTCGACTCTCCACACATCAGACAACCCACTAATTACGCTCGCCCCCCCTCCAAATCAATCCCTGCCATTCTGCCCAGGGTTTCCTCTATTATCCACAGGTGCCTCCTCTGTGCTCTGTTCTTTGCACTATAGCCCAAGCCCTAATCCATCAGGGATACATTACATGGGAGCCCGCGGAGCTGCAATCCCTTTCAATTGTTGAGCTCATAAAGGGGAACCACTCCTGCGCTGGAAAAGCAAATGATGCTATAAAAACTGTCACAACCAGTCAACCTATCAAGAATCCTTTCTGTGTTACATAACACCAAGCTGTGGCTGAGTTGTGAGTGCATCGATGGGCGGATGTCAGAATAAAGGCTACGCAGCATTCCACCAGTCCAGTCATTCGCACATGACGGGACACCGCTCACCTTATGAACCCATGGGACTTCTAAGTAAAGCGTGCAATATGGGCGTAAAACAATCAACATTGCACGTTTTCCATTTTGCAGAGCTAAACAGAAAGAAGGAGTTATCATCATGATGTTGTTAAAAATAAAATTGCTTTACATTTTTTCTGACTGCGAGCTTGGCATGTTAACTTTACGGGATCGTTGCAATACACCCCTTAGATCTCCACCTGTACTGTCTTGAAGTTACTTCTTGACATTGTAAGCTGATCTGCTGCCCACAAGTTAATGGGTTGCAAATCTTGTTACATGTCTGTGCTGTTGTTTGGAGTAACCTGCAGGTGCATGTAAAACCTGTTTGTAAAACATGCTGACTGAATCAACGCCAGCATTATTCAGGGGCCTACAGATAGGAGTTATTATACTTGTCGCCATGAAAATTGGTCGTCTTTGTGCAACCTGGATTGCTGGGTCACACTTGCTCTGTTATCAAGTCTAAGCTTGCACAAAGAGCCACTTTTAAAAAGACGTAATGCTTTGAGTGCCAGGAGCCAGTTGCACAAACACAACAAAAGTTTTGACACAGGGCTGAATTTCTCCATAGTTAAGGTTTCCAGAGAAACCCTTGAAAGGCTTCTTCAGCCACGGAAACCTTTTAAACATTACTGTATTGACAAAGATGCTGATAAAACTACAATTTCCGTTGCTTAATAATTTGTCTAGACTTTCTTTAATGCCCCACTTGATTTAATCTCAAAAATAGGCCAAAGAAACATACATCGTAGGAGAAAAGACTTGTAGAGTAATGAGTAATGACTGTTTTAGCCACAAAAAAAAAAGAAAAGAAAATCCCCCATCAAAAGGAAATGATACAACAAAATCTGAAAATATCCTTTAAGCTATTAAAGGCATGGAGACGATGAGAAACCCACGTCACACACCAAAATCACACTTTTTGAAAAAATATATATTTAATCGAAAATTATGCAACTATCTTCAGTTCTACTTTGGAAGTTTTTATTGCAAAGGTTTCATCAATTGTGAGGAAAACTTGACACTCATCTGAGTGGTTATACCATGGCTGCATTTCACCCGATAGGCCACTCTAAGTTTTGCTGGTTCTCACCATCTAGACTAAAATAAATGGGATCCTTTAGAACGTCACGTCTGTCAGAAAGTGTGGTCTAGCACAGGGGACAGTCAAATCGCTTGCCGTTTGAGTAGTCCGCAGTGATGTATCTACCCTCAGTAAGAGCGAGATAGAGCATATGTTTCATTAGGACAACTGTAGCTATTTTTCAACACATGGTTAATGAAAAATTTAAGTAAAACCCTGAAATGACAAGGCGCCCTACACCGTGGAAGGGAAGATGGGTGTGTATGTTATGTTGTAAGAGTGGAAAACATGATCTTAAAATGCACTAAATTAACCGTCTGCACCAAGCACCAAACCAAAGGTTTCGCTTCTCTTTTTCTCCGGAGGATGCAGTTGGGAGACCAGAACGAGTCCACAGAAAAGCCGACTGCACGCTGAATGATCCAGCCAGAAGTTACGCGATGCAATGCCTGACATTCTGAGGAAAAGCCAGTCCAAAGCAGCAGAGGAAAAATAAACAACAGAATGCAAAACGCTGTCATTCATAACAGGGGTGTAACAATAACACAAGGCAGCAAAAGACAAAACATTAGCATGCCTGGAATATGGGGTTTTTCGAGATGAATAGAGGTTATGCACATACGCCGCCCGGGAAGGCATTGGACGCTGGACATGCAAATGAACTAAAAGAAAATGAGACCAGGGACATGGACACACTCATTTGAGAGTCAAAAACCAACTCAGTCTCTCTCTTTCCAAACTCAAAATGATTTGTCACTATCAACACCTACAAGCACAATGGTGGGTTGTGGTGATGGGAGCATTTCTATTGCATCTCTGAACGCTTTTCATCTTCAGAGGCTGCTCTTGGGGGGGGGGGTTACTCTTCTGGTGTACGTGGGAATGCCTCATTTCTTTTCTTTTCTTTTCTCTTCTTTTCACCAGCAGATCTTTAGCCCAGGAGGCGACGTGATGCCAGACTTTCAAATCCACCATGTCAATAAAAAAGTAATACACAAAATAAAGAATGGCACTGAAACATGTATATAATTCAAGGAAAATAACACAAGACAAAACAGGTTTTGTCTGCGCAGCAGCAGCAGCGGTTATGGCGGCGGGTCACACAGAAGAAAGAGAGGTTTCTGATATAATAGAGTAACACAGAGGCACAGACAGGCATGGCTAACAATCCTTGTCTGGCAGCTTTGCATAATGCCACAGGCCAGAGAACGAGGCATGGAAAGAGTGCCACAGGGTAAAGGAAACAGACAAATAACAGCGTAAAAACATGCAAAATGGACGAGTGAAATATACATAAAAGACATAAAGCAAGGAGCTGAGTGGAGTGAAAGTGGCAGCATGTGCATCAGTGTGTGGACAGAGCGAGAGTTGTGCACACAGACAGTGAATGCACCAGTGGCTTGCTCAGCACGCAGTCACACAGCTGCCCACAGACAGAAAGGAGCTCTAATAGGCCCTTTTGCCTGCAGCACAAAGGCGTTGCAAATGTGTGCGTCTTAAGCGCACACTGGAGTGCAGAGCGATCCCCTTTAAAAGTCCACCGGCCTTAATTGCTCCCATAAATTAGGCTTCTAGCATGACCAAAACAAGCTTACAGTGTAACGGTGCCAGAGCTGTTGTTGAGTACAAGTGCAGCACATCAAGTTGGGCTTCATTAAAGTGACTGCCAGCAACTGTGGACAGAGATTTGGCTGATTAAGCCACTTGTAAGCACATAATTAATGCTTTAACAGCCCAGGATATTGAAAAATTCCATATAGTAGTATATTTTAGTTTCTTTATTAAGTCAATAATTACGTAAAAGTTATTCAAAAACACCTCTAACAGAAGCCGAATTATGTCAATTCATTTTAAAAGTTCAAACAAGAAAAGGTAAGGTTGTAAAATACATTGTTTGTCGTTTCCAAGACTTGGCTACTGGCATCAGCATAGAAACATTTTTCAACGGATTCATGGAGAGAAGAGAATCCATCAGTACGGTTACATGCACATCTAAAATCGAGCTACGGATTTAACTGGAGATCCAGAGAAATCCGAGCATACATGCGCGGGAAGAGCATCGAATTATTGAGAGAGGTGCGTTGGACCCTGTGACCATACGTGGCGCTACACGCCCTTTCGGGTTGATATTCTTCCGGTTAGTTAGGACAATTAGTAAACAAAGGTGGCAGATTTGAAGCAGACGTAGAAGGAGGACAACAACACGCCAAGATACGGACGCCAGCGATGCAGCGGCTCTGTACATTTCATACATACTGAGCCTCATCGTGTTGCAGCTAAGATACACAAACCTGTGTTGTTGTCATACCGTGACTGTTGTTATTCCCGCTTCCGCGGTCCCGTCACTTCCAGAAGGGGGAGGCCCGGGCCAGTCAATAGCTCGGCTGACCATACATGTGGGAGTAGCTCGATTTAGAACTGCATTCTCTGGGTCAAACAGCTCGATTTCAGGAACTCCAGTTCAGTTCGATACAGCCCGACTGAGGTGTATATATATGACTTTTAAAACTTCAATACCAGTCGGACTAAGGCGATCATTTGACCTTCTCTTAGCGCATGTAAACGTACCGACTGGCTACAGCATAAAAACAGGTTGCAGAGTCACATGGATGCTTGTTCACATCGAGTTGCGGCATTCCAAAAGTGGTTTATTTTGGAAATCAAAGTGAGATACAGTCATGCCGAGAAGGGAAAGGGCAAATGGGCAATGCCCAGAAGCTTCCCCAAAAGAACAACTAGTATTTGCAAGGAGCCCCTATCAACATCCCCTATGTAATTACACCCTAGACCTGGCATTCGATAAAATCTTTGCTTCACTCTGCTTCACATTCAAACTGAACTTTGAACTAACATTCACATGTGTGACAGTATTGCTTGAGCTGGATTCTTCTCTGAAATCAGTGACATTTCCTGTTTTGCTGAGCAAATTAGTCTTCTTTGTGAGTTAAGGACAATCGCTGCCATGGTGGCATCAAAATATATTTCCAGGTATTCTGAAACAGGGTGCCCTGGTACCACACCAGTTCTCTGTAGTATTGTGTTTGTGGTATCCACAAAGATCAGCCATCTGACTTGTCATTATAGGCAGTGCAAAGCAAGAGTACCAGCTCTTACTTCCTAACCCGCAACAGAAAGGAAACAACCTCTGACAAATATTTTGTTGGCATAGTGGTACACACAACTGGTGTTTAAGCTCACTGGCATTACTTGTGAACTGAGAGCACAATAAACGAGTATCATATGTTCTCAATTTATCAGTGTAGTTTCCGTTTCCACGTGTAACTACATAAATGTATATAGTATATGACCCTCGTATACACACGTGAGAGGTGCAACAAAGGGAATATTTTGATTGGACGCCAAAGATTCAGACATGTATATTTGAGAGTTAAATCTACTTTTGCAAAAAGCAAGAGAAGAAAAAGAAATCCGCTGGTGAACACGGTTAATTATGGGCAGCGTGAAGAGAGTAAAAGGAAACTATGTGGTGAAGACAGATGAGAGATATGCAGCCAAGCCTTATGGGCCAGAGGACTCAACTTCTACTCACAAGCTGTGGTGAGGAGTTGTGTCAATACATGCTGTAAGGCAACCACACTGCCTGTCTACATAGAGGTATTGTATCTGCAGTTTCAATTTCACTATAGTGAAATTCAGACTAAAGGAAGGCTGCTGTCTAAGGAGCGTGTGTGCACTCATACTACATCTTTTAAATCTAGTTATTAGGGAGACCGTTTAGAAACAACAGCAAACTGGCCAGATTTAACCCCAGTCATTAAAGTGGAGTCATTAATGAGATCCACAAGGAGTGCTGCACTCCATAAAGCTGCGCTTATTTTTGTTCTTAATCTAGTTTAAATACACCACACAGTCGGATCTCTCTCCCTTTACCTATAACAGAAATACAGCCGACTTTTCGTAACTGTTCGCACAAACTTCAGAGGAAACCCAAGTATGAACAATGTATACTTGAGATCAGTGAAACAAGAAACATAATTACACATGCCTACGCGCATCTGTAACGCGCGTGAGTCTCTCAACATATCCCACCTGGCCCCCAAGTTAAGCTCATCTCCAACAAAGGCAAAAGCTGTAAAAGAAGAAGACTCACAAAAGTTTGTCACCAGCAGCAGCAGCAGCAGCAGCAGCCGCAGCCAGTCTGGCGTCCTCAGTGCAGGACTGAGCAGGACTGCGAGCAGCAGAGAGCAGCGCGGCTGCACTCAGCCTTCAGCGTGGATCGTAACGATATCCGCGGACGCACGCACCGCACCAACGCAGGGGGGGGGCACGAGAGCAATATTGAGCTGCAGCAAAACCTCCGTGGACACGGAGACGACGGGTTAAAGTACAGCTGACATCTAATGGTGTAACCATTCATTTTAAGCAACAGCACTTTTTATCAACGTGTATCCACACACAGGGCGAAGTTTAATTGTACATAATATCCCGTCCCTCTCCTCTTGGTATGCCCCACTGCGGTCCTCCCTCAAGTGTTAACTCATGTGCTACTCATGTGCTTATTACTATACGCAGTTCATTGATGCTGGAAGAAAACAAGTGCGGAAGCCTGAGTAAAACAAAGGCTGCGACTTTTAAACTCAGTTTTGCCCATTCTTCATCTAAATCAGTGACGTAGCTAAAGTTTACTGGCCTAACTTACTCTTAAAGAGTGTGAAAGTGTCCCACCGGCTTCCACGTCCTGCCTTGGAAAAAGTCCCAGCTGCATGTTGGAGAAATTCAATTCAGTCCAATCCACAAAAATCCTATTAGGAGAACTTCAGACGTGTTTCCAGGGAGATGGAGGAAAAACATAAATATTTGCAGTATCACACTTGAGAGGTTAAAATTAAAGCATGGCATTTATTTTATTTATATATTTATTTTTTACTATAAAACCAGCCAGCGGGCCATGGCATCAAAAGTCTCGGAGGTTAACATTATGAGTGGAATAAAAGTGTAGCTCCCAACATGTGCCAACTCCAAAAGCTGTGAAAGTGCTGATGTTTGTGAATTTAATGTACAACCTGGTTCAGCCCACACACGCAAAAAAACAACTACGTTGTGTGTGACTACAACAAAACACGTCAGTTTTTAGATGCACATTTCAGAAATGCATGCTTTAAAAAAAAAACAAATCATAACTCATCAGCTCAGCATATATTGTGAGCATGGATTGTTACAAGAAGCATGACAGAAACTCAACTTTACCGTAGCGGGGAACTGGTGTGAAATCTCTTACACGAGAGCTATGGGACACTCGAAGATGTATGGAAATCTTATGACACTTTTACCATGACCTTGATGAGGTCATGGTAAAAGTGTCTATAAGACACATAAGACAGGGAGCCTGTGTGTTGACGTACATAAAGCAGAGAACAGTTCAGCAGAAGCTCAATGGAGGACATTTCACTTCATGGGAAAATCTCCCAGAATTGCATTCATAGGCAGAACCTGCACATCCAGGCAGGATATCCAGAGCCTTGTAACTTTCCAAGCAGTAATTCTTGTAAAGCTCAGATGTGTTTACTCAACAGCGTGCCTCAACACTCCTTAAAGGCTCCCATAGGGCCACAGGCCCATTCAGCTTTCAATTAGGATCCAGAGTTTGGCAGTTATTAATGATGCCATTGAGTATGGAAAAGACAGACAAGCATCTCCCCCACAGAAGTCACGGCCTCCTGTTTATTCATTATGTCAGACGTTCTTCATTACGGTCCTCGGGACCCCAAGCGCTGCTGGTTTCCAGCTTAGCCAATTAAGTTGGGGCTATTCTTTGTGTAGAATGAAAGATGAATGCCATTTGCTTCCTTGCAGGAAGGAACACTAGTTTATTTTCTGTTGTCCAGGACTCTCAAAGGGGTCATTACGAAGTCATTTTGAGGGGGAATAATAGGATTTATGGAATGTGGTAAACATTCAAGCTTCTTTTTTTCTTTTTATAGTTCACGATAACTGAATATATTTCTGTTTACTGACCTTATTATCACTAATCAAATCAAACAGAATCAATAACAAGCTGAGCAGCTGCCACAAACTGGCTCAGGAAAGATGTACTGAAATAATTTAAGATTATTGTAGACACACATTGTTTAAGAATCCACAGGAAATGTCAGTGATGACAGAAGACATTTTACCTTAAATATAATCTTATATCAGAAACACTGGCGAAAGGTGATGTCATGAATAGTATATTTGGCCAATACAAAACACAGCTCATTACAGCTGAACATAAAGTTGAGACAATGCAACGAAAACAGATTGATTCCAGGTCTCACTCAGTCGCTCACTAAGTCTTTCAAAATGAGGACTGTGGTCATGTATAAATGTCTTTTAGTACACAGATAAAATATGCTGTGTTCAACAGGAAATGGTTCAGCATTGATGGATTAAAAAAAAAGAAAAAAAAGAATCCACTTCGGGTGCAACCATCAATGCGCTCTCCTGAAGACGAGGGCCGTCACGCTGTTCCCAGTCTTCCCTCCAAACTGGAAACTGGGTGTAGGCAACTCCTGTACAAACTCAAATCCTGCGGGTCAACATGGAGAAAATGTTAGGATACAGGAAAACAAGTCAGGATACAGGAACTTTGTAAATTAGTAGTAGTCTGTCAACAGAGATGCCGAGATTCTTTTCTTGTGGATCAAGTATTTTAAAGGGTTTAGGAGCAGAACTGTGAGTCAGCAGCTATCCATCGACCATCTGTGCTGCTTCCTGGGGCCCAGTAAAGACAGCACGTCAGCGTGAAAGATGAGCTCTCGAGCCACTCTGGCCCCCTGCAGGTTCTCCACAGAGACTGCAGCTCAACAACCTGCCAGGTAACTGTTGGGACTGTGGAACTGGGTCTTTGTTTTCCTGAGAGTCACACAACTAAACTCTCTGGTAGAAAGCTTTTCCATGCCGGGTAGACGACTCTGAATTTGAAAGACGCACACCAGAGAAACAGCGTACTTGAAGTACTTGACCCTCTTTGCATGTCAGCTAATAACTGTTCACCGTAGAGTTTTACTGACAAACGACGCATCTTCCTCTTCACATAGAAATCTGTAAAGTTGTCTGTAGTCTTTTAACCCTATAATGTTGAATGCATCGCATGAATGTCCTGAACGAGACCTCTGTACCCCCCAACCCACCCCAAGTATTCATAATAAGTAAAATAATGTAAAAATTGTTAGAGAGATAATTTAACATGTTTTTTGATTTCAACATATAATAAACACTTACAAAGAATAACATTGTGTCAGGAATTAAAGGGTTACATGTATCTAGGTGTAGAAGTTTGCTCATTAGCTTGAAGACTATAGAATGAGTATCAAATTCTACAAAATAACACAGAGCACAAAGCATCAAAAGCAATTTGACAGAATTTGTTCCATAAAAATATTACCAGATGTGACATGCAATGTCATCTCACCTTCTCTGAATCTCTCAAACAGCTGCTCTTTTGTCCAGTTACAAGAAGTGATGGTGAAAAACCCATCGTCTTTTAGAGCCTCTTTTAACGCTTGGGCATACAGTTTTTTGCTCTCCTTGGCGTCGTCTGGATTTAAGCTTACTGCATCAAATGTTCCTTTATCGATACAGACATCAAACCCCTTGAGTTCCCCATGACAATTCAGGAAATCCATTTCCTGCAATAAAGAAAAAGCGAGCAATTAAAGTTTGTTAAATCAGAATTACCTCCTTGCATATGGGGCACAACCTAAAGCTGTGAGAGAATTCAATCATTTAGAAATACAATGTGTTTTACTTCACTCGATCAGTTTAATTTCAGTGTGATAAATTCCAACTCTTGACATGAAAGCAGTAAATCCTGCAGAAGTTTTTCTGCCCTGCGATTTCACAAGTAAAGGGACCTTTTTTTTTTTTTTTTTTTTTTTTTCCTGGACAGAGGATTCTGGACAGAGATCCAGACCTCTGGGGTGAATTCACCAGCCACATACTCATAAACCACGGGTCACAAAATGTCAGATTTATGGAGGAGGATCAGCAAGCGGTTCGCTGCATGCAGAAATGTGTGTGTTTAAAAACTGAAAAATACTGGGGAGATGCTGAAGCAGACTGTGACTAATGTTATTGGAGACAGGCTTGACACAGATTTAAACCTGCCCCTGACCTTTGAGAAAAAAAAAAAGAAAAAAAAAGTGTACTCTGATTATTTTGGCATTCACCAGAACTGTAGGACTGACCAATATGCCAACATTCCTCCTTCACATGCACACCACTGTGCTTCCCCTATCCAGCTAAGGTCAATATTGACTTTAATGGCAGCTCTTCTGCCTGAGCAAAGCACACACTTTCATAGCTGTGTGATGCATATAAGGAACAAGAGTACACACACGAGAGAAAACCCCACTCATCTGTAGTGTTATAGACCAGGAAGCATTTACAGCCTGGAGCTTATGTATGTGTGAGCACATGTGCGACACATCTTGCCAGTTCACTTTGCTTCGAGGCGGGTAAACTTCCATCAGATTCCGGGTCTCGCCATCCCGCTCTCCCAAAGAGTAAACACAGTAACGGCTCCTCTATCCTTCTTGGGGCCAAATTCACTGTAAGCTGAAAGCCATGTTGTATTAGTGGCACTTACGACTGAAGGTGGTTCATTCTGTATTGTTGTATGATATAGACTAGAAATACAGTGTGAACCTTAAAGGAAGTGAATCTTTGGGGGAAAAAAACCTCAAGCATAACAGAAGTCAACACTCGTGGCCTTACAGAGTTACAATGCGATGACCTGGGCAGAACCGTTACAGCGTGGCGTCTTAGTCATGTGTGAAGTTCTGAGATGCGTCTCTGATTATTCTGCTGCTGGCAGATCCAACCACAGCTCATTTTTACTTCGTGGCAACAATGTGAGGATTCCAACTTGAAAAAAAAACATCTCAAAAATATCCCAATCCTACTACAGTGAGGAAACTGAGGTGCTATTCGTTGTTTACACCAAATTGCCACATATGTTTGCTGCCAAAAAACTCAGTTTTGATCTCATCTGACCATAATGTGTATGAAAACCCCCAGAAACTTTAGCAACATGTAGGCACTTTCATTTCTGGTTGGTTGTGTTGAGATATGGAATTTTTTTAAAATTTGGCCAGTTCAGTGAGTTTGTGACTCACTGTGACTGTGTTTTCAGGACTTTCCAACAGTAATAAATAAATGGTTGAAATCATTATTTTAACCCAGTGAAACTGGAAATCATAGTTCACCACTTCCCAATCAAAGATGTGAACTAAGAACGTAAAATGTGACAGTAAATACTGCATATCTTAGTCATTTAAATCAGCCTTTTTTTAAGGGTGCCATAAACTGTGGTAACATTGGAAATTTTATTTGGTTTAAACACTGTTTTTTCTTTCAGTACATTTACTTAAATGAAAAGCTAAGATTTTTGTGAATATTTTGAGTAAAAGGTCAAGGAGATATGTAGACATGATTTTTTTAAGCCTCTTTTCCACCTATTTAGAAAGCATCAAAATTACATTTCTAGAAAATCCCACCTTCAATGATTATGCATTCCTTAATACAAGTCTAAGTGCTAGTCTGTGGTTTAAAAGACAATGATAAACCCACCTTTAAGGTGATATCAGTCAAGCCCTCTGCCTGCAGGACGCTTCTGGCCAACTCTACAGAGGCTGGAGAATAGTCTATACCAGTCAGATTCTTGTATCCGTGTTTAGCCTGGATATAAAAACAAAGAAAGAACAAGATTCTACAACAACTACAGAATAATTTGCTCCAATTTATTTGCTGAATTTAAGCAGAATCCAATAAAGCTTGATATGCACCGCATATGTACGGCTGCACGGCTCAGACCACCTAAATCGTGGACATGCATTTCACTTGGTGGTGTTTAAACAGATGGTACTTGTTCAGCATTTGAGGTTGAGATTTCTGAAGTTCTTAGTAAAGTACAATAAAGGTGAGTTAATACACTGAAAAATAGATCAGCTATGTGTGCCTCTACCAACAAAATTCCTTATTACACCTACTTATCCCCAGATTATGCCGTTTGTGGAATTTTTCCTTGATTTTGTTGAACTGGCTCTATTAAGAAAACTAAAGTGAAATGTGCAAATGTAATATTGTTCACACCAATTCAACTAAAAAGGCTCCGTTTCCAGTGCCGATGTCAAGAATGGCAGCATTTTCTGGGATTTTGGCCTTGTCCATCCATCTCAGCACACGGCTCATGCTTTCCTCACCAAACCTTATAGGAAAACAGAAATCCACAGACTTTATCGGCACAGAAGTCACGTTATCAGGGAACAACAACAGCGCTGAACAATGAAAATTCTGGGTCATTTTAGCCACGATTGTGCTGGTGCAACATCACTTCCTGTAAACAGCAGATTCAGTTTCATTTATACTGCTAATGCGTGTTATCTGCATAAATGTCTTAATTAGATTACAGTTTTATTTTGTTTTATATTCCTACCATATCTCACCAACATCTCCAATGTCTTTGAACGTCTCAAGTTCTTTCTGATATGCTTCTTCCCAGCTGCAGAGGACAACCATTGACAGTTAGTGTTGTACATACTGTAGCGCAAAGGTTAAACCACTGAATGAATGAAAATGAATGAATGAATGAATAAAATAATATCACGAGACTAGCATTATACAATGTTAATATCAAAGTATTAAAAAAATCTGTTTTTCTTGGACGTTACGATGACAAAATAACCTCTTGATTTTCATTAAAAAAACAAACTTTAATGATCACAAATATAAAACATATAATTATTTCAAAACCTACGTCGTAAGTCTGAGACTTTAACCCTAAAAGCTAACAATAACAGTTCAGGTTTCTTTGGCATTTCACATCACATGCTTTAACTGTCAAACTCCAAGTTACAAATGTATTGTTGTGCTACGTTAGAGAACAATCATTTACTAAGTGTCTTTGGTGGTTTTTAAGAACTCCGAGCAAAGTTTAAAGTCTCGCATCTGCTAGCTGTCATGCCGTCACTGATAGCCACGGAGCCCGGCGAGACAAGGCTTTAAGTTTACGGACACACTGAAACACTTACTATGCTTTGGTCCCGAGTTTCGAAGTTTCGAAATCATTATCTGAAAAACCGTCTTCCTCGGAGTCTAAGGTATTTTCACAATCATGCGAGGTTTCCCCACCGACGTCCATGCTGCAGTTGATTCTTCCCCGAGCAGCCTACATTTCCCGCGATGCATTGCGCGTGAGCGGCGCGTCTGCAACCGCGGGGGGCATTGGGATTGTTAGGGATGTTTCAATCATGGCGGCATCCATTTCAGGTTATACTTTTAGTTCTGTGTGTTATCACAGCGCTAACAGTAACTCCGATCATGTAAGTACTTACCCCGGATTCCTACACGGCGTCATGCAGCGGCTGCTAAAACGCCCGCAGTTCGGTAACGCGTGTCGTCCGTCGTGATTTCTTGTAGTTGGTGTTTTTCCCTGTAGCTGGACAGCTGGGTTCGGTCCCGTCTATCTACTGGCGGGTCTGCTCCGTTCCCACTGGAGCCGCACAAAAACGAAGGCAGGACTTCCCGTCCGAAAACGCCGCCACCCATCACAGCTACGAGTGTTAACTAGAGATGTGTTTTGTTTGCTGTGAAAATCTGTATGTACAAAAAGCTGTCGCATCGGCACGCGCAATGCAACTTGGAAACTTTGAATTCCAGGAAATAGCCGGTGCTTAGCCGCCTAGCATGTTAGCAAAGCTAACAGGTGAAGTGACTTCCGCGTGCAGGTCCGCAGTTATATCTATCTGTTACAGTTTAGACATGAATCATTTTAATTGTTATTGACATGGTAATGAAACCCCTCACTGTGGAACAGCATGGGTAAATAATTTAATGTTTTAGCGTTCTTACACTAGCTCATTAGCTCCGTCGAGTTTGCGTTTGTTTTCCTTTTACAGCTCGGACAGAGAAAGTCGTCATTTAGTCTCTGGTTTAGATACGAGCTCTGCCGCATTCCTGGTGGGTTCATTTGGTCTGATCTCTGGGCCATGCTGACAGAGGTCCGTGCTTAAGTTCACGTAGTTCGTCCAAAGTGTCTATGGCTGTCAGCTCCTTTTTTACAGACGTTACTAAACGTAAAGTTTTGACTTTGAGGAAGACGTAGTAGAAATCCACAGTGAATGATGAATCACTTCTTGTTTTTCAATATTTAGCTGTATGTATGTGTATATATATATGTATGTATGTACACGTGCGTGTTCCATGGATAACAACGTCATTGTCATTTAATGCTCACTAAAATGGAAATGTTAAGTACCTTCTGACAAACAGTGGGTAGCTCCTGTTCATTTAGTTGTTCATTGATTTGTAGTTTGAAGGACTTGTTGGCCTTCCCCGGTGTGGGTTTTAAGATGGACAAGGACTGTTGGACTGAACAGTCAGATTAGTGTAGGGGTCGTCGTCTTGTGGTGCAAAATGCTGCTGCACATCTTGAAACTTGAACATGGAAAAGAGAGCACAAGTGTGTCCATTTTAAAGTTATTTTTGAAACGGGTTTGCTCTTAAATCTTTAAATGGTCTTAACCTGCCCGACTTCTCTGTGCTGCCGCACTTACACTCCCCTTCCCGTTCACTCAGATCAGCTGATCAGCTGTTCCTGGATGTGCCAAGACACAGCACAAGCTCAATGGGAAGAACCTCCCAAATTATGGAATTGTTTGCAATTACGTATTTTGATTATGTCTTGTAATTTAATTCATTTTTACATATATTTTATTTATTTTACTCTTCTATAGTTTTTAATTCCTATTTTCAGTAGTTGCTGTTTATAAGGTACTTTTTATAAATAAAGAAGGCGTGGCTAATTCTTTAGAAAAAAAATTCAATTGACCCCTTGACTTTTTCTTACTGTTTTTATTATTTATTTTTTCCCTTAATCGTGGGTTTTTGAAAATGTGATGCATTTACACAGGAGGGCTTCCTATTAGGAGATGTCAGGCAAGAAGAGACTGTAAGCATCAGCGACGCACAGATCAGCAGTGCCGAATTCCTTCAAGTAGTAGGTGAGTGCGCACACAAACACGGCTTTTGTAAGATTTCAATGTCAGCAGTACATGTAACCTGTGATTAAATTAACCCTGTATCAACTGCTTTAAGTCACAGTTAAGAGAGTACGAGGTTCACAAATTAATTTTTCTCTTTGGAGAATATTTTGACATAACCAAGAGCAGCACAGGTGTAAATGACAGACAGTTATGCCTAATTTTTGTTTACCTGCTTGTCTTCGTCAATTGGTTTGTACTTTGAAACCTGAATCTCTCAACATCCTGACTTACTTGGACGCTGTGATGTATTACCACTGTTATTGCTAGTGTAAATGTTGTTACAATAGTATGACTGCTCTAAAAAGAGATTAAGTGTGTCAATTTGTGTAACTAAAACATTTCTGACTGTTTATTTCCAACAGAGATACACAACCACGATCCTTGTACACACTTGTTTAGGTAAGCTATGAGCTCTGTTATTACAAACTGTTGTCAATGTAGGTGGTGTCAGATGCCATTTTTCACCATTTATACCAGAGATATTGCTTTTAGAAAAAAATGAATGGTCTGCAATAATTTAAACCACAGTAAGCTTAAAAAACATTACAATCTTAAAAAAAGATTTACCTTGAAATGTTGTGGTATGGCATGTGCAGAACATTGTATGGTAGGTTGGAAAGGGGCATTATACAGAAAGTTTTGTCTTAATATAAGAAGAAAACATCCTGATGATATTTCGCAGTCATATTCTTCGTTTTAACAGCTATGTCAAAGTCCATTTTAAGACAGGCTGAATCAATTAGACATTGGACAGTAGATGGCTCCATCTGACAAGACTGTGCTGTTAGAGGAGGAGCAGGAACAACATGAATATGTTTCAACTTGTTTTTTTTTTTTGTTTGTTTGTTTGTTTTTTGTTTTTTTTTTCCCTCTCATCAGCTTTTATGACTACGCAGGTAAAGTCAATGAAGAAAATCTCAACAGTATTCTTAAAGATAGGCGGAAAGTGAGTCATTTTATTCTTCTTTTTCTTTTTATTAACCTCGTACTAAAGCTGAACTGAAATTAAAATGGTTTTCTTTCTAATGTATGTTTTACTTTAAAACTATGATTGAATTTTGCATCTTCAACTATTTGTTTGATAGTTTATGCGCGTGTTTTTCTTTGGTCGTGTAGAATGTAATCGGTTGGTACCGGTTTCGAAGGAACACACAGCAGCAGATGTCGTTCAGAGAGCAGATCATCCACAAACAGCTCACTCAGCTGCTTGGTGTGCCCGACCTCGTCTTCCTTCTTTTCAGCTTCATCTCTACTGCCAACAGCTCCACACATGCACTGGAGTACGTGCTCTTCAGACCCAACCGCAGGTGATAACAGCGCGTTGACCTGCGTGAATGCACACAAACCTGGTATCTTGTCACACTGTTGAGTGATCATCATGTTTCCGTTAATCTGCAGCACATATAAGGGGATATACTTGGGAATCAGAGAATGATTCTATGATTTCAGGCTTTGATATCCCGCTGCTCTCCTTGATAACGCTGACCTCATTCTTAGTCATTCTCCGATTTTTAAAGAAATATGTTCTGCTACAGCTCAACACACCATATCTGAGCTTGGCCGGACTACGGCGTACGCTAATGTCGTGGTCCAGTTTGAGCCGCCCTCCTTGCACTAGGTTTCTTCAGCACATTTACAAAACTTTTGCGACTGGATTATTTTTAATGACCCTTTAAACATCCTCCCAACAAATAGAATGAAAGTTTCCCTTCCAGCTTAATAGCTTTCATTCTCTACATATCGATTTTCCTGTAGAACGTTCATAAAAACGGCTGCAGTGTAACTGTAAATGATGAACAATGTCAATATAAAGATCTAAAAAGACAAATGATCTTAAACTTTTCATCTGGCATTTCTATTCCACATCTGACAAACTTACAACATACAAGTTTTTGATTTGAAAGTGTAATCATTATTTGTGAAATGTTCTTAGTGGGATTACAGTTTGTCATTTCAGTCTCTGAAAAATAATTATGCAGTATTTTGGTATGGTTACAATATTGTTGTCTTAAAATGTATTCTCTATAAGAGGCTAACTGGTCATATTTACCCAGTAGGTACAACCAGAGGATTACACTCACTATCCCAAACCTCGGGAACACGAGCCAACAGGAATACAAAGTCTCTTCAGTACCCAACACCTCACTCAACTATGCCAAGGTCATCAAAGAGCATGGGTATGTTTTGGGCCCCAAGTTTAGCGCTTAACTCATGTCATTACCAGTACGGCTGTCACGTGTATTCTGTTTCTGTGGTGTTGCAGCAGCCCACTGTTTTTCACCTAATGATATAGTACAGATTCACCTTGAGGACACAACTGCCACCCTGCATTCTTGTGCCTTAACTGTGTTAGTCTGTACATGTGTTGGCTTGTATTTCTGGGTCTTTGAGTCTAAACTTAGATTCACTGTTTCTGTAGTTGATCAGTGTCGGGTTTGACTAAACCCTTACAGTCTAGCTTTCTTTCCATTGTCTGAGATCATCCAGTTTTTAACTCGGGTTTTTCAAGTTTTCTTTTTTTTTTGCGACATTGAAATATGTTAGTCTTCTACATCAAAGCTAATTTAATTTGCACTTTAAACAACTTGGCAAGTTTAGTCCTTTAACAATTTTATTTTTATGGGAATCTCAGTCTTTATTAACACATTTCTAAATTTGCTTGTTTTCAAAATTTAATTGAAGTCTGTCTGTATTTGTAAATGTTTCTGCAGGGCTGAGTTTTTTGACAAAGACGGTGTTATGAAGGATATCCGAACAATATTCCAAGTCTACAGTGCACTACAAGATAAAGTCCAAGTAAGTTGATTACACTTATCCGTTTGATGCTGCATAAAACATGGATTTAAATTGTTTGGCCACCTGTTTTTTAACCTGCTTTTCTTTTTGGTAAATTTGTAGGCTGTGTGTGTGGAGGTAGAACAAAGTGAGCGAGTTAAAGAGAAAATCCAAGAGGATGTGAACAAACTCAAACAACAAATTGCTCTCAGGAAGCACAGGACTGCAGCAGAGGAAAGAAGTATGTACCTCATTGGAATTCTGTAAATATGAATTCCCATTAGTTTTCAAATATGTGCTGGTTTGGTTTAGATAGTTGTTGCTTCTTAAGGCAGTTTACTTATGAACTAAGTAAAAACAAAACAAAAAAAAAGCATTATTGTGACCTCCTTTTTAAATGTTTCAGGAATGATTGATTGTACAAATATATTTTAGAAAGCATAAGCATGTTTTACTCTACAGAATTGACCACTTACATCTTTTTTTGTTGGACAGGGCTCCGTGAAGTCCAAAATGCAGACTCTCATTCCACTCCAGAGGAGAACACTAAAACATCTGAGGCTTCACCTCTATCCAGGATACCTTTCCGCACACCCTCAGCTCCAGAGCGGCCCAGTACCTCACCAAACCCACCATCTTACACTGACCTCTTATCCCAAGATGACAGTCTGCTGTCGTCTTCTTCCCCACCCACCAGTGCTGCTCTTTTGCCCCGACCTCAAGCTGTGGGCTCTCCGGGACACCCTACCCCTGTCCCACTGGGGACAGGCCTGGGTCTAGGCCTTGGGCTGGGCCTTGGCACCAGTTCGACTCCTAATCCCATTAGCACTCCCAGCACTCCATACCTTGGAAATGGTGATGGATCAAGCTCTGACTCGTTAGACAGACAAGCTGCAGGACAGGAGGATGACGACGACGATGATGATGACCACGAAGAGGATGATGATGATGAAGAGGAAGAAGATGACAGTAGTGAATATGAGAACTTAGTGAGTGAAGGTCCTCATCTGCCAATTGTTTCTGCCAGTGCTTTAGCTCAAGGCCGACCAGCTGCCCTCAGCCCTGATGGGGATGCTCATGGCTCACAAACCACATAGAAGAGTGTCGCAGGACATGTGAGGGACACAAACAAATGACACACACCTTGAGAGGTGGGCATCTGAAGCAATCAAAGATAAGCAAATGTGACAAAAGAAGTGCCAGTCCTGAAAGTGAAAGGCATGCACAAGTGGTGTCCCACTGTGTATTATTCTTGTTGTCTTAGTATAATCTCCATTTTAAGGGGAAACTTGACAGGCTTTGCAGTTGCACCTCACTAGGGGAGAAAAAAATTCTTTTTTTTTTTTTTTTTTGTTTTTGTTTGGAATGAGGGCCTTCAAGGTACTAAAGTGTGGATCTGTCAGGTTTCAGGGTCAGAAGTGGATTATACAATGCAGTTTATGCCAGCTGGTTGGCAAACTGGCTTTATAAAAAAAAAACAAAAAAAAAAACAGACCCACACTTTTTGTATGTTTTGTCTGCATCTTTTTGTGTCACATTTGCATCACCAACTTTAAGTATCATTTCTTGCATTATCTCTTGCACTTTTTTTTGTTCCTTTTAAGCAATCCCTCTAAGAAAGCAAAGGGAAATTATTCTGCACCCTTCAAACAATTTTAAACACAGTGGACAAGTGGTTGATTACTTTTTTTTTTTTAATTTGATGAATGAGAGAAACTTATATATATATATGTGTAACTATAAATACTTGTCAATGCATACTTCTCCTTTGATTTTGGACTTGGTGTTCCACAGTCTGACTAATCATACAGTTACATATTTAAATTATGAGAAATAGATTTCATGAAAATTTATTCTGCCACTTCTACAATGGGTGCTTTATATCTACCTAATAAATATAGTCAGATTAACAGTTTATCTAATTTGATTGACTATAGTGTGGGTGTCTTGTTCTTCTTGGATAACACTGAAACTGTATGAGCTTTGCTGCACTTAACATTTAAGATTTCTTTATTATTGTGCTATACAAATGCTGACATGTTATGCCACTTGACTAGTTGTTTTTGACCACTCTGAGCCAAACACAGCTCAACTTTTGTGCATTGTACGGGGTTCACAGGGCAAACACAGTGTACTGTAGCTTTACTAAACAGATGCTTAAAGTTCCCTTCAGCTGCTGCAACAGAGAGCTACTACTAAAAATTGCATCTGTCTCTTCTTCATATTCAAACCTGGCTGCTACTTCTATTTTTACCATGCTGGTTGTTTCAACTTGTTTGTTATTAAAATTGCAATGGAAGGCTAACTACCACCCTCTGTAGTGTGTGGATTGTAACCTCGGTAACAGAGACTGGTCTTACCTTACTTTTTTGCATAGTTGACCTCAGAACTAATTCATTCTGGCCTTTGGGGTCATTGTTGTGTGAACGGACCTGGATAATGTGATGACACCATCATGGCCCTGCTTCAGTACACAGTGCCTTTCACTTAAGGACAGTCTAGCTGCACAGAGATAAGTAACAGGTCTCTTTGACGTGTGACATTTGTGTTTCCAATAATCAGCTTTCATTTCTTTCTGGGTTTTTTTTTTTTTTTTTTGGTGTGTTTGTTTTTTTGCAGCTATTTGCTTCCTTTCCCTAAATGTTTTCTTCTCCAAAAACAATCTTTACTGCTTTGTGAGCTTTTCTCCTTTCTTACTGCCACTGACTGCTTTAAAGGGGACCTGTATCTCATGGTTGCAACTGTCACTTTGCTTGATTTATTATTTGTGACTGGAACTGTGGTTAATACTGAGTAACTGAACAGTCGATAAAGCAAAGTTGGTGATGAGAATGACTGACATGCAGATGACTGACTTCACATCTGGCCCATATAAAGACTGTATGAATTGATTTGAGTGTAGAACGTCATCACTGCATGAAATTGTTAGTTCTAAAAAAAAAAAAATGTAAAAATTCAGCATTGACAAATGTTTGCACTACACAAGATGTTTTTGTGGTGGTAGACACTTTGCCTTGTGAACAAACTCTGCTTTATTTACACAGCCTGTTTGTACATCATGTTTTTTGCCTTAGGGTCATTTCACTTGCCCCGATGTGTAATGCCAATGTATCACTGACCAGGAACTGGCACTCAAAATGTTGCTTAATAATCACCCAGAGTAACACAATCACAACTGAAAAAAAAGAAAAGAAAAAAAAGTAAGAAATGACAGTCATCTTTGTTAGGAGTCTGGTTTCCTATAATACTGGAACATAATAGGACATAAATAATGAATGTATAGTAGACAGTGGGCGTGGGGGTAGCATTTCAACAGCACTTACTGTATAAGCTTGTCTCAGTCTAGTGTTGTGGTGGCGTAGAACTGCAGCTTTCTGTTTTGGTCCTCTCTCTCCAAGCTGGTCTTCAGACCTGAATGATGAAGTCTTTGTCTGGCCTTCACTGGTATAACCTCATCCTCATGGCCAGAGTGAAAACCAGCAAGGCTTTGGTGCAGAAGACCACTGGCATAAAGCATGAGAAGATTGTTAGGATGCAATAGCTTTTCCAGTTTCAACATAATACAAATATATACACACATGTATTCTTGCTGTATGGAGTGACCCCCTCACTTCCTCCATGGAGTGGCCAGTGTAATAACACTTCCTTAAAGCACAACGTCCAGTGCACAACTTAAGTCTTATTGACTTTGGTCTGGATTTGTGTACTGTTAAAAACTGAGCAAGGACTTGCATGGAGGAGCACAGAGAACAAGGTGCTTCTATTGGGGGATAATAAATGAGACATACATATGTGATATCATGTGCGTCTGTTTTATTAGGGTAATGGAAAACTGGTTTAAATATGCATGTTTTTTTTAGAATAGAACATATTTAAATTTCTCTTTTGTTGTGAATTATCACACACTTAAGATTTTACTATGATTTTGGAAGAGCCGATGCACACATTAGTGGTACTCGTCAATTTGACTCCAGTAGAATTAGTTGTTTTTTTCTAACAAACCAAAAAAAAAAAAAATGCAACAAATGTCTTACGTGATGTCCAAAAAAAAACTGTATATGCGCTTCCCCAGTCATAATAATAATAGTCCCGCTCTTGCAACTGTTGCACAAGCCGTCATGCATTACTGCAGACCACTTGCTGCAGTATTTTTTACGATGACATCATCCCCTTATCCCTTTTGAGATGATACAACGTGGTTGTTTTCTACATCTCTACCACATTAGGATGCACCTCATAAAAACAAAAACATTTTGCAGTGAGCAAATGCGGTAATGTGTTGAAAATTAAATAAATAAATAAAAAGACAAATCGGCGCTCATGCCGTTTTATAATCACATTCTAATGTTTTTTTGTTTTTTTCTTTGCGTTCACTTAGCCTTTTAATAGTTGGAAGGAGACACGTAGAACGTGATTGGCGGATTTGTGCGTATTCTTTGGCATTGACCAATCCGCGTCGTCGGCAGATTCAGGTGGTAAATCCTGGTCCTGCCTCCGACTGTAGCACGGCTCCGAGCCCTCCGCTCTCTCCTGTAGTGTATTTTTTTTTTTCGGCTCTGCTCCGGCTGCTACCCTCCCCCTGTGCCGCCATTAAAGCCATGTCAGCCTGGTATTTGGAAGTCGGGAAAAGGATTAAAATGATTTAAAGCATTGAAACCATCGGCCGAGGGAGGGGACTGGGAGGGTGGGGGGGTGGGGGGTCTTGTTCGGCGCTATGTACGGACCTTCCACTGCTCGATAAAAAAAAGGAGACCGAGAGAAGTAAATATGCGACTGGTAGTGTCGTCCAAGTGAGCGGAGCCTCGGTTCGACCTGGACGAGTGTGGTTCGGGAATTACGAGGGAAGCTCCATTTGTTTTGGCTGCGGCTGGGGTGGGGGGGGAGGTGGTGTGGGGGACTGAAGAGTGTAAACACAGCGAAGCAAAGGTGAGGGTTACATCGCCTTCTGGTATACTTGTCACGGGCCTTTCTTTCGGTTAAATCCCGTAACGTTAGCGGGCAGCCTGCTAGGTAGGCTACGCCGCAATTCCCGGTTGACAGCCGAAATAACGGTCGGTTGTCCCGTTCAACGGCCGCCGGCTAGCTGTCTCCGCGGCCCCATTATCACCGCAACACGGCGTCAGTAGCTGGTTTGTTGATCAACCGTCGTTAACTGGAAATTACACCAGTTGGCCGCTCATTCAAATTCAACTTTTCCGCTTGTTTACGTGCGCCGAAAGTTTTTTTAACAGTGCATTTGTCTCAAGTGATTTGCTCGACCCGCGACTATTTAGGCGCACGTTCAGTCGCGCGAGCTTTTGTCTGCATAAAACGGCGTAAACGCAAATTTGTGGACTTTCACATGGTGTGTTAGTAAACTAAGAGGCGTGGCGTGAATCCAGCGACATTGCTTCCCTTTGGGCTTTGAGCTGACTTTTCCTTTGCAGCCTGCCTCCTCGTTAGTAATATTCAGGATGTTACCAGGACGATCACTCTCACATGCAGATAATAGACTGTGGAGTAAATTTATGTCATGGTTGGATTAAACGGGCATGTTGGGCACAAACCTAGAGGCCCCAAACAGTGGGCTCCTGGAGTTTAAGCCAAACGTGATTATATATAAGGAGGAATATTGCGGCTGAAAAAAGTCGCAAAGCATCAACAGCAGACATAAAACTACTAAAAGGTGACTACAGACTTGCAAAATTACAAGTGTTGTTAAGAACATCACTGCAGAAATATTAAAAGGTATCTGTTCAGTGGTTGCAAAGAATAAAAATAGACTAAAAGGACAAAAGAGCTACAAAGAAATCAATAACTACAAAAAGATACAACTTTAGAAGTAATTTCCAAAATGATGCATAATAGCTAAGGAGAGATGCAAATAAACTACTAAAGGGGCAACAAAAGAACAGATGTGAAACAACTTTAAAGAGGGAACAGCAGGCAGATTGAAAATGGTAACGGAGCAAAGCAAAATTGCTTCAAAAAGAGGTACAAACCAACTCTAGAGACAGCTTGCATCATTTTCAGTCTGGGTATCTGGCTGGATTTGTGGTAGCCACATACGTGCTTGTGCTTTGGGGCCTGTGTCTCATAATTTGTCCATAATTTCAGTTCTCCAGTAAGTCAACGTTTCACCCGGTTCCCTCTCGAGTGTCAGGTTTCATCTGTCCTTGTCTCTTGTTACTTAGCTCTGTTGTAGGACACAGATGCATGTCTTGCATGTATTTTTATGTGTTTTAATGTCAGTTCTGGGGCTTAAGAGAAGCATCGTGGAGCAGTGGTTCACTGAAGGCTGCAGTTTAACTCTTTTACTTCACTTTACTACAAGTTAGTGCCATGTCCACGGCTGGTGTAGATGCTGTAATAAATCAGGAATAATTGGGTGCATAATTTTTTAAACGTAGATTTGAAAACATTACAAATTAATGTCATATAATTGTCATACAGTAGATATACCTCTTATTTAATGTAGCTTTTTTAAAAATTTCAAATGTGTTAATTCTTTGACCTGGTAAAACAGATTCCCTTTGTATCTGTACCTTTTTATAATTTTTTAAATATGTAAAGTATTGAAGTTTAATGTGTTTATTTGATATAATCCAATCCTTTTTAATCCAGGTGCTCTGTCTGTTCTTGATTTTACTCTCTTTTCGCCCTAGCTGAGTGATCTCCCTGAGCGTGGATCTGCTGTGCTGACAGTCCCTCCGAACAGCAGGAAACCTTCTTTAGTGGTGTTGCGACGATGACCGAGCTGGTTGCCAAGTGGGCCTGTGAATACTGCACATACGAGAACTGGCCGTCAGCCATCAAGTGCACCATGTGCCGCGCTCAGAGGCCCAGCAGGGGTGCCATCATTACTGAGGAGCCCTTTAAGACCAGCCCTGCCCTGGATGCCAGTCTGCATCAGTGGGACCCTGCAGACCATAGCACTAGTCCAACTCAGGGAGGATCCAGCTTACTTATTTGCCCAGACTCCAGTGCCCGACCTCGTGTTCGTATTGCTGATGCACCAGAGACTAGTAGCAAATGGTCATGTCACATGTGCACCTACCTGAACTGGCCCCGTGCTATCCGTTGCACCCAGTGCTTGTGCCAGAGGCAACATGCTCAACAACAGCAGTACGTACAGCATGCAACCCATCAAAGACATCATACGCAGCAGCCACACAGCCCCACGGAATCACCCCAAACTTCAGGGTATGGATGTCGCCCTGCTCTCACAGCCACAACTACAGACCCGTGTGAGGAATATAATGACCGCAACAGGCTCAACACTCATACACAACACTGGACCTGCACTGCCTGCACTTATGAGAACTGGGCCAAGGCACTCAAATGTGTTGTGTGTGATCATCCCAGGCCCAATAGTCTCCTAGCCGAACCCATTAAACTGGCATCAAAGCCTGAGATCCAACAACCATCATCAACACTTAATGAACAGGACAGGGATAACAGGAGGGGTGTTGTTGGGCAGGGAGTGGGGGGTGTGGTTGGCGTTGTGGGGGGTTGTAGCAGCAGCCAGAGGAGGTCACCCCCAACCACTAAACGGGAGTCTGAGGTGACTATGGACTTTCAGAGGATTGAACTAGCATCAGGGTCTGGAATTGGGAGTAAAGAAGAGCTCGAGGTGGATTTCAAAAAACTGAAACAGATTAAGAACAGAATGAGAAGGACAGATTGGCTGTTTCTCAATGCGTGTGTTGGTAAGTTAAGTATATTTGACTTCTAAATCTGTGTATGTAGTTATTTTATGTGGCTTGCAATAAACCAGCTAAATACATTTCCAATCTAAAATGTCCTTTAGAATACAATTTATGCAACTACATCTAGATGATTCCTATTTGCATCATACTGATGTTGACATTTTATATGTGCTTTAAATTCCTCCACATTGAGCCAGTAAAGACTTCACCACACAGTTGGTGTCCGGCCACCCACGCGGTATAATGCAGGCAGTGAGAGAACATGGGGTGAACAGTTTGAAATCAACGAGTGATTGTTTTCCTTTTCTTTTTTTCCCACTTTTATTGTACACCACTCTCTTGCTGAGTATGTTAAACCTGCAGTTTTTTAAATGGTTTCTGTCTCTAACAGTTATTCCACTGGTTCCCAGCATTTTTGTCCCTGAAGCCCCCTACTTATATCTAAAACAACCAAACCAACAAACCCAACCAAAAAAAAGACTGTTCTCTCCTGTTCTCTGTTATCTTCATGGCAGATTTACGCCCATTTTTCACAGCTGTTCCTGGAATTTTCTGATAAGACAACATAATGTGTGATGTCCACGTATATATACATCAGGTCTTAGAGGTTATACTACACTTTATAACTCCAACAAATCTGTTACCATGGCCAGGTTAAAAGAGTGCTATAAAAGAGCAGATAATCTACCATTTACAAAGGTTGCTAGTCCTTGATTACTTGCATTTCCATTGCATGGATTAGGAATTACACAGTTATGAACACTCATGTGTATTTCAGTGCCTCGATCATGCCTGCTTAGGAATGTGAAAGGAAACGGCAGCAGACTCAAAGGAAGCCCCTGCAAACAGGGAAAATGTGCAAATACCAAACAAATGTGTGTCCTACTTTCTCTAATACAGCTTTATTATCTAGTGCCAAGTTTAAAACAAAAGTTTGAACAAAGTTCAAGCACACCGCATGAAAGAGATTAGGGCATCAGAACTGACTTCAGCATTTCTTTTCGATCTTAATAAGCAACAATGGATCGGCTCATGCATCGGTTTAATTTTACAATAGCCGATCCACATATTTTATTAATATTGGGACTGATATCAGATCCTTATATTGGATCGGTGCATCCCTACTGTAGACCTCTTTCTGGACAGATGTTGTTGATAGTTTAGTGCAGGAAAAATTGCATTCATAGCTGCTCTGTTTCATTGAATTGTCTGAAGTAGTGCTGCACAATAAATCATTAAAAATGTCCATTCTCGATTCACACCTCCATACAATCTCATTTCCAAACAAAAATTACTGTGCATTTTATTTCACGAGCTGCATCACAAAGGAACGCTCCTATTGTCTTCCAAGGTTCCTCAGTTTCTCAAATGCGCCTCAGTGCACCCAAGAGCTGCACTGGCGTTGGCTTCTCCCTCAACCTATGACGTAACAACCTATGTTACGTCATGTGGCTCATCAGTGAAGCAAGCGGAGCAAGCCCACCGCCACTACAGCAGTGTTGCTAACTTAGTAAATGTAATCTTAAAGTTGCTGAGATTTCAGACATTTTAGCAAAAAAAAAAAAAAAATTCTATCTACTTTTTGAGATAATTTGGGAGACTAATGTTAAAGCGTGTGTCGTTTTCACTCGTTTCTGTTATTATTACTATCTATTACATTACAATTAAATGATATTGATTGATTGATTCTGATTGATTTTTTCATACTAAATAATTAGTCTCATTTTCAAGAGAGACCTTTTTTTTCATATTGTAAAACAAGTAAAGGGGGGGGGGGGGGGGGGGGGCTACGTCCTTCTTAAAGGGTGTAGCTGATGGTAATTGTTGGGGCAGGTGGTGAAGGCACGGGACAGCATCCAGTCACTTGGCAGGAGGTGGCAATAAAGGCGGGTGGAGCCAATCCCGAAACTGTACTGAAACGTCCATTTCACATGGACACCAGCCGCGACAAAACCATCTAATCGTTGGAGAGTCCACAAGGCGACCTATTGGCATAACTGAGGAGCAAATGAACATGACTGCAGCCTATTGCCATAACACCCCTCCCCTAAAACTATATAACAAAGTCTTGTTTAAGGTCATAACCAAAGCAAATCCCCTCCAAAAAAAAATCAATACATACAAAATTAATAAATCACACTTACAACCTTGACAGGGAAACACATTCTCTGAGGAGCAAATGAACTTGACTGTGGCCCATGACCATAACAACACTTGTTGTGGGATGTGGGGTTTTCTTTTTTTTTTTTTTTGTGTCCTTCACAGTTTATCGTATTGTACTGGAATGCAGGATGTATTATAGGTGAAAAATCCGCCGTGATTGTGACCCAGAGAGTTTGTGCTGTCTTCTTTTGACGTCTGTCAAACCTTGCCATCACTGACGGCACCTGGTCCCACTTGCTGCAGCAAAGAGATTCAATTTCTGTCTTAATATGTTAAACTGGCAACATAGCTGCTGCAAGCAATTACTGCTCCCAGCGTTGGCAAAATGTTGTTTCTAATGTGTATCATTTTATAAGATTGTTGCATCTCATTTTATGAAGTTATTTCGGCTGAAGGTAAATGTTCAAGTCAAAACTTTGTTGTTCTTAGCCCCTGCTGCAATGCATTTAAAGACACTCAACCACAGATCACTGCATAATCTGCAGTAAAGATTATTTGAGTTTTCACCCTGTTTTCACTTGTGCTCACATTCCCAGAGAGCATGGATGGAAGTGCAATATGCGTTCATAGCAGTGTAGTTGGATGGAGGTCTTTTCCAGCCTGGAGCTGAAACACTTGTCTGGTTACATGCATATTGGCTCTTTATATCTTCACAAAGCGTCAAACTCAGTCCTCTGTACTTACTGTACACTCTTAAATAATTATCAGGTGATATATTCATTTTTTATTTTAACTTGTCTTGTTTATCAAGTTTCTAAATATGACTGTGATTACCTAGAAAGCTAATAAAATAACAAAAACACTATTAGACAGTCATACACACACAATTACATGTATTCATTTAAAGAAAAAAAAAGGTTATGCACAATAAGTTACGGCTATTATATTATCGATTCATTTCTGTAGGATAATTCTTGCAGATTCCAGATTATTAAAAACAGCATGTACTGTGTGGAGGAGGAAGTCCAGAATCATTTAGCCGGAACAATTTTCTCATCAGTCCATCTTCAAGTGCACATCTTCCTGTGTATCAGTGCCTGTCGTGTTTGACAAAGTATTGTGAGTACAGTACTGACTGCAGGGCTACCGACATGCCCACACTAATGGACTATTTTGTGGAAAGTGGTTGTGATCTCTCTCTATCATGCTGCACTGCTATTGTGCAGCTTCTCTCCTCATCTCTCGCAGCACCAGCCAGCTCCACATGGCACAGCAAGCCCTTCCACCCACTCCATGTCTCTGTAGCCCTCACTCACACAGATCATGCAGCTGAGTATTGTGTGTGGTCCTTTGACGTGAGAACAAAAGCTCAGCAGTGTTTGATGCTGTTAAATGTACGAGAGAATACCACACAGGCTTTTGCTGTATATGCTAGAAATGGGAAGAGAGTGTTTTGTTTAACTGTGAGGCATTGAATTTAGTTTCCGCTTTAATTGTTGACTAGTTTTTGTCATAATAATAATAATAATAATAATATCGTTTATGCTCCTTAAGCTGTTAATAGCCCAATTTATCTCTCGATTTTTGTGGTTTGATCACAACAAAGGTTTACATTGGCACTAAAACCTAAAACTTCTCTGGTTGAGCTTATCAAACAGCACTCCACATTCAACTTCACTACAACTTAAATCACGGTGTTCTTTTGGGAGTTGCGCTGAAAATATTTCAAGCACACACAACATGCACACAGGTCAACCCATTTTTCCCTCTCTGATGCATTATAACACAGATCTGAACAAAAATGGTTTTATTCTGACCCCCAGGTGTGTGAGTTCATGAACAAAAACTGGTTACGCTTACAGATAAATACCTGGTTTATTATTAGTTGTTTAAGGGGAAAGTAGCTCATACATTTGCTTTAAAGCAAAGAAGGGATTTTTGTGCTTTTTTCTGTAACACAGAGTAGTATGATTCTTTATGTGGATCACACTGGTAAACTGGTCAGCAGTAGGGTTTGTCTGCATGCAGCTGACACACATTGTTTCTGTTAATCACTAGTACTTGCTCTATGTGCCAAAAAAAAATACAAAAAAGCAAATACCTGCAACTGTCTGATCAGCACATCCCGAAATCCTCATGCTAAGATATAAAGGGACAAGCAACTGGCAGATTACAATGTACCCCCTATTGTTTTTCCCCTTGACTTCAAAGTCAGACAAGTCTCAAAGCTGTTACAGCTGCTGCAGAGATATGACACATTCTTATCTCCAGCATTTCATACAGTTTGCTAGAGCACACAGTGTCCTCTATGCAAGGTGTTCTCAAGTTTGTTTCTCTTTCCTTTTGTATCCATTGTGCAAAGTTGTTATGGTAGTGCTGATTTCTGCCCTCAGAGTACAGTCATTTAAGTTTCGCGATGCAAACCAAAAACAAACATTTGCATATTTGTTTTACTTGTCAGAGAGGGTTTTGAACTTATTGTAGAGAGACTCAAAAAGCTAACTGTTTTAAAGAAATTTAAATTTAAGTTGACAATTAAGTATGTTTGTTTAGTTCTTTTTTTGTCTTTGATGCAACGGTATCATAAAAGGGGTCTACAGTTACAGTTACTTTTCCTAATCATATTCATTAATGTCTTTTCCATCCCCTTCTTTGTCTGGCAGGTGTTGTAGAAGGGGACCTGGCAGCCGTGGAAGCTTACAAGTCATCCGGAGGTGACATAGCGAGACAGCTGACATCAGATGAGGTCCGGCTATTAAATCGGCCCTCAGCATTTGATGACGGTTTTACGTTGGTTCACTTAGCCATTCGCTTCCAGAGACAAGACATGCTGGCGGTGTTGCTCACAGAGGTCAGTGGAGATAAACAAGACATCTTTCTGGAATGAGCTGCACTCAAATGTCAGCATTTTGAGTTGTGTTTACCATGTAATCAAATACTAGATCAGTTTAGACACATAGCTGAAGGTGTTAATAGATGGTAATAAAGACCTGAATGCACCATTCTGTAAGTTATATGTCACTTATGAAGAAATTCCTCTCCCTATGTTTAAAAAAAGAGCTAACATTTACAGTCAGATATGTTTGTTAGTTATGCTTTATTTTGTGTTTAGTTTCATCTTTTTAGCTATAACAAAGGTGCTATTATTTAAGCTTTTTTAGGGGTCTAAGCAATGTTTTAGATCAGATTACTATAATGCTGAGTCGGACAATCTATGGGTGTTGTTTACAGTTTTGCAATGGCTACAGTCTGTTTGAAAGCCAAGATGTTTTAGACCAGTCTTTTGACACAAAAGGACCACCTTTTGTCGAGAAGTGTTCAAATGGGACTTAAACATGTGATGGAGGGATTTGTACAAAATCTTAAAATAAATCGGGTTCGTAATAAGGTTAAATTGGAGGTGAGAGTTTGCAAATGACAGAGCAAGCAGAAGAAGCCTCATATTACTGTCGTCATGATCACAGATAACAACATGCAGGATCAACTCTGCTCATGCATCGCAGGGTGAGAATAAATTAATTTACTTTTGTTTGGAAAGGCTGTAATAACTTCAGATCCACTGCATGACAGAACGTCACCATGTTGTGCTACACAGCAAGTAGCGGATCTGAAATTATGAAGATATAATAATGCTCTGTGTCTGGTACGTATCCGAGGCGTAGGCTGAGCTGCTACAAAACAGTTCCAATTAAATATCTTTATGTAACATTCGTGGAGTTAAAAGCATGATTGCACAACAAACTACAAGAACAATGGAGCATAATTATGCTTATGCGATACTTCTAATTAATAACTGTGGATTGAGCTTAAGATAGGAAAGAGAAGAAGAGGACAACAAAAAGGGTTAGGAGCACCACTCAGCAGATCGTGTTGGTGTCCCCCTGCGGCGTGGGGCTACAGCAGCATATCTACGAGGAAGCTGTGTTTAAGACCAGCTCTTCTACTCTGGTCCTGTAAACAAGAAGTAATGGCTGGAAACATATTCATCTAAACTATTTCTATGGATTTCTTGTAAAAGAGAAGCCTAAATGAGACGGCCTCAACTCACAATTTTATCATTCCCTTCTAACTGCTCTTTTGCTTGAAAAGCACTTATAACTATCAATTATAAAACATTTCAAAGCTACATAATGTTGGGAATAGGAGGAAGATATTTCTAATCTCATCCTTGCATCAACTCCACTGGTCATGACCACTCCTCTGACCTCCGGTATTGATGTCTTTAATATTTGAAGCATGCAGCAGTCCAACACCTCTACATCTATCTTTAGATAAAGGATCCCACCTGATCTTTTTATCTTAACCTCTTAGCTCAGACTTTTGATGCTGACCTTATCAAACGCTACTATTTTCCAGGCAGTTGAAGCGAGTGGACCTTTTGCCTGTAAAGCTGTTGTCTTTAGACCTCCGTGGAACATTTGGTACAATTGTGTTCGTGCAAACTGAAGCATTGTAAAAGTTGGTTTTGCATCAGTTACTGGCTTGTTACTTGTAAAATGCACCATTTTGCTATTGTTAGAAAGAACCTCTTGCTCAGTCCTTAACTTCGGTCTCTTATTCTCTTCCCTTTCCTTAATCCTTTCCTCTCACAAGGTGTCTCAGCAGGCAGCCAAGTGTATTCCAGCTATGGTGTGTCCTGAGCTGACAGAGCAGATCCGTCGTGAGGTGGCAGCCTCTCTTCACCAGCGTAAAGGAGATTTTACCTGCTACTTCCTCACTGACCTGGTCACATTTACCCTGCCTGCAGGTCAGCATCTCACCAGCTTACAAATATGAAAACAGTCATGGACTTGCCTCACGCAACTGCATTCAGACAGATTCATGAATATTACTACATGACATTCATAAAAAACTGACAGAGTGTCCTGCCAGTACAAAGGGAACTTATTCCTTTGTTGCTTAAGAAAGATATTCCGTAGCCAAGCCCTTTGGCTGTCTCTGTGTATAAGAATGCTGGTTTTGTTTACTTGCGGTCTTTGAAATTACTTGCTGTTTGCTTGCTGAGGGGACATAATGCTGCGGTTGTCCATTTCCAACTGCCACAACACGGAGGCTACGTCTGGCTTACCGTTTCAGTATTGTTCTTGTATGCTGGTTCTGCCAGCCTGCCACTGTGCATTTCTATCACTCACAACACAATTATACGTCGTCTGCTTTGCCAGTGTCTTTTAGTAATGTTTTGATTTGTTCTTGTTTCTGTTAAATTCTAAAGCGAAGGAGTTTTCTTTTGGCTTATGTTAAAGGAAAAATACCAACTCTGGCTGGTGGCCAGTATTGAAACCCATTTTGTTCAATGCATTAATTTAGCTTAGTCGAAGAATGAGCTTCTGTGCCAACGAGAGCTCACAGCCTGCTTTTTAAGCTGTTGGCTGTTGTGGAAAAAAACAAAACATGTTACAGCCAGGATGGAAAGTGTTGTGACTTCCTGTCATTTCAGTCAAGTATTGCTTATGCTGTCTATTATTGGCCTCAATATATCTCGCCGCAGCTCTCTTGTTTTTGTCATTCACGCTTCTCTTTCTTGTACTTTTTTGTCTTTCTCGTCAGACATTGAGGACTTGCCCCCAGCAGTTCAGGAAAAACTGTTTGATGAGGTGCTGGACCGAGACGTACAAAAAGGTAAAATATTTGATCCTTTATCATTTACTGACTCTGTGTTACTCTGCGTGGTGTATTACACTCTGAGATGGCGTATTGATGCTGTTGTTCTGTGTTTACAAGAGAAACCAGATCCATCGATAGACTGTCTGGTTTTCAAACAGAGGGGACCCCTTTCATGAACCATTTACTATATATGTATAATTTGCGATGCCATCAAATGATTTTATACAGAAATGGACATTTCTTCTCTTGTTCAGAACTCGAAGAGGAGTCTCCCATCATCAACTGGTCCCTGGAACTCGGGACAAGATTTGACAGTCGACTGTACGCTCTGTGGAACCGCACAGCCGGCGACTGCCTCCTCGACTCTGTGCTGCAGGCTACATGGGGCATTTATGATAAGGACTCTGTGCTCCGTAAGACCCTCCACGACAGTTTGCACGACTGCTCCCATTGGTGAGTCGTACAGACTGAGGACCAGGAGTACACACTTAAAACACACGCGTATGAACGTTTGCATTAGTCCGTGGCATGTTTAGAATGGGTTTGGCAGAGAGTGGTTAAAGCCGATGTTTATGTTGTGAAAAAGAAAAAAAATATTCCATTTAAAACCTGTATTTACAAGCACTTTACATTTCAGGACATAAAAAAGTTAGCTGGTCTTTTCAAGGTCTGAATATGATTATTTGCACAAGAATCTAAGAATAGATTTATAAACGAAAAAAAGTTTGCCACGGTGTACTACCCATGCACCTCTCATGGCTTTTACACTGAAGCAACAGATCGCCAGGTAGGCGATGTTAAACAGCTAAGAATCAATAATTTAATCAATATGCAACAAGAGGAGACTTGGAGGAAACTGGAGCAAGTCTCATCTTCTATTAAGACAAGTGTTTGGGTGGTCTGCGGACTTTACAAGGTTCTGGGGAGGACGGAGAAGGTTGGGACTCATTTCAAATGCAAGGCTTGCAAAATAAAAGCAAAGTACTTCAGGAATAACACAAACACAGAACCTCACATCGCCATGATCTTGAAAGAAGTTCAACAATGAAAAACTCAAGCTGCTGACCAACAAACATTACTCAGCCTCTGGGCAATTTTGAACAGACAAGAAAATAAAAACAAAATCCACCGCCAAAATCCACCGCCAAAATCCACCGCCTGCTCCACTGCGTAAGACCTACACCGCTGCAGCGTTGTTGGAGACAAAGGCTTTCCAGATACTACAACTGGGCCAAAGTATGTGATACCATCATGTTGTTTCTTTTGAAGGATCCGTTTAAGTTGATTTGTGCAGACTTAGCATGAATACAGTTCTTTGCTGTTGTAACTACTTTTAGTTACAAGAATCTATGACAGCTCTATATTTAAATTACAGCCATAGTTTGGTATCAATACTGTCTTCTTTTTGTTTGTTTTTTTTAAACATTTCGTTCTACAGTTGGACCTGGACAATCTTTATATTACAATTCTTATATTATTTATTATTTAATTTTGAAACTAAACAATGCCAGAAATAAATCCCAGTTGCATAACCCAGTAGTCATCAGCTGAGATAACAATAAAAAAAGAAAAAGACTCCATAAACATAAATTCAGTTTATTCTTATTGTTTGTTTTTCCTTGGCGTATGAAAATTGCTGAAGTTAAAATATTCATGATGGGTGGGTGATAATTGAAATCGCTACTTAATTTAGCTACTTTCCATAAAACTTCTGAGTGAAGCTCAAAGCTCCAGTTTTTTTAGTAAGGGGGTGGGACTGATCCCCACCCTTTCTTCCCATGTATATGCCAGGGCAGTGTGTCATGTCTGTCTGCAGCAGTCTGCGATTTTGAAGGGGACAATTACCATTTGTATAGAAAGAGCTCTTGCCATCGAAACTAAAGCACAACAGAGAAGGAAGAATGCAGTAACTCGCAGCTGCAGGCCTCTGCAGGTCAAACAATGTCACCTGCTAAGCAGTTTGTGTGTGTTTTTGTGTGTGCAGGTTTTACACACGCTGGAAGGAGTGGGAGTCATGGTATTCCCAGAGCTTTGGCCTGCACTTCTCCCTCCGAGAGGAGCAGTGGCAGGAAGACTGGGCTTTCATCCTCTCCCTCGCCAGCCAGGTACATGTGCATGAATGTAAATGCATACATTAGTATGTAGGACAGGAGCTTGTTGTGCTTTAACTATGACACACTAACGATGCATCAATTATGCAAGAAGTATTACTGGTCTCAGTGTAGATAATGTTGTCTGCAAAGCTCTGGCAAAGTGCATCCCGTCATCGGCACAGTTCTGTGTTACCTCACTGATTAAGTATTTGGCTGGGCTGTTATTATGTTGTGGTGTGAAAGTTCAGTAATTGTTTGTGTTTTAAAACTTTGAGCATGTTAGGATAACTCTTTTTAACATTTTTTCCATTTGTATTTTCTAACGGTTTTATCTTTCTTTTGTGTTGCCCTTTCCTTTAACAGCCAGGATCCAGCTTGGAGCAGACCCACATTTTCGTTCTTGCACACATACTTCGTAGACCTATTATCGTCTATGGAGTAAAGTATTACAAAAGCTTCCGTGGCGAAACACTCGGGTACACCCGTTTTCAAGGTGAGCAGTTAGTTAACATTGTTTTGGTTGAATATCGATGAGCTCAGCTGGGTTCCAGTGGGTGTGGAAGAACTAGACTTCCTTTGTCAAATAGTTTCAGCCCACATGTGTCTGCATAACCCGCATAGCTGACATAGCGACCGCTCTAAACCCATCAGTAATCGCAGTTTATAACATGTGTCATTCTTGTGCTTTTTTTTTTATTCGTGAGACTTGAATAACACGACAGCAAGCGTCACAGGAGCAGAGTCACAACAGGGTTGTGAAACAGCACAATGTTCCACCGACCCAGACGAAGACACGCAAAGCTTCAGGGTCACAAGTCAAACACTCCTGTGAGTGTGGAAAGTGGAGCCCACCTTCATGAGTGGCAGTAAAAACAGTCTGGTTTCAATTTGTCTGCTGAGTGATGCTGTGCAGGAGATGATGAAAGTGCTCTGCGAGGCCCGATTGTGGCAAAGTCTGCTTGATGGATCAGTGATTTACTCTCACCAGGAGGAAGGGGGGTGCACGTGTTCGCCCACAGGGAAGAGGGTTAAAGTGTTGACCAAGTGAGCTCAGTGAAAACAGTGATTACTCAGAAAGCTGGTGAACAGATATACCACTATTGGTGTCAGCTCCAGAGGTGTTCATGAGCTGCAGGAGCTGCTCTCTGTTTGTGTTTCTGCGTAGTTTTGGAATAAAGAAATGCTGCTTTCTCGTGTTTGTCTGAGGAACTTGTTCACTGAATCTTTAGGCAGTTTTAGTTATATTATACTTCTGTTTACCTGAATGTCAGAAGACCATTTTGACTTAACCTTGAATCAAGGTAGTGTTTGAATTTATGGAGCACAGATCATCAGAACTCATATAAACCTTTATAAGCACCTGTGACATAAATAAATACTCTTCTTTCTACATGGGTGTTTGTTTCTGTGCACATTTATCAGTACATCTGTGACAGTAGACGATCATAAAATAGCAGTTACATCATCAGGATTTTACGGCACTTCAACATCATGGTAGTTCTACTTTTATTGCTGAGCTTTTCTACGACATTTATTCTAATTTCTCTAATTCTGTTCAAAACTCTCACTCGGTTTTGTCCAGAATCCCAGCCCTTCAGTATTTTTCCCTTTGTTAGTAAAATGTTTGAACTAATTCTGGCCCATTTTCTCCTCAGGGGTGTACTTGCCCCTTTTGTGGGAGCAGAGTTTCTGCTGGAAGAGCCCCATCGCTCTGGGCTACACTCGGGGCCACTTCTCAGCATTGGTGGCCATGGAGAACGACGGCTTCGACAATCGCGGCGCGGGCGCCAACCTCAACACAGACGACGACGTCACGGTCACGTTTCTGCCACTCGTGGACAGCGAGAGGAAGCTGCTTCACATTCACTTCCTCACGGCTCAAGAAGTAAGGAGCTGCGCTGGTGCCACTGCAGCTTTCCTGTTCTGATAACAACATCATGACTGATGTTTTTTCACATCTGTGCACAAGGTTTGTCTTCTGGTTGTAAGTCTGGAAGTACATGATGTTGCATGTGAGCCTTTCCTCCTCTTCCTCAGATGGGTAATGAAGAGCAACAGGAGAAACTCCTGCGAGAGTGGCTGGACTGCTGCGTGACGGAGGGTGGTGTTCTAGTGGCCCTCCAGAAAAGCTCCCGCCGTCGCAACCACCCACTCGTTACCCAGATGGTGGAGAAGTGGCTGGACGGCTACCGGCAGATCCGCCCCTGCGCCTCTTTGTCTGACGGCGAAGAGGAGGAAGACGACGACGACGAGTGAAGAAGAAAAAAACTGAAAAAGATGAAAGCGGTCTGCTGGGGGCAGGACTCCTGCCTCATCTCTCTTTCTTACAGCTTTTCTTTGTTTTGTTTTTTGTTTTATTTTTATTTTGTTCCTCTTTCTGACAACGGACAAACTGTGACAGCCTTCAGCAGGGGACAGGGTACCACGAGACCCCCGCCCACACCTCCAAAGTGACAGAGGATACAGCTCCACATCTGGCCCGGAAGTACGCTTAAAAAGACTTTCACTCACAACAACCTGAGACTGACAAAGATTTGGAGACAATAAAGGTTTACAAATGCAAACAACCCTTTGGATTGTTTTGAGTTTCAACTGTTGAGGAAAAAGAATCTTCTTTATCCATAGGTGTAAATGCATGTGGTTTTTAAAACTAAAAACAAACGAAGGAAATATACCAGCATCGATTTAAATCAACACTTTATATCTGTTCAGTGTGGGCACTGACAAAAGCACACTTCCAAATTGATGTTTTCTGGGGGTTTTCCAGCTCGTTTCAAGTTGGCTCGTTGAGCATTTTTGTTTTGGAAATGGGACAAAGCTAATAAATGCCACCAGAAAATGAGAGATTATGTAATAATAAACCGTTTTAATCCTTATTACTAAGCACTGCACATCTATTTAAAGATTTCTATATAAGAACATTATCATTGCTTGAATTTAGATCCTATATGAAGCTCTTTAAAAGGGAGATTTGCCCTCCACAAGTCAGATCTACACTCACTAATGTTTAGCACACTAACGTTCATGTTGGATATTTGGTTTACGTTTTTTCAGACTGAACTCAGAAGTTGTTTGTTTTGTTTTTCTCTCTCTGAATTTATTCTTCATATTTATTGTTTGGAAACTTAGCTATAAAAGAGCTTTCGACATGTGTTTTTTTTTCTCCTTTTTGTGGTTGTGTTAATTATTTTCTCAATCTTGATGAAGACACTTTGCACAGAAACACTGTTGCTTAAAAGGAAAGAACCAATCATGACCATCGGCGGAAAGTTGACTTGCTTGTTGCATGGGATTTAGTACCTCATCTGGAAGCCTAAAATCTGGTGCTTTTTTTTTTTTTTTTAATTTCATTTTTTTCCAGGCAGTCGAGTTGCGACGGCGAGGCACGTTCAATGTTGCCGTTTAAAACCCAAAGTCACTCTTGCCTAATCTGCGTCTCCTACCACCCGCTTGTTGTCGCGCTCACCCCCACGGTGCACGCCAGGTCACCTCTGTGAAACCTGTTTGTCGTCAACCCATGTTTTTGATTAAACTTATCGTTAAGAGATTTCCACACATGAAACCAAAGCTGACAAAAAAAAAAAAAAAAAAACGAAGAAAAAAATGTGTCTACCCTTTAATTTTGCTGTGAAGGTTTGCATTTTCTTTTCTTTCTTTTTCCTGCCATTATGTACTGTAACCTACTTCGTGTTTCCTTCGTGTCAGACATGGTCTAAGCATCCCCTATATGTTGCTTTGTATTTATGCAATAGTTGCAGTTGTGACGATGATGTGGATTTAGGCCTGACTTCACTAAACAGAGTGTGATGCAAAGATCAGGCAAAATATTAAAAAAAATAAAATAAAATAAAGAACCTTTTTTGAATGTCAAAACTTATTTTACCGCCACATCTTGTCCTGTATGTCTACTGACTTCAAACATCAGTGGTTTGACCTTTTTATGTGGCTTCGAACACTATATGGCCAAAAGTATTCCCTCACCTGCCTTGACTCGCGGTCTCCGCTCTAATTTATCCCAGAGGTGTTCTATCGGTTTGAAGTCAGGACTCTGTGCAGGCCAGTCAGGTTCATCCACACCAGACTCTGTCATCCAGGTCTTTATGGACCTGCTTTGTGCACTGGTGCACAGTCATGTTGGAAGAGGAAGGAGACAGCTCCAAACTGTTCCCTCAAAGTTGGGATCATGGAATTGTCCGAAATGTCTCGATATGCTGAAGCATTCAGAGTTCCTTTCACTGGAAGTAAGGGGCCAAGCCCAGCTCCTGAAAAACAACCCCACACCATAATCCCCCCTCCACCAAACTTTACACTTGGCACAATGCAGCCGGACAAGTACTGTTGTCGTGGCAACCGCCATATCCAGACCAGTCCATCAGATTGTCAGATGAAGAAGTGATTCATCACTCCAGAGAGTGCGTCTCCACTGCTCCAGAGTCCAGTGGCGGCGTGCTTTACACCACATCCAACGCTTTGCATTGCACTTGATGATATATGTCTTGGATGCAGCAGCTCGGCCATGGAAACCCATCCATGAAGCTCTATGTGCACTGTTGTTGAGCTGATCTGAAGGCCACATGACGTTTGGAGGTCTGTAGCGACTGACTCTGCAGAAAGTTGGCGACCTCTTCGCACTCCGTCAGTTTACCACTTTGTGGCTGAGTTCCTGTCATTCCCAAACACTTCCATGTTCTTTTAATACAGCTGACAGTTGACTGGAAAATTTCACGACTGGATTTGTTACACAGGTGGCATCCTATCACAGTTCACTGAGCTCCTGAGAGCGACCCGTTCTTTCACAAACAGTTGCAAAAACAGTCTGCATGCCGAGGTGCTGGATTTTATACACTTGTGGCCATGGAAGTGACTGGAACACCTGATTCCTATTATTTGGATGGATGAGCGAATACCTTTGGCTACATAGTGCGAGTAAATCATTGAGAAAGACTTTTAAAAGTGATAACATTTCCAAGATTAAAGCTTATTTCTTAGTTTGCAGCTCCCTCTAGTGGAATTAATGACAATGCAGGAAAAGTGTCTTCCACTTAATGTTTTGTTTATTCTTGGTGTAAGCACCAAGAATTTAATTTAAAGTGATATTCATATATATATATATATATATATATATATATATATATATATATATATATATATATATATATATATATATAAATAAATATAAAGGTATTTGTCCCACTAGGGGAGGTTTTACCTGCCGTTGTTTAGGTAATAATTGCTCGGCGGTCATGTTCGGGTCTCTGAAAAAGCTGAGATGATGCTATATAAATAAAATGAATTGACTTGAATTTTACACACACACACACACACACACACACACACACACACACACACACACACACACACACACACACACACACACACACACACACACACATATATAAAGTCTAAGCTCAAACCAAAAGGTATTACACTGCAAGATACATCCCAGAAATTCCTGTTGGTCTGCTGAGGTTCTGCCTCCCTACCTGCTCAGTTTAGGTCCTGGTTCCTGCAGCAGAGAACAAAGGACCCTCTAAAAGACCCTGGTTACCGGGAAAACATTCCTGGTACTGAAAAGCAGCACAGGGAATGAGAAAGTGATCTAATAATTAAAAGCCATGCTATGATAATTTCCCCAAAAACGTCAAGAGGTGAACTCCTCTGCAGCTATTAAGAGCAGATGAAATGTTCCTACGGTAAACGGACACTCTTCTCCACTTCAGAGTAAAGCCTGACGGAAGACGTAACTGCTAAAATCAAAGGACAAATAATAAGACAAGCTTTGTTATCTTGACCTAATGAGATAACTGATTTGACGTAAGCCAGATAACAGCATTACCAAACAATTTCAGCCGCTTGTTTTGTTACTTTTCTACGAACAACAAATGCTTGTCAGCTGACATCTGGCTCACGTCTGGCCGCAGGTAATTAAGGAGAAGAGCCCCTCCACTCTGGGGGTGCAGTAGCTGCTCTAGTAAGTTCAGGATCAGTCACATGGGGATTTATTTTATTAGTTAAAGGACACTCAAATAGGTATTTTGCATTTACTTTGTAAGCTGCCTTTTTGGAGGTTATGAGAAAAATTGAAAGTTGATGGAATGGAAAGTGGAATTAGACACATTTATCTGATTTCTTTTTTCCCCTCTCTTCCCCTGGGACACATTACAAATTTCAAATTTAACCATTTAATTTTATCTCTGCTGAATGCTGAAGTATATCAGCTAATGGCTGACCTCCTTTTTGATCTATTTGGTCATTTACTTTTTTGTTTCTATTTTTACAACCGTCCTCACAACATGCATACATGCAGAATGTACACATCTTTTTGCTTTACAACACAGAATAAAGCAGCTTTATGCTTTTTGTAAGAGCTAAAAAAAAAAACAATAGTATAAAACCACTCAATGTAGCAAAACTACTCTGATCAAATGCAGGCAAATATCTGCTGTGTTGACGAAGAGCCTCTGACAATAGTGTATTAATGAGCGGCGACAGACGGGTACGCCTTGTTATACCACTTTTTCCCACAAGAGGTGCACTTTGTTGTGAATTACTGCAGAGGCTGACATATGAGCTTTCGTGTGACATGTTGCCCCCATGTGGTCAGAAGTGGTACTCCTACACAGAGTGGCTTTAAAACTTTACACTGAAATACGAAACTTAGCAGAAAGAAACTTTTTCTTCCATCATTACTTTTTTCAGCCACTTAACCGCATCTGCCATGATGTCCAGTGTAGCTCCAGGTTCATCGTTGTTGATGTGTGATCTTACTTCTGCCCGTTTTGTTTTATGCACTTCTGTCGAAGCAGGTGCAGTTCTAGGTTTTCCTCCATGTGCTTCAGGTGAAAAGATTCCTAAAACAGGGTAAGGCTGATCTGTTTTGGTTTATTGTATTTTATTTTATTTTTGCCCCACTGAAACATACATGATCCGTTTAAAAGTCTGTTTAGTCATTTTAAATTTCACTTGGTGTAAATTGGTCCGAGTAGTGCGACTAAAACTGCTTTTTTTTTTTATTTTGAACAATTTCTCCTATTAAACTCAGCATGACTTTTCAGGATTGTTCCATCTAATATCTTTTATGTATCACTCCCCATATATTTACTTTGAAATCACAGAGAAGCAAACAAACAAAAAAAAAAAAAAAACACTTAAAACCTATGAATCTACCTGAGAAACATCACGTTTTTAAGTTTTATGTCATTTTCCTGACAATGGTTGTATATGTGCAGTACAAAAAGGAAAGACTAAATATCATATTGTGGTTAAAATATATAAAAGGGTGAAATAAAGACTTAGGATGCCTGTAGTGTAATTAACAGAAGCCATAGAAACACTTGTTAAGCTCATTAGCATCATGGGAAATGTATTTCTTTAAAAAGAACAAAAAAAAAAAAAGCTTGAATATTGAACAAATTAGGCAGGAAAGGTACAACAGGAATCTGAACATGAGGTGGTGATGCAGAGTCAGATGTCGAATTTGAGGGCTTTAAAGATCTTTCAAAAGACAATTCCCTGGGAAAGAATACAGCGTTCTACCGATCATCAAACAGAACAGTAACTTTTATTTATTGGTTCCAGCTGCACTGTATGCTATATGTTCACCTTGTACAAGAAACAAATACAAATACTCACACTAAAAACCAAACATTCTGCTTGCTAGCGCGTTGGCGCCGAGGGGGGATGGACGTGGCTGCTGTTTGTTCACGGAGTCTCCGAGAGCCACAGCTGGCTTCCATTAGAGCAGAGAAACAAAGGAGAAACTATGAGGGGGACAGAGGGGGGCTCGGTCACGTAGGACTACGGTTATATGAACACTTAACAAGGCAATACAAATCTAACAGGAGTGAAAACCCCCAACATCAAAAAATGTACATTTGATATATATTAAAAAAAAGAAGCACAATGGAGAAAGATGTGAAAAGCAGGTATCCAGGATTGTTGATTTCTCTCTTTTTTAAAGTTCATATTGATGTTGATTTTTTTTTTTTTTTTTTTTTCCTGAGTCAGTAAGAGATTTCACAAGGTCTTTTTTTTTTTTTCTGCCGTTGTAATCTAGGTCCTTTGGATGCCAGCAGTTAAACTCCATTCATGACAACAACCAAATATCGCACCTCGGTTAGGCAGAGCTCAGATGGTTGCAACAAGAAGAACCAAGAACAGCAATTTTTAATATTCTCTTCTCGTTTTTGGTTTAAAAAGGGCAATTTATACCTCTAAGCCAAAATATTTTCCCACATGTACTGCCCCCCCCCCACCATAATATCTTGTCTTTACATTCTGAGGCCACTGCTCTCGATGAACATAAGAGGGCAAAAGATGGAGTCCAGATTTGTGAGGGTGCAGCCGTCCGCAGCTGACTGTTTGAGTCTAGTCTGCTTAACGTAACTGTCATGTCCAAACATTTTCATACACTAAAGAACAAAAAAAAAACAGAGGTTCACTTGTAACAGAAACACAGAAAATAAGATAAACAGAAGAGAGTTTAAGAGAAAAAAAACTAAGTAACACAAGACACGTTTGTGCAGAAAAGGGTGAAATTTAAGGGGAAAAAAAGTAGGCTTCGGGGGTCGTCCTTTAAACCAGGCAAGATGGGTCGAGTTCCATCCTGCACATCCTGGCAACATGTCCCAGAAGTCAGGAGGAGGTTTCCTAACATATATGCAATAATGATGATATAAACGAAAGCGTCACTTAGCTTTCTGACAAACAAAAAAACAACTATGGAGGGAGGAGATGTTTCAGATGCTCTGTGCATGATACTGACAGTCAGTCCCATCTCAGTGTGGCAGTGCGGGTGTGTGGTAACGTCCACTGTCCTCACTTGGGCTTAGTGGTTTCATACAAAAAGAAAGTGTGAAACGCTGCCCTGCAGGCAGTCTGCTGGTAGGTCCGGATGGCTGAAGTCAAGTGTACTGTTGGATGGGTTCCTTCGCCGACACTCATTTATGCTCCTGCTCGGCTACAGCGGCGGTTCTACTACGGCTCAGTCATGTGCTCTCTCATCGGGTCGCCGTGTTTGGAGGGCTGGTTCGGGGAGGTGGCCTGTGACGGGTGGGTGCCGGGGGGCAGGGTGTGGGTGATGGGCACCCCCCCAGGCACCAACCCCTCCAGAGGTCCGGGGATCCCACCAGGGGCGACGCCCATCACGCCAGGGGGGAATCTGGAGAAGGACAGAAGGTGATTAACAGACACGATGGGGAGAAAACGTCAGAGCAAAAGTTAAAAAATTACACACACCCTTGAAAAGATTAGCTGCTGCCTTTTTTTTTTTTTTGTTTCTCCTAAACGTTTTGGCCAAAAATGGATAAGTGGCTGCAAATTAAAAGTAGAGGCAAATAACAATAACAACCTGCATAAGAAGAAGTGATGATGTGAATCATGTCCTATTCTTTTATCATCATTAAAGCAGCCTTGAGTTTACCAACAATCATAAACTGATGATGAAAGTAATGAAATGTCCCAGTGATAAATATATGTGATAAATATATATTATGGGATTTTATAATGTTATTTCAGTCTGGAAAAGCGATGACATTAAGTATATTAAAATAGTTTAGAAAAATTTACTTTTGCAGTTTTGTGATCCAACCTATTTTTACAACAAATGTTGTTGAAATGCTCAATAAGGACACAGAAAAAAATAAATAAAACCATGTTTTGGTTACTTCAGGGTTAACACAGGTTTTCTTCTGCTTTGTTCAGGTGAAAGTAACAAAAACAGCAAGTTCATCAGTTCATCAGTTTATCTTTTTATATACTTATATTTTCAATTCACTTTCATTGTTTTGGTTTGTTACTTTCACACTCGAGGCGTCTTTCTTGAAATGATATGAGGCAGCTTGGTGTTGTGGATGGTGACTGTTAGATGGGAAAGTGGCTGTTTTAATTCCTGTCAAAAACGCTTCAATTAAATCACTCGACAGTTTATCACTGCTTCACTGTTATAACTGCTTCATTTTCTTTCTATTCACATTTGTTTTCGTCATCTCCCGGTTGGTTACGTCTGTGCTGTTAGATCCACCCCTCGTGTAAGGAAGACTTTCCGCGTTTTCTCTTCTACACCTTCTGGTGATCTGTCTCTCTCCTTTCTCCTCGCAGTGATGCAACTCCTCCTCCTCCTCCTCCTCTTTCTCTACCAAAACCTTCTCGCTTTAGCCATCCAATCTACCCTTCAGGTGCAATTTGTGTATGTGTATCTCCAAATTTAAAATTGTCTATCTTCATCAGACTGATCCCGTGCGCTGTGTTTCACGTTCAGGTTGGAGTGGGTGGGGGTGGGGTTGGGGGTGGTTGGTGGGGGTTAATGAGATGTCTGCTAGAGTGGGTACAGTTACAGGGAGTGTAAGTTACACAGTGAAGAGGAAAAAGGCTACAGAACTTACAGGGGTTTGATTTTATTGGTGATGTTATTGGGTTGCCCCAGCCTGCTGGGGGACAGTGATAGTTTCATTTACCTGGTTGAGAATTAGGTATATAATTTGTCCTGAATTCCCCCCGTTGCTATGGTCTGTACCATGGTTTGGTTCACTCGGCTGTGTGAGAAAAGCAGTTCAGTCTGGTTGAGACAATATACAGACTGAGAAAGCCTACACGTAACATGGGCTAAACTCAGTTGGACCAAGTTTTATGCATAAATCCTCCCAAAACCTCCAAAGTTACAAACAAAAACGTGAACAGGCTGAGCCTGGCTACTATAAGTGTCGAGACGACGCACATGATTTTTGTGCAAAGCCTGATCGAGTAAATCTGCTACCTGTAGGCGGCGCCGTTGATCTCAGGGTGAACTTGAGGCTGCTGCTGCTCCATCATCCCCCAGGGTGTCGAGGTAACAAAAAACTCTTTGTTGACGCAGTTTCGCAGGCTGTCTGGTATACGGCCTGTGTCGGGGCAAAAGTGAACCTTCACGAGTTAAGAAATTAAAACATGTGCTCGTGTGCGCGGAGAAAAGCTCAGAGATGTATCCGTACCGGTGATGGCTCTGCGGATTTCTGTGGCGGCGGATTCTCTCATCTCTAGCGACGCCTGCTCGCTGTACCAGGCTGTGTGGGGGGTGCAGATCAAGTTGGGGGCGTCTTTGAGGGGACCTTGGGAGAAACTGTCCAGCAAAAAATATATGATGGAAAAGAAAAGGCAGCCGTGAGATATGAGCAGAAGCGAGGGAGAACCGAGTTGTTAATGAAGGTGAACGGCACCTGAAAGGCTCTGACTCGTGGACGTCCAAGGCAGCACCGCGTATCCTGCCTTCTTTGAGCGCCTGAGCCAACGCCTTCTCATCCACCAGACCTCCCCGTGCAGAGTTGACCAGGAAAGCACCTTGACGCATCTACACAAAAACAGAACAGCGGACAACAACAAATGGCTTTGAGATGGTCAAACCGTTACAAAGTCAGGAAACATTTACATGATTCTTCTCACTTTCATGCACTGAACAAAGAGGAACTAGGATATACAAGACAATGAAAACCACATTTATTGTTTCAAACAAGAACTAGTAAATATGTACACTTGTAAAACAGCTGATTATTTCCCAACAGTTGTGTGCAGTTCAGTCTATGTCCTCTAGGTGGCAGCAGTCACCAAGCGAAGACTGACATTTCCATTTGCAATCGTCTCAGAGACAAACAGTTGTGTATATATTTGCATTGACTGAACAAATTTGTCATGTTGAATAAAGGTGCTATAAAGAATTACACTTTGGGACGATCGTGCATGACTTGGTTAACTGAGACCAAGTTTCATTAAGGCATGCACATCTGGCCTGGCAGCCCACCCAGCTGGCAGCTGTGACTTGGCTGGTCAAGCGCATTCCTTGGCTTGTAACCGACTGCTTTTTTGGCAATACGCAATAGGTGTGGCGGAGTGTTGGGAACGTGCTAGTAAAAAAAACAAAAAACAAAAAAAAAAAACATGTTACAGACTTTGACAAAGCAGTATGTGCAAGATTGCAGTGCAGGGTAAATGTTTGCAACTGTTGTCTCAAGCATTTAGTTCACTAATCACAACATAAAAGTGTCAAATGCAGAAAATCTCCATGTTTGGTCCATTTTCAGTGATGAGCATGCAGAAGAACGTCAGTTGCATGATCCTCCACCCGCACAACACTTTTGCAATGTCTGGGTCACACTGACCTGAAAGCTATGAAAATAGAGGAACAATGGAGTTCATCCTCCCCCATGTGTACTAAACAGCTGTGCCTCCTTCCACGTGCTCGCTCCAAGCATCTTACCACTCATTAAAAGGTTGTTTAAGCAGCCTGTAATTGCAAGTTGCCAATAAAAAAAAAAAGACAGCTGGCAACAAAGACATGGCAGTGGTTGGCCAACTCTACTCCCGGTTCATCGAGCTAAAGCCGCCCCACCACCTCAGAGAAACCATCAGCCCATCTTCACGTCATGTTTCCCCCACCTGTTTTATGGTGAAGTCGTTGATGAGGTGGTGGTTGTGTTCGTTCAGGTTGCAATGTAGGGAGACGCAGTCGCTTTGGTAGAGCAGGTCCTGCAGCGTGTACACTCGCTGGACTCCTAGCGAGCGCTCCAAGCCATCCTGGAGGTAGGGGTCGTAGAAGATCACGTTGAAGCCAAACGCCTTGGCCCGCATGGCCACTGCCTGACCTGTGCGGCCTGATTTGGGAGAGCGGGTGTAAAAAGATGGAGGGAAACAAGGTTAATTATGGACAGTCATCATCACAACACATCGTCAACGTGGCCCAGCTGTTTCCAGTCAAAACTCTGGTTCAATAATTAACTGAGCATATTAGAAATATTACAAGTCTCATTAGAAGCCTTTGCAACACAGTCCAGCAATGGACCCAGTTGTTAGTTTCACTATAAGAGTGATGTTTTTATGCAGCCACATACGATTAGATTCAATTAAACTGTTAACAAGTTTGGTTAAAGGGAACTTTGCTGTGCAATTACATTAAAGTGTCTTAAGTATGAATTTTTACCAAATCCAATGAGACCAAGGGTCTCTCCTCGGATCCTCGCCGCCCCGGACGCTACCTCCCGGATTTGCTCGACACTCTGGACCCGCGTGCCCTCCCGGAGAGCCTGGTACAGCCAGGTATTTCGCCGGTACAAGTTGAGGACGTGACAAAGTGTTGAGTCTGCCGTTTCCTCCACTGCTGCTGAGGGAATGTTACACACCGCAATGCCTGGAGAAGGAAATACAAAGGAAAAGTGAATACTGTGGTAAAAAAAAAAAAAATATATATTGTGTGCTAAACTGTAAAGGATGGAAAGCACAGCAAAAAAGGTCCGTGGCGGTATAGCGACGGTAAGCAGAATATCACAAAAATCTTCTCAGGCCACACATGTGCCACGGGGGCCAAACGGGAATCAGAGGACGAGTTTCATATCATTTTGAGCATCTGCTCTGAATGTGCAATCAGTTCCATAACAACTTCTGTGTACAGTTAATAAATAATTCCTCTTACATATGTTATGTTAAGTCATTATATGGAGTTAGGTTTGACCTTAATGAAAAGGTGCACCATCCTCATCCATTATGCATCACTTCTGTTTTTGTTGATTTATTATTCATGTCTTCCTGTTGTGGTGAGCAGTTAAGCCATATGGGGAGAAGCAACTCTTCGCATTCATTATTCTTGGCATATGATTACCATCTGCTTCTGAGCAACCCCACTCTCTATCCATCTATAATCCACCCTGTTTGTCTGCGTCTGTCCCCCCAGCCTCACCGAGCTCCCCGGCAGCCTTGATGTCAATGTTGTCGTAGCCGCTGCCGATGCGGATGATGATGCGCAGCGCCTTGAACTTCTCCAAGTCCTCTCTGGTCAGGGTGATGGTGTGGTACATCATGGCCCCCACGGCCTCGTTCAGCACCTGAGGGACATCAGAGAGGATGCCGTCATCATCATCATCATCATCATCATCATCATCACCACCACTGTGAGTCGACTCAGTTGAAAATGGTTCTTGATCTTCCCGACACAGATGACCTGCCTCTGCACACAAGAGCGCTCTGCTTTTCCTCGGACCGAATGTTTATGTTTGCCATTCCTCATCTTAATGCACATGGATTGTTTATGTGTGCCTTTAAATATGAGCGGCTGCCTGCGCGTTTATTGTATAATGACTGCATCCAAAAGCTGGTCTTTGTCACAATCCATTAATTCAGACTGTATGAAAACAAGGTTAGAGTGGGTGAACGCAGGACAATAAAGCAGACTGACAGCTGCTGAGAAACCCAGAGAGCATAAACAAGTAGCTGCTGAGAGCCAAGGCTGTTAAATAGCCGGTTTAAATTCACAACCCGCTCGCAAAATTAGCTTAACTGAGCCAGATTAGCATAGCCATGAATTTCCAAACAACATTTTTATTGGCGTTTGATGCAGCAGGAGCTGGATGCTTAATTCAAGGTTAAAGCGCTTCTCGTGTATTAATGTCGTTACTTGAGCGAGGCAGGCCGGCTGCAGGCTGGAGACACAGCTGGAGAAGGACGGTGAATCACTGTACACCACTCAGCCGCAAGAACACGAACTGAAGCCTTTCCGATAAATATATATACTCAGAATTCACATTAAGGGGAAAGAAAACTTAACACAGAGGCTTTTGTTTTCAGTCTATTCGCAGTTGCGCTAAAAATAATCTCCTGTAATCGCAGATGCACTTTTAAATAGTTACCTACAGACCATTTAACCGCAGTCACAGCCATCTGCGTGCAGATTAAATCAAACTATTTGTTTATTAGTGAGTCTGAAAGATTTTGGGATGTGGAGCGAGCCTGAGGAAGTGTGCCCGTGCGCGTTCACTGTTAGTAATCAGCTGAGCAAAGAGAATCGTGTCTCTGCTTCAGCTCACAGATACAGCATGTTAATTAGTGAGCGTTCGAGCTATTTTATGAGGTTTTAGCTGATAGTAAATTAATGACCTGTTGCCACAATACAGAAACAAACAAACAAAAAGCAAAAAAGCTCACTTTGCACCTCGCAGTCCAGAGGGCTTTGGATTTGTTTGAGGTTTTGTTTTTTTGCTTTAATGAATCTTTGTCGTGAAATTTTAAATGAAAGTTATCATTAAGGAAGTGAAGATGGCTCTTTTAGACGGCACCTGGATGAACGGTTGCATATGTGAAAACTTTGCCATGTTTGTTTTAGACATGCACATTTTCCCGTACAGTTAAGCCCCACGCAGCCTAACGGGAAGAGAGAGTTAATGTCAAAAAATGATCATTGGTCACACTCATTTGGTTTATTTTATATTTTTATAAAAAACAACCTACTTCCAAAAGGAAAGATTGCATTGGATTGGCTGGCCTCTCTAACTACAGCTCTTCAGCTAAGGATTCCTCATATATCAACCTGCGTCAGTCATGTCAGCGCCTCTTAATTCATTTAAAATACAGTGCAGTAAAATTATGAGATTATAGAAGTGATTCTGGTCTCTTCTGATGCTCGTTTAAATGGCTTTGAGATGTGCGATGATAACGTAACTCCATAAATGCTTTTCTGAGCAGCAGGTGCAGGTATTTTCGAGTTTCCCTTGCAGGAGAGGGCTGTGTTATGCAAAGCAAACATTATGTTAGAGAGTCGGTTGTGCCGTTAAAATTAAAGTGGGATCTGTGTGCAGCAGCTGAAAACATGCAGACTTAACATGAGCAACTCAACCAGAAGCTGCACATCAGTGTTTGGGCTCAGCTGCTGGTTTTGTTGATCTTTGATGGATCTCCGCTCTAACGCTCTGATAACTACAAAACCAAGGCTCAGAAACGATGTGACATAATAATAATAATGATGTCAGAGCTGCATTCACAACCATATTTACTAATTATTTACCAAAATGGCAACAAGCAGTTGGTTTCACAGCAGCCAAAGACACTCCAATTTATTTTAGTGTTTTTGCACTTTTTTTCTTTCTGAAATCCTGCATGTCCTTTTTGTCTTTCCAAGGACAGTACTGGAACACTTAATAGAGCCTGAGTGCTTTCTAATAATTTTCTTTTTGACTCGACAGGAGCCACAAAACTCTCGCAGATAACCAGCAGCTCAGAGATGCACTTCTAGAGTGCCTCTTTACTGCCACAAGAATAAAAGAGCCAAGACATGAATAGCCAGTGTTTGTACTCTAATGTCAAAAAAAAAAGAAGATAAAAATCAATAGGTGAAAAGATGACCTCATGACACACTCTGAAAGCTCTTTTGAGGCAACATTTTCACCCTGAGGCAGAAGTGCATTAAATAAAAGCATCAAAAACTGTAAAAAATTCAACCAAAATGTCACTACCTTTGGAATATAAAAAAAGAGGGAAATAATGATCAGAGTTAATTCATTTAAATGTATGAAATAATAATAATAAAAACATAATAGCAGGAGAAAGCAATATTCAAACTTAAGATTTGGGAAATAAATAAACATAAGCAAATTCCTGCATTTATCTTTTGTACAATCGTTTTGTCTATTTAATTGCATATTGATTTACGTTTAAAGTTGGCCCCATATTTTTGACTTCGGTAGCACAGTTTTACACAATCTGCAGTTTTTTTTGTAAATGACTCTGCATAAACGTACAGCGAGCTGGTGACTAATTCCTCGCTGCATCTGCAGGCTGCAGGCTCATGCACAACAATGCCAGCGTGCTTCTTCTTGCTTACAGTGAGCTGGTAATGTTGCGTGTGAACCCTTCTTCTCTAATGAGACTTGGAGAGTGTGTGTGAGTGTGTGTAAGTGTGTGTGTGTGTGTGTGTGTACGTGGCCCCTCTGTACCTGCTGCTGTGTAGTTATAGTTGCGGGATCGCTGCCAACATCTATGCCTCCAGATGGGCCCTCTGTTTGTGCAACATATTCACACTGAGAACATCTTACTGTCTTCAGGGAGTGTGTTTGTGTGTGTGTGTGTGTGTGTGTGTGTGTGTGTGTGTGTGTGTGTGTGTGTGACAGAGTGAGTGTATTGTGCAGAAAAAAACACCAAAATATCAGCCATTTGTTTTCTATTTAACCCGTTAGTTTACATCATAACGTTGGCATTCAAGTCCAACTATAAATCAAGCACAAAGAATTTTTTTTTTTTTTAAGATTTCTACAAGGAAGCGTTTTCTGTGAAACTGACACAACATGAATTGGAAGAGAAACCACAAATCCTCCAGCTTTGACTGTGAAATTGCAGCTCAACCAGCTCCAGTGCATAGACGGTAAAATAAGACAAATGTTTCACCCACTCTGGCTGAGAACAATTATACTGAATTTCTATTACCAGCCTCCTCCTCCTCCTTATTTAACAAAGCCGCACTTCAGCACCCAGTGGGATTAGCCTCAGTGATGAAACCATTATAGCTGTACTGGAAGAGTGGAATGAGCCAGTGGGCTGAAATATCACTACAGCATTACAGAAGGGGAGGCATAAAAGGATTCTTCTGTAGCGAGCAGAAAGAATCGCTGTCAAGTTATACAACCTCAGTATCGCAGCGAGTGTGCTTCTGTTTACAGGATCCAGCGGACGCTGCCGTGACTGACGGGTCCGACCGTGAGCAGATCGGTCTGATAACTGTGCGACGTGATGTGGTCTGATGCTTTTTCAAACGTGAGACGTAAACAAAACTGGGCATTTATCATGTTTAAAATCAGCGGAAACAGTTAGGTTTAAACTGTGAAGCAGAAGTGTCGGCTTCCTCAGCATCACAGCTGATAGCCACAGAGCAGGAGAGGGTATTAAAATGAAGCTGTTCAAGTCGTATTGTAATAAACAATCATCAGTGACCAGGAACGGTGGAGGTCATGTTGAGATCTTCAAGATCAATGAGCTTTCTGGGAAAACTGTTCATAGTAAACGATCTATACAGGGAGGCTTGGCAGTGTCTCGTTACTTTTTCAGTGTAAAGAAAAACCTGCACAGACGAGAGACTGCAAAAAAAAAAAAAGAGTCGTCAGAGGAAAACTTTTAAAACTAAGTTTACCAGCTCGCAAAGTTCATGCATTACAAAAGGGTTTTTTAGGAACGGTGGGCTAGGACTGATTAGAAAAAAAAAAAAAAGAAAAAGCTGCAGGATTTTATTAAAATGGACATTTTTCCAGCTGTTAAGCACGGGAGTGGACTGATTATGCTTTGGACTTTACTGTAGCATCTGGCAAAAAGCAAATGCAAATTCATATGTAAAAAGCTAAAGAAGAATACAGGAATGCTTATTTTTACCTTAACCCTTAAAGTCGTCATTGAAACTTGTACATTGAAATGTACAGACGTCAACACAGATGCACACGCATAACAGCCAAAGAAGCCTTTTACAAGAAAAAAAAAAAGAAGGCAAAAATCCCTCCGACAAGAACTGAAACTTGTGGAAGCTGCAACGAAAAAGCATTGCCAGGTTGTGAAACTTGACGAGAAGGGGTTGTGGGATCAGCTGACCAGCTTGAAATAAGACAGTAAATTAAAGTGAACGCTGCACTGAAACTTTCATCTTTAAAGTCGTGTCATTTGTAAACAACTTGACCTTTAACTTAACTGACTTTTCCCAGAAAAACAATTTAAAGTTAAAAATACTCAATTTTTTTTGTCTTGGCTGAGCAGTGAGGTGTTTTAAATGTCTCGCTCAAAAACATAAAGTTGGCAACAAATCGCCATGAAAAGATTAAAAGTAATAACATATATGGACAAATGAGCTTATAAAGAGAAAGCCATCCAAGGTCAGTTAATCATATAGGAGGTTGGAAGGTGAGTGTCAGGGCCGATAAGACGTATATAAATGAAATAAAACATTTAAATTACTTCCTGCAAAAAAAAAAAAAAAAAAAAAAAGATCAAACGTAAAGATCAGATGTCCGATTCCGTACTTTTTCATGTATCTCCTGTGTGGACTGGGCGTCGCAGAAAGCCACGGTGGCGAGATCCTTGAGGATGGGCATCTCCACGGTGCAGTCCCGCCCGTCCAGCAGCGCCACCAGGGGGCGTGGGTGCATAGGCCCGTTCATAATCTGGGGCCGAATACCTGCAGGGAGGCACAGAAAATAGCCGGTTAATAATTTACATCAGGCACATGCAGTCAAGTGAGTTGCAAAAACAACCGGTAAAGTGTCAGAATTGCATCCGGCAGCGGCAGGAGGCGTCTACGCAGACTGCGACTGTGTGTTTTGGTGCACACGCGTCCGATCGATTCCTCTAAAGTTGATTGAAGCACCCTCTACTCTAAAGTACTGTCATCATCTCCCTTACTTGACAACACAGGTCAGTTTGAAACACACATACCCACACACACACACACACAGATATAAATCCCACCTTCACTCACTGTTATCCACACTGTTACCAGGCAACAGGTCCTTACAACCCATGAGGTCATCACCTCCATTATCCTATCGCTGCACAGGAGCCAGCGGGCCTTTAACATCTGGCCCTGTGTGTGTTTGTGTGTGTGTGTCTGGTCCTTTTGTTGCACTGCAGATTATTTTGATACACTTATTCTGACACTGGAGAAAATAAGCGCTCACAGTAATTCAAATCAAACTCCTGGAGTTATCCTGCTTCTTATGAAAACGTCCTTACAACGAATTTTGACTTTTGTACCAAGCTGGGCAAACTTACCTCCCTTGAGATCAACACAACAAATTTTGTGGCTAATAAAACTGTTAACAGCAGAGGGAAAACAAATCTGAACAGCGTCGAGCCAGATTTGGATAAAAGGAGGGGGAAAGAAAAAGGAAACAGGAGAAGGGAGGTGAGGTGTCCACACACCACCACTGTCTGGCTCCCCATTGCCTGTTGTCATGGTGATTAGAGGATTTGGGCAGGATTATGAAATATTTTATTTAGTGGCATACGCGCTGCTGGAGAGGACATCCAAGCTGCTTGTTCTACGACTGTTTCTCTTACTCCTCCAGTTGAGGGACACGGGGTACTTGTCTGCGACCTCCAAAACTGCAACGCGCATAAATGTTGTAAACAGGTCAGACGGATGTAATGTCAAAACATGAAAACAGGAGCATGACCTACAAACGGTTCACATTCTGCAAGGGTAGGCGTGTTTTCTACTCTGGACAGTCATGAACTCATCCAGGTTTGATACTCTCTCCCATCTATGCAGATCTTAAAGGCTTCAATAGTTTAAAAGGACTTATCGATTTTGACTTGTAAATCCGGTTCCCATGCGTGGAGGGATATCCGGCGTGGACGTGAAAAGGTATTTCTGCCTGTTTCTTACTTTATAGAGAGGTGGGTGTGGCCTATTTGGAAAACTGTGACATCACATTCTAGGATAACCAATCCCAATTCAGCCAACTGCTATTTAAATTTCAAAAGGAGTTGCTGAAAAATAATCAATTTTTTAAAAAAGAGATATACACTTACTGGAACGTAATAACAATTTCTTCATAACGGTATTTATCACTTATTTCCTAACAAAAAAAAAAAAAAAAAAAAATCAATAAAACTTTAGATCCTTTATACTATTTGATGCTTCGTACATGAAGTATGAAATGTTCAGTGTCTGTAAAAGTGAAGCTACACTCTCAATCACACCGACACACAACAGTCCACTGTGAGAGAAAAATGTTATTGCAGGTTTAACTTAAACGAAGCAGCTTAGCAGGTTGTCATTCATATCACTGCTGTGACAAATGACCTGAATTATTACTGGTTTCAGTCATTTAATAACTGTTACTTATTCAGTTTCTGTTCACAGAAGGACGAGCTGAACCAGTCCACACAAGCAGAGGTGACGTGTAGGACAGGAGCTCAATACCCGCGTAATTAAAGATGAAAAATGACAAAAGAAGAAGATCAGTGAGGAGCAGCAGGAGGAGGGAAGTCGTGCAATGTGGTGATGGGCTGAGGGGAAACTGGAGGACATCTGTGTGAATGTATCCCTCACAGAACAAAGAGGATCCAGCAAACTGCTGGTAACTTTTAAAAACAGCAGACGAGCCTTTTAAAGGAGCTCCTCGCTAATTTTACACAAGTTTTTCTTGCCATATGTGATGACTGAGCCTGAGAAAGCAGCTGCGTGCAATCTTCTGAATCTCTGGAGTGAGAGCATGTATGACATCTGTCTGCGACAGATGTCTGCGGGACACAAAAAAACTGGGGGAGCGAGTTACGTTACGGGAAATGATCCATTGTTGCCTTAGCTGCTTTGATTTCGATCATTCCTTTCTCAACATGTCTCTTGTGAGAACCTAACTTTGAGAAAGTGCAAAGCTGCTGTGGCTCTTTAATTAAAGATCTTAAGTCAGCAGATTGATTATGATCATTATGATGTGATTGCAAATTATTTTTATAGTTACGCTTAGAATAAAAACGTTATTATCATCTGCACGCTGATTTAATTATAGGTTTTGCTTCAATTGCCCTTTGCTGCTTTGTGTAGATTTCTGTAGATGTTTTTGAGAGTTTTCTAAAAGGTAGAGGGAGGATTTTGTAACAATTTTGTCAAATATTCAGAAAATGTGATGTTAAAAATCATACAGTGATATGGAATTACCAAAGAATTTCCAAAAGTGTTCCGAGTTAATACACATGCGCGCCACTCCAGATGTAAACATCCATGAGTCTTTTTTTTTTTTTTAAGTACAAAAAAAAATACATACATAAATAAATAAAAGCAAATAAATGCTGGTTTTTCAGCTTGAGTCATGTTACTCGAATGGGACTTTTCAGCCAAAGTAACCGCCTTGGCTCTTGTTTGTGCACCAGCTCATTTCAGGAACCAAAGACACAGCTGCCTGGTACCGAACCGACTCATTTCAGTCTCAGTACCATTTTTTGTCATATGCACTGTTTGGTTTCCAGGCAGTTTATAAGCCTGACAATCAACGGACACATGCATGAGACAAGGTGCAGGATGTAAAGCTGCAAGGAGAAAACACCTGTAGCTCCACAGCTCTCCTCTTGTCTCCTGGACACACTCCTGCAGGGCCCGTTAACAGACGGGAAAATTCTCCCTTCATCTGACCCACACACACACACACACACACACACACACACACACACACACACGAGAGCGCAGGATTGGTTTCTCATCATGTCGACACACAACAACATGCCTACAGAAGGAAAGAGCAGCATCAGTCAAATAAAAAAAAAAAAAAAAAAAGAGCTGTTAATTAATAACATCCTGGTGGCTAATTTTCAGTTATTGGTCTAATAAGACAGAAAATAGCACCGAATTTAACACATGACGAATCTGCACCTAATTAACACTTTAACAAGGTTGTTAATGCGGGTCTTAATGACTGACACAGGGCCGAGGATTAGAAGCAGCTCACTAGTGATGGATGGACGAACGGGCAGAAAGTACAAATGACAGTGTGTTTATGTTACACGAGCGCTGGGTTCATGCTGCAATGGAACGAAACTCCACAAGTGCTCAGTCAATCAACCCGCTGACAGTTATGGCCTCTCTCTGTCACATAAAGTTATTATTTTGATTTGTTTGGGGTTGAAGTCTTTAGTCTTGCGTTTGGACTACACTGCACACCGGCCGCGTAGGTAAAACACAAACAACCAAAGCTCGATCTCGTATAGAAAAATGCTAAATAGAGAAGAAAGTGCAGCGTCACCCTCGACGGTTTAATCACAGGCAGTCTGAAGTCAGGTGTCTCTGATAAAGCTGTGCACTTCTGCATCTTCCGTCACATCCCACTTTTTTCCGATGGGTGATCTTAAAAACACTACTGAGCAAAAATAATGTTCTTTGTTCGGATGAGCACTCATGCCAGAAGGAATCTGCCTGTAGACACTCTTAACCATCCTGAGAGGATAATCTCTGAACCCTTTTCTCTGCTAGATCTGATAAGAACGTTCATAAGCTCCCGAGGTATTTTTTTCATGCATAGTTTTGTAAATTGTACATGGCGCATTCAAACAAGACTTTATGTTAAACATACAGCCTGCCATCATGACGACATTAATAACGCATACAAACCCACACTAGTGTTACATGAAGAAGAAGTTATATTACTGGATTACTATTACAATGTCAAATATCCAGGTTTTACAACTATACTGCAGAGTGAGCACATTAAAGGCCTCGTACAAAGTTTGTCCTGATCCTCGAGACCTCTACTGATCTTCCTCCTGACTGTGTGGGCAAGTATGCCTCATATGTCCACCCCCGGGTCGTTTCAACACAGCTTGTTAGTTGTACTCTGATCAAGACTGAGAATAAGATGAGTGGACACATTTTCATGCTTCACTTAATCTGCTCACTTGTCAGCTATGTGATGCCACTTTATTTGAAGGAGACACGACTTTAAAGGTTTGAAATAGCTGCAAACATTACATCTTATTCCCATAAAAACATCTCCAGAAAGCATCAAATCGGTTTGTTTGTTTGTTTGTTTTAAAAAAGGACATATATAAGTTTTATTGAGGAGAATAAATTACATTTCTTTAGGCCCGTCCAGCCTTCCTGTTAAGTTAAAGCAAAACATTTTCTGGAAACTCTGAGTTTCAAATTAGGTACAAAGAGACCACACTGTGGATCTAATGGGATTGGTATGCGCATAGTTTCAGTATTTTTTTTTTTTTTTTTTTGACAGCATTACACCATGTTGTCCAAGTTTAGCACATTTTCATACCCAGTGCAACATTACACTCAGTAGTCATGGATCTTTTGGATTTTTTTAACTGTCTTTTGCGGCGTCTAACACTTTCTTGATTTTTGTTCGTTTATTTTGGAGCATATACTTTAACAGGAGCTTTAAGAAAACTACTTGAGTTACAAATGTCTTTTCACTTTGCCTTTTTGTTAACTTAAAAGTGCAAAATAAAACTTCCGGTGATTTTTGTTAACTCTTAAATTGAACATCGCCTGACTTTTTTTGTGTGTGTGTGTGTCTTTTTCTTCTCTTTTGAGTCGCTTTCCCTCCAACCAGACGGTTGCCGGATCGATTCCCAGCCCTGTCACTTGCCAGAGCGCATCTGGATAAAAACACTAAACCCCACTGATTTTAGTCGACTACTAACCGGCCAGTAAAGAACTCCAAGGTGATTTTTCTACTGTATATTAAGCCGTTTAAGGTGACTATACCATTAACACATCATCAGTTCTGGCAGCAACCTCACATGAATTCCCACATGGGAATTATGGGTCGATGTCGAAATCTGTAACACAGAAATTTAAATCACCTTGGATCTGGAAACGTCTGCAAAAACAGTCCAAGCATTCAGACCACAAGCTGTGGATTTTTCATGGCAAAAGGAGTGGAAAACAGCGAACATACGTGAGTAATCCCCGATGCCACTTAACACACTGTACTTCTATTTGAATCCGTCTCTTCATCTCCTACCCCTCATAGCGAGGTGAGCATCAAGTCAGCGAGATCCTAAACTTCTTTAGGAAGATCAGAAGCCTTTATTTCTAAAACACTGAGATCCACCCAACACTGGGCTAACCCTGAAGCAGAAAAAATACAAAAAAAAGCTCCACAGAGCTGTTATTCTTCTAGTTATTAGCTGTTACATAAACCTCTGCGAGCAGCAGAAACAACATGTTTAAAAACGGCTTATGCAAAGACTGTAGGATCTGTTGGCTGGTGCTCTTTGGAGAGAAAAACGCAAATTACTTGTGCCAGTGTCCCGTTGTTGTTGTTATATCCCCAAATATTTATCACAGCACAACAGCCAGCATTGTCCGTCGGTAATAAAGAAACCGACGAGGACGGCGACAGCTTGAGTAACAAAAATCTAAAGCATGCTCGGTGTGACAGCAGATAGTCTAATCCTGCAGAGATCATGTGCCGTTACATCCCTCGAGGAGAAACCTGGAGGGACTAATCACAAACTGGACCATTTGTCAGGAAGTATGAAAACTTTTGGCAGAGCTGGCACAAGCATGCTCTCAGCCACAAATGGATTACAGATGTTCCAACTAAAAAGCCCTTTTGGACGCTGATAACAGAAGTAGATGTTTAATACTAAGGAAAAAGAAAAGCAGAGCTGGTCTAACGCTCTTGTTCGGCGCGGGTGATTGTGAAGAAGCAGCCTAGAGAGCTCCACTGCCAGACTGCATGAGTCAGAGTTTTCAGAGGGAGAAGGATCGCTTCCTAAATAGAGCGCAAACAATCGATGAAAGAAAATAAATCCTCATTCAAATCTGTGTTGCTCCCCTCGGGTTTGGAAACCAGTCTTTAAATGTGTATTTAATAACATCACACTACATCAGTAATTTCATCTTACAAGCTCCATTTTCTGACAAATCGAGCTCTCTGGCTCTGCGGTTTCACGGATCTCCAACGTGCCTCGGTTGGTTTACAAAGAAGATTTTATTTGGGAGGGAATGTGCTCCCCTCACATTTATTTTCGGTTCATTTTGTGAGGTTGTCACACACTTTGAAATGTAAATTTTCCACTCCGAGACCACAGAGTTGTATCAACTTACCTACACTATTGTGCTTTCCTGGATAATTTCCCTGTGTACTTGCCATCTCGAATCTCTGTTAACAGCCTTCAGAGGGAGATTATTTACCACACCTGCAGAGGAGACCCTCTCTAATATCATTACGTCATTTTTAAAAGGACTCTAAATTACAGGCGACTTCTTTTATCAAACCCTCGTCACGCACCACCTTATTCTTTGCCCGCTCCTCCCGGCCTTTCAGGCCTATTTTCCATCTCCTTCCCCAAGAGTTGGGTGAAAGGCGATGAAGTGCTCCTAAAGCACTCAGACCTCTGTGATGCATGCCAGGGACGCTCTAGCTCCGGTCTCTGTATCAGTGGAACAATAAAACCGCAAAAACAAAAGGAAGTGAGGAAGATTTTCCATGGCATGGTGATGTCAGGGACACAGCGGCCGTTGCCGAGTTCACAGCAAGCTTTCAGAATGGAAAAAAAAAAAAAAGACGAAGAAAAAAAAAAAAAAACCCAAAAAAACTGCTGTTCAACACAGGACCAAAACGCTCTTAGTGGGCTAAGAACCAACAGCTGGTTCTGGTTACCTAGCAACTCCCAAGCTAGGGGGGCCTCAGAGAAGGGATAGTTTCAGACTTAGGAGGGTGGGGAGGGCTGATTGTCCCGTAGGCTCTCTTTGTGGCAAGTGCTACAAGAAGAAAGGTCAATGCCTGATTTTAATAATATCAAATCTTGAAAATCCCCCGCAGGCCTCCAAACTTAGCAACTCCCTCATAATTGCAGCTTTGGCGAGTAATTGCCACAATTGCATTTTCTAGGAATGCATCAGGAACAGAAACCAAATCAGGCCAACGTTCGGTTGCACCGCGTTTAACGCACAGACGATAATTAACGATCAGGGATTATCGGAGAAGTCATGAGTCTGGTTTTATTTGCATCTATCACTACTCATCTTCCTCTTATTCTCATGTCTTCCTGCCTCTTGTGTCCAAACTCTTCACTCTACAAGAGGTATAAAACAACCGCATTTCAGTCACTAAATGTACATATGTGTTAACAAAACTCCGGCGCCTGCTTTCTTGGGAGTGTCTGTTTTCTTCAATGTGTTTACAATCCCCTGGCTTCTGCAGAAAAAAAAAATAGGGGAGGTGTAATCTTTTCTTTGGCAGCGTTTGCCTTCTGCAGGCCCCCACCGGACCCTTTTAGCGTCTGGCTACGCTGCCGCCACCCCAGCCAGCCTCTTATTCCACTATGTGGACATACAAAGACATTGTTTGTCCTTCCCTTTCTGCCTGTGCTCCACCTCCAAAGTTATCATCACCCAAATGCTCAGGCAGAGGGGTGAGGGCAAGGGGGGGAGAAAATGAAAAAGGAGAGAGCAGAATCACATGTAAAACAAAAAACAAAACAAAAAAAAATAGGTGAGAGCAAAGGAAGGAAGGGGATGGCATCTGCTGACACAAACATAACACAGATGGGGTCAGTGCTAAATGACAGCAATGCAAAGTGAGAAAGAAGACGGACATCCATCTTTTAAAAAAAAAAAAAAAAAAAAAAAAACTGCTTCAGTAGCAAGGTCAGGGTTCGAAAAAAAAGGCAGCTGGTGCAGATGAACTGCAGACAGTGCACAACAGCTTCATATGTACTCGCACAAATGAGCGTGTCCAGGTGAGGGGCGTGCACACAGGTGGGGGGGGGGGGGCACACAGGTGAGGGGCGTGCACACAGGTGAGAGGCGTGCACACAGGTGAGGGGCGTGCACACAGGTGAGGGGCGTGCACACAGGTGAGGGGCGTGCACACAGGTGAGAGGCGTGCACACAGGTGAGAGGCGTGCACACAGGTGAGAGGCGTGCACACAGGTGAGGGGCGTGCACACAGGTGAGAGGCGTGCACACAGGTGAGAGGCGTGCACACAGGTGAGGGGCGTGCACACAGGTGAGGGGCGTGCACACAGAAGGACCTGGACGCACAGCAGGAGAAGGAAAAACCTCCACCTCGATATTGCAGCATACAGCTTTTTTTTTTTTTGTTTTTGTTTTTCTTGTTACCCCTATGCAACTACATGTTGTGTCCACTGCCGTTCTGGTCAGAGTCACAGTAAACAAGACAGAAGAGACAAGTGTGAGACGGGTTTGACTTCTGATGCACTTTTCAGACCAAAATCAGTGGTTGTTTTCTTATGTTCTTTCCCTCATTTTCAACTGTCAAAATAAGCACAGAAAAATGAACAAAATATAAGAAACAAGCGTGTCACTGTAAGGAGTGTATACAAACACACACACACACACGCACGCACACAGACATTTCAACCCCACACAGGGACCGCCACTCATATGCCCAATATTCTGTGACCTCTGACCCAACAAATGGCAGCCCATCTAGTGTCACCCTCATGCTGCTGTGCGGAGCTCTGCGACTGCAGACCCAGCGAATGCTGACATACTCAGCATGGGTGCTTGCCCTCACACTGACACACATAGACACACACAGTTTTCATTACACACTTCATTGCAAAAGCATAAGAGACTCATTAGCTTTAAAGCCGGCTCCTGTAGTTCCTTCCTCCCACTCTCACCGTCACTGTCACCTACACACACCACACATTTTTATTATTAGCGTTGATAAGTGTATGCCACACATGCATGCATGAACACACACACACACACACACACACACACACACACACACACACACACACACACACACACGTACACATGCATGGCGTGCAACATGCTCCTTGCCTGGGAAATGTGGTCTCCACATTCTTTAAATCAGGTGCTGCACATGGCAGAGGAAATATAGAGGTCAGGGATTTGAAAAAAAAAAAAAAAAAAAGAAAAAACGAAGTAATGGTGGGCGTTGGTGTATTTTCACACAGTATGCCCTGAGGTTATCCTCTCCCTCTCTACTTCCTCCTGCAGCCTCCCTCCCTTCCTTCTGTCCTCCTTTGCCGTCTTCTTCTGCTCTCCCGCTGCTCGTTTCCAAATCCGTCCTCCTCCGTCACCTCATCCCAAGAAGTTCCATTTCTCAGTGGACTTGGACTCCTGAGGAAAAAAAAAAATGGATGGTGGCACAGGAGGGCAGTGGGTGAGGGGGAGGGCAGGAAAATGACGATGGTCACTCCCCTCACCAGTTAAAACGATTGCCTTCAACTCCTTTAATTTCCAAAGCTGGGAAGAAAAAAAAACCAAACAAAACAAGCCAGGGATCTGCACTTGTCTGCGCTCGTCTCTTTCCACCTCTTCAGCTGGATCACTTGTATCTTTTTTTTAATCTTCAGCCTCCTCTTCCCCCTGCTCCGTGTCCCTCTCCTCTCTCGTCACAGCAGGTTTGGGCTATTCATTCAGGCGTCAGGCTCACTCCGTCAGCCTTTTGTTGGAAGTCATAGAGACGGAGGGAGGGAAAGCGAGGGATGGGGGGTAGAAAAATAGGAAAAAAAATACAGAGAAAACAATCCGGTGCCACAGCTACGCCGGAAAAAAAAAAAGAAGGGAGGTAAATAACAGAGAGGAAAGAAAAGCACCAGTCACAGCAAGAGGTGCGGCGCTCCTGGCACACATACGACTCTCTCTTCCATTCTCTCCAATCTTCCCTTTCGCGTAACATAATTTCCTCCGCTCTAGTTTTTTTCCCTCTCTCTCCCTCCCTCCCTCTTTCCCTCCCTCCCTCCCTCCCTCCCTCCTTGCCTTTCTGTTTTATTATTTGTGATCTGGGCTTCACAGTCCTTTAAGAGTGCCAGAACCCCCACTCTCTCTCAGCTCCACTCTTCTTTACCCACAAACTCTCCTTCACAATGCGATTCTGCATTTTTGTTTTTTTTGTTCTCGTCCCATTGTACTCGCTCCTCACCGTTTAAAATCAACACAAGTGTGATCTTGACTTCATCACAATAATGGTCCGGTGAACATCTTTTGAGGCTACACAGACAAACGTTTGGTTTTCAGATCAGGGCAAAGATTAAACATTATATCAAAAAAAAAAAAAAAAAAAAAAAAAAAAAAAAAAAGAAAGAAATGATTTGCAATCTGGAAATGTCTCCATTCTTGCATGATAAGCAATGTCAGCTGCTTCGGAGAGGCTCTTTGGTTGCATTTTTGTTGTTGCTTTGTTTACACTACAGAGCCATGCTGTTATAGCACACAGGCAAAACAAGGTTACGTTGTCTTGCTGAAATAAGCAATGTCTTCTTGAAACATTTTAATTTTTCATATGTAGCTCTAGAGTCTTTTTAAATCAGTCTGCATTAAAGAAAAACAATTATTATTATTTATTTTTTAGCTCAAAGGATCCCTCGATAGCCGTGGAAGTCAAGCTGCTATCACGACACAGTCCAAGATTTACTCATGTTTGGTCTCTTCCTCAGTCACTCTCATTTTATCTCCTCTTTTGTTTTCTCTTCCAACATTAGATATCTGAATTTCTCAGCTGCCTCTGCCGTGATGTTTGCTGTGGATCTGTGACGTCGCTCCATCTGGGTTTGTGTGTGTTTCCGTGTGACATAGCGCAAAAGATCTACAAAGTTGTTGAAAGTTGGGATGTTGGGATGTTACTTTGGGTGGCGATTGCCACTAAGAGTCAGGGGAGACCGCCAGCGCTGGATGACGCTTCCAAAAAATAATCAAATGAAGTTACAACTGATATTTACCATGAAAATGATTTCACTCTGACGTGTGGCTTTATTGGCGCATCTTTTACGAGATGCACCACCAGATTTGTTTTAATATACATATATTTTAGCATTATACAGCTAATCCAGCCTTTTATTGCTCTTCTTGCAAATGTTTTTGAAAGAAAAATTATTTTTTTTAAAATTCAGGGCAGACTTTGCAAAGATAACTAAACTCACTAGTCAATTCTCTAGTTAAAACATCTACAAGTTTTCCTATATCAGCTGACTTCTTGAGGAGAGAAGTAATTGCACAATATTAACCAGCAACATTAATAAAAAAAAAAAAAAAAAAAAAAAAAAAAATCCTTTCTGGAGTCTAAATCATCTCCACATTTACACCCAAGCCCAGGAGTGAAAGATTAGCATGTTTACTACTACATCGGTCTGAGAGGCAGCGCGGCACTAAGCCACTTTTGCCTGAAAGGATTTTCATCAAGAGGGTCAAGAGCAGGCTTCCAGGTCAACATACGCTGCTTTTACAGAAACTAAATGCATTAAGAAGTGCCAGCTTTTACATTTTTCACAACGGGAGCTAAATTATCGATCCGTCCATCAGCAGGAAAAACCTTTGAAGGTTCCATCTTCTTTAATGTGAAGATTTGCTTCTAAATTAATAATTAAGCAATGACTAAAGCAATGTGTAGCATGACTCATCAAAAATTAGCTGCAGCTCTAATATTTAAAAATAGTGCCTGGTAGCTGTAGGAATTCATTGCTTATATTATCATTTGATTAAGGCTTAATCGCAGAAACCGTCAGTGCTTGTTACAGTTCTTGGTTTACTGTCCACTTCTTTCAGCAGATTAGACCCCTATGGTTCTAATTAATAATCCTCTCATGTTTGAAGACCTTCAAGAATATTAATTTGTTCCACACGTATTCATCCCAAATGTATCAGAAATGTATCAGATTTGACTGAGTTTCTAATAAACATGAATGAGTAATCAAGGTCATACATTAAGCCTTTCACTGGGAGTCAATTTGATTATGACAATGGTTACTATTTTCTGCTTCAAAAAGTATCTGATTGCTGATAATTATACACGTTTGCAGTCTGACAGACGACGTGGTTTTGGTTTGGTGCTTCTGTATCCCTTCATGAGCACTTTTAAAGATCCATCCATCCATTATCTATACCCGCTCAATCCGTCTCCGGGTCACGGGGGTCTGTCGGAGCCTATCCCGACGCATAGTAGGCGAAAGGCAGGAGACACCCTGGACAGGTCGCCAGTCCATCGCAGGGCCACATAGAAAGACAGACAAACATGCACACTCACATTCACACCTACGGGCAATGTAGTGTGATCAATTAACCTACCCTGCATGTTTTTGGACTGTGGGAGGAAGCCGGAGTACCCGGAGGGAACCCACGCAAGCACAGGGAGAACATGCAAACTCCACACAGAAAGAGCCACCGGGCCGGGCCACTTTTAAAGATGAAACTCAGTAAATCAATAAATAATATTCACATTTAAAATGGTCCTTTTCTCTTATGGACAGGTTGACTTACGCTCAATGATTTTACACAAAGTTAAAAAAAAAAAAAAAAAATTACATACATACACACACAAACACAAAATCAGTGCATTAGTGTGGCTGAAATGTACAGAGCTGCGTGTCTGTCCACTGTTTGCCAATTTCCTGCCACCAGCCGAACCAAATATTTATCAGTTATTTTGGTTTTTGATGACATTATGTGATGAAATCAAACAAATGAAAACAGCCCAACAATGACAGGCTGAAAGCAGGTACCATAGCTATCTGTTGTGGTGGAGTTTGACATACTTTGGTCAGTAAATCAATTCCCACCGCGGTTATGTTCAACGGCACAAAAGTAAGGAGTCTAATTAAACAGCCTGGTCAGGCTATACCCACAAACACACTGAAGTGTACATGTACACGTACTGACTGATTGGTGAGTAATCTAAAGAACATGCACAGTACACGCACTGACGTTTGTTGCTCAGACACGTGCAACCTCTGCACGTCATGTCTGGCCGCAAAAAGACGAGAACGCAAAGGATTCATAGCAGCAGCCCATAAACCATCGTCTAAGTTTAGTCTACAATAAAATGCATGTTTTATTGTTTCATCAATAATTCAGCTTCGATAGACAGACTAAAAAAAGACATATGTCGAGCTGCCGACGGTGGCTTTTAACCCCTTTATTTCTTTGCACATTTGTGCCAACCTAAAGTCACTTAAATAACATTTAACTCGTGAATAATTAACCACAATGCTGCTTTTTTTCCCCATATTTTTTCTAATATTTTTTTTACATTTTAAGTCATTCTTGACTTAACATGTTTTGTGTTCGCTAAGCTTTAAACCGCAAGATGAGTGAAATATTTCAACAACAAAAAAAAAAAATCCATCCTGAGGATTTAAATAACAAAACCCATGTACAACATGGCTCTTTCTCAGCAGGAGTATAAAGAGTTGAAAGGGGTTCATTGATGAGGTTTTGTTAGAATTTGTAACTAGAGCCCATAAACCAATGCCACAGCTAAGAGGAAAAAAGAAAAAAAAAATAAGACCTCTATAATTCACCATCACATCTGCCTCCTGTGATCTACATGTTGTGTCACTGCCAGATGCAAAACAAGTTTCTGGGGACAAATGGCAGAAGACATAAGATGACACAACTGAATAAGTGAACAACAGATGTTCAAGGTTTGTTTTTTGTTTTTCTTAAAAAAAAAAAAAAAAAAAAAAAAAAAAAGGCACAATTTCTGTACATAAATTCATGTTTGAATTTTGTCTTTGCATTGCTCGAACACCATCGGTCTGTTTCTCCACCTTTTTCTTTCTCTTCTTGAGCCAACTGGCTTGATTACAGACAGACTGGAATATGACGGCAATGGGAGCCAACAAGTGTGCATGTGTGAAGATGGAAGATGGGGGATGAATGGGAGAAGGCGTCACTTATCAGACCCCTTGTGTACTCTGGACTACGCAACGTGAAATATGCCCAAATTTGATAAAGCTGCAAGGTACCGACTCATCCATCAAGCAGCAGCCTTCTCTTTAAAGATGCACCTTTAGGCTAAGTTTAGGTTAGAACATGCGCTGAAGGCACGCATATGCACACACGCATGATTTGATATGAGTGAGACTGAAAACAGTGTTAAACGCAATCTCATTTGCACCCCTCCTTGTGATCCTGAACATGCCTGGCATGCCTCCTGAGAAATGTATGATACTTTATATGGGTGCAAATGAGCTCCATCTGCACCTCTAAACATATCTACATCCTCGCTTTTCTTAAAGCACAGCTGAGCAAAGTGTCAAGTCTTGCAACGCTAGATTGCACATATTTGAATGCACACATGAACACTGTCAGCTTTGTGTACTCTTTACTCAAGCTGAACACACATACAGCCTTTTAATTTTCTTAAAATGAATAATTCGGGAACGCTCCCTGGTCACTGAGGAGAGGAGCTGGAGGAAGCCGGAGTGAGAGGAGGAAAGGAAAAAGGACCAAGAGAGAAAAGGAATTAAGAAATAGACAGGAAAGAGGGTAGTAGGATTTTTCTTAAAAAAAATAAAATAGGAGGGTGACTTTCAGTGCCTCGTTCCATTGATTCTTTTCTTTGAGCTACAAATACTTGAGTGTCTGACCTCCTCTGTCTGTCCGTCCTTTGCTTCTTCTCCTAACACTCAGCTGTTAATTGCTTCATGCTCCTCTGAAACACAATAATGATGAAAAAAAAAGCGAGAAAGGTCAGAATTTTCCTTTCAAGACCCAGTATCTTTTTAAAAAGCGCAAATGTATATATTATCTCTAAGTCGTATGCGAATAAATTAACTACTTAGTTAAAAAAAAGTTGACTTATAGTGTTTTAAAATCTCAGTAAAGTTTTTGCAAAATGCACGGCACTGCAATCAGGGCTACCAGCTCCCTAACGTTTGATGTGACACACTTTATTTCAGCCTTTGTCTCCTAAAACAGCACAGCCTTAACTATTCACGCTCTTAAGTAACCTTTACGAATAAGAACCATCATTTGCATTTATATGCACGTGCAGGACCACATCTGAACATAAAGCCTTTTCAGCATTTCACAAGCAACAGGGGTCCACAAAAGTCACCGAAAACATAATTCGCCTGCCTTTGGGGGACACACAAATGCACATTTACAGAAAGCTTACTTCATGTATGATCATTTTGTCTCATTTTCCAACTTCACATGACAAATTCAAATGTCAGTGAAAATAATGTGATGCAAATGGCGACCCGTTAAAAGGTCAGATTAAACAAACACATCATGACTGAAATAGAAGGGGGGGGGGGCAGGTTAATGCTTAAGTTGTTATTGATTCTTCTCCATTCGCAGAGGAACTTCTTCAGAGTTGATTACAGACTTGCAGCTTTAATACAACAGCATGATAAATGTGAAGATCTCCAAAGCCACAAGAGCGTTATTCTTAACGCAACGGCAGTAAAATTCCAGTTATTCACCATAGCTTCTATTTTTTTTTCTGATGAGAAGGGCTTGATTGGTTTGGATGCAACAGGAAATTACATTGTGCAAGTTTTCTTTTGTTTAAGCTGCAGCTAAAGTATGTATTACAAAGTAGGCATCCTCATGTTGATTTCTAAGAATAATCACATGTGGTGGTGGCCGGTGAAAGAAAAATCACTGTGTGGAAATCACAAACTTACCAGCGACATAACAGTTACAGCCTTCTACCGTCAGTATAAGTTAGGGTCAGCTTTTTTAACCTCAATGCAGATGTGAGATTTGGCAGCTAACCTGGTCTCCATGGAAACTAAAAATAACAGACAGCCGTCAACACCTTGTTTCCCCTTCCTGCCGTGCAGTCAGTGAGCATTCTCTCTCTTATAAGATTCTGTCCCTCTCCCTTAATCGCTCTCATAGCAACAACTGACTCTGGCTTTAGCCAGGACCCTTTAAATACATAATCTGCCATCTCTAGAGCTAACATACCATAACCCTCCCCCACCATCACGTCAGGCAAAAAGCAGAGAAGAAAATTGCAGCTAGTGAGTCACGCAGAGCAAAACTGATCCAAGGTGACATCAGGTCACCTCACGGACAGGGTACAATGGACTCTACAGGGATGGACGCGAGGAAGGTGAGGCCCCAAACTGGGATGGTCTGATACGGCATCTCAGTCATCTCACAGAAGTGTACATTCACAATTTTAACTGTATCTGTTGAATTAGTGTCAAGTGACAAGTGTCAAGACAAGGTGAGATAGGACCCAGATGCAGGGAACGGAGGTGGCAGGAGTTAAAAAAGAAAAAAAAAAAAAAGAGTTATTTATTATTTAACAAAAAGCACTGCTGAGCAGAATGCAACACAAAACAAGAGCCTAAAAATGACAAAACCAGAAATAACCATGACCAGAAACATGACAAGGCAAACAATCAGGCGACAACAGTCAGGTCAAAAACAGTGTGAAACAGCAGGAAGCGAGGGAAAGACAAGACAAGATATACACACAGGACTTGACGAGACACAGGTGCAAACAATCAGGGCAGATGGGAACAAGGGAAGGTCAAGACAGAACTAAAATAAAATAGAACAGACAAACCCAAAAACCGCGACATCAATAACATTTTCCCTCCCATTGAAGTGTTCAAAAATGAAATAAGTAAAGACCAAAATTGCCAAAGAAGATTTGGTTTCACCAACAAACAACAAGGTGGAGACATAGGACAATGTTGTTATGTGGGACTGGCAGCTGAGCCTCCAACAAAACTGGACACCCCCATGTTAGTTTATTCCATTATTTTGCTGCCATGCCCCACAAACTCATATCCTGCTAGAAAGTGGGAAGGTGGGTCCTACTGAGTCACCTAGTTCTCCCTTGCGAGCGTCACACTGAACCTGACACACTGAGGTGGTGGGGACCAGCCATCTGTGTTTACACATGAGCTATTAAATCAAAGTGGACGGGGTTTTTTCTTTCTGTTTTGTGGTGACGAATGCAACATAGTGCTGTGGCTGATGAATTATCCGAGTGCCAGAATGCCGGGAGGTTTCACGGGCCCATGAGTGATTAGATTTAAACAAATGCTAAATGAGTTATCGTTTCTGTTGTAACCTGAAAACATATTTTTTGTATTGTGTAGTTATTCTATTTCCTCTTCATTTTTATGATCTCTTTTTTTTTGTTGTCTTGTTGTTTTTAGTTGTCAACTTTATCCTTTGACTGAAAACACTCTGGTGACCTCAGCCTTTTTAAAATATACTGTATGGCTATGTCTAAAATGAATTTAATACACATAATATAATTTAATAAATACAATTAATTAACACCTTTAAATGCATATGCTGTTCAGCTATTTAGAAAAGGGAAAAAAAGCAACGAGTAAATTTGCAGTTTTTTTTTTCCAACAATGGACAGATGCTTTAACCAGAAGCAAATCTGTCTATGATTACCTCTAAAACCCCATGTTGCCTAGCAACGTATAATTTAGGAATATGCTTTCAGAGCAGCTTTGCAGACATGTCCATTAAGAGATGAAATTACCAAAGCAACAAATGTCAGCCAAATGCAAATGAGGTCTACTCTGCTCACTGCGTGCGAGCTAACAATTGATGTATGAGGCAGACTCGAACAAACGCGTTTCCAAACCGCCAGTCCGTGAGAGCCAAGAACAGCAGCCTGTTTTGACAGCCAAGCAGAGGGGTAACTTTTAAAACCTGCTCTGTTAAGGCTGAAAAAGAAAGAAAAAAATAATCACAGAGATGAAAATACAACTGCCTGAGACGAATAATTTGTCCCCAATCTGCCTTGGATATTTCAAGTGCGTTTACACCTGCCGGCTGTGGATAGTGGTTGAGGCTGGTCAGAGCAGAGCGACGGTATCTGCAGATTAGTGCAGCCATGGAAATAGAGGATCTGACGGATTAAAGCTACCTCACTCTTCTCATTAAAAACTGCACAGAGATAATGACACAATCACACATCAGCCATCAGGAAGGTAATTCGATTTTATCTGTCCGGTGATGCTGCTAGTCAGCCTCTGGTGAGCTGGTGTTTATAGAGATAAAACTCCTTATTTCCCAAAATGTCTGAAATCTACTTTCGTCAGGACAAAGGGTCTCAAAAGAACATATTATCACACATGAGAGAGTTTGTTTTTTTTCCCGCAAAAATGTAACTCAAATAACTAAACACATAAAGAATTAGTAGACATGCTCAAAAAGAACAAATGTATGTTGTTATTCTGTGCAGGTTGATGGTAAACCTCGACTGCAGCAGGGCTGAGGGTAAGTTGTGGGGTCCCGATGCCTTTAAAGCTGTTTGAGGCTACGCTGAGGCATCCTTATTATCATAATGAAAGAAGACATCCATGTTTAGTACGACGGTGGCTTGGGGGGCTGTGGGACATTGGTAAAAGGCAGAGCAGAAAGGGACATCAAGAACTGATTTAGTTACAACGATACCACAACCGACGGACTACAGCTACTGCTGCAGTCACCATTGTGCAGGTCTATATAGATGCAACAAACAATTTAAAAAAAAAGAAAGAAAAGAAAGAAAATCATTCATTTTTGCTTTTGTCCAAATTATTTCCCAAAGGCATACGATAAAGCAGATAAAGCAGATATGCTTTGTGAGGAAATCAACCATCTGCAGAGGAGGGCTGTGGAAAACGCAAGCTTGCATACTGTATAAAGATACAAACTGTTGCAACAGATGCATACCCCCGATGTCGCATAGTTAAGACATCTGCACATTGTATCTAACTTTTCTCATCTAAGAAATCTTAATGTGAACCATTCACACAGGAATGCAGCGCCTGGGAGACTGTAACACGAACATGACACTCAGTTGTTAACATCCAAAATGTACCAGGAAAGATTCTCACAGCTGTTCTTCCCAAATCCTCTGTACTGCACCCTGTCAAGGCACTTTATGTTGCGTTTAATAAAGAGCATTTTCTTCCTGACAAAAGACTATCTTGAGATCACTGAAATAATAATAAATTAAAAAAGCTTGACAGAAAGTACATAGTTCTCTCAAACATGGCTTTGAGAGAAATAAGCAGAGAAGAAAGTGAGATATCACTTTAGCATCATGTGGGACAAGGGAGGAACCATGTGAAAATGGAAAGCAATGTTTAAGTGGCTTTCACTAAAATATCGTCAATAGTTTTGGATAGAGATAGACATTAACTTAAAGAGTTTCTTTTCTCTGGACACGCCACCTTCTCCATTAACATTGTCATTGTGTTTGAATGCATCACATATCACCAGTATGAGTTGGACTGAGATGGATTCACATACAAATGACATATCGAATTAAAAGATGATAAAAGATGTCAAAAGATGTTACAGCAACTTACTACTCTAGATACTGTTTTCAGTGTACTGAATGTCTTTTAGAAATGCCAACTAAACTGTCAGAGGGTGATGTGATGTCACTTAACAGAGGCATCAGTTAACTCGTTTAACTGATCCAACAGTTGATTGAAAGCAAGATGAGGATTGTTTCTTAATTTACATAAACCACGCAGCAAATTTAAAAGCTCAAGCACAAAATATGGAGGGAAAATGAAAAGATTTACTTGTTTCTGGAGATGCCATAGTGGACACGATGACTGGCGGACCAGTGCGTCGACTAAGCTTCTGGTTAGCAACCAAGGCACCTTGGTCTTGAACAGACGCTCCAACAGGGACGATGGCATTGTCTAATGCAGGTCCAAGACCTTTCCGTATCAGCTGAGGACTAGGGTGAGGGCTATGCATGGGTGACAATGGGAGTAAATTCCTGTCCCTCTTCATAAGCTCCATGGGGACTGTGTAATTGGTAGAGTATGCTTTCGGTACCTGTTGTGGTGGCTGCTGTAAAGCTGGCATGGATACGGGCATTTGCTGCGGCATACTTGGCATGGAATGAATAGATCCTGGTATTGCCGGCATTGACCCTGTCATCTGCTGTGGCATTATCTGCATACCCTGCACAGGCACCCCAGACATTGTCATCCCTGAGGAGTAGGCTGACATAGGTCTTGACTGAACAGGCATGATGGCTCCAGCATATGGACCTGGGGAACGGGGTGGCTGGCTTGGGTAGCCCCCGGAGGCTTCCAGGACGTGATGAGAGGGGGCACTGCTGGGCCTCCTACCAATTACTTCTCCCATCCTTGGGGCAATAGTCTGCATGGCCCCAGGGGTCTGCGGGGTCATTAGTTGTGATTCAACGACTAAACCCTGCGAAGGGTTTGGTGAATGGTGGTGCTGCGGCTGGTGATAGATGTCTGACCGATGGCTAAAGCTATTAGAGCGGCCTCGCATAGGTGTTTGAGGCCGGGAGGGGGCTGGCGTAGCCTCGAGAGGCCGCTTGTAGTTGTGGACCAACCGAGACAGTACACGAGCCTGGCCAAGGTTCGGGGCCACAGTTCGGACATCGTTTTCCTCCATGACAGCAAGCATGCTAGCAGAGTCAAATCCTTGCTGGATAAGCGAGGAGATGGAGCTCTCTGAAAGACCTTCATTTCGTAGCAAAGAAAGGAATTCTGGATCGACTGTCTTCTTCGGGTCCACTGGTAAAGGTGTCTGTGGAGCAGCTGGAGGAGGAGCAGGAATAGGAACGGCTGCGGCGGCAGGGGCTGCAGTTGGAGCAGCCTGCACAGGGGTAGGTGTAGCAACAACTGCTACAGTCTGAACCGGAGCATGAGGAGTCGGCAGGACACTCAGAGGAGGAAGTGGAGCTGCCACAGCAAGATTTGAATCAGATACTGGCATGGCAGGTGGAGGAGGTAGAGGCGGCTGCTGTTGAAGATGCTGCTGCAGCTGTTCTTGTTGAATCTGCTGGGGCTGCAATTGCTGCTGCTGAAGTTGTTGCTGCTGTAACTGTAACTGATGCTGTTGCATTTGCTGATGTTGTAACTGTTGCTGTTGGAGCTGCTGTTGTTGAAGCTGCTGCTGTTGCAGTTGCTGCTGTTGAAGCTGCTGCTGTTGAAGCTGCAGTTGTTGCTGCTGCTGCTGCTGCTGCTGCTGCTGTTGAAGTTGCAGTTGTTGCTGCTGTTGCAATTGCTGGTGTTGTTGCATGGTATAAGGTGGGGCTGTCTCTTGCCTCATAATTATACCTTGATTGGCAGAATCTACTACAAGACATGTAGCGGCCTGCTGCTGCGGATCCAGTGGGCAGCCATCAACATCTGTATAGATCGACTGGCCAGTCAGAAGCGGAGGTTCACTAGCATACCGAGGAGATGCATGCTCCATACCATAGTGAGCAGGAGACGGATCCCGGGAGGGTAAGCGCTGTTGGCCATCTGGCATCATCTTGGCAACAGTTATAGCACCAGGATCTCTGTAAGCTCGATTCAACTCATGAGCGGTTGGGGGAGGGGGAGGAGGAGGGAGAGGTGATGAAGGGGCTTGAGGTGCTGTCCTCCCTGGTTGACCTTGATCCCATGGCCCACGAACCCCAGGCGTCATTCCAAAATGTGAGGCTGACCTGCTGAGGGGATGAGGTGGTGGAGGCTGCTGTTCTGGCCGGTAAATGGCCTCAGGGGGCCGAGGAGTCATGGCCGGGTCGTGAGAATAGTAATCCTGATGTGGAATGGATCCTCGGTGAGCCATGGGGCCCCGTTCGTAATGGTTTAGATCTGGCACAGATCCCTTTCTCAGTCCCCTCGGGTCGTGTCGTTCTGCATATACTGGTCCGTAGGGAGCTTCTTGGTAGGAATACGGCGCACGTTTCGAATCCAGGTCAGGGGGATGTACCCCTGGTGGAGCCTCGTACCACCCTCCTCCCTCCCTGTATGACAGGGAGCTCCGACGGCCTGTTACTCTTGATTGCTGCTCGTATACGCTGTCACCCTGCCTCTCCCACTGACCCTCATTCCCCCCTAATGTGTCCCAACTGTGGGATCGTCCAAGATTCAGCTGTTTGTTAGTGACAAGCATTGGCAAAAAACAAAACCCTTGAAAAAAAAATACTAAACCGCAACCAAACACACAAAAGAGGAAAAAAAATAGGCTTTTGGCAGTATGTTTGTAAGTTTAAGTCTTCATGTACAGCCTTAAACAAGAAAATACAGCAAAAAAGGTAGCGCACGCAGAAAAGACAGTGTCGCAAGGTGCACCGTTTCACCTGATACCAAGTTGTAATACTGTAGGTCCGAGCTATCAGATGACTCCCCTTTTGCTGGCAGTCCTTGAATAATTAATCTCTGGTCATGCTGGCTTGTTGTGCGAGAGGAAAGAGGACACCATACACAAAAATATCCACATCACGTAACTAAAAAACAGACACAAACAGTGCACAAGGTTGCACAGTTATTCCATGGAAGACCTGGTAACACGGTGCAAGCTTGAGATAGCCACCAAACATTTGTCAGGAGAAAAAAAAAAGAAAAAGAAAAAGAGGATAGGTTGGGTTATAGGTTGGGTTGGGCAGGGGCTTGTACTAATCCAGTATGGTTTATCTCTCCCAGGGACATTTTACTCGCTCTGCCGATTGCTATAAAGGATTACATCTAAATAAAGCCTGTTTAATTCCCCTTCCTTCTGTGATGTTACGTGAACCAGATACCAGCGAATCTGGTGATGGTGAAGATCATGGTTGAACCTGATTTTGATTCCATCTCAAACCCCCTCCCCTCTGGTCCCCTCCCCCACCCCACCCCACCCCCAACCCCGCTCCGCAAACCTTGGAGACACCTACCTGAAAGCGCTGATGATGTGCAGTTGTCAACAGGTTTCAGACCTACCAGATACGCAGTGCAGGGAGGGGAGGAAGGTGCACAGCTTCAGTGAAAACAAATAAAATACAGTCCTCTTGACTAAGTCCCATGCGCTATCAGTGAACATCAAATCCACTCTGATTGGACACTAATCCCCCAGGCCCCATGCTTGCAGCAGAGCAACCACGCAACTGCTGCCCCAACTCATTCTGAAATGTCCTTGATGGCTCTGTGGTGGTCATTATCACTGCCTCACTCTCTTTGATTTGGGATCACTCAGATGGTGTTTGTACATCAACTTAAGGACACAAAATATTACAGCGTATGATGCATGCAGCATGGACAATAAATTCCAGCCCACAGAGGTTGTCCCATTTGTGTTCCAGTACTTTAGGATTGATCACTGCATTATCAACATTATTGAGTCCTTTTAAGGAGAAAGATAAATGTAACATATATTTACAACCTGAATATATGTTGTTTTTTTAGTTTTTGGAGGGGGGGGGGGCATTTATATTAGTGTGTATATATATATATATATATATATATATATATATATATATATATATATATATATATATATATATATATATATATAGAATAAAGTGCATTAGTCTAAAACTATATGCATCTCTCTTGGTAGAATACAGCACCTTCCCCCTCTTTCACAAATCCTCTGATCTCCTTCACTTAGAGAGGCTCTGTAATCTGGATTTGCCCCCTTGTATAGAAAAGTAAAACACTGTGTGTGTGTGTGTGTGTGTGTGTGTGTGTGTGTGTGTGTGTGTGTGTGTGTGTATCTGTACAATTGTATTTGTGCCTACATATGTTTACGGGGGGGGGGAGGGGCTCCCTTTGTTAAAGCAGTTAATCCAAAGCACCTAAAACCTTTGCCTCGGAAAAGCCCCGTATGTGGACAAGCGCAAGCACAGAAAAACAGGTCCACTTTTTTTATAAAATCAACTACACTGTGAACTGTTCATACAATACCTTTTCCAAAGGCATTGGGATGTAACTGATGAGGGATGTTGTTTCATCTTGTTTTGTTTAACCACAGTGACGACGCCTCGCTTCCAGACTGAAAACTGAGCCCTTTTGAATGCTTGTTTATTAATGCATGAAAACACTTGTAAAGAGCGGAAGAGTCAATTTCTATCTAAATCTAGTCTCGCTCGTTACCATCAAGACGAAAAAGTTTTGGTCCTTATCGAGCCTAGAGCTGAGGTAACTAAAAGCCCCAGATATATGACATATTACACCGCATCATTATTTATCAAACAATACATACATGTGAAAAACTAAGTAAATAGTTTAAGTAGCAGTCAAGCGCTTCTAATCAAATGCAACTGATAAAATAATCATTAACAAATGTAACTCCTTCTATGAAAGTAGACGTTTTGGCAGTTTTGTGGTCAGATGCATTCAGGTGCGTGTTTCCATAATATCCATGAGGAAAGATCTTAAATGATCTTAAAGAAGTATTTACCTGCATGTCATTAATTTATTTGGAGTCTATTATTCCCAAGTGAGAGAAATCTTTCACAAGTGGATATTAAAAATAGTTGCCAACTCTCCCAGGGATGGATGTCCCAGTAAGTTCACCCCAAGGTCAGATCCCGGAATGCTTACAGAATTTAAATTTAAAAAACAAGAGCTACATCTCACACTCTACAAGCTGCCATTAGCATGTTAAAACCCATCCATTTGTACATCGTCTATACCCGCCTATTCGTATTCAGAGTCACAGGAGCTGGAGCCTATCCCAGCTTCCTTCAGGGGAAAGGCAGGGGTACATAATTCCAGTTAAAAAGCTGGAACTAAAGCGAGCTGGGCATAAATAAATGACCACAAACCTCAATGAACTGAAGCAGCGCTTTTATGAAGACGGGTCCAAAATCCCTCCACAACATTGTGAGGGGGTCATAATGTCATACAGAACACAATAACTTCAGGATTTTGCTGTTAAATACGGCTCTACACGGCACTGAATCATATTTACACACACAAAGTTTGGGTATTTTATATCTGTGCTCGCTACATCCTCAATCAAGCTGGAAACAGGTGGGAGTCAGGAAACACCGGGGACCATTCAGTCCAACGCAGGGCCGCACAGACACAAACACAAGCATGCACCAACTTCCACAGTCAATTTAAACTGCACCATTGGTTTTCACTAATTAATAATGTCGTGCTGCATTGTGTCATGTGTTGCTGTCCACTAATATACCAGTAAAATGCAGGACATGGCTGCAGCAACGTACTCTATATTCTGGACTCATCTGTGGACTCAGGCAAAACTGCTAGAAAGAGACTTCCGACAGAGTGCCATAGGTTAAAGGAGGGGGTACTACAGTGTTTGTTAGGAACAGATGGTGCAACGCCGGGCATATTACTGATGTGTTACATGCCCATGCTGCATCTGACGTCATCAGCTCAACTGTTGCCGGGCGACAAACACAACACCTTTTTTATACCGTGAACCCCCAACTTTTCTGTTTGTCATGTCGTTTTGATATCCGTCTGTTAATCCTTGCTCAATAATTTATACTCCAAAAACATAATTTCCTCGTGGGGATTAAATAAAACATTCACTTCAACAAGCTCGGTTATGCAACAGATAAAATATGAGAGAAGCAAAAGCGTTATAAAATAATTGAATTGTGACATCACAGCGCTAAATCAGCGAACCTCTGCGGACCACAAGGCACATAATCTGAAAATACTTAACTCTTTGTAATTTCACTTTGAGCTGGTCCTGTGGAAAAGCCAGAAAACATCTGCTCAAAAGTAACAGCAACTTTGCTGCTTGTCTTACTTCCGTGGGGTTCTGTAATTCATCCCAATCAGTTCAGAGGTTGTGCACAGCGGTGCATTCCTGCCCCTTGCTCAGGCGTTCCCCGTTTAATTCTGTTTTGCCAATTTACAACACCGGCTACCAGGAGCAGAAATATACAGATCTCTGAGGTAAGACGAGCAGGATGTTTGCTTGTCACATACTGTGAGTTGGGGACCTTTGGAGTATTACGTTGCTGTATTTCTGAGCTGAAACCGTAAGACTGAGAAGACATTCCAATGGAAACTTCACTGGTGAGTCACGTGAATGTTTAAAGTGTCACAAGGATGTGGCCTCATGTATCCCAGATCATCTACACTGCGAATGTGACCTGAAGTACTTAAAGCCATCCACTTGTAATTGAGTGATCCCGGATGGATGTTAGTGCCGGGTCTGAACTGACGTTTTTCACATAAATAAAAATTTAAAAAAAAAGAAAAATCAAGGAGCAATTAGCTCACTCACCGTTGGAAAGGAAATTACACTGGACAGAGACAAGAGCAATCTCTCACAGAGATCCTAAATGAACCGAAGGAGATTCATTATTAAATCGCAGCAGATCCGTTTTGATTCTCATTTTGATTTTCATTAAACGGCTACGGTTTTACTATCTTTCATCGAGAAAAAGCAGTGTTTCCTTTGTTTTATGTATAAAACAGGAAGTACTTTCCTTGACGTATATCATTGTTGAAATCATGTCTACAAGTGTAACTTAAAAAAAAAAAAAAAAAGATTTCCAGCTCACTGGTATATCCACACATTGACATCCAGATCAAAACCAAACCGGGGCGTCTTCTGCCACCCTCTTCCACCCTTCATCACATCATCTGGCCTCATTCTCCAGAGCCTCTGCACAGTGGACCACACATCCCCATTAAGTCAATCTCAAGAACAGAGATCAGGGCAGAGGATCGTTCTCAGGTTTGCAGATGTAATCCTGATAGGAAAGCAAATCGCATAGTTGCGTTTGTCTCCGACCAAATGAATGTTTGACATTCAAATTCTGACGTTCCTCCATGTGCCATACTTTACAGCCTGAGCTTACAAAGCCAGATTCACTGTAACAGAAGGATTTGGGAATTAAGCTGGGGATATTAGAGCAAATATAATACCACTGTAGCACAAGCTTATGAAGACTGTGGACTGAATAAGGCTTGACTGGTGAATTATTCAAAATGTTTTAAATTTATAGTAATCTCAGTTAAATGAACCTCAAGTGAAGCTGAGAAGACTTCAGAAAATACTATTTTATATGTCGCATTCAAGCGTTTTTTTTTAAAGATTAACTGCCTCACGATCAGAGAAATTTGCATTAAGCTGCAAGTAACAAGACTAAAATAATGTACAACAGCTACATTTTAGGATAATCTGTCACCCAAAACGCATATACACTATATCTCCTTGTCAATCAGCTTTTTCAGTCCCCATTGCCACATTAATAATGCAGATAAACCAGCGGGTGAACCAGAGGTGGATTGCTTCATGTGTGTGTGTGTCTGTGAGCATGCTTTTACCATGTAAACTGCAAACTCTTAAACCAAATCTTGGATTCCAGGGGTTCACATGCCACAAACTGATCCCCTTCAGCTATACACCCACTCAATCGCTTTTGCAGCCTTCTTGACCCTGGTCTGCTCGTCTTCTGGCGTGCGAGAGAGTGCAGCGGCCGCAGTGCGTGCTTTATGTTTCTCTTCATTAACGCATGTAATCCCTCACTAAAGCCTTGGCCTGCCATACGCAGATTATTAAAGAAATAAAGAAAAAAAAAAAAATCAATGAAATCACATACTAATTTAAAATGTCTCTAAACAGAAATACAGTAAAAGCCACCGTCTCCTCCACTGTGACACATCATGCACCATTTGCATGATTTGAATGTTAAACACGCATGCTTATGCATGAGCATGTGGCAGGATGCACAGAAAACGAAATTGCGATGTCGATACCGCTGCAAAGAATTATGCTGTCACGTACAGCACACATTAAAAGAAAAAGAACAGAAAAGAAAAAAGAACTGAGCATAGCTGTTGTGTATGTGTTTTTTCTTGGTCTGTGAAATCTAGATGGACTGTAAATGCAAGTCGAGGGCAATGAAGCTAGTGCTTAACTAACAAATCATGGATATCGAAGTAAAACAGTTCTTTTTTCCTCTTTTTTCCATCGGGCACGCAACACACAGTTTACAGATCTTCCTGCCCATCAGTGATGCCATGCAGAAATCCCTCCACCCATAATCCAGCTCTTTTGGATGCATCCGAACCATCCTTCGTCCAGTCACCAAACCACAGGTCTTTTCTAATATTTCTCAGCTGATGAGTTCATTTTGAAATCAGCTTTCCAGGAGCTAATTCGTAAATTAAACTAACTATCTTGTAACTATATAAGTGCTAAGCTACAGTTTATGCCAGTTTAAACAAAGTCATAAAAAAACTAGTCATGCAAAAAAGAACAGGAAATATCACATTCTCAAATGACAATAATAGCGCACTCACATGCGCCACACTTATCTGTCTAAAAGTCCTGTACAAAAGGTTTTGGGTTTTGAAGAGGAGTGTGGAACAAGCCCGAAGGCTGGGTGAGCAGTGTCAAGCAGGGGGAAGGATGGAGCCTGTCCCAGACAACACTCCGGTGACTTCATACCAGAGCTGTATGCCAGAATGTGGAGAAGAAAATAAGATATAGAAACAAATTGACGGAGCAGAGTCCTGTCAAACATATCCATCCCCATCCATCCCACCCCACTAGAAGAGGATGACATCAGGACACCCCTACTCACGTTTCCTCCTCTTCCCTGGTTTTTATTTCTGCTTAATATGAAGTGTTTTATCAGGTTGGTGAAATGCGAGAAGATGAATATTCTGTGTTATTTTCACTGGCCACAACATTTGCTCCAGGTGTGACACGAGACACAGAGCGAAGCAGAAACAAATCTATCCCACTGCAGGCTAAAACAAATCCATGGCAAGTGTCATGATAAATTCCACTACCCCACCTTGTGGTGTTTGCATCCAATCACAGATTCATAACTTGTAAATAAACGGCCGGGAACACGCCATCGCTGCGACCTACTTCGTGTCGCAGCCCCTCTCGCATCCAAGCTCTGCCTGGATCAGTCAAGCAGCTCTGGCTAATGGGCAACAGCATCGTCTTTGCACTGCCGCCTGAGCCAATGCATGCTGGGTACGCAGATGGAGCGGACAGAAGGAGACACAGACAGGGAGTTTCGAGGGGGGGGGGGGGGGGGGGGGGGGGGGGAAAGGAGGAATGAGGCAGTATGGGAACCGGTGCTCACATCAGATGTTTGTCACAGTTCCCTTATTGCAGTTGCACGTAATCAAACCCGCAACAGAAGTAATATTTGTACCGTATAGGCTCCTGTACGAATGAAAAAGTGCTGCAAGGCTTATTAGATAAATGTCTAACTGTGGTTTTTGGACGATTAATTGCAACCCATTTGTCAACAGTAGTGTTCTGCTTTTGAATTTGCTCTTAAAAAGCTGGAACCGATGATTTTTATTTTTATCTGACCTGCCAGTGTACCGTATATAATACAATATCAGCTTCATTTTCTGGACTAAAAAAAGGAAAATGTCAAAGAATTGCCGTGGCTTGTTTTGCTTACGAACGTAGAAAAAAAATGGCAATGCATTTTGCACTGGTCAAAGTTTATATTGATGAAAAAACAGGTTATGTGCAGAAGATCCTCCAAAATCACAGCACATGATGAGTCCAACTCAAAACAATTTCCTCTGGATATTCCTGGTTTAATTATTGATTAAATGTCAAAAGTTGCCTCTCGAATTTGAGCGTTTGCTTCTTTTCTTTCCCTTTCTTATATGATTGTAATTTGAACGTGCGTGGACTGCTGATCGCACACAACCACAGTGAATCACGTCAGACATCCTCAATGATAAAACATCCACAGTTCCAAGAAAATCTACGTCCCAGCACCGTGACTACTTTTGATGGGAGCAAACAGCCACACTTGATCAGACGTTTCGAATGCGATTTGGGCCACGGGCACGGCTCAGTTAGCCACTCATCACAATGGGTGAAGATCTAATCAATGCGCTCCGCTGTGAAACAAGCATTGGATTGACACAGCTCTCCTCCGAAGATAAATGGGAGATACGGGAAGCAGCTCTCTGCGTCTCACCAACAGCAACCCGTGACGGCATCGCAATCACAATCGCAATCACAATCACTCGGTGACGCTTTCTGTTTTCGTCAATACACATGGTATGAACCTTTGATTTCTATTTCATGCCTCAGCCCCGGCACTCTGTTTTTAGATTAAAGTGGGTGGCTTTAGCATTATGGTGCAGAGCACTGCATGCCTCTGGTTTTGAAATACCCTTTTTATATAGTTGAGTAGATGATTCAGCAGCCTCTGATCTTTTAACTTCCACCATGTGAATCACTCTCTTCTATACATTTTTTTATGAGCATCTGTAACGACCAACTGCACCGTAAGAAATAAATAAATGGGAAAAAAAAAATCCTCCCTTTTTATCATTGTGACTTCATTGTTGACAAGAGACATGGACACTGCAGCAGATGAGTGGCGGCTCAGGGAACATTTTAATTATGACACTTAGACAGCACACGCTCACTCCTCTTGTCCACAGTATAAAAAGGAAAACGAGAGAGGAAATATGTTTCTAGCTCCAGTGGTTTATACAGTTTTGAGACGCCACATGTGGCTCTCATTCTGAGGGTGGAAACTGCAACATCGCTGCTTCGCTCAGGAATCTGTAAAATTGTGTTTCTGAACCTCGATGGGATGTTCCTAAGATATAAACAATGAAGAATATATCTATTTGATACTCTGTGGTGGGTTTATGTAACATCTTTCCCTGAATATCTTCTGGTTCTATTTAAGCAACAATCATTAACTTAATTATATAATAGCGTAATACTAAATACTCAAAAACAACAAAACATTTTTACACAGCATGTTGTTTCATTCAGTTAATTCTGTTTTTGTCTTTTTTATCCATTTAAAACAAAACTCATCCAAATTAGAAACAAAAAGAGTATAAACTTCTACGTTGTGTCAATAAGAGGAAAGAAACTATGAAAATGAAGCAATACAGGTAAAACATACATAAAACATCGCTAACAGTCTCAATTTGTTTTGTTTTTTAATAATTTCATAAGAAATGGTTATAATCAAAAGGCACTACAGATTAAAAAGGTTTTAAATTGTTAACAAAGACAGTAAAATATCTTAAACGATTATGTTTTGACATCAACAATCTTGTTTATTTCATATTTTCTGAAGTTTAAATATGTAAATTAGGTATCTCTTGCCAGAAAATTAGGTCATGTGCATATATTTCCAGAACAGAAATGTAAATATTGTATGAAGATATTTAAAAATTCTTGTTTCATTTTGTTGAATTAAGAATCAAAGGTGTTTAGCGACAGCAGGAGGGATTTCTTAAGTTATTTCTGGCTTCAATTGGCAAACGGTCTTCAAAGAATCGTATTTTTGAATTCTACTGGTACCAATATGAACCAAATGATATCACTGTCATTAAGATAATTGTGTCAGTTACAAGATTTATGATGTTTAAATACATGGAGCATAGGTGCAGATGCAAAAGTCACGCTGACAAAGAAAGTTCAGTCTGCGTGGACTCAAAATTAGGCAGCATTTGGATGAACTTTGGCACAAATAATCATGACTGACGTTTCCAGAAACAAAGAAGGAATATGGACAGAAACTTCCACGGTGTCGGGAAAGAAAAGGAAAGAACTCCTGGGGTCTGCGATCTTTTCTGTCAATTAGTTTTGCAATGTGAACCCACAATATGATTTTAAAAACTCCAGATAGAAAATGAAAAAGCGAGGAAAAAGCAATGGGAAAGTACCTTGCTTTGTGTTTTTCTCACTCTTAAACAAACACACATATGTAAATGTGCAAAGGCACACACAAATCAATCCCACAAGCCACTACAATCAGTCCAGGAGCTCCAGGAGTGCTTCGCTTTATTACAAACTCCCTTCTTCAGCTCTCTAGCAATCTGGAAAAGTCAAACTCAAGTCTCATTTGGCCATCAACCAGGCCTTTCTCACTCTCTCTCTCTCTCTCTCTCTCTCACACACACACACACACACACACACACACACACACACACACACACACACACACACACACACACACACACACACACACACCCTTTGTGCTAGACATCCTTCAAAGATGAAGTATGAAATCTCAGTCGGTCCCTAGGCTCTCTTTGAGACACACAAACACACTCATGCCAGCAAGCCCACCAGCTTCTCGCTGAATTTGTAGCAGCAGGCTGAAACTCTGGTGGTGGTAAAAACAAGATGGAAAAAATGGACACTCATACACACTCAAGTTTCATGAAACAACCAGCCTGCAAAAATTAACAATGCATGTCTGTGTCCAGCATCTCAAATCAATTCGTAAGCAGAGAGAAGGAAAAGGAGAGTAGTTCCCCACACTCACCCTCACAGATCCGGTCCAGTCGCTGCCGTTTCACTTTATGCTTGTCCACCAGGGCCATGCTGTCACAGATTCAAACGCACTCTCCTCTCCTGGGTTGGGTGTCCTCCCTCGGCTCCTTTAGGTCTTCAGTCCTCAAGAATTAGTTTGCAGGCGTTTTACACCTGAAATTCAAGACAGCAGGGACCATGACTATTACTGGAGGTCAGCCTGGACTGCCAGCACACTTTTGTTCTGTAGATGTTTTTCACTCATATGGTGCAATAGCTAACAAAAAATGCTGCAATTTAATATTAGTTATCTTACAACTAATTTACATGTGCTCTCAGGAGGCCACAATGCACACGGTGACTTACAGTGACATATATCACAATTCCTAATTATGCAAAGCAAAACTTCACTTATGCTTTATGAAAAATGCATGATGTGCAAATTAAAAACAGGGGAATGTGCTTGCCCTGCAAAAGCCAATAAAATGCAGAGTCAGTAGTTAGAGAGTTGTGTGAATTTCAGCAAAATCTTTTATTTGGGTCAATTATTAATCATTATTTCTAGAGTTCCTGAAGATACATTTCAAGATGTTAAATTTCTTCACCTCATAAGCCTGGGAGAACTATTGAGCTGCTTTTTAGAACATTTATATATATATATATATATATATATATATATATATATATATATATATATATATATATATATATATATATATATATATATATATATATATATATATATATATATATATATGGATGAAATCTTATATTTACCTTGCAGAGACTCACCACTAGAGGGAGCCTCCTCTCAGAGATCACAATTTATTTATTTAGATTAAATTAAGAAACGTCACCTCTGAAACCACATCGTTTTAAATCAAGCAGAGCACAGCCCAAGCAGACAAAAACACACAGCAAAGCTCTGCAAATTATTATGTTCATTGTAGTGACAAGTTAAAGACCAATCTTCAGCTCAGTCTGACGGACACAACACTATTTATTTGTGTGTGTGTGTGTGTGTGTGTGTGTGTGCGGAGGGGAGGGGGGGGGGGTGACACAGACAAAGACAAATAGAGGCTGGCACAAGAATGCACACACACAAAGACATAAAAATGGCAAGCATAAATGTGGCCTAAACACACACACACAAATGCACACAGAGCAACGAGTCACACAGAAGAATGTGGGTCAGTTAGTCAGCAGACAGGAGGAGGTTGTATCAGCAGAAAAGAAAAAAAGACATAAAAGCGGGCTGGTGGGAGGGAGAGGAAAGTACTAGAAAAACATAATCTAACAGGATGACTACAGTGCAACACCGTCCTCCTCTGTTTTAACTGTAAGTCTGTCAGCACTTTTGCATTCGTAACCTCCGTTTCATTCCAGGTTTGGGCCCAATCCAAAAGAGCTGCACTCTCAGTGAGGCTCTCAACGTGGATATCTTTGTGGTAATATAGTGTGTTACATGTGCTATACTGCAAATACATTCAACTTAATAGTTTTGCACTTCAGTGGGAAGTGAGGAAGGTTTTTACCACAGTTCTAGATGTAGCAGTTCAATGATAAAGGTTCAGAAACAATACGCCTGCAACGTTTTCCTTTCCGACGCAGCAAAGGTTTCAGTTTGTCAACACATCCGTGTTTCACGGCTTCATCTGTGATCCGCCATCGTGACCTCACCAATAATATTCAACTAATCCAAGGTCCGTCCTTTACAAAACAGATTGATAGCTGAGACTCAAGCTTCACAAGGTTTTCCACATCATTACACTTTTCATAATGGTACATGGTTATTCATGTTACAAAATACAATTCCTGTCATGCCATGTAAATGCTGGCCAACAGAAAAACAAACGCCTGAGGAAAACATTCCCTTCTCCGCATTCACAGCCCCAGAATGGGACATAGCCACAATTCAATCATGTGGACAAGCATATCTATGATATATTTTCTGGTTCTTTTCATGTGATCAGCTGCATAGGCAGGAGTGAGAGGTGGAGCTCTGCAGCCAAAGTGACATTAAAAGAAGCACCACTGTAGGTGTTAGATTTGCCTCGTTCTTCGACACAAACACATCTCGGCTTGCTGCACCAGCCAAGCTGTGCCTCAGCCTTCCTCCTCCACAAGGTATGCCCTTCCTGTCAAAGACCTAAGGTCCCACATGTGGGAGTCAGAGGAGAAGTAATTGAGCAAGAGGGAAAGCAGGAAACAGTCACTCAGAGCCAGCGGGGGGGAAGGAGGGGAGGCCACACCGCCTGGTCTATGAATAGACTGGAGGAGACATGCATGGGCATCTCTGGCTCGGTGCTGCATGAGCACCAGCTCAAAAGGTTGCAAGAGAATCTGGTCATCTACTCTAAAGTCTCCCGATACAGCTACTCTTCACGAAGGGCTCCGTAAGGCACGAGCTTAGTAACAAAGGCTGCTCTAATCATTGTGGCGATAAAATATGAGAGCAGGGACACAACACAAAGCGTTGTACTGCAGTATGAGTTTTCTTAATCGTCACTTTTTGTATAAACTTTAAGTAGGATAAGTGTGTTTATTCAAACAAGACTTTACTTGTTTTGGATATAATGTTTGAAAGTAGAATGATAGGAGCCCTCAATACTAAAACCATGCGGTGGATATTAGTGTTCGTTGTGTTGCAATAGGCCATAAAGTCCCAACCGTACAACCCAGAGCACCCAAAAGAACCAGTGCCAGCACCATTTTTTTGTATTAAACTCACAACCTGCACGCCTAAAACCTGTTCACGATTATACAGCCAGAAATCCTTTCAGATATGACAGGTCTGGAATGATGTTTCAAACGAAAGAAGAGCAGACCACACGGGCTAAAAAAGAAAGGCATGCTCAGCAGAAGTGGTATACATGACTTCATTTCCATAAATCACATCCAGAAATTTGAGTCGTGTAAGGAGGAGATCCAGTCCATTTCCAAAAGAAAAAAAAAAAAAAAGTCACTCAACTTCACCAAAGTGAGTTAAAAAGTCAAGAACAACTCTGAGCAGAGCTCTCAGCCTGAAGAGTGCCAGAGAAGAAGTGCCGTTATCCTGGAGCCTTTAGGGCCGAAGCTGCTCAATCGTTGCTTGACTAAGTGCTGTTATGTAAGTTAACAATAAGGGGATTGACCTGAGAGATAACACACACTCAGCGCTGGGAAAGTGGGAGAGAAAGAAAGAGACGAGGAGAGTCAAACACATGCCGACAACAGGAATATGCAACTCCTGGGACTGTCTGGGCTCTCCCTGCCCAACGCCGTGCTCGGGTGGTCGTGTTCACAGCTCCTCTGACCAGTCAGTGCATCACACATGTCTCAGCAGGACTGTTGTCACCCACACATGATTTCAGGAGTTTTCCACCAGAGGGATGTTCCTCTCTTGGGAAACACAAGAATGTTTTGGGGTCCTGGATAGCTCAGTGGGTTGCACGGGCGCCACAGACAGAGGTTGTTGCCGTCGTGCAGGGTCGACTCCCGGCCCGTCGCTCTTTCCTGCATGTCTACCCCCCTCTCTCTGTACCCATTTTCTGTCCACCTCCTTTGAATAAAGGCCTCTAGTACCAACAGATCTTTTACAAAAAAAGTCTTGCTCATATCTTTTTATATCATCACCTAAGCTGTCAGCCCTTGACCTCAGTTTAGCTACGTGAACTTGATAAACAACCCGCAGACTGAACTGCGAGTTAACAGTCAAAGACACATATAAGCTGGTGAGACCTTCAAAAAAAAAAAAAAAAAAAGCTCATGAAAAGCTTATTCAACTTATGAAGAAATGAAAAAGAAAGTCTCATTTATTTCCTCTGGCTCCTTGCAAAAATGGATTTCTTTACTATTTAAGCATCTTTCTTAAGCAGCCTTATCTGTACATGAGCCAGCCATAGACTTCATCCCCATAAAGGAAAACACAGACATTTGGGAAAAATGCTGATGCAATCCATTCACATCTACTGTGGGATAAATATGGTTTAGAGACCAGAACTAATGGAGATGCCACTTCTTGACTAACTGCTGTAAATCCAATAATGCAGCACATCAATGGACACGGATACCCTACAGTCAACATTTTGAAGGAAGGATGGTGTAGCTGCAACGTTGAAGAGACTTCTTTTACATCTATGATTTATATGCCTGAAGGTGCAAGGAAGCAGAAAAAGGAGAAGCAGAAGGGAGGGTGGTTAAGGTTTCTCTTCTCTCATTAATCCAATAGTTGGGGTTCTGAGGGGCCCATAAAGGTGTCACTTGGACCGCTGATTTACGACGTGCCCCTCCTTTCCAAGGGTCTCCTGTCTAAATACACCAGCCACTGACAGTTAAGCCTCTCCTCCATTTTCTCAATCCCTCAAGTCTGTCCATTCGCCTCAGCCTCCTCCTTGTGCATGTCCTGTCAGCCTCTGACCGACAGTGTCCTTTTCATTCACCGTTTCTCCCTCACGTTGAATTTACCCGGACCATTTTCTCCCTCGCTTACCTCCTCTCACATTTTCTCCATCAGTCGCTCCTCTCAAGTCTAAATAAAATGAGACTGCAGCACTAGTAACTGCTGACTTGGGCTAATTCCCAATTATGTGGTAATGTCTGATTGTTTAACTCAGCCAGGACACACAGAATTGTTACACTACCGTCCATGCAGTAAGCTCAGCAAGGCTTTTGGCATGACCCAACACACACACGCACACACACACACGCACACACACACACACACACACACACACACACACAGGTCATTACATCTAATGAACTTAACCAAGTTGTGGCATAAAATGTATAACGTCAAAATGAATTTATACAGAGGTGTATACAGGCTACATGCTGGAAACAGGTCTACACACAGACAAGAAACACATCTAAACCTCTCGTACATAAGCTGACAGATGAAAGGATGTGTCCAGGATCCTTTTATCATGGTAATAAAGCTGTTTTTCCTATCTTCCTGTTGACATTAAACATGACAACAATGCTCCTATGAAGAAAAAAAAAGATCAATGAAGGGAGCTAGGCCACATACTCATATACACACTATGCAACTTGTTATTTTTAAATCTTTATTTGTCACTAAATAAATCACGGAACACACCAAAATGAGTCCTTTTAACCCAACACATTCGTGTTTATTTCTACAACTGACCATAATCCTGCTGGGACAGAGTTTGTTCCTACTGGGCTACTGTAGTGAAACCTGGGTTCCAGCATGGTCAATGCAGGTAACATGAAATATTATTAATTTTAATGTTATGAGAACATCTCACTTCTTATCATGTGATTCTACCTTAAAACTTTGGTTACGACAATCAATCAATCGCCAAAATGTTACAACGAACTTCAGAGATTCTCTGTTTGGGCAGATAATTGTTTATTACTGTTACTTAACTACTCTAAAGCATTTGGCAGGAATAGGTTAGTTATAAATTATTCCTGGTGTTTAGCATTTTAGTAAACAGAATAAAGACAGAAAATGTTATCAGATGGTATACTGGCCATTTCACCTTATTCTTCACTCCCTGCTCAATACCTCATTCAAAGCCAGATCAAAGTATTTTCCTTTTCTCCTTTCATCATTTCACAAGAATCCAAACTATTTCATTCAAGTTAGAAAAAAAATGTGCAACCTTGTGTTCACAGATTCCTCTCGCCTTTTTTGTGAAGTAGTAAAACCATTTAACTGTAACATGACAAAAACCCCACAGAAGGAACAAAGATAAGCAACGAAAATCAAATTAGATTTCAGTGTAATCATGCTTATCGGGTTATTCGTTTAAAGAAAAAAAAAAAGACAAAAAAAGAAGAATCTTGAAATGTACCTAATCACTTTAAAGCTGGATGAACTTGAGGCTAATTGGAGAATTAAAAAACAAAGCTAATGAAGAGACTTAAAACAAAGCAACGTGTTGGTTTTGAGACCAAAGACAGGTAACCAAAACAGTATTATTTTACACTTTACTTTCATCTAAATGCAAATCACACAATTTAATTATTATGTGATAAATCACAGTACATCTTTTTTATCCCCACCAGAACTTTGCCTTTAATCATAATCACTCGCACATTTTGGTGCGTTGGGGTTGGTCAGTTTTCAGTTTTAATTACTGAACTTGATGATCATCTTTTTCTACTAATTTACCACTGAGCACCTGATGCGTATGCAAGACGTGGAAAAACAATTTAACAGCCAATTAACCGGAGAGAGGAGTTCACGATGTGAGTGCTTTCATTTACAAACTCGCATCGCCGAAGAAAAAAATGTCATGATACAGAAATGTAATCCTCGGTGTGAAATGAGACTTTCCTGATCCGCAGCTCATACACAGTATATGTAATTGATGAAGCTCCTGAACAATCCTTTGGGATAAAAATAAACACACCTTAACCCTTAGAGCTCAAGAGCATTTGGTGCTGCCTCTACTTCCATCACTGTGTTTAGACGTAAAGAGGCTGTAAGAATGTGCAATATTTATTGTCTTATATGCTTTTATTCAGCACAACCTTTGCAATCTAATGACAGTAATTTTTTTTTTTTCACCGGCTATATAAACACAGTTGAGCAAAAACTATTCCTGATGTTATAGATTCGGACCAAATTTTTCCAAGAGCGTTGTCAAAAAAAAAAAAAGTCTCAGTTTAAAATTCATTTAGTTTGTTTTTAATAAACAAATATAGCAGAAAAACTGTCTATTTTGTGAGTTCCGCCTAATTATAGAATGTACCAGGACATTTACTAGACAATACATAAAAGAGAGGAAAAAAAGTTTTTGTAAAGCTGGAATTACGTGCTCTTCTAAACACACGCCCCCATGATGACCATGTAAGGAGTTGTCTATTATTCCTATGGAAATTTACCAAGGATGTGCTTCCGGTACCGGGGACCGTGATGCTTGAGGTCTAAGGGTTAACGCAAAAAAAAGGGTTTTAGTGCTTTTAACACAACAGAAAAGATTTTATGATTCAGTTCATTATGTTCAGCTCATAAGGATTATTCAATGAATTAAAAATTTTAAAAGTAATGAATGTTTAAAGAATTTCTAATATTAAACAACGACCTAATATAATTACGGTTTTAAGACTACTGGCCCATTAACGTTGGTAACACAGAGTACCTGTTCAAGTTGGGATGAATCAGGGCCAAATATCCACTCCCACTGGGCCTGGAAGTGCCACGCATCGGCAGCGCTGCACCAGCGTTTGTGAATCCCAGTCATTCCAGTGGAGGAGAGTGGTCCCACCAAAGGTGCGCTGATGCGTTTTTCAGGGGCGTCCTAGGAGCAACTTTCCTCCCTGCTCCACTATGGATCTGTGCCCAGTCTATTTTGAAGTTCAACCGTGGCTGCAGTCAAACATGTGGATAGCACTGAAAATCCGGTTCATGTTAATAAAATAAAGCGCAACACTCACACGTCATATTAACCATTGGGGGCTGCAGGTAAAAAAGTCAGAGGGTCTTTCAGAAGAGATTCCAACCTGCGCTCTGGCTTTCTCCTTTTAAAAAAACAGACACACAGGTTTTGTGTCAGCATTACATTGAAAAATGCTGACCGCAGACAACCGGAGTAAGCAGCGACTCCACACTTCGAGGGCTCACAACATTCTGATTTCAAAAGGTCAACTGAGCCAGGTAGACATATCCAACAGTTAAACGATTTGTCAGTTTTTCTGTGACAGAAGACTACATCTAAGGCAGCGATACTGTAAGTTGGGGTAAACGGGGGATTAAATGGGGTTAAAAAAAAGGCCAAGCTTTCCCCAGAGGCCAACTCCCCACGCACTGAACACAACTGACCTAGATTGATACCAACCACAGCAGCACCAGGACTATTAAACACACGCCGGTTTCCTGTATCCTGCCTTTCTGTCTGTGTGTGAAATGATTCCATCTGTCAGTCTCAGCTGGGCTGTGTGAACGCTGCTGCCCACACACACACACACACACACACACAAACGCAGACGCACACAGACACACACCCAGACGCACACAGACACGGGCAGACACCAAAAAACACAGACGTGTCGGCTGGGAGCCTGGGCCAAGGTGGATGTCTGGCTGCATCCTGCCTCCAGGGAGAGGGTGGGGGTCTGCTCAGAATGAAAGGATGAAGATGAGGAGGCAGACGTGAAGATAGCGACTTTACAAGGTTTCATCATCCCAGCTACGACCACTAAATGCAGAGAACGTTTTGTGTCAGAGCAACCTAAAAGAAAATCTTTTTAAGAGCAGAACATTTTGACTCTCGTCATTTCACTTCTGATGAGTTGCACTATTTTCAGCTTTTATGTTTGTTTGTTTTTTAGTCACCAGGCATATACATGACAGATTATGATACTTTATTTATACCAAACACAAGAAGGCAGAAGAACCTGCACACCTAAGCCAGAGGAGAGCGAGATCACAGAGATGCCACTGACGAGATAAGAACAGTCTGCAGACAGATTAGAAGGCATCACTCACGATCAGAGGAAAAAAGAAAAAGAGTTTAGAAGGAAGACACAAAAAATGTTAAACAAGCTCCTAAATATGAGGTCCTCATATTTACGTGAAATAATCAAGAAATTCAAATTATACTTGAGGCTGCAAAAATGTGAAAATCTCTTTAATCAGCTTTATCATCACTTCAGTTTGCTGTAATGACACACTTACTGTCTTTTCAACATAAGCAGAAAAACTGTATAAAAAGTGCAATAATAGTAGTAATAGTAGTATTTATAAATGAGGGGGTTATACATAAATATGGATGTAGACATTTTTAAATCTGGCTGAAATATGCATTATTTTCCACTAGAGATGTGGTGTTCATGAACCAACCGATTATTTTGAACGCCTCTCTTGAATAAACGATGCATGGGCACATGGAGCCGACTTATGGAATGGTTACATTAAAAAACACAAGCCAAATGAAACTATAACCAATATATCTGAATAATTCCCACCAACAGATTGTATATTGATGCGGTGTGTAAGTTTAAATTATTCGGATCCAAATCTTACATTACAACTCCTACCAGTGATTAATTCCTTGATAAAATGACTTACCCCTGACTGAATTCTTTATAAAGTAAATAAATAAAAACGAGCCATCTCTATTTTCCTCGGCTTTATAAATTTGTGTGCAAGTTTGGTTCTTTTATTAATTCTAATTGTCATGAAACTTGACAGATACCCAGGCTTTTTTTGTACTTTGATTGTTAGCCATTAATCAATCTATTTAATCATCTGCATATAAAGACATTGTTTGGACAACAAGCAAATAAACAATGAAGCAATGATGAGCCATTTTGTCAAATGTGGAAAATGAAACCCATTTCATTATAATCTTTTCTTTTCATTTCTGGAATTATTACCAGCAGATTTTTTTAAAGCTTGAATATTTGTTTGTCAGGTGGATATCTGGTTTTCAGTTTTGATATATTATTTCATTTGTTCCCACATTTTTCTTTTGTTTTGCTTTTGCAAACAGCTGAAGAAAAAAATGCATTTTCCCGCATGTAGGGCTAAGTGATAAATCTCTTTTATTAATTAATTCAAATGAACAGTTTAGTGTATAACTTCCTTCATGCTTAAACCTGCCTGAAATATCCCTGACAAGGTATTGCAGATTAAACTTTGGCCCTGTTGCTTTTTGCGACGATGTCCACTGGCCCCTATAGTCACACAAAACCTAAATCCTGGAAAGATGTTTATCAGATGAACATAAGGTTTTAGTATATGAAACAAGCAAGCAAATGTTTTCTATCCCATAATTTAAATGTGCAAAAGTGCAAAGAATAAAAATGTGTTGACACACCAAAGCGTAATGCCTTTATATTATATATTAAGACACCCTTTAAACATCCAGCGGCAACCATTTCCAACAACCCCATTCACACAGCCGGTTTGTTCTGCCACTGTAGCACCTTTTTTCCACCTTGTTTTCTGCATTGTGCATATGGTACGAGAAGTTGAACTGCGAAAGGTTTCGTTCCACGGTTATTCCTTGGAAGGTAGCAGCAGAGACGTAATGGCAGCAAAATGAGTGATGAGAATTGTGGGAAGGTGTAATGGTGGCATGAGGGCAGCTGCAAAACTGTGCAGAGGATGAAATCGGTCCGTGAGACACAGCCCTGTCTGACAATGAAAAAACAAACACAAAGAAAAAAAAACAAGATTTTCAGCAGGAGGCCGGAGACTGTATTTCAAACTTTGTCACTGAAAGTTTAAGCATTCCCAACATTGTTGAACCCTGCTGTCAGGTGTCTTCAACCAGTTCAAACCCAGCCAGCATCTCCCTCCTGCCTAAGCTCCTTCTTCCAGAAACGAAAACACTGCAAACTCCATTACCGATGGGAAAACTGGAGAATCTTTAGACATCTTTAGACTACAGAATGCCATAATGCTTAGTGATAGCACATAATAGGAGGGAATATTCTGCCTTCCTGGGTTCACAGTAAATGCAAAGCTAGAAAGTGGAGGTGGAATGAAGTGAGGCTCTTCAGTATATCTTTATAAGACGAGTACTGTGTGAAAGCGGCTAACCTGACAGAGTCCCGAAGGGAAAATTCTCAACAGGCCTCAAGAGAAGGAGACTTAGAATCTGTGGCTTCTCTCAGGCTCTGTAAAACATTAACCCACAATAAACCCTTTTTGTTCACAACCAAGAGCCAAGCTCCACATGGGTGGAAAATCAAACAAGTCTTTGTGCGAACAAGCTGATGAGTTGCAACAATCCCACTGAGCTTCTAAGTGTACGAGGAATCAAAGAATTAGCCCCAGGCTCACCAAACACTGGTAATATCCACAATAGAGATATCTGAGGTGATAACATGAAAATTACTCAACTCAGACGCTTACTCTGAAACACTTCCACAACTGTTAACAATAACTGGAAAATGTACCCAGTTTCACAAAAGATGAGCCTCACAATACAGGAAAAAGTAGATAACTGCTTTTGAGTGACATTGTATAAGTGTGTTTGTGTGTGTGTGTGTGTGTGTGTGTGTGTGTGTGTGTGTGTGTGTGTGTGTGTGTGTGTGTGTGTGAGTGTTTCTGATGATGCACTGCAGTAACAAACATGCTGATATCTACTGCTCATTTAAACCAAAGAGAAGTGGAGCCACTCACTTAACAGTGTGATTTTGGAGTCAAATGGTTTCATGGATATCTGCCAGGTTTTCCCTTTTGGAACCCTGCCAGTATTTATGCAAGCAAAGAGGCTGTTAGATGCATGAAAGTGTGGTATGTGAGCAGTTTCCAGCTAGCCTAAATGAGGGTTAAACCAACAGCAGTGAAAAACCTGAGGCCGGCTTGTCCGAGTGGCCCGAGGGCCCAATCACACCAGCATTAGATGTTCGTAATTTCACTGCTAATTCCATACATAGAAACCACCATCAAGGGGATTCATTCTAGAGTCACGACATGCAAATTCAAATTGCAGCACTCCCTTCTGAAAGGAACATAAAGGCAGAATCCAAAAGGGAAAATAAGTGTTTAAAGTAAGAGTTTGAGCGCTACTGTGAGTAATTTGGGAATATTCCCAGTTGTTTTCTAGCATGTTAACAGTTTACTAGTAATCCACAAACTCATTTGCATCTCTGGGCAATGAGTACTGTTTCAGTATTTCCATTGTAAGTAGTGAATAAATAAGTAACACCTATATGTGGGCTAAGGTGCAGAAAAAGCACAAAAATCAGATGGAAATCAATTATTTGGATATGCCCTTCCACATTTCTTGCTGTACACATGGACTGTTTTTCTGTGTCTACACCAATGGAAAATCTGCTCAAATGTGAATTAGTCAACAAAGTAAAACTATAAGCATAAAATAAGAAAGTCACCAGAACCAAAATCTTTCCTCTTATAAAAACATTCTGCATGTACGTCTGCAGTTAATTATTTGCTGTCTTTCAAAGAGGCCTGAAATTGGCTCTAATGGATGGATGGATGGATGGATGGATGGATGGATGGATGGATGGATGGATGGATGGATGGATGGATGGATGATGCCACCATCCACGTAAAGTGACGGATCGAGGTCAGCGGATGCTGAGGAGCATAGTGCGAAGAGGTCGCCAACTTTCTGCAGAGTCAATCGCTACAGACCCCCAAACTTCATGTGGCCTTCAGATTAACAGTGCGCAGAGCTTCATGAATGGGTTTCCATGTCCGAGCAGCTGCATCCAAAACATACATCATCAAGTGTAATGCAAAGCGTTGGATGCAGTGGTGTAAAGCACGTCGCCACTGGCCTCTTCCTCTTCCAACAACTGGCCTGCACAGAGTCCTGACCTCAACCCGACAGAACACCTTTGGGATGAATTAGAGCGGAGACTGAGAGCCAGGCCTTCTCATCCAACATCAGTGTGACCTCACAAATGTGCTTCTGGAAGAATGGTCAAAAATCCCCATAAACGCACTCCTAAACCTTGTGGACAGCCTTCTAAGAAGAGTTAAAGCTTTTATAGCTGCTAAGGGTGGACCGACATCATATTGAACCCTATGAATTAGGAACAGGATGTCACTAGAGTTCTTATGCGAGTAAAAGCAGATGAGCCAATACTTTTGGCCATATAGTGTAGCTGGTGCTTGGTTACGATGAAGCCCTCCGAATTAACATTATTAACTTGTTTTAAACCTAATTCCCAACTAACCGAAAACTGTATTAACTAGGAACATTTTTTTTAGAGAACTAGAACTGTGAGCAAAACAAATACATCAGATTAACCTACATCACAGAATGTCTATAAATAAACATATGCAAAGGTTTTGCTTTGCAGATATCTGGTGCAAAGCTGGCACAGATTTTTTTTAAAGTATCATAATAACTGCGGTAACACATGTTTCACGTGTCTGCAAACAGTTACGAGCTAAATTCACTTAAAGTAACAAAAATGATAGAAGTATTTTTATACACATCTTACATCTGCATTTGTGCTTAAATTAAACCCAATATATTCAAGATATATTTAATGCAGTTCATCAGACATCCTTATCTAATGAGATCCTCAATTGCCCCGTGTCCACATGTAAAACTCGGAGAGCAAACAGAAAGAAAGCAGAAACCAAATACTCAACAATCAGGTCAAAGAGCAGGGAGCTCCCTCTGTGGCACTAACAAAACAAAGACCTGATGCCTCCCTACAGGGCTGCCCAGGCAAAACCCCAGGGGCCCTGTGCTCAGACCAGAAACCCCACTCTGAGAAAACTTGTCAAACAAGCCGTTACACTTTACCATAAATATATCACACCACAAATGCAGGATTTTCAAAGAAAAAAACTCACAAAAAGGAACCCTCTTTTGTTTACCCTCTGTGTTTAGATATTCTATGCCATAAAGAAAGAATATAATCCACCGCTGTAAGCTTCAGACTCCATACAAGTTAATAAAATGACCTGATACATGCATCATCGCTATTAGAGGTAGCACTCAGACAGTGTGCATGCATACTGAAAGTGTACAAACTGCACTTCTCCAGATGGAAACATCCTATTAGCCAGCCCATTCACAGATCCATTAGCATTTAAATATGTAGGAGCTGTGCTCCTTTTCAAAATGTCATTTTTATACTGCTGCGAGGCGAGTTCTCCAGTTGTCATAAACAACTTTCTTTTTTCTTTTAGCCTCTTTCTTCTTTATTTTTCTTTCATTCAAGGACCTTTTCAAATGTCAGGGCCAATCAAATGCAACACGACAGGTCTCTGGATGGGAAAAAAAAAGAAATACAGCTCAGAGGGTAGAGAAGAAAAGACTTATCATGCATATTCATGTGGCTGGAAGGTTCAATGACTGCTGTCTCTGAGAGTTGTGACCAGTGGCAAAACAGTTTGTGTGGTAGGAGACAGCTGAAAAAAGTGAGCTTTTAACTCTTCTCTCGCCCCCCCCCCCCCCCCCCCCCTCACCATGTCCAAATGTCAATGTCACAAAACCACAACAGCCAAAGCTCTTTATGCCCATGAGTGACTCCCAAATCCCCAATTCCATCTCTTTTTTTCCCCCCACTTTCTTTCCGTCAGCAAATTTGGGCAGGAAAAGTTTTCTCTGTGAAGTAGTGCTCAGCAGAATGGCAAACAAACAGAGCCATCTCTCCACAGGCCAGGGCCCACTTCAGCATTTTAGACATCTCTCAGTTCACAGCTTGCCTAACATCAGCAGGATGGATCCTCCTGACACAAGTCTATGTCAGCTGGCCCAGAATAGAGTCTCTGCCAAGACACAAAGGAAACTTTCCTCCTCCTCTTCACCCCCCCACCCCCCACCCCCCACCCCAGAGAGATTGGAGAAAGTAAGTAGAGGGGAAGCAAAAAAAAAAACAAAACAACATAAAACAAGTTTTTGTGCTTTAAGCATGTGTATGTGTGCATACTCGTCTTTAGAAAACGTCCCCGGCTTACACACGGAGAGCAGATATTAACCCACTGGTACCTTCATCTCCATCTGTCCTCACCTACCTCTCTCTTTTACTTCCTGCCTCTCTTCATTACCCTCTGTCTTTTTCCTCTCCGCTTCTGGCAAGACACAGTCATTCAGGAGGACATTATTAAGCTGCCGGCATTGACCAGCGTAAGCTGCAGCAAAGTCGGTTTCACAACAACGCTCCGAGACAGCTTCTTCTCAGTCTCAGTGAGAGGAGGAGGCTGCCAGGACAACCTACTTGTGTGCAGATGGTGCTTTGTCTTTGCTGGTTCCTGCAAAAGTTGCAAGCGGTCACAAACACAAGCATATCTGGAAAACAGCGCTGTAATTTATTCCTTCTCATCTGCTTTGTGTGAAAGTTAAGGGCATGTGTTTAAAGGTTCGACACAGGGATGTTGAGAAGTTTAAGTGGGAGGAGATCAAATGTTTTTTTTTTTTCCTCCCTGACTGGGACACACCCACTTCTTCATGTTGGAGAGCGAGCGTATTACATCCTTGTTAGATCTCCAGACTCTTCCCTTTCATCCAGTATTATCTTCCCTCTGATCACTCCATCTATCTCTGGAAGAGTTTATGCATGCAGATGAGAGTCATTAGGACTTCTATGAAGTAAAATAGACTACCAGAGAACAAGGAACCCATAGTCGGATGCTTTATGTAAGGTAGAGGGAACAATCTCCCATGATCGTAAATATGGGAAGCAGTAAACATCCTGAGATGTTGCCCCAGAGCTGCCAAAGAGCTTGTTACAATCATATAATGACTAAATAATTTAGATTAAAGCTCGTTTACGCACCTACACAACGTGTCAAAGCTATCTTCCTTTCTACATATTTCAGTACTTTCACCAAAAGGGAGGACCAATAGATCAAATATAACGTATGCATTTTATCATTAGGAAAACATCTTAAGGATGAAAAGTTATTGTTTTCTTTATGATTTCTACACAAACTGCAAGACGTCCCATTTACCACTCACACAAAACACCCTCAGAAACTCCAAGATGATACACAAAATAATTAAAATCAAGTACAAGCAACACTGCAAGAAGCTCATTTTAATCACTTTGGATTTTATATGCAAGATTTGGCAACAACATGTGGGTGCAGTTCTACAGTTTTATGTTTGATTCTCTCAATTAAAAACCTTTCAAATGCGGCTGAGGACTATAATTTGTTTGTTTCCTGGCTGCTTCACCAGCTCAACTGTGAGTTAAATACATAATTTACAATTGGCAAAGCTTACAAACAAGCTTGTAGGGAGCCAATGTGGCAGGACGACGCTATACAGCAAGACAGAGCCATGCAAGAGTGAAAAATGACTTGGCTGCACTTAAGAGCAAACAATTGAGGATGTATTTATTTCTCACTGCTCTATATATCATATCAGCGGTGGCTGAAGAAAGCAAGAGCACCCACGAACGCAGAGCACTCCGTCTCTTTCAGGAACTCTGGGCAAACAGGTCTTATCCGTGAGGAGAATCAGACACCTGCTGCAGCCGCCTTGCGCCGTATACGTCCCCTCTCTCAAAACTATCCTTGACAACCACAACAAAGATACTCGGAAGTATCTGAGACACAACAGAGCATGTTTCAACAAGCCAGGAGCAGGTGCAGAAAATTTGCAGGGTGCATCAATTAACTTAAACACAGAGTAGATTTTTTTCATGTCTGCTCTTTGAGACAAAACTGTTAACAGCTGCTCAAAGATTAAATGAAGCAGTTTGTCAAATGTGCCTAAGAGATGTCAAAAAGAGCTTTGTAACACAGGATAGTGTACAGTTACCCCCCTCCTCTCCCTATTTTTTTTTTTTTTTTGCATTGTATAATTATTAACAGACGAAGACAGACAACAAAAACACACCAAACAACTTCAAAACACTTGTTGAACACATCACATATCTTCCTTTCTCTGGGATTCCACAGTGGGTCCGCATGACATGAAGCTGGACGTTTTCAGCCTCACAACTTCACGCACATTACCTCCCCTCCACAATGCATAATGCAGTCACATGACGGTTAAATCCTGTCAAACCAAGCTAAGGGAACTTGTACAGGCCGTGGCAATTATGGGAATTCTCACAAGAGCTATTTCAGCAGCGTCCAAATGACTGTGTTAAATGGAGTATTAGGGACTGAGAATATGATTAACCAATTGTAATTGCTTCTGTGACTTAGGCAGCCAATGCACAGTTGCTATGTTTCTAGCTCCTCATTTTTTATAATCATGTGAACATAAAGGACACGTCCTTCCACAATGACCACAACATTCATCTTCTGTCCATTAAAACCGCGCGCCAAGCAAGAGAGAGACGGCATGTGTGCTTTTGAAATCCATATTTCCTCCCCTGCTTAGGTGCACTTTCTCCTGTGTATGCATGTCAGCTATCCAGTATGGCATAATACAGCAGAGACGCACAAATATGTACCTACGCGAGCACACGGTGCAGCAGATCAGCCACGTACAACGGTGCTCCCTACAAGCGCAAATCATGTTGATAATCACAGTACACTGACTCCACCATTCACCGGGGAATATCTGTTGAGGGAAATTAGACTCCTGATTTCCAGTACAGACACAGCACAGACACTCACAGACCTTCTGTGAATAGCTTACATGAAGCACAAGCTGTGTGTATATCATAAATATTAACGCATCGATTTTGCATTTCCTTGGCATTTTGGTCCTCAGCGATGCATCAAAAGACCCTATAAGAGCTGCCACACACGCTGCCATGCTGCCTGTGATGCATTTGCCTTGAGAGGCCAGTTTTCCTATCTGAACACATGCGGGCCACAAAGACAGGAAAGGAAGCCCCCCCCCCCCCCCCTCTCTCTCTCTCTCACTCCGCCAGCAGCGCAGCTGAAGGTTGGCAGATGAGGGGAGGGACAGGCGAACAGGGAGGATGGCGTTGCAGGTTGGACTGCTGAAACTGAGGGGAAAAGGACAACTCAATCTCTGTATCTTTATCTGTTGCATCATCAGCAACTCATATTAATAGGGGGGGGGGGGGGGGGGGATAAATAAACACACTCCAGAATCTGTGATTCAAAGTAGACCTCTTGAGATGATTAAATGTTCTAATAATGCAGCATTTGAAATACAAACACTGCGATCTGGAAGGGTGCAGGCCAAGGCCTGCACATCATTAACAAAGGCTTTTTCTCCGCAGGCAGGCTCCACACAAGTTACCCTGCCTGTTGTGACAATGCCCAGGGGGGTAGAGCAGATGTCCGTTGCCAGCAGCACATCTGCATACAGCCTCTATCCCCACCCCTTCACTGGCCAGACAATGGAGCCGCCCCCCTCCTCCTCCACTTGAAGCTTTCTTCCACTACAGCCTCCAACTGCAGCTATAAAAAAAAAAAAAGAAAAAAAAAAAAGAAAAGAGGAGTGAAAGTGGGGAGAATTGCTTATTGAGATCCAGGCAGTGCCCACTCTGCTTGTCAAAACTATGAAGTGGAAGGATTATCCTTCTCCTTCCAATAATGCAGGAACACCCCCTGTGGACATCTGAGTGGGACACTAATTAATTAGAAAGGTAAAGATTACAAGAGTTTGTTTGGTTTTTGCACATGCAACTCCTGCAAGATACACTGGTGCAAAGTTTTCATCAAACTCCTTCAGTGCACAGCAGCATTCTTCGCGTTTTCTCACCTATTTTCTATCAGCGTTAACAAAAGGAAACGCGTAACTGACGTTAATTGGGTCCCCAACACGTCCACCATGACCTTCTAATTGCCTAACTCATTAGGAGCTTAATAAAGCCTGTTCACGCACCACTCTTCAGTGAAGTAATGGCTGATGTCTCTCTCACACCCTCCCTGGTCCCTCCTCGCTGATGGCGCAGGAGGACACATGGACGGCGATGCGAGTCTGGCGTTCAAAACGGAGCCGCACTGGAGCACGCACACGCGCACACGCACACGCACACACACGGAAACATTTCACACTACCTTTGCAATAATCGTGAATCCTACCTCGACTGGATGTTTACTGAGAGTTCAAGCGTCGGCTTTAAAGGGTTCCCAAAATAGCATCGCCGGCTACGCATTACAAATTCGCTTGTTATCTCGGATTTAGATAATCATCCACCTTTAGATGAGATACAAACTTAATCCTACACGCAACGGGACAATCTCCGGCGTTGGTGGACGGTGCCGTTTGTAGGCGAGGGTTAAGTAGCTTCGCCTCTCCGTGTGCCTGCTTATCCTGCTGTTTACTTATACGCTTCATAAACACTCCTATTCTTTTCCTCCTGCCAGAATTGAGAGGTGTGTATCAGTTTGCTTTTCCTTTTTTTTTTCCTCTCTCCGTCTCTCGTTCTTTGAGTGAGGCGGAGCCTTTTGCCCGCTTCTCCCTCTCAAACACGGGCGAGCGAGCGCGCGTACAAACGCCACGGATAAGAGTCTCCTCTCTCGCAGCTGATGGAGATGGGACAGAGGGAATCTTCTTGGGGAAAAAAAGAAAAAAAAGGCCGTTTGTAATTGTGATATAGTCATTTATAACTCGACCCTTATCGATCCCCGTTCTCCCTGGAACTTCAGATCCCAGTGCAGAAACACTCAGCGTTGACGACTCTTTATTTTAATAGTAATTTCACGTCCTCTGTAGTTATTGTTTGGTTTATGAGAAATAAAATCCCACCTCAGTTCTTGCATGTAACTAGTTTCCAACGAGTGTGTTTTTAAATTATATTACAATTGAAGATAAAGTTCATGGCTGTTGTTGACTCGAGCATCAGTTGAGTCAAGTCATTAATCCAGTCCATGTGTACCCAACTTAATTTTCTATATATAACAGCTTAAATTAACTTTCGTGGTTTTATTTATATTAATGAAGAAACACCATAAAGCTGTGGCAGGTTTTATGTCACTAGTGTCACTAGAATTAGCTGTTTCTTGCCCTTTGGGTATTATGTAATGTTTGGGTTTGTGAAGATAAATGAGAAATAAAACAGCCACAGTGGTAGAAAATAAATCAAATAATCATTAAATGAGGATTTTCCACAGATATTAGTGGAATCACGTGAAAACAGTGTAGCTGTTGAAAATATAATGGATGTCAGATGCAACTGATCGGAAAGGTTTATTATAGGCTGAACATGGTTTTTATACAATATAGTGATTTTGTTTTTCTGAAGTGTGATATATAACTCAAATGATGAAAGAAAGTGTTGTATCAACCTTTTTGGTACTCTCTCTTCATTCTGTGTACACAAACATTTAGATAGGTAATATCAGTTTTGCTTCCAGACTTTAAGCATCACTATGCCTGAGTGAAGTCAGAAAATGTAACAGACTGACATTTCTGTCTGATATAAAGCTCTGTTTTGTCAGTTGGACTGTAATAATTAACAATAATTGATCAGATTAATTGTAGTTTAGTGCCTTTTTGTGGAGTCTGGAATTAAAAGCTAAACGTTTTTAACAATAGTCAATCAAGGGTCTGTTCAGATGTAAATCAAATTACAGTTTTGTTCCATGCTTAACTATATAAGTATGATGAATTGTAACTTACATACTGAATGATTGTTGGGGGCGATCCATCCATCCATCCATCCATCCATCCATCCATCCATCCATCCATCCATCCATGCATACTTGCTTATTCCTATTTAGGGTCACAGGGAGCCTATCCCAAGTCTCTTTAGGTGAGAGGCAGACACCATGTACAGGTCTCAAGTCCATCATAGTCCGAGGGCTGTAACTTAAATAAAACCAGCTAAAAGACTAGAAAGAAAAATGACAACACTGAATCTCAGGACAACATTGTACAATATATACTAATAACTCCTGTTAACTCTAAATTGTATGAGGATGATAGTTAAGCTTGTGTGGTTCACACAGACATAAGAAACCAGTAATTGGATGACATTATTTTCTCCATCAATTTGAAAAGAAACGATTAGCTTTTGTGATGTGACCCATCTGAAGTTGTAATTTATAAATAATTATTCAACAACTGACATTATGAGCTTGAACTTACTAAGATCTCACAATGCGCCGTGCAACTTTGTAAATGAAAAGTTATGCAATGTTGATATTTTCTGGACATTTTCTATACATGCTTCATCCTCTTCAGGGCGGGGGCGGGTTGTAGCGTGGGGAGTTGGTTGAGGGTTGATGCTTGCAATTAGAAAACAACAATCTCTTTTCAATGTTGTGTTGAACTTTTCGAACAGATATGTTGGCTGGCGCCTGCAGCTGACCTTTACATATTTACAACTGAATTTGCTGCTCTGGCTACACATATAAGCTGATTACTCTTGTCACAGACAGACGGATGCGCTTGCATCATTCTTCCACTTCATTTGGAGATAGCAGCGACTGAACTGTTCCTTGACCAACCTTAAAACATTACGTCTACATTCAGCTTGTTTCAGCCTTGTACCTCGCTGCAGAAGGATGTTTGACTCATTTATTCACAGCGGAACGCACCATGTAACAAGATGTCAGAGAGCATGTTGGGATTTTCCAATCACTTTATGCCATCCATACCTTTCAAGCACTTCTGCCAAATAATAAACTTTGAATGAAGCCTCACGTAAATTAAATCCACTCAAACAACCTATCTTAGTCATTACAAAATTTCATTGAATCTCCAGCCTGACTGTCTAATAAAGAAAAGTTATGTTTATAATCAAGAGGCAACAACATTACTGCATGATTGTGTATCAAAACTATAAATCAAATGTAACAAATATGTAATGCAAAATGAAAACTCTTTTGTGACCTTTTGACTGACCAACATCAATGTCTTATTTTAAAAATAGTTACTGATTAGCCTTTCATCCGTGCAGTCTGTCAGTTTCCCACTTTGTTTATGATCGACATTTGCTGAAGCAGCAACTCACATCTTGGTTATACAAAGATGCGCATTGGCTTCACTCACCATTCGTCTCACATTTCAGAATGGCCTATACAAGTTTTCAGTAGGGTTTAAGTCACGGGGAAAAGGGAGACAAGTTATTGTTTTTCATCTTAGGGGCTTTGCTGATTCAAGCAATATATAGGAGTACTTGGATGCATATGAATATTATCCTGCCAAAAGACCATGGCTCTTCTTCCTGTACCACAGCTTGAAAAATGTCCCATAAACCTGCAGTATTTTCCAAGTTTCACTCCATCTTGAAACAAAGAAAAACGGTCCAGCGTGCTCATCCTTAATGGTAGTTGCCCATATCATTACCCCTCCTGCACCCTTTCTGGCACTGGGCTTGACATCCATTAGTGATCCAGCATTGAGCCTGTCAAGCTGATCCAACAAAAAAGTAACTCTCCTCTCTGTTTTAAATAAATACATACTTAAGGTGAGTTTCTTTTTTTTTTAAATTTATTTAAACCTTTTCTTTTCTCTACGCTGTTGACAGTTCACCCCACAATATTTTATTGTCACAGCTCCTGTCTAAATAATTTAGCACTGTATTTTTGTAAATTGCTTTGTAGGATTTTCAGTGTCTGTTACATCTCCTTTATGTCAATTCCTACCTAAGACAATGAGGGGTTGATATATAATATTAGGCAGTTTAAGCCATGCTCTCGCTCCAATGCACAAATAACGCCTTAGTCTTTGTCAGTATTATAGAAATTCATGCTTTAATGGTGTGGTGTTTTAATATTGGCGACTCCCACACTTGTCTAATAAATGTTCTTGCTATTCACTTGTACTTTGTGGTGTGTGTCTTGCAGGGCTGCAGCTTGTTTACCATGTGTTCCCTGTGTGTGTGTGTGTGTGTGTGTGTGTGTGTGTGTGTGTGTGTGTGTGTGTGTGTGTGTGTGGTCCTATGCCTGGGGGTTCTTGGCTCTGTTGTGGCAGCATCCTCTCCTATGGACATTTTGTCCCCAGGACAATGTAACTACTGGGCACGGACCCAAACCCTCCAAAGACCAACACCAGCCATCAAGGCCCACCAACAGAAGCATATGGTCGTGGTGGCAAGAGAAGGGATGAATGAGAGGAGGAGGAAGAGACAGGAAACTGTTTGAATCACGACTGTTAGATGAGTCAACAAAACAACACAAAAGCCCTTCAATACGATCAAACCAACTATCGACTGTAATGTAGAATGACCAGGTTAATGATTATGGTTATGCTTAATGAAGTATAAAAAAATCACACGTATCAGTGTTCTAAATTTAGGCATCATCCAATGTCTCTATGACAATTTGAATGAAAGATTTGCTTAAAATCTGCACTACTTTTGCATTTACTAAAACACATTGTCGTACAAAACAAATATGCAAAGGGATACTTTATCTCTCCCTTATTAATAGTAAAACCATTAGCTAATTATGAACAACAGTCATGTAATACAATTTAAAATCTGCCACATAAAAAAAAAAAATGGAATCAATATTGATGTAAGGAACATTAAATGTTCACCATATGAATATTTGCCTTTTGTTAATGCACTAGTTGTTAGAGAATGTCATTCAACTTACACTTCTAATCAATTCAATATACAGTGAGTACTTTAAAAGATCAGCAGTGTGTGACTGCATATTTCTGCAGAGACATTATTTCTCTCTCCGTTCCTCCTGGCAGAGATCTGAGTGTTTGACCTTTTTAAAATGCAAAGCAATTCTTCTACTCCAGAGAGTGAACGGCAGGCTCATGATTGTGCTACTAAATTTGAGGGACTTAATGCAGTAACTCAAGGAGAGGGAGAGCTGTTCTGCACCTGCTAAAGTCTTGACTTGGATATAGAGATACAATAACACCTCCAAGGGTTATGTTAATCTTTGAAGGCAAGTTATTCTTATGCTGTTCGACTCGTTACTTCATTTGAATGAATATTTCATTGCATCCTTGAATCAGTCTCTTGTGCTTAAATCATCTTATTGCATGGTGTTTCTTTGGTATGCTGCTTTGTGTGTACTATATAATAAGGTCTTGATATATGGTTTCTCATGTGAAAATAAACTGACGTTCCACGCATTCATCTACCTATTCATCAAACGCTCGTACTATTGAAAAGCCCCGGTATGAACCACCATGGATTGCCCAGCTACTTCTATAGTGACCCGATGTCATTTTGAACGAGCATTTCATATCTTTTGCTCTTCTTGAGAAAGAGGGCTCATTTTAAATTAAGGCACGCTAGCAGAGAGCTTCACCGCAGTTAATAAAGTGCAGATCATGTTAAATGGAGAATTTAACAACTTGTGGCAGACTCTACATATGGGATACATTAATGACCAGCTTGTGGGAGAGTCATTTACATTTGATAATAATATCAGACTGTTCACAGTGTGCCACTGTGCTGACTATACCTCCTTGATCAAATACATATACTGTGGAGCATTTGCTTTAGATACAGACACAATATGTCTCAAACAAAGCCTCATCACAAACACTGTGACAGCACTGATGTCTAATTATATTCCACAACATTAAAGCTTCTGTCACATTCTAGGCAGCCTTTAAAATACATTGGGGTGCCTTCATTTCTTTATATTCGTGGCTCTAGTAGAATCCAAATGAGGCACATTTAACCCTTGACAGGAGAACAGGAGTTAACACTTGTTGTGGCATCTCTGGATGTTTTTGCTTCCTTCTACAGCAAGAAATAGAATACCCCGACTGTTTATGTAAGATGTTCAGTCACTTTCCAAGGCTGACTACTTAAACTGTAGATATTGTATGCAGTGGAGCTGAAAGCAGGAAGTTATTCACTCATATCCAAAAATAACAGCACGCAGTCTACTTCTCACTGCTAGTGCAGAATGGTGCAGAATAACATCTGAAGGCAACAGAGATTAAGCCAAATGTCATTTCTTTTCATATGCACTTTTCTCTAACAATTAGAGCAGCTGTGTCAAATGTGATTAACTTTACTTGTTGACATATATCTAATCAGATTTCCCGAATTAATGACTCCATCTTGTTCAAGTGTGAGAGGCCGTAAAGAAGCCCATAGGGCAGTGTGGTCTGGCTCCCAATTGGAATAGATTTATGCATTTTACCAAATGATATTAAATTGATGTGATGGAGCTGCGTTGATGGAAGTAAGAGGTGGTGCTTCTACAATAGTGATGAAACACTTGGTAATTTTGTACAAACACACGCACACAGACAAAATATGTCTCTGAAGCGAGGTATCTATTTTTGCTGTAGACATTGTTTATTATTCTTAATCCTTTAAAATCCAAAGTGCCCTTTAGAATAATGATAATAATAAAAGCTTTCTATGACCTAAAGACTTTTAAAGAGCCTATTTACACCAACGAAGTTTCTGAAAAATTAAATAAAACTGTCAAAATCCTTTAAAACAACCAAACAATATAATCTTCCTAATGGGTTATTATATAACATGACATAAGACCAGCTCAAAACACTTCCATAGCTATCTAATTTTAGACCTAGGCATAGGACTAGAAACTAGTAAGAAAACAAACAAGAGACCAATTCGTTTTACTTAGTTTTGTTATCGGATCACAACTACAGCAGGCCTGGTTATATATTCAAAGTAATTTCCCTCATATAAACAATGCATTATTAATATATTCATGCTTGTAATTATTATTTCAATATCTCTCCAGTGGGATATTTAGGCAGCCTGTTGTCTGTAGATCATTGTTTACAGGCAGCCTAATGCAACTGATCTCGCCACCTACGCACACATAATCATATAAACTACATGTAGCTTTGAAAATTCCATGGAGATATGTGGGATAGTGTCAGGGCAGGTCTGATCTTCCGAGGGGTCCTGTCTCTACAGGAGAGCTGAAACTCAGGCTGACGGACCACACAGCTGAAAAGCAGACAGGACTGCAGCTAACTCTGCAGTATTTCATTTAAACACACGTGTAGAGTACAAAGACTCACAAATGAACATGGACAAAGCCTTTGTGGTGAGTTTGAGCAGGGGACTCTTATCTCTACTGAGCAAACTCCTCGAGTGATGGGAATGTTCTTAGGATGTTAAAATGTCCTCTGTGGAAATGAGATAGCCAACCACTTTTATCCACCACCTTTAGATACTGGATGGGCCCCCAACAGTTCCTGTAATAGGGACCACTTGGCTGCTAGTGGACAGCAACCAAAAAGACAAGAAAAAACAAACAAACAAACCAAAAAAAGACAAAAACCAAAGAAACCTGGCCACAAGTGAACCTGAATACAATTTTGGAATTTGCTATTTGAACAAAACATAAATAAGACTCACCGACATCTTGTTAAATTTGTAAGGAGAAAGGGAAATTAACTAAGCTGGAAATTAGTTATAATTGGCAAAAGAATAAACAGAAAGAAGACATTTTAAACTCTGTGATTTAACCACAGCATCTCCATAGCAACTCTGTTTCGAGTCATATATTTAATGAAGAGGTAATGTCAAAATGCTAAATGTACAACCTCATGAAGTCTAAGCAGAAGTCAAAGCTGACATGAGGAAAAAAAAGAAAAGAAGAGATTTTGTCAGACAAAAGGTAATTTTTGCTGTGTGCAACAGAATATGTCAAAATGGCAGAGCTGCATGTAGGAGAGAAAACACACGCACACACAATGTACCATGGCAACACAAATCTTCCTTCTGAGGTTGTTATTTTGACTGTCTGGCAAATCCGCCTCTTGTTTTCAAAGCATTTTTTTTTCCTCTAACAGGTGCAAAACCTCTCAACTCAACACATCAAAGAGGCGCATGCACCTGCAAATAAATCACAGCAAATGGTAAGATTCCAGACCAGAGCCTCCTCGCACCACAGAGGTAGTATTCAAAGTGACTGGTTTAATATTCATGAAGTGAGAGGCTTTCTTGGTTCCATGCTTGTTTGCTGATATGAGTCTATTGTCCTTGGGAAAAAGGTTTTGATATTCCACAAAGCAGCTCTGTTTATATATACCTCCCATCTTGCTGCTGCATGATTTTAAACACATGCATGCACACACCTCTTTGCAGAATGTGTCACAAACACCAACTATTACTGACACACCATTTCAGCATGCTCTCTTAAGAGCTTTCCCTCCTCCTGGGGAGCATTAAAAGCCTTGCTGGGATCCAGACAAGACTGGGGAGTTTCTGGTTATGAAGTGGTTGCTTTTGTGTGGAGGTGTTGTCAAGTTGTGGCAAGTCTGCAATGTTTCACTGAGAAGCATTTCTGTCCCACTGCTTCTTAGATCAACTTAAATAATGCTTGACCATCAAAAATAGGCAAGAACAGAATTAGAACACATCTGGTACCTTTTTGAAGCGATGGTCACTGTAATCTGCTTTGTCCGCAGCTCTTTGCAGTTGTTGCTTTGGCGGTGAAAGTGGAATCACAAAAGACCACAGTTCCATGTGGATGCAAAATGATAATTTTAATAATATTAAAAACTTGACAGACTTCCATAAGAGAAACGATTTTCTACAAGGTCGACACCGTGTATGGATGAGATAATTACAACAGCTGAAAGAAAGCTTGTGAGAAAAGCCCATCTCCCCGGTGAGTACTTACTGAGAGAAAGCAGCTGGTCAGAACATACTCTGGAGAAAACATCAGCAATTGGAGGGACTGTTTGTGGATACTCTTAAGTGCTCTTTTTTTCTGAACAGTGTTCTCTAGCACTCTCTCCCACGCTTCCTTCCCTCTTGCATGGACTACACGCACCAACATATCCATCCCTTTCATCTCCAGGGGTGAAACAAACACATCCATTATGACTCAAATCAAGATGGATTCACATGCTCTGATTTAATATCGCCGTCTTCACACAGACTGAATTAAAATAACTAGATTCCTTTTATAATTATTTTACAAGACAGCTTCTCTCTTGGAGCATGCACATTACACAGGGGTTTTGCTTATTACATCTCTCACACAACTTGGCCACTGAATGACAGGAAGTCAGCAGCCACTGGTGGAAATCTGCTACCCCCTGCTGGCGAAGTTGAAAACTGCAAAAACCTTCTCACACAATGGTGCTTTAATTAAACCAGGCTTGTGTTTCAGTATAACCATTACTAACATACACTCATAAATAGTGTACTAACATTGTCATACATACAATATGTTCAGTAACACTCCTTAAAACTTAGCCCAGATGAAACATAAGTGGCCAATAATCACAAGATTAGAAGCACCTTTGAGAGAGACGTTGATGTGCATGGAGAAGCTATTACATTATTTAAAAAAATGGGTTTCTAATGTATGTATAAATTCAGAAAATTGGCATATGTTTGAAAGAAGTTAATCTACCCGACTGTCCTTGCCGGCTCTTGTTTGCTTGACGCTGCAGTGACTGAACAGTTAACAGCCAAGTTCTGACTCATGGAAGACTTGTCGATCAAAACATGGATCTTCTAATAACAATAGTAATATTTTTCTGATACTTTTGTTATCTCTTAGAATCTCTTAGAATTCTCTTTTTTTCAATTTGCAGTTGTTAGGTGTACTGAAATGTAATTGAAGTAAGACAGTCCTTTAGGACTGTTATTCCACATGAACCCATTCGTCCATTTACTTTTATATATTTGTTTCATTGTGCTGTCGGGGCGGTTGAAGCTCATCCCAGCTGACAAGGAAGCAAAATAACTAAAGAGATTGTTGAAATTATTTAAATTTGGAGAATATTCTAATGCATCATTAAAAATATGTAAACACAGTAGGGGCCCATCATCTTTGAGGAAAGGATGCGGTTGGAAAAAGATCTTGATTGTTGCAATCGGAGATTACCAAAACATTTTGTGAAAAATATTAATGAAAATAAATAAATCAACAGCAGAACACACGGCAAAGTTTAACAATTAAAATAAGAGCACTACCACAAGCACACCGTGAGGAGAACTCAAGGTATTAGGTTAAACAGCTGTGGACTTCAGAAAACAACCCTGTAAGTAAAGGAGATTAAAAAAAAAAAAAAAGGTTTTGGGTAGAAAGCAAGCTTAAAGTTGGACCTGGAAGAAATGGAAAAACAGGTGCATGCAGCATTACTCGGTACCAGTGTGCTGGATGTTGTATTCATTATGCCTAATGCTATGGTGCAAATCATCAAGGGTGTTATTATGAGCTGATGTGATTTCATTTTGTCTGGTCTGGGTTCTGCTATCTGTCAAATAAATGAGGTCAGCTGACTAACTGAATATATTGAATGAATATGTGTTTTTCATCAGTAGATGAATAAATTGTTCCTTGATAGAAATGGGCTACACACTGACAATGCCACGATTCACTGGGTCTGATGTATGAAATGTTCAGGTAGAATGAGACATTGTTATGCATGGGAAAAGTAAAAGTCGTGCATGTAAAAGTTTATGGGAACAATCTCACTGGGAATGTGAGCTGTAATTAAAGCTAAAGTTGGTCCAAGACAATATTTGCGTGATTTAGTGTTGTAAAAATCAACCTTTTCTTAAGATTTTTTTCAGGGTCCTAAAAAATAAAGGTGTCCGACAAGTGATATATCTTACTCAATTATTTATTAAAGGCCTTCTCTATTTTGTATGTTCACTCATCAATCGCCTAAACGTAGGAATATTTCAGGGTTTGGAGGGCACTGAGAATTTAGTGACCCTCTGCACTTCCAGAGTCTCTGAGACATCCGAGCTGTCCCGTCCGAACCACATGAACTGCTCCCTTGCCATTTCCAAAGCCTCCTCAGACCTCAGCTTGTAATTGTGTGGAAACCGCCTGGTTCTGTTCGGAATATTAGCAGCTGGCTTTGCTGTGAAGTCCCTTTGGTAGGCACTGGTCTCCCCAGTGCTGTTACCGGCTCCATCTTGGCACAGGCAAAAGTGGGATTTGTTCTGTCTGCGATCATCGGGACACTTTCTCCGTCCCACACCCTGAGGAGTACAAGTAAAATAGTTTCCTTCAGAGGTGTGATGCGGTGGTGGATGTGAAGCTTTACCAATATATACTCACATGAGAAAAGACAGAGATGTTGTCTTTTAAGCAATACTTGTTGTCATGGCGAGAGAACGGATACTCTCTGGAGATCTGTGAAACAGCACATGAAGAAACTCTTGAGACAGCTTTCTAAACCTTTCAAAGCCCTTGGAAAAGAATACAATATAGAAAAAAAAGACAAGCGAAAAGAATACAATATAGAAAAAAAAGACAAGCGAAAAGAATACAATATAGAAAAAGAAGACAAGTGGTGCACACCTGCTGAGTTTGCCATTTAGGATAGCGCTCCAAGTTCAAAGCCTGAGGTATCAGAGCTTTAACCTGATTCAGCATAATCCCAGTGCTTGTAGAAGTTTCACGAGATCTCGTCTCTCTCTCTGGCAAAGCCAGATGAGCAAACTGAAAGGAAAATGAAAGAAAGACTAAATACAGTTCCAGTTTTTTTTTATGTTTCTATTAGTGATGAAGTAGTCAAATTAACCATTTCTTACCCATTTGCCATCGTCGCTTGTAGAAGAATATCTTTTTCCCCCTTTGACCATATTGCCACAGTTTTAAATCTTGGGTTTAATGTGTCTTTACAAGCACAAAACACAGAAGCTGTTCAACTTAACAACTAATGAAAACACTGGTGACTATGGAAACATCCAGTAAACAACCTGAAATCTGAGTCCCGATCGCCATGGGGATGTGGAGCTGGAATTCTGACAGTAAAATTAAAAAATACACTTTAAAGATGTGTGATTTATTTTATAGTTCAGAGAAGTAGATAACAGCATATATATTTAACATTTAATTATGTTCAATAAAGTAAATATACAATTCTGCTTTTTTTCCCTTTCTATTTTTAAGAAACTTTTAAGTCAGTCTTGTTCAGGAGTGATGCAGGAAGGCTAAGAAAAAAAGGAAAGTTCACTTTAAGGCAACATATATTGCCCTAAAATCTATTTTCTACAATAATGCTGCCTTTGTAGTCACAAATGACCTTTGCTAAGAGCACTTTACTTTCTTGTTGGTTGCTGATAACGGTATTTAAATTCTTTCTCAGTTGTTATCTGGAGCACATGGTGTTCAAAAAAAAAAAAAAAAAAAAAAGTTCCAGATTAGTGATTTATCTGACCACAATACACATTTTTACTGTGTAATGCTCCATCTCAGACTTAGTCCAGAGAAGTTACTGGCAATTGTGACAGTAGCTCCACACTGTACCGTTTTACAAATGTTTCCCAAAATACATGATCATATGAGCAATTATGAAATGACAGTTCTTGCTGCAGTGCCATATGATGGATCAGAGATCTCGGGTGTTAAACTTAGTCTTTCCAGACTTTATGAACGGAAACTCCTACAGGTTGCTTGAATTGTTAAATATTTCTCACCAAAAAAAAAAAAAAAAAAAAGAGAAATATGAAAGTCACTTTCACTTTTTCACTTTTTCGGAATATAGTTTGTAATTATTTCAAATCAATTCTGTAAGCCGTTGTTGACAAACTGGAGGTCCACTAGTTTGGAAAGCCAACAGCATTGATTGATTTGATTCTTAGCTCTATTATTTGTTTGTGAAACTTTCTTAATCTTTTTTTTTTTTGAAAGAGTGACATCAATTCTGAGGTGTTTGCTGCCATTACACACATTTTCCAGTCATTTTCCACATATCCTATGACTTGTGATGCACTTTTTTATAGATGTAAAGTTTTAAAGGGGACAGGCTATGAAGAAAGAAAAAAAATAAAACACTTTCCGGGTCTTAAGAGCATTTATGTGCATATTTAAGTCTTTGAGGCGACCGTTAGCTCAAAGTCTGACATATCACAACACTTGTACTCTGTGGACAGGCTCAGCCCAAAAATGAGTCCCTGGCTTGTTCAAATGTGCAGAATCCCAGGGCACCACAGACCCAGAACAGAAGAATTATGCAGCTTTTACATCCTAATTTCCACCAAATTTGAAATCATTTCTAAAACCGGGAAATCAGCAGCACAAACCTGTATTACTGATTTCACAAATTGAACAGGAGGAACGTCTTTCTCCACCATGAACCGCTATGAACAGAGCTGCCAGGATGGAAATGGAGCGTTTTGTACTGCATCTCTGTGCTATTTTGCCCAACATGTTTCAGAGTTTTGTTTAAGAGAAATTTCCTCAATGTTTTAGGGAGGAAATGGACCCATAACCCATTAATATCCATTCTGGATATTAATGGGTTATGGGTCTCTAGAAAGCGCCTAGACAACTTGTGTTGTAATAGACACTATATAAATACAATTCAATTGAATTGAATTCATATTTGATGTGCTGCCTTGGTATTATTTTAGGTTAAATCTAAGCTTTAAATGACTTGGAAATATTCTATTGATTGCATTTATTTTGTTTTAGGCACATTTGTTTTGGGAAGTGTAAAAAACTGTACACAAAAAATCAGTTAAAGCTTCTCTTCTCCAGTGACAAAAATGACATAAAATAATAAAAATTATTACTAAACATTTCTTTATTTCTTTACAAATTAAAAACAGTAGTAAACTAACAGAGTTTTGTTCTTTTTAAAGACAATTATATTTAAAACAACAATACTGTCAGAGGTCACGTGTTACAAATTTTAAATGATATGTACCATATGAGTAGAAGTAATTTCATCAGTGGAAACAAGTAAGGACAAATATGTTAAATTTATCTGATTTAACTTGAAGAAACGTAATGAGAAATTTCAAACTTAAGGGATTATTACAGGAAAATATCAAAACAATTTTTTAACACATCAGATTAGAAATCATTGATAAATAATTATATAATTGTTAAAGTAATTTATCATATTTAACCACTTATTTTTATTTATTTATTTACACAAGCCTTTCAGAAGAGGAGGAAGCCCTGCTGTCGCTACAATCCTACATGGATACTCGACTTCTCGACTTGAGAGGCGGTTGGAGTCTGTGTGTCCTTCGAGTACACCGGTTCTTTAAACAATTCCTGAGAATATGACGGGTCATTCTGAATGTTAAAATGACACGTTTTTGGTTAAAATCTAGATCAACAGCCATTAATATACTGCAACAACATATTAAATTTAAAATTTCTGTTAAGAAGCTATAAAACGTTCAATTATATTTTAATATTGACCCCCCCCCCCCCAAGAGGAGGAAAAAAAAAAAAAAAAAAAAAAAAAAGTTTCATAACATGAAACAAGAAAACAAGCAAAAGAAGATATAATGCAGGATATTTTAGTATGAAAGTAGTTTCTAAATAGTTTTATAGCACAGCTGGATGTTATAAGCAGACTTTTAATATTAGTGAGAAAATCATGCAGATGTAAATCTGGTGATTCTGTCACTATTGAGTACTATTCAGGTAAAACTTAAAAACTGACATTTGGTTAAAATGTGAATAAAATACCTAAACATGTTCAGAATCCTCAAAGTAAGATGATGTTACAAGCCAAGTAATACCATTTTTTTTTTATCAGCCAATAATAAATCAAATGCTGTATCTACTTCAATGAGCCATTAAAACAAGCACCATGTCAAGGTTTTTAATTGATAACAGACCCATCTAATTTCTCCTCATTAACACACCCTTGTTATCTTGACCTTAATTGATCTGCCTCATTAATGCAGTGAGAAGACAACTCTTAATAAGGAGCCTTGATGAGACAGAACTGTAGGGAAGATCATTACAAATTAAAAAGGAAGCTTCTTTTTTCCTTGCATCTTCTGAATTAGCTATTAAACCATGGTAGGCGATGACTGATGGAGTTGTTCAACTTACACAATTCAAAGAGCTTTCAGATGTGGGAACACACGCTCTCCCCTTCTGTCTCTGGAGGTGCTTCTTCAGCTGTTTGGCCAAATGTTGCCATCTGGAGAAAAGCAGCAATTACAGTTAATCAATTTCAAATCTCCAAACTGTGGCTGCTGTCATTCCGTGGTCACATCATATTTTTTTCTTTAACAATAGTTACTCAGACCACACACACACACACACACACACACACACACACACACACACACACACACACACACACACACACACACACACACACACACACACACACACACACACACACACACACACACACACACACACACACACACACACACACACACACACACACACACACACACACACACACACACACATACACTACCTTTCCTGTATGTCATTATATTTATTCAGCCTGTCGGCTTCCTCCCTCTTGTCCTCAATCCATCGCTGCAACAGTCGTTCTTTGTCTCGCTGAACCTGCGCCAGTGTTTCCTTCAGTCTTTTCTGCTCTGAGTGCAGGGCGCCCAACTCTTTGGACTGACTCTCTACGGTGAACTCAAACTCGGAGAGGGTTGCCTTCAGGTTGTTGCTGCCTTTAGCCAGTGTAAGTGCCTCGTGACGGTATTGGGACACACTGGAACAGCAAAATCATTAAGTGGTGATGTATTGATTGCCTTGTGGCATTGTTGCTCACACTTCAAGATGTTGGACTTCAGGACACAAGTAGATAGTGCAGAAGAGCAACGAGTGGTTTGAAGTAGATTTAGGCTTCTTCGTTGATTTGTTTCAGCGGTCGCATCATCCCACCACAGCAGACTTGTGGTTAAAGGTTTTATAAGTGTTGCACCGTTGTTTCACATTTGGTTTACGCAGCTAAATCTAGCGACATACAGATCAATATAAGAGAAGGAGAAGAGAAGAAGCCAAAGTTGATACTTCAAAAATCATGAGCTAAAACAACTCTAGGTGTATTATTACGGAGTGAGGAGTAATATCTCGTATGATCCCATCTTGTTATAAGTCCATACAAGTCAGTTGTCAAATGTTGCCCAAACTACACAAATAGACTCAAAATGAAATAAGTTTAAGCCTCTGGTTTTAACGTTTACCTATTTTGTCATAAATATCCAAGTACTGATCCATATCCATCTAATCGGAGCATGACATCAGTACGTGTACAAACTTATAAAATAAAAGAACAGACCAAGGAGCTGTTTAAACCGAGTGTTTCCTTAAAATATAGCAACTCGAAAATTACCTCTGGACGGAGCTTGAATCGGGCAAGTTGTTCATGCTATTTCTGAAAGACTTGCTGTTTATTGATAAATCCCAGATACTTTTCATACAAAAGGTTTATTTGTCTCTTACTCGCCAGCTATCGTCTTAAATTACCGTGACTGCCAGTATTGTAGTTCAGCCTCTTTCAGATACAGGATGGTGGTCAGGTCAGAGACGGTTTGAGACAACTGGAAGGGTATAAAAAACAAACGACTAATGAATTGATTAAATATCAGGTGTTTACCAGTTCAAAGGTCATGGGCTGCACACACCAAAGACAATGGCTAGTAAACCATGGTATTTTACTACTGTGAACCATTTTCCGCTATATTGGTCATTTTACAGAGCTCATATGCACCAAAACATGTGCATTCAGGATATCAAAAAGTATATTTCAAATTTGTCACAAATAAGCACTAAATTTCCATACAGAGCATTAGATTAATTAAATAGTAACCCACCTTGTCTGCCAAGTGTTCACTTTCTTTCAGCTCGATTTGAAGACGCCTGGTATTTTTCCAACAGTCAACTCGTTCCACACTGAAATTAAAATCCAGTGTTAAAATCATCCAAGTCTGCTCACTCAGTAAAGGGAATGCATGAGATAAATTCACCTCTTGCACTGATCATCCAAAATCTGTTTGCGGATGTCAAACTTTTCCTCCAACTGTGACACTACAAAAAGACAAACAGAGGTATTTAAGCAAACATATTGATCATCACTGCTGATATGCACTGATATATTAATCTTACAGCTCGTAAAAACTCCAGCAAATGGATGTTTCTCTCTGAAGTCTCTCTGCTGAAGCCGAGCACGCACGTGATTCTTCCAGCTTCCCATCGCAAAATAAATAAAGTGACGGTTTACTTTCGTGCTTGGAGCGTTTAAATGCAGTCCGGCGAGCAGGGGCTGATTTGATTTCGTTGGAGACGGACTCGAAAAACAATTGTGATGACGGAGCCTCCAGCACGAGAATTTACATCCACCAGCAAAGTTTCACAGCTCCTCCCTGTTCAGGCAGGAGCTTCACATTCCCGGTGCTGGGAATCTGGCAAGACTGGAAAGAAAAACATGCACCCAAAAACTATTTATTTATTTTCTAAATGTTAAATAGCTACAGGTTTTGATTTGTATTATTATTATTTTTAATTTCGCATTTCTTTTCCCCTTTATTTGACTATATCTATCTAAAGCAAAATGATAACCACCACCAGATGCTATAGAAATGTCTGGCAGAAAAATGTATTCAAACAGGTCTCATAATCACCCAATAAAGTAAAATAAAGTTTGATATATTAAATTTGGACTCATCGGTCCAAAGCCCCTATACTCTAGGAATACTTTATTTTATTCTGAATTTATTTAATCCATGTGTTCAAGATTTTGGTCAGTGGCTGCATTTCTCTGCACCTTAATTCCGACTTCAACATGCGTGGTGGAGTTTGCTGAGTAAAAAGTTGATGCCTTTGGGTCGCAGTGTTCCTGTTAATACCGCTTTATGTCACACGCTTTTTTGTTTTAATTTGAAGTTATAAATGCTACTATCTAATGAATAAAATGCTAACTTTTCAAGTAATAAATTACCATATCATGACATAATGAAGAATTTGCATTTTCAGACATAAAAAGTTTCCATATTTGAAAGCCTTTTGAAAACTACCTGTAATTTTACTTTGTTTCTATTCGGAAGGCAAAAGTTGGTCACACTAAATATTTGTTTTATATTCACTGACTTTTAATTTTGTAAATTTTATATTTTTGAAATCAATCTTACTTTAAAACAGTTCTTAACGACTGATTATTTTTCATTTTACTTTTTTATAGCTTATATGAGATGACAGGAAAAATATCTATACTTAGGGCATATTCGTAGATTTACGAGAAAAACAAAATTAAACCTAAAAATATAATATAAAATTAAATTAAACTAATTCTTCTGATTCTTTGTAATTTGTATTCCTTTACATATACCTAATTTTAAACATTCCTAATCTTATTTGCTTGATTTAAGAAGCCTAAAAAATACGCTATATAAAAAACAAAACAAACAACAGAACTTTCTCAACCCTTCTAGAAAGTATTTATTCAAACTACTTCCGGTTCACGTTTTTTATTTTTACATATTTTTATTATATATTGAATATTTCCGTGACATTTATTGGAGTAATAACGCCTTAATAGTAACAGACTGTATTTCAGAAAAAAATTGAGGCTATTTTTGCTTAATAACTGTTAAATAAGATGAATTGTTATCGCAAGTCTTACCTTGAAACAGGAAGTTGTTCTTGGCTAACACGTTAACAGTAATCTGTTTGCAGATGATAGGAGAGCAAGTGCGGACTTCTAAAACGAGTTACTAATGCTATGTCTTTTCAAAAAGCAGTGACATACGCGTCGTTTAACTTCAGGCTGCTTGAGGAGTCGTGTAAGTAGCGCTGCTGCTTCGTTGCCGGAGAGAAACAGTCGAAGTGAGCGGCAGCTTCGCGGGTCACGCTCGTTGTTGTGTGGCTGTTTATTGGGTTTCCCCCCGAACAATAGATATGTGTCGTAGCTGTTAAACATTCTCCAGCGTTGTCGGGACTAAAGAGCTTTGTGTCCAGAATGAGCTCATCAGCCGGGGACGGAGAACCTGGGATCCCCTTGGATAATGTGAAGGAGGACCCCGGTGGTCCCGCCTGCACAGGAGATCACAGCAAGCACGTAAGTGGCTGAGACGCAGATGAACGAGCAAACTCTGCTTTACCTGTAATCACAACAGAACCAAAACAAGTTACAGATGTGGCTCTCTATAACGTTATTTGTATTTACATACAAACCACTCAGCCAGACACAAACTGTCTGGTGGTTCTCTCTGTAACGTATATTATGATGCATATTGTTTTTCTTTCCTGTCTAGGAGTCTGCTATATGTTTAGGCAACGGTGAAGTGAAGAGTAGTGCTGTGGTGAAGTACTCTGCTGCCCCACCTCCGACCACCTATGCCCTCCTGCAGGAAAAAACGGACCTTAAACTACCACCTGCCAACTGGCTGAGAGAAAACGCCCAGCTGGGCAGCGCTGGTACCACCGTATTAGGATCTAGCAGCAAGAGCAAGCCTTTTTCCAGGTAGAAAGCACAGTCAGTCTTGATTACTGTTAACTGTTGCTTGAGTACAGTGGGGCTTTGGCTGCAGGATACTACAAAACACGACATAGTATTTGCAGACCTGGGCATTTCTGGTCTTACCTGAAAAATTGCAGACAAGAAGAAGAGTTTACCAATCAACATGGCTTTCAGAAAATCAGGGAGAGGATTAGAGGAAATTTTACAGTAACAGAGATCATATACTTGTGGGGGAAAAAAACAACAAACGAGTTGGTGGATTTTATTCCGGCTGCAGAGCGGAGAAATGATGACCTGGAAAACTGAGGCGAAGCCGAATCTGACGGCAAAAGGCGCAGCAGGATGACCATAGATGTTGGATGTGCATTTCAAAATCAGTCAAATGCCACAGATTGACATTCCCAATGCGTTTTTATATTCGGCGACTGTCAGCTGACGAGCTAAAACACTCAGGGACCAAGATGGTTACTGTACGTGTGCGGTCAGATTCAGCTTCGTTGCAGTTTTCCAACAAAATCCACCAACTCCCCCACAAGTATATAATCCCATTCACTTTAAAATGTCCTCAAATTATCTCCCTGACTTTCTGAAAGCTGTGTTGACTGGTAAGCACTTTATTTTCTCTTTAATGTTTGAGGTGAATCCAGAAGTGACAGAGTGACAGAGAAGTCAGTTTAACCAGTAGAAGAAAGCACTAGATAAGCTCACAATAGTCATCAGCCATGTTTATGTAGGTAAACTGGGTAAACACTTAATCACGATTACAAAGCAATACCTGGCAAGAGTCTGACTAATCGATTTGGAAACAGTCTTTGTTGATGAAGCTTTGTTTCATCTTGGCAGTTTTGGGATAGCCTATGACTTCATCGACTGCATCGGGGATGATGTTGATGTGGTGTCAGACTCTGAGGTCTGTAGAGCTTTTCCTTAGTCACCTTTGTCATAATGAAATGCACACGCATAGCTAATATTGACACTGTTCCCTTTTTTGTTTTGTTTTTTTTTTACCATCAGAATATCAAGAAGCTTTTAAAAATTCCCTACAGCAAGTCTCATGTTAGTATGGCCGTTCACCGTGTTGGAAGGACATTGCTTGTAGATGAGCTGGACATACAGGAGCTCTTCAGAAGATCTTCTCAGGTACAGCCTGGTGTATTCCTTTTTTTGTGTGTGTTGCCATTCTTATTTTCATGACAGTGACTTTCAAGGTTGTTGTTTATTCTTTCTACAATGCATGTGTTTCAGACAGGAGACTGGAGTTGGCTCAAAGAGTTTTACCAGAGACTAATAGATCAGAAATGGCAGAGGAAAAAGAAGAGTAAAGAGCACTGGTATCAGAAAGCCATCCTGTCAAAGTTTCTCTACTACAGGTGAGTATTGAGCATCGGAGTTGGGTTCCTTAATTTCAAGATGCATTCCTCTCAGTCTTATACCAAGACAATCTGTGTTTTCTGCAGTATAAACGGTGATGGGGCTTCAGAGCCTGTATTAGACAACATGAATGAAGGGGATGAGGAGACTGGGGCCGAAGAGTACAGTTCCTCTTGGCCTGCCACCTTCACCAGCAGATCCGATGTGGAAGAATCGGATGCTCACAAACAGGTAGCTTAGCTATTCGTGAGGATTTCAGGAAAGAAAGCTACATTTGTCTGAATTCTGGTCTCATCTAAGAATCATTTATCTTTTTCATCTGTTTTCACTTTTGTTTTGTTTTTTGTTTTTTAAGTGAGACCTATTAGAAAGACAAACCATTGATCCTCTTTAATGTGCAGGAAAGGGTTTCTGTGGACAGCAAGTTCGCTCTGGGCCAGGTGACATCAGTACCCAAAGAGCAAAACCTCCCTACTCTTTTCAATGAAGGGGAAAACAGTCAGGTAGGACAATATTACACTCTGATATGTGTTATATTGAACTATATGCACTATTATATCCACTTCGGTGTCACATCTTATGCAGGGTTTAAGGAATGACTTTGTGCGAAACATCATGTGGACTTTTGAAGACATCCACATGCTGGTTGGGTCCAACATGCCTATATTCGGAGGCGGTCGCTATCCTGCCGTCAGTCTAAGACTCAGGTTGGAACTTTAATAATTTACATTTAACATTAATTTGGAGATACAATGATCAGAAGATGCATATGAATTACTTTACAATTAACAATTTTCTTGCGTTCATGTTGGGTGTCTGTGTAGACAAGATGGGATATATATATATATATATATATATATATATATATATATATATATATATATATATATATATATATATATATATATATATATATATATATATATATATATATGAGTGTGTTAAAATGATTCTGGGTGGGTTAGTTCCTAATTAATTTAGCTGACTGTAAGAGGTGAACCAGAAGTTTACTTTTGACTGCAGTAGCCTCGTCAGAATCACTCATTCCTCTACCACATTATTCCACTTTAGTCTAATCTAGTCGTTTAATTTTTACTCTTTGTTTTTCAGGGACAGCAACAAACCAATCAACATTTTAACTGGTATTGATTACTGGCTTGACAATCTCATGTGCAACGTCCCAGAACTTGTGATGTGTTTTCACGTCAATGGCATCGTTCAGGTAAATTGCTGTTTATTTGTTGTTGATGGGGTTTTATTTTTTTTATTTTTTTTCTCCAAGGACTGTAGCACGTGTGACAATATGCTAGATGCGTTCTTCATTCTTTGCGCCTTCGTGGCTTTCCCTCCAGAAATACGAGATGATAAAAACAGAAGACATCCCTCATCTAGAGAACTCGACTTTCTCCACCAGGGTGGTGAAAGACATCGCCCAAAATATCCTCTCCTTCCTAAAGTCCAACTGCACCAAAGAAGGTCACACTTACTGGCTTTTTAAAGGTGGGAAGAAAAAAATACGAAGTGAGTCTTTGTTGTTCTGCACAATTTGTGTTTTTATCGAATGTTTTGTTGAATCCACAGCTAGTGGGAGTGACATTGTAAAGCTTTACGATCTTACTACTCTGTGCGAGGAGGCTGAAGAAGGGAAATGTCAGAATCCCTTCACTCTTCCTGTTGCTGTGTTGCTGTACAAGTAAGTGCCTATCATACATTTGACAGCAGCATCTTTATGTTGTGGGAGTCGCACCATTGTGAAAATAGGTTTCCAATTAGGATAACAAGTTTATTGCCAAACCCTGTTAAGTAGAAGCTAAAGGATGGGTGGATCAATAGCTCAATGAAACATTTCATAGTAAATGTAATGATCCTGCCAGAAGCAGGTTTATTCGGTATCCCATACTTTAACTGAAGATAGAAATTTATGTGGACGGTTAAAGAAGTTTGCCAAACTGTTCTAAGTTCTTGATGCTTTTCCTTGTTTGTGGTACAGAGTGGCCAGCAATTTGGTGCTGAAGGCGAGGCAAAACAGAAAGCACTATGGCACAATCAGAACTCTGCTCTTAAACTGCGTCAAACTCCTCGATCAAGAGAGGCATCCTCAGGTAGATATATGATTTAAAAAAAAAAAAAAAAAAAAAAAGTAGGAGTGAGAACAGATTAGCAAACGCATCTGGTGAGTCTTTCACTAAATGTTTTGAGTTTATTAAGTCTTTGTTAACCATCCACATTAGAGAAAACAAAAAAGTGAAACTGCTTGACTAAACCTTTTGAGTGCAAAAGTTTTGATTTGATTAAACTTGACTTCAGCCCTGATGGGTTCTTTCTCTTTGTGCTCAGATCATCGCCTCGGCCTACTACGTTCTGTCAGAGCTGTTCCAGCTCGACGAGCCTCCCGAAGAAGATGGAGAGGAGTCGTTGCGGGCTGGTGGTTCAGAAGACAGCTACAGTGATGAAGACAGAGAGGAAGAGGAGGAGGAGGACGATCTCACAGAAGACAGTGACGAGAACGGCTCTTACAGTAGCTGCTCCCAGCCTCAGGATGATAGTAAAGCAGTGGCTGTGATCCGCTCTGTCGTGGAGCTGTCAGTCCCTGAGAAATACAAATCGACGCACCAGATTAGAGTGAGTGACTTGTAACTTCCTCTTCTCCTCCTGTCAGGCTGAAGGGACGGAGTGGAGTATGAAGTTAAACTCAGCCCTTTTCAGGCATGAGACGCATTGCTTTAATGGCTTCAGCTTGTTGAAGCGACGGTGTTCACTCGTTCAAGCATTGGTCACTCATTTAACGTGCCATTTTGTAATGAAAATTAACTCAATGACCCAAATATAAGAGAAGTAGTTGTTTTTTTTTCTCTCTTCCGCTTTAAATATATTGTTGCATAACTGTCTTGCCTGACTGTCAAGTCTTGCCTCGGGCTTGCCTTCGAAGAGAAGTAGTTGTCTTTTCATCACTATGCTTAAAAAATAGTAAAAAAAACAAAACAAACAAAAGCCTATGCCTGCATAACAATAAAAAACTTCTTACCAAGATGAGACAAAGTTTGGTGCAAGTCAAGTTGGCCTGCAGCTGCTGTACATTTGACTTGTACCATGTTGAAATTGAGACAGTATATTCATATTACCTTTGCAAAATGTTAGAGAAAGGCACCCGTTTGTTCATTTACACATGACACCGACACATTAAGTTATCACCAGATAAGTCTGATTCAGCCTGAGGCCTCATTTACGCCTCTGCATTTTTCAGCCTGTGTAGCAGCGTGTTATAAAAATGTGTGGTTAAATCTTGCGCTTTAATTCTAAATGAGGTACCCACCCTCATGTCCCTCATGTTGATCCGTGTACAGTCGGTGTGTCTTGAAAATGTCGACGTGACATCTTGGTCGCTTCGGTGTTGAAAGGTGAAAGCACTCATGCTGCATGTACATATAATGCATTGATTTTTTTTTTTTTTTTTTTTTTTACTTTTCTTTCCCCACAGCCAAGTTGTGCTTTACCTGTATCTCAAGATAAGGAGGAGCGATGCCGCCACGTCCTGAGCTATGTGCTAAAGGTAAGTTCCTACACAGAGCTAATGCTTAGAGTACTACAGAAGGATATTTAAAAGAAAAATAAAACGCGTGATGTGATGTCTCAAGCGATTTTTGTATTTGGTATGAAAAGTGTGCTGTTGGCAAATTAAGAAAATCGAGGAACACAAGTTTACACTCAAAGAAGTACTATATATATATATAAATTGCTGTTAAACCATTTACAGGGGCTGAAGGCAGTGGATGGCAGCATCAAGAAAGAGAGTGACCTCCCTGCTGCAGACCCAAACACACCCATTCCCCTCAAATATAACGATGGAAATGCAAACGGAGCTTCTGCTGGAGAGAAGGGCATATCACTTCTCCTTGAAAGAGGTTGGTCTACTCTGCTCAGTGTTTTAATAGCAAACTTACTAATGCAGCGTAAAACAAGAAATATATAATGACTAAATAGTGAAGCTTTGTATTTGCATGTAACCAGCGGGGCCCGTGCCGGTGGACCAGAAGATCCCAACGCGGTCGGGGATGATTCCTGGCTCCTGGCAGCACCGTATGAAGCTGCAGCTTTTCCTCAAAGCCTCCAAGGCCTACTATGTCCTGTCTGATGCAGCAACTAACCTGCTGAAATACGGACGCGCCTTGCGCTACATCAAGCTCTCTATGCAGTGTTATGGTGAGAGCTTTCGAGTTGTTTTTTTTTTTTCTCCTTAATTGGTGTGTTAAGGATGTTTAGCTTGCAGTTTTTACATGCATAAATTAAATATTAACTAACAGTTATGCATATTGAAAGTCAAAACCAAATCTCTCTGCAGTAAATCAAATTTTACATCTTTTTCTCCATGCATACTTTGACTTGTGTGATGCAGATGCCTATTGTTCCGTGATTGCAACTCTGCATCCACAAGTGCTGCAGTTTCACAGCCAGTGCCTGTCTCTGTGTGGGGACATCCAGCTGATGCTGGCCCAGAATGCCAACAACAGGGCAGCATATCTGGAGGAATACAGCTATCAGACCAAAGAGGACCAGGAGATCCTGCACAGCCTGCACAGAGAGAGCAGCTGCCAGGGTCAGTTAGTCAACAGAGATGCGTTTACTCTGCATTACTGACGTGCCGCATCTTCCTTTTTTCCTTTTTAATTACACTGTATTCATTCAACAGATGATTTTAAATGTGGTTATATTGCTTTCATTTTCCACCGATTTAGCCTTCAGCATGGCAACAGACCTGGCCATGGACCCTGAGTACCAGCTGTTCGTGAGCAGTAAATGCTACGAGGCAGCCTACGAACTGCTCATCTCTGAGGCGCTGAAAGACCATTCCTCAGATCAGCTGTCTCAGGTTTTGAAAAGGCTGGGAAACATCCGCAATGAGATGGGAGTGTATTACATGAACCAGGCTGCAGCCGCGCAAACGGAGAAGGAGGGTATGTCACCAGACCTTTTACAGAATTTTAAAAAAAGAGGGGGGGGGGGGAGGGGGGGGGGGTGTAAATGATGGATGTATCAGTGGTGTTCTTCCTCTGCTCTCCTTCCAGCAAAGTCGCCGGTGTCCACAGCGGAGCAGGAGTTGTGGAAAAAGAGTTTTTCCTTTTTTGAGAAAGGAATGAAGGACTTTGAGGCCATCCGGGACAGCACCAACACAGCCTTACTGCTCTGTAACACGGGCCGGCTGATGAGAATCTGTGCTCAGGCCCACTGCAGCGTCTCTGCAGATGAGAATAGAGGGGAGTTCTCTCCCGAAGAGGCTCTTTACTACAACAAGGTACTATGTCAGTTCTTTGTACCGTCAAGGGTTCACACATAATTTCACTGCATCCTGATTGTTTCCATTAATACTGTGCCCCGTTTTTGTTTTGGTTTTTAAACCTCAGGCCATAGATTATTACTTGCAAGCTATGAAGTCGCTGGCAAGCAGACAGAGCCACCCAGCAGTATGGGACAGTGTAAACTGGGAATTGTCCACTTCATATTTCACTCTGGCTACACTTCTGCAGGACTATGCCCCACTGTCCAGAAAGGCCCAGGAACAGGTAGATTTGAACACTTTGCTTATTCGTATGCTTCTCTAAACCTCAAAACTTACCTTTTTTTTCATCAGCAACCTCCATCAGACTTTTTAAGTCCTTCATGCATGTTGGTGTTTACTTTTTTTCCAAGATTGAGCGAGAGGTTACTGAGGCGATGATGAAGTCCCTCAAATACTGTGACCTGCAGACTGAGTCGGCTCGACAGCCGCTCTACCAGTACCGAGCTGCCACCATTCACCACCGCCTGGCTTCTATGTACCACAGCTGCTTTCGCAACCAGGTCAGACACAAAACCTAAAACCTAATAATTTAAACCAAAAACAGTGTGCCGGTAAGGTGGTTGGAGAAGGAATATTTGGTTTTGGAATCAGGGTAAAGGTAAAATAGTTGGGATGCCAGGTCCTAATCACCAGATTTTTTAGGGGGGAATTTGCTTCTGGAGGAATGTGATAAGTACCAAAGCGTACGAGGTCATTCAGATATTAAAAAAACCTGTTTTGTAGCAAACAGTGGTGACTGGAAGCATCACCAAAGTAAACACAGTACTCTGCATTAACTCGTGGGAAACTCATATTGGATTAGTAAAGAATTTTAGTGCTGTGATTGAGTTACGGTGTAGCCAGGTCTCTGCACAGATGTGGGTACAAACGGTCGTAGAGTTCCTGTTTCTGCAGCCTGATCCTTTTTCCTTCATCCGTTCATCTGCCAGAAGCAGGCTGGAAAGAGGCACAGCCACAGGTCCCATCTGACTCGGCTTAACCCATATCCTTGCTTTCATCTATGTTCTTCTGAGCCAAGTTGCTCTATTTTGGGGGAACGTTTGTTGATGTGGTTGGTTGATTGGAGAAAGCTGGGTGCAGAAAGGTTGTGATGATGTGCTGCCCTTAATTCAGTCACCACAGTACCTTTTCAAAAGCTGCTGAGTGAATTTTTGTTATAACCTTATATTCCCACTGCAGTGATGCAAAAGGTGCCTCTGCAGTATAAGCTGCATTAAATGACTGTATTTTATACTCAAAGCAGCAGCTATTTGTGGATCGACATCCGACTTTCGACTGTAATTGTGTGGCAGGTGGGAGACGAACACTTGAGGAAGCAGCATCGCAGCCTGGCAGAGCTCCACTACAGCAAGGCCGTCTCTTTGTTCCTCAGCCTCAAAGATGCACCCTGCGAGCTGCTCCGCACGTTGCTGGAGAGGGTGGCTTTTGCCGAGTTCACCATGGCAGGTAAAAGACTCCTCAACATGAAGAGTAATGAGGTTGGCAGCAGCATGTTGTTTTTACCGTTAACAGAAAGGTTGACTCTTAGATCACAGTAACATTTACTTCCAAATCTTCCTCCAGCAATGCTGTGTATTATGTTTCCAAAGGTCAGAGCAGCAGCATAGCCAAGCTGAAGAGTCTGACTGCCGCATTAGAGACCATGACTGAAACTCGCCATGCCTTCCGGTTGATCTATAAAGAGCTGCAGGAGGAGCAGGAGGAGCAGGCAGAGGTGCGTTTCAGAGGGGGCTGCTCTTTGTAAGTCGTGCACTATTACCTGCACGATCTTGAGTTGTTTTTTTTTTTTCCTTGTCCTGTAGTCGAGTGACCCAGGCTCCGCTGAAATAGGACCCTCTCCTGACGTGGCCAGCAGCTCCGCATCGGGACTGGACGTCCAGGAAGTGATCAAGTTAATTGGCGTGTTTGAGCCAAGTTTCTCCTTCCTGCTGCTGCAGATGATCAAGCTGATGACGACCTTGAAAAGGAAGCCAAGGTGAGCGACGGCTCTTTTTTTTCTTAATATCTTTTCCGCCTACACGAAGTTCACCATTAACCAACTCCTTCATATTTGTTACAGCAATAAAGATGATGAGTTGTTGAAAGCCTACAAGACTGTGTACTCGAAGCTGCTGCGTGCCGAGAAAAACGCTCCACTCCTCACTCGCGTTGGTGTCTACGTGGAGCTGCTGCAGCAGCTGCTCCCTCGAACAGGAGGTGCAGACACAGAAACGCACAAAGCATAAATGGAGGAACCTCCAGCATTTGTGTTTTCTGCACTCGTAGAGAGAAAGATCTCAAATAAACGGCACACTCAGGCGACAATTTCTAAGCCAAGTTCACCTTCTGCGCCTTCAAAATGGGTTTCGCATCTACATTACAGACTTAAAATTGTACATTTTTGTGAAGAGTTGTAAATGTTTAAAATCTTTTAAGTTATGAATTCCTGTTTCAAGCACTAATGCATCAATCTCTAATGTGAAGAGTGTTTTTGACTGTACCAAACATATCACTCTTAATCTCCATTTGTATCCCATATGTAAAGAATTTAAGTTACCTAAAACATTCAGATTTATTGGAATATGAGATTTTCTTTCTGACATTCAATTATTCCAATAGTGTTGTGCATAAAACAAACTGAAGTGTGACTGACCTATTAGGTAAACTTCATTATTTGCTTTTAATGCGCCAGTGTGCAATAGTTAAGCAACATTAAATGCAAAAATAATTTGCTTAGCCTGTCCATAATTCTGTATGTATATAAGTTTATATCAGCATGGTTTGCTGTGAGAAATAAAGATTTTAAATTTTATACTGTACATTGACTGTTCTGTGTTTTTTTTTTTCCCCACATAAATTCACCACGTCTGTGGATAATAAATCTAATGTTTGATGAGCCTTTTACACGGGGAACCCGTGTTATCCAGGAGGATCTTTGCTTAAGAGCGGACGTGATGGTTTTTTTTTTTTTTTTTTAAAAGTGCCGTCTGTGAGCCGGGTCACCGGATCCACAGTAGGTGGAGCTGTAGACATGTCCTAAGTGTTTACTTCTACAACCAAACAGCCTCTGTTTCTGTGGGTAAGTGTTAGACAATAACTAAAGTTAAAATTCAGAAACAAAAAGTGATCATTTTTAGCACCATTAAAGGAGGCAACATGACCTGTAATTACAAACCTGACTGGTGTAGCGGATTTTTTTAAAAACCTACAAAATACAAGAAAGCACAGATCCAAGTAATCAGGTGTCGAAAACTGACCATTTTTTAATTTTTTTTATTCAATATATTAGTGCACTTGTTTAGCTATTCGAAAATAAATGCAGAACAATTTGTGATTTTAAAAAAAGAGTGATGAGGGGCGCAAAGCTCCTGAAATCTAATACCATTCTGTGAACATTTCCGTTATCCAGATGGAGTGCTTCTGTACAGCAGCCATGTGGATCCTGGTTGTTATTTAATGATCAGCACTAAGCTCAAAGGCTGTCAGTCACTGAATCGCACAGCGGTCTGAAGTCCGATTCTCCTGGGGTTCCTCTTGAGACAGACGTTTATCCTCCCGGTAATGAGAAGCTCCATGGTTCAAAATGTTTTGGAGGATGTCTTTGCTCTCACTCGATGGTAAGTTGTAAAAAAAGTATTGTGGCGTCATCTGAACGACCCTAAAGGTAATGGGAATAATATGGTAAGTGCCTGTAGCAACAAAAAGAGTTTTAGTTCCCTGTGCTTAATTCAAAACTACAAATGCATTGTCAATCCATTCAGTTTTTGAGTGATGCCCAATTTGATTGAACTCCTTTCAACATTTGAGGTGTTTCTAACATCCACAGCTTCACTAAAAAGCTCTAAAGGGCACGACGGAGACGGCACACAGAGCTTTCTCTTTCTTCAATAAGCTGCAGCTTCGCATTTCCTGCAGATCTGTGCAATCCATAATCCCCTCTCCACCAGCAGATACTAGAGAACAGGGTTGTAATTCCTCACTCCGCAACCAGCATGACCAGCCTCTGCTGAACCAGGGGGATTACACATGGTTCAAAAAAAAAGGGGGAATGTTTCTGTCTGATTACGTTTAAGCCTCTTCCAATGTTAAGATACAACGGTTTTTAAGCAACAAGAGACTCCAGCCCACTTGGCGAATTTGCTGTCTAGGCGGGTTTGAAAACCCAAGTGTGAAAAGAATAGGATGCTGACAACTTACTGGTCTGGAGTTACGTGGGTTACTGTGTGGAGACAGTTGTCATCTGAGAAGGTGTGCTCATGAAACAGCACCCACTCAGGTAGGCCCAGCTTGGGGCTCTTGGCCCCGTAGCCAGAGAGAGGATGGAGTTGTGCGACGTGCTTGTGGGTCAGAATGAAGTAGTTCCCTGATCCGTCCACATCCCGCGCAACCTGAGGGGAAACCACGGCAAGAGCAGGAGTCACTACCTAAGAAGACTATGAAATGAGAAAGACGGGACAAACACAAAGTGCTACTTTGGCCTCGACTGACAAGGGGGGAAAAAAATCCTCTTTGGATAATATTGAAAGAGTTACAGTCTCCAAAAAGCAAACTGTTCTGTATCTTTTTAATGAGCAACATTCCTAATTAACACTTATATTTCAATACACTTATACAGTGTGTTGCTGCAATAGATGCACCAAGATGAGGGCCTCCGATCGTCGTCAGGCCTCTGACCTGCATGAAGAAGCCTGCAAGGAGCGCTCTCTTAATGTTTACGGCATTGCTGCGAGAACCGAAGGCGGGCACGGAGATGGGCAACTCGATCCTCTTCAAGGTTTCTGTGAGCTCAGCTCGGAGAGCGTCGGCCATCAGCAGAGCTGTGTGGTTCAGGAAGAAGTCCTGACACCACTTCTCCTCACTGCAGTCTGTCGGAGGCAGGAGAGAGAACCAAATAGCAAAGACCAGAAGTGGTGATGAACTCGGCAAATAATGCGACTTTTAAATCATTGCCAACTTGTTTTGGTTTGAGTTATGATGATCTTTCTCAGCACGCCTCTCCGCGATGCTCTCCTAACTCACGTTGATCCTGCTGGCACTGTTTGAAGGCCTTGTAGACGTTGATTAGTGTGAAGTGGTCTCCCTCTGGGTGCTGGAACTTCATGTGGCACTGGCTCGCCTCGGGCTTCAGCTCCACGGGGGGGACCATGAAGCACGTTGGCGCTTAAAAGAAAATCCACGATAATGAGAACATTAACAGCGTGTGTTTTTTTTGCACACATGCGGCTTCTGAGAACCGGCGTCGCAGTGTACCTGTTAGCATGGCAGCAATGACGACCACCTCACTGACGCAGTCGAACTCACAGGAGGCCAGCACGGTCTTGGCCATCTGGGGCTCCAAGGGGAACTCGGACATGATGATGCCCATCTCAGACAGGTTTCCATCATTATCCAGAGCTGCAAGATAGTCCAGCTCCTCCAACGCCTGCATTAGACCTCCGGGGTCTAAACGGAACCAAGAATGTGCAGTATTTAAACCGGGAGATGATGAACTCTATATAAATTCACTTTGAATATCCAAAGTAATGATCCTCTGGTGCATATCCCTACATATACTGGCACCCTGGTGGGAACGCTTGGAGTCCAGTGGACAGTAGCAGATTAGGAAGTTGTAATCCTCACCAGCATCTGCCACGAACCACCATGCAAAATGAAAAGTCTGTCATGGCCCAAATGGGATTTTTGTACGATTCCCTCGCAATAAACATGTTTTTTCGCCAAACATTGAAACAGACCTGGTGACAGAAGGAGAGGCAGAGATGGAGCCAGCTATCTGGCACCAGTCCCCGTCGCCACGGCTCTTGCATGTCTGCGCTCTAATCAACTAATGGGAGGTTCAGCGTGTACAAGTGTGTTTGTGTTGGCGGGGGCGCGCAAATCCATGGAAACAAAAGCACATGGAAGGTCAGGACTGAACAGGAGCTGTCGGCTCAGCTGAAGCACGGCTCACTGCCTTCCAATAAAAAAGAAAGTTCCTGTCTGTTGGACCAAAAGGGAACAAACTGACTGAGCCCCAAATTCAAATTGCCCTACACACAACAGGGGCTTAGTTGATGGAACTAACCCTCCACCCAACCCCCTTCCCATTTTACATAAATCTCACCTGGCCGCTTGATGAAGTCGCAGTGGCCAAGTCCGGCGATCTCCATCCTCTTTAGGAAGAGCACGGTGGAGCTGATGTCAGACTCCACGATTCGTGGGCGAATCTCGGCAGGAAGCTGTCTCTCCTTCGGGTACAGACAGAAACACCTGCCTAGGGGCAAGGACGCACATGAAACAGAGCAGGCAAGCAGCCGGGAAGTGGAAGCTGCAGAAATGAAGTCAAATCAGACGTGTTCGGTATCAGTTTGGTGACTTCTCACCTGTTGGACCCGCCAGCTGCCTGCGACACTCACTCTGGACTGCGCTGATTGGCTGAATACTGACCGAGTTTGTTCGGATCCTGGGGTTGTACACCTGCGGCAAAACGTTTGCGTACAGAGAGGACCAGCACATTATCTCAAAAATATCACATTTGAGATGCACATAAATATCTGCTCCAGTTAGCCCTTTAAAGCCTGACACGTGCAATAATACACAGAAAATCCTTTTTTTTTTTTTTAATTTTTTCAAAATAAGGACAAACTTACATATCTTTTTTCAAGCCCAGCGTCAATAACAAAGCGTATTGAGGTAGCGGCCCAGAAGAAGTCCTCGTTTGGGCTGGATGTGAGGATTACTCTGCGTCTTCGGCCCATCTCCTCCTCCCCGGAGATGAGCACGTTCCCAGGCTGGCCAGGGTGCGCAACAACCGGCAGCAGTTCACCCAGATCAGGTGGTAAACTGCGCCCCTCGTGACGCAGAATGTCATGGGCCAGATCTATTTCCTGGCGGAGGGTGAACAAAGATGACAATCAAAAACACACATTTTTCTAACTGCAGAGTTGAAGTTCTGTTATGTTCTTCTTCTACCTGCGTCGTCACCAGAAACACGACCACATCTCCCTGCTCCTCAGAGTGATGGATCTCCAGCACGAGCCGGAGAGCAGAGCAGAAGTAGTTGTCACCTGCGCCGCTGCTGTGCACCACCTCCCCCGCGCCCGGGGTCTCCACCCGGATCACCGGAACCGCTGACCCAGCGAAGTGCGCCAGCGGCTTGGGGGTGGGTTCAACAGCTGACAGGAGGACCACGCGGAGCTCTGGCCTCTGTAGGGTGATGTCCTTCAGCAGGCCCAGGAGTACATCGGTGGCTACGGTCCTCTGATGGGCCTGATCCACGATCACTACACCGTAGCGCTCAAGCAAAGGGTCTGACATCATCTCCCTCAGGAGCACGTCATCTGTGCAGTACCTGTGGTTTGGGATACAACATTTCTTGAGTTATTGTGGCTTTACAAAGCGGATACACTTGAATCAAGCTTTATACTAAAAACAACCTGAAATAGATCCTTAGGTTTCTACGAGTTGTGTTCTCCAAAGGTGCAACCCCCTTAACTCAGACTGGTAACTTAATGAAAGCCACTTTGTGTACACTATAACTTTGCACGTGCAATTAGATGTTGAAGTGGATCCTTTGTACTTCCAGGCTGTCAGTTTATCTTATCTCCCTTCCCTCATTATGCTGACTTTCTTTGTTACTCAACTAACTTATGAGGGACCCACATGATGAGTGTGACATATGGGTCGACAGGGAAGCCGGCAGCTGTGGCGGAGCCCCTGAAAAGAGCCCCACAAGCCTTTTGTTAACCTCTCTCTTGAGAATAAAGAAAAGGCGGGGTGATTTAGCAGTGTGTCATGACTGTGCATTATTGCAAGGAGAGAGAGTCACACAGAGAAACGGTGGACTCATCTGTGAATGAACGTCAAAAGGACAGCTTTAGCACACCTGAGGACTGTCTCGTTGGTGCAGCACTTCTCAAAAGGGATGCTGTAACCGACTTCGTGGCCGATGTTGACGTCCATCTCGTCAGCCACTCTCAGGGCGAGATCAACAACCTGTTGAGAGTGAATCTGGGTACAAACCACCGTGCCATGCTGGAACTGGACTGACAGGCAGAATTCAGCAGACCACTGGGGAATCTGTTTCAAAATAAACACGAGATGCGGTTTTAAGCTGCAGATACTTCCCTGGTAAAAGTGATCAGAAATGGCAGGATAATATTCCCTTGAAAGTTTCACATCCCCCCCACAGTACTCACTTGAGAGCTCCTTCCAGTTTTGGCAAAGCCACTGACAACAACAAACTGTCCCTTGGCCAATGTGTCCATGAATTCACACTTTGCACTCCACACTGGCAGCTCTTTCCTCTCTTTCATCAGTTTGTAAAACCTAGAGGAGTACGGCAGTCCATCAAACTGATTAAGCTCCAAGATGTCATCATACTCTTTGTCTCCTTGACTCAAAGCCTCAGAGTCGGAACAACAGGGCGATATTCCCCCAAAACAGTCCTCTCCGTTTAAACTGGAAATGTCCTGCGCCATCACAAATGAACTCCCAATCTGTCGCCTTTCGACTTCATTTACAGGATCGCACAAATTAAGTTTGGAAATCTCCAGCTCTCAGTAAACTGTTGGACGGCACAGAGACCGCCTCTGCCAGTGAAGCACAATGAAAGGCTCAGTGGGCGTCCAGCCCTGTTGTCATGTGGCCACTAATCCCACAGAAATAGTGTGGACATCAACAGATCTCTCTCTCTCTCTCTCTCTCTCTCTCTCTCTCTCTCTCTCTCTCTCTCTCTCTCTCTCACACACACACACACACACACACTGATGCTGCAGACAGTTGATTGGCAGAGACTCCAGGGTCTGGTGTTTACAAAGGCCAGTTGCTGACACAAAAGACACCACCATCTGTATGTAGAGTGAAATGTATTTGTTTATCAACTGTGGAGACGTTTCAAAATTGATTGTCTCACAGGCTGAGAACCTGATATGATTACGTCTAAATTTAAGAGCCAAAGGTTATGACAGCCAAGTGAAAATATTTATGAGCTTATCTCTGCTCTCAGCCTTCACGAGGACAGCTAAAGACGTCTAAAGCCTGGCGATAACATCAACGAGTGGTTTGAAACACAATAAGAACCAGCTTTAAGTGCCAGATAAAATTATACCATACAGGTGCTGGTCTTAAAATTAGAATATCATGAAAATGTTGATTAATTTCAGAATACTATTCAAAAAGTGAAACTTGAATTTTATATTCCTTCATTACACACAGACTGATATATTTCAAGTGTTTATTTTTTTTCATTTTTATGATTATAACTGACAACTAGTGAAAATCCCAAATTCAGTATGTCAGAACATTTGAATAATACTTAAGACCAATACCAAAAAAAAAAAAAAAAAAAAAAAGGACTTTTAGAAATCAGGCCAACTGAAAAGTATGAGCATGAAAAGTATGAGCATGTACAGCACTCAATACGTCGTTGGGGCTCCTTTTGTCTGGATCACTGCAGTAATGCGGCGTGGCATGGAGCGGATCAGTGTGTGGCGCTGCTAAGGTGTTACGAGAGGCCAGGTTGCTCTGATATGATGGCCTTCAGGCCCTGGTGCAGGTGCCAAGCACTGTTGGAAAATCAAATCTGCAGCATCTCCGTAAAGTTGGTCAGCAGCAGGAAGCATGAAGTGCTCTAAAACCTCCGGTTAGACGGCTGCGTTGACCTTGGACCTCAGAAAACACAACGGACCAACACCAGCAGATCACATGGCACCCCAAACCGTCACTGACTGTGGACACTTTACACTGGACCTCAAGCAACGTGCACTCTGTGCCTCCTCTCTCCCTCCTCTCTCCCTCCAGACTCTGGGAACTTGATTTCCAAAGGAAATGCAAGACATTTGACAAACATAACTTTGGACCACTCAGCAGCAGTCCAGTCCTTTTCGTCTTTAGCCCAGGCGAGACGCTTGTGACGCCGTCTCTTGTTCGAGGGTGGCTTGACACAAGGACTGCGACAGCTGAAACACATCTGTGCGTGCATCTGTGCGTGCATCTGTGCGTGCATCTGTGCGTGCATCTGTGCGTGCATCTGTGCGTGCATCTGTGCGTGCATCTGTGCGTGCATCTGTGCGTGCATCTGTGCGTGCATCTGTGTCTTTGGCATCAAGGGCCATGATTTGGACTGTCCTGTCAGCAGTCTTTTCTATGATTGTGCAGCCTACAGAACCACACTGAGGGACTATTTAAAGGCCTTTGCAGGTGTTTTGAATTAATTAGCTGATTAGGATGTGGCACCAGGTGTCTTCAATATTGAACCTTTTCACAATATTCTAATTTTCTGAGATACTGAATTTGGGGTTTTCATTAGTTGTCAGTTATAATAATCAAAATTAAAAGAAATAAACAATATCAGTCTGCATGTAATGAGTCAATATAATATGCAAGTTTCACTTTTTGAATGGAATTACTGAAATTAATCAACTTTTTCACGATATTATAATTATACACCCAGCACCTGCATATCACCATAATATTAAACCAGCATCATAGATTAATGACAGACAAAAATAAAATAATTCAACAGTCAGCTAACTAAATGTGAGAAAACATCTTACATGGAGAACTTGAGTTATTTTCTGTTTTTGTTGTTGGTCTAAGGTTTTATCAATGTAAAGTGGTGTAAGGTGACGTCATGTTAAATGTTACATAGTTTTACTGAGCAGAAAATTATTCGCTTTTAGGTGTAACAATTATTTTTAGTATCAAAGAACTGAGATCTTGCTGAAATTTTATCCTGGATTTTTGTCCCCCTTGTTGCCTGGCAACCATTACTGCCAAGAGATGGAGACTGCGATGGTTGTAATGTTTTATTTATTTATTTACATATTTATTTATTCGCCAGGTATGGAATTCGCCACGACTTAGTAGAGCATTTTAATTTGCTGTGGATTTTAAACAGAACACGATATGTCCCAGAAGGCTGAATAACTTGGAAAAGTATTCACTTGACTGTGAACTAATCTTTACATCCCAACTTTTAGTTGTAGTTGCTTGACATTGGTAACCAGAAACACGGGACACAGACATATGCTTGTTTTTTCATGTCTTGTAGTCCAGGTTAGTAGGTTAACTAAGTTGAACCTTTACCCAAAAATCAATAACGCAATATCAATTTGTAATTGGAGCACGAGGACAAAATGAATTCACTTCAGTTGTTGTAATAACCGCCGAGTACCGACAGGTGGGAGTGTTGAACAAGTATGACTGCAGCTGCAGCAACAGAGCCGTCGCAGGTATTTTTTTTTAATGGCATTTTTCATGGAACGTGTTCTTTGATTTTTACAGTGCATTTAACACAATTCAGCCTGCTTATTGTGTAGATACTCCAGAAGACACAGGTGGATGCCGCCACAATCACCTGCATTACCAACTACCTGGCAGACTAAAGGGTTGTGTGTCTGATTGGGTGGTCAGCAGGACATGAGAACCACAGGGGACTGTACTCTACCATCCTTCTTCATGCTGTGCACCTCAGATTTCTGGTACAAGTCAGAGTCCTGTCATCTGCAGAAATACTGACATTACTCTCCAGTTGTGAGGTGTATCAGTGGTGGGCAGAGAGCTAGTGGGCCACTTTTTGGCATGGTGTGGGAACAATAATCTCATCTTGAATGTAACCAAAACATAGGAGATGATTTGGATTTTAGGACAAGCAAGAATAAGTTAAACACATCATAAGAGAAAGAAGTGGAGGAGTATAAACTCCTCAGTGTTCACATGGACAACAGACTGGATACAGCAGACTGTATTCCCTGAGGGAGCAATGGTCCTTTAGTGGAAGGGTGAAATATGTTTTATAATGTTCAAGGAAGTCTGTTGCTGAGAGTGCAGAGTCTCATCTGCAGGTCCAGCGGCATCAGAGCAAGTGACTTAAAAACGCTGAACAAACTGATGAAGAAGCCTGGTTCAGTTCTGGAGTGTCTGGAGCTGATTGTGCAAAGAAGCGTGCTTCATAAAATAAAAAACATAATTTAAAACATTGAGCATCCTCTCTACTAGTCGGCGATCCAACAACGGCCTTCAGTCAGAAGCTTCTTCAGGTCACAACAGGAGATTCTTCCTGCACACACAGAGGCAGGAAAGGGCAAAGCTTTGTTTCACTGTTGCTTTCTCCTTGTTTATCCTCTTATAGTATGAATTAATCTTGATTTAAAGTATTAGCATGGTGGCAGGATTTATGATATGGATTAAATATATCTGAGGGGTCAATCCTTGCAGGATTCTGGATTAACACAAATCAGAACGAAATGGAAACAACTTTCAAACAATCGTAAAGTAACTTTTATTTGGCTCCGACTTCATCTCTGAATTATTCTGAAACCTCAAAGTCCTACAAGTAATAGTGTTGGTCTGAAATGTTACAAATCCTGTTTTCATTGCCCAGTGTAAATAGGCCACAGCCTCAAAACAGCTCTAACATTTCTGTGCTTGTAAAATAATAAAAAAAAAAAAAAAACTAGAACAAAGACAGAAGAAAAATGATAGTTGACGTACAATATTTACACTTTACAATGGTTTTAAACATATGACACTGAACATATGAACATAGTACAGGATTTACAAATGGCATAAACATTGAACAGATAATACACGCAGCTATAACAAATATTTTTCAGGAGGGAGCCACTACTCTGACTTTTTAACACATCTGAACAACGTCTAAGCAAGAAAAGCATCACCAGTACATTTTTGTACACAAACACAATGTAGGGCAGAGCTGGCTTCGTAGAGCACACTTGGATCGTCAAGAAAAGCGTGAAGGAAAATTCCACGACGTGCCGTACCAGGCTCAGAATCAAATAAGCAATGCTGCGGGAGCACGGACGAACAAGAGCGGTCATGCAAAATCAAATAGGAATGTTACGAAAGACAACCCCCCCCCCCCAAAAAACATGGATGAGGAGGAGCTTGGAAAGCTCACGGTGCTGAAGTCATCCAGCTTGGCTCCCACACCCGAGGACAAAGTGAGCGTGAATGTTAGACATACAAACACCAGCGCTAATGTTGAATTATTTGGCGTTGGTGTAATTCTCTGGAACGCGATCAGTCCGTCAAATCTATTGACACTTGGCAAGACTTGCCAGCATCAGGAAAGCATGTTTAACACATGCCCTGAGCAGTACATCAGATTCAGTCCGACGTGAGTGAAAAAAATGGACTTATAAGGACTCAAAGAACCTTACTTCATAACTGTAAACGGAGCAAATCAGAGTAATCACATGAAAGGATAACAATACAAAATAAAAGGTGAGAGTTAAATTATTTCCTTCCAGCTATTAGGTGAGTCATCTTAAAAAACTGATGTGGTTTCTGGGGAAAAAATATTAGTTTTTTAGCACCATGGCAGCAAAGATAAAGAGAATGCATTTGGTATTTGAAGACATCATAAAATATGAAAAACGTAATAAATAGCACTGTTCAATGAGCTACAGTTTACATGCTGACTTGTGCTCCATTTCCCTTATCCTCATCCAAGTCCAACTTTTTAATGCGCTTCTTTTTTTTTTTTTTTTCAAGCACAGTTTATAGAAAAGATAATATATTTCAGCATTTCATTTGAGAAAAAAGTATAAAAATCACCAAAGAATGTAAAAGAAATCTCCAAAATGACCACGTTTCTTTCTTTTCTGAAATTTTCCATCGTCAGAGTGCTGCACACACAAACTGGTAACACTGAAGTTAAATAGTTAAATAAATAGTTCATTGGTACCTGAGCGAAGATGATAAAGCACCTTTTAGAGGCACTGCACCGAAGTGTGATGGCAGGCCCCCCTTTTTTTTTTTTCACTAGAAACTCTGTGGCGTCTTCTGCTGTCCAAAAGGTCAAACGGAGTCTCAGTATTTAGTGCAAAACAACAACGTTTTCGTCTTTTTCTTTTTTTTTTCTTCTTAAAGAGATGCACTCATCCGCGATGTCAGCAGCTCAGCAGTCCTGGTGAGTCTTTGGTGGTCTGTAGGGCAACGCCGGCACAGGTCTGAAACAGAAACACCAGCACAAAAACCGCAGTTCAGGTGAAAGGCTGAATAACCGTGTTCCTATAACAAGACAACGCTGTAAAGTATTTGAAAACTGACACATTCCTATGCTGTAAATCCCATCTTCAATAGCTGGCATTCTGCAAGTCTAAGCAGTTTTACATTAAAGGTCATTTCAAACATGAGATCTGTGCCAGTCATTCTATCAATTTTGTCACGGTTCAGACAGACATGTATTTAGTTGAAGGTTTAATCAACTATCCATGTACAGACATATAAATGTTCTTTTACGTCACCAGGGGACACTGTCTCAACTGGGGGAGAAGCTGCTCTACCACACAAAACTGTGCAAGCCCTTCTAGATTTACAGTTTCCTCATAACATGTTCTCTCGCCATGAAACATTTATATCAACCTAATGATGCTTTCATACATAAATCCAATTTATTCAACACAACAGGAGGGAGAAAATGTAACCACTCAGACAGACCTTGAAATACCATTAAATTAACACCAGCAAACATCCAGACTCATCTCGAGTAAACGCAGGACTGAGAATAATTGGACCAGGAGCTTGTTTGCAAGTCCTGATTGATATGAAACATTAAAAGATCTCCAGCTCTTTCGCCCACTGATATATGCTGCTCCTAAATCAGGAAAGGCTGGGACAGAACCCCTTTTCCCCAGACGATAACCTATGTGACAGCCCAGAAGAGATCCCCACTTCTGTCTGAAGGGCGGTACAAACACTGAACGCTACAAGGGAGGAAATAAAAACAGAGATATATAGACAGATAGAGGCTGCAGCTCAAGCACTTTTAAACAATCGTCTCTGTTTCCGGGAATGCTGAAAAAAGTGACTTCTTGCTGTGCCTCCTTATCAAAGATGAAACCAGAGAGGACGGGTCTTTGTTCAGCATTAGAGGCACAGACCACATCGGTGCTTGCTGTCTACACCGGTTTATATACTCGTCTCTGTTGCACATCAACTAACCAGGGATCAGTCACAATATAAGTAACCAGAAGTCTCCAGCTAACAGATAATGACTACTAATATATATTGTTTAAGTTATCATTTACAATATACCCACTATGTTCTTCATCCATGTTTTTCCTATCTCCCTCATCTTTTCTTCCTCTACCCGGCCGGAGGGTCCCCCCTTATGATCCAGGTCCTGATCCAGGTTTCTTCCCTCTTAAAGGGGAGTTTTTTCTCGCCCCTGTTTGGCGTTAAGGTTTTCTTCCCACTAAGGGAATTTTGACATGGCATTGTTTATTTAATGATTAATCTGGGATCATGTTCTGGGGCTCTGGAAAGCGCCTAGAGACAATTTGCATTGTAATAGATGCTATATAAATATAATTGAATTGAGCTGAACTGAATTATTTATTTCCCCACTCATTAACCCGCCTCTGCTGCTCGCGTCTGTAAGTTGCTTCAGTTCAGGACTTGTGCCGAGTGGAAAATGTTACACAGATGTTATAAGTTCAGATAAGCGGATGGTATTTGATGTTTGAAAGGGCATTGCATTACATAGTCCATAAAAAAAACAAAAAAAAAAACGCAATTCTCCCCATCTTCGCTTTGAAAAGACCACATTTTTTTGTTTCAGTAGTTTATTATGGTTTTTAGACATCACAGAATCACAGAATGTGTTTTCCTGAAAGATGTCTCTGGGGAAAATTGAAAGTAGAAATAAACATTATATATAATATTAATACATTTGCTATGCTCTTTATGCTATTTTCAGTTAAATATAAAGTTAGGCTTATTTGTACATCATTGCATTTTGTCTTTATTTACATTTTACATTCCCTAGCATTATAAAACAGAGTCTCTCTTAGACATCCACTTCATTACTTTAATCTGACAGCAGTTTAATATGTTGGTCCTGTTTCTGATTAAGCACGAGCCACGTTTATCTAGAAGTCATGTTGATAATCTCTGCAGGTCAAATGTACTGCAACAGCAACGCGTTAAACAGAGCGATATTACGCACACCATGTTTGCTTTAACGAAGCCCAGATATTAAATTTGTCACGTCATTTTCTTTGTTTTAATTAAAGAGGAAAATAAAGCAATTAAACCAGCATTCGCAGCTAGATACTGATCGTTCACCTCATGCTGTTGGGCGTAAAAGGTGGAAGAAAAAAGGACAGCGCTTTGAATTCCTTTCTGTAATTACGAGAGTTGTGTCACATTTCTCAGACCTGCTGGGTAACGGGATGCTGGGGGGAGGCCTGGCCACGGTGGGGATAGGTATGGGGAGGGCTCCAGATGCAGGGATGCGAACCCCCGCCGTTGTGGCACCGTGTCCCGCCCGAGAGCTCCTCACTAGTGGATCTGCAGGTAGTGGTTTCTGGGGTGGACTGGGCTTCTCAAAGTCCTGAGGAGGAAAATATCAATATCTAAATGCAGTATTTACCTTTGAAAAATCATTCAGACAATGGAAATCAGAAAATGAGAGCGTCTCTTTTTTTTTTTTTGCGCGAGTCACTCGTGGCAGCCTTCTGTTTCACTAGAGGGCACTATGTCATCAGCATCTTCTCCGGATACCTACAGCAAACACGAGATGAATAAAAAAAAAACAAAACAACAAACCCTTCTTTCGTCCACCACCTCCGTGACAGCGCTGTGAAAGGTTATCTGGATGAGGTCCATCGTGTGTTACTAATCTAAACGAGGAGGCGAGACGATGATAAACATCTGCCCGGTTACCATCACACATAAAATCTCTGCACAACCGCCTACTTTCAAACACGCGCACATACACAGAAATACAGTGATCTGAATGCAGAGGAATAATCATCCAAATCATGCATTCACATGCGCCACGGAAGGTTTCAAACGCTCATGAATGCGAGCAACATGTAACTGTGTTTGCCAGTTTACAGTAGAGAAACCTCTGACTTACACTCCAACAAGTCATGTCAGCAGATCCTTACACGAACACTTTCCCCTCACAGCATCACCTCTGAGTGATTCCTGTCATATAAACATGCATAAGCCTATTTCTATAGAAATCCCTTTCCGTTTTTATTGATTTGTAGTCAAAGACAAATCTTTAAGCAATGGTATGGACTATTGTTCTACATATCGCCAACCTCTAAAAATAATGGCCATATAAAATAAAGTCAGATTTTTCTCAAGTTTCCCCGAATATTTGATTCAGTTTTGTTCTGTTTGTCTAAAGAGAAGATCCTTTTTTGTGTGAAAACGTCCGTGTGGACACACATGGTCTGTGAAGAAACTGTTTGCAGAGATCACAGTTTGTAGCTGGTTGGAGTAGGGCCCCCGCCTCATCCCCACCCACCACTTTTGCGGTGTGATGGAAACACCGACCGCGAGCCAGACCTCATCGGGGGGCATTTCTAACCGAGTGGGTGGAGATCTCTGCAGTTTGGCCGCATAAATGAACGTTACTGTGCCGTTGGATGTTCGGTCTTTGTTATTTTAACTGAGTTTAGTATCATTTCTGCTTCTGAAGTGTCTCTGAAGAATTTTCCACAGCTCAAACAGCTTCTTCCGTTTAAACAAATACCACAGAGGACTAAACACACCGTGAAAGATGGACTTTTGGGATGTTTCAACTGTAATTTTTATATATATTCTAGTTATTTTTAAAGACTTTTAGTTTGCTGTAATCTGCCAAAGACGGCAAACATTTTATTAAAGTTAATCATACATCATTGGCTAAGAGAACGTTAAGGGCTAAGGGCTCCTCTTATTGAGACACATCAAATCCGGCCTACGAAACAAATCGGATAGTTTAATCAGACTGAGCTCCATTAGCAGCACAGCAGGTTTGTAAAGTAATAGTAAAGCAAACAGTGAGGCAATCCTGTGATCCAGTTTAAGAAAACTGCGTAAATATTCACTGAAACCAGGTCCACTGTGGTTTTCACCGTTAAAGCACTTCCAGTTATGACAAACTCATACAAGTATTGAGTAATAAAGGGCTGTATCTGAGGCGAACGCAGACAATAAAGATGTAAATGGACAGATGCACGAGTGGAAATAATGTAGGATTTATGCATCGTAACAACAGTTTTAGCAGGAGACCTCACACTGTGACTGGGGGTCTTGGCAGTGTTCACATGTCTTAATTCAAAATGAATTATTACACTGCTTTCTAGCTCTATCTGCCTTGTGCTCATTAACACCTTTCACAACCTACCAGGGAAGCTGAAGGATATTTAATCTCACCATAAACAAAGCAATTTTCTGTTTCTTGAAAAATGACACACTGCATTTTTTTTTTTGTTTGTTTTTTAAACGCCACATGCTGCAGTCTTGGACAACGTGGACACAAACACCTTGTTTGCATCATACAGTAATTACTCAACTCTTCCAAGTATCTGATCCGTCTTTTCCTTCAGCCAAACAAGATAATATTAAACAGGTCTGCTCGTTACCATTCTCCGCACTCTCGTCCATCACTGTAAGACAGATTTTATTTCCCTGGAAACAGTGACGTTTATGAAGTGCGGTCAATGCGAATACATTAAAAGAAAAAAAAAAAAAGGACATTTTGGCACAGACAGCAGGGAGCTTGTGTCAAGTTTTACAATAAGCTTGTAATAGACGTTCTCTTTAAGGACTGACGTCCTGCATGTCCTTGCTGGCCTGTTGTGAAATACCAGCAGAATCCCCTCCTGTGTTGCTGACCTATATGTGCTGTCTCCATCCGCTCCGTCTGCTCCAACGCAGAAAGAAAAGCCTTGTAGGTATCACCAGGTAGAAGGGTTTCACTGCCCTGTCAGCCAGCGACCAGTCAATTTATAGAGAAAAGAGAGCTTTTCAGCTGAAGTACATGTTTAGCTGGCACATGCGCAGCACGCTTGATGTGGACGCTGCAGAAACCTCCTGAGTTGAATACGATGCCAGTTTTTTGGTGACAGTGACGTATTTCTTCAGACAGAACCTCATTATAGATAGTTGTTGAAGATATAATAAATGTCTATTTTGTACATCTGCAAAATCTATTTTCTGCGAGGAATTGTGATTACAAGCAGTGAGCCACTTTTGCACCAGACAGTTATGTCCTTTATGTGCTATTATCTCAACCAAACAGAGCGTTTGTTGCTCTGAATTATTCTTATTGCCGTTGCTAAGAAGAGAAGCACCACTCTGACTCGCCATTAGTGCATGATTCAAAACCATACACCTCCACACTAATGCACACTTAGAAACAGTACGGCTCTGTAATTTTAGTGTCCCAGTGCTAAACTAATGTCACCTACTGGAAAAAAAAATCTAATACACTATTTCCACACCGCAACAGCTTGCTTCCTCAGGGTTGAAATGATTTATAATTCCTTAGTGTCCTTTTTTTATTTTGGGTTTACCCAGCATTCCAACTGTTTTAGAAATAAAATGTTAAAACATTAATCGGGGAACTGCTGCCACTCATTTAAGTTATGAAACATTGAAGGTGCAAAAAAACAAAAGACTGCCCACACTACACGCCGGCCTCCAAGTCCCTCCTGCTCCGGCTTTTTGTGGACCGACGCGTTAAGCCCCGTTCTCCGAGAGAGAAAAGTGTCACGTCACGATGCTTATCGGACAGTTTCCTGTGCACCCTGCTGCAGCTTCACAAAGTGCCGAGATCTGGTGCAACTCTGCTCGCTGTGCTGGTACACCAGAGCAGACAGATGGATTTACTATCTCTTCTGCGTCCAATAGTCCCAGCTCAGCAGAAAGCATCGCCGTACTCAGAGGCTGGGTCACATGGAGGGGAAACAGATTTAATGTTGCTGTTGATATGTGAGCAAGCAAAGCGAGCGCAGAGTAGAGATGCAGTGAGCGCCAGCACATTGCTATCGCCTCTGAAAACGACCACACGGGTGGCAAGTTTTAGATCATTAACGTTAAATTTGCACGCATTTTACATCGCCGCTTTTCATTTTTAAAAGGGCAGTAAGGTTCTCAGACGGACCTGAATCTATGCATGTATTTGTTTGAAAGTTTTGAGACTTGGAGCTGGATGATCCATCATAGTGAGGTTGTTTTCGTTTTGCTTTATTTTATGTTAAAAGCAAGTTTAACGGCAGCAGTAATGCAGCACAGCTTTAACGCAATAAATCTGTGTGTTCAAGGAAACAATGATGATGACAAATGTTCACGATTTCTTTTCTTTTGTGGGGTTTTCTATAGCACCACCTGATCTTCCTGAGCAGATGGAGTCTCGACTTTAAGCGTGGACCTGTGGATGCCCAGATCCACCGTGGGTTGTTTCCATGGTCAGCCTCCATTTTTACCCCAACATGGATGAGGTCGGCTTAGGAAAATGGAAACTGTGAACTCCATCAACGACTTCATAAATACTGAGTGCACCTCATCTGTGGAGGATGATTGCTTTTTTTTTTTTTTTAGGAGCTGAATCAAATTTGAGATGTCAGAGTGTCCTTAAATACCAAGGATCCACTGAGAATGTCACTTTAATGAGGAAAAAAAAAAAAAAACCTGAATGTTAAGTGTGACTTGTTGGGGCAAGTTATAGTCACACTTTAAAATGTGAGGAAACGGTTTGCCTAGATGTTGTAGGTCAGGGGTAATACAGTGAAATACTAATACACAACTTAAATATTATGGGCTGTGTCATACGTTTACCTATGAGGTCCGAAGCCAAGATGCAGAGGAGATTTCAATACTTATTTTCTTCTTTAAAAAAACAAAAACAAAAAAAAACAAACTTACCTGGTCCAAGCTGTATGCTGGCTGCTGCCGTGGCAGACTGAAAAAAGGTGGCACTGGCGGTGGTGAGAGGGACGCGTGGGTGGGGAGGGCCCGGAGGTGGTGGGCCGGCAGCGGCGGCAGCGTGGGCTGGCCCACGCTCAGAGACACTGGCATGGGGTGGCTGATGTGCAGGGGCTGGTAGAGAGGCAGTCTGCGCAGGCTGTGAGAGTGGAAGTTGTGCGATGGGAGAAGAGGCTCAGCGCTCAGGAGAGATGGCTGAAACGACCACGAGGAAAGTTATTTTTCATCAAGTGCGTAAGTTACCCAGAGCTGCACTTTTCTCTCCCCTGTTTTTCTCTTTCCCTTCATCAGCTCCATCCTCAGATATTAATAAGACGTATCTCATAAGCATAATTGTGCTCCATTGTTCTTGTAGTTTGTTTGCAGACCAGAGCCTCAGGAGCTGATTGCTGACCTGCAGTCCCACCCTCTGACCATCCCAGAGTTTACCTCCACCTGTCTGTATCGATGTCTCTGTTGGATACCTGCTGACATCCTGACCTGCAGTCCCACCCTCTGACCACCTCAGTGTCTGCTGTCTACACCTGTTTATGTAGTTTTCTCTGTAGTCCACCAACTAACCATGTATCAGTCATATATACATGGAACTGTTTGTTCTGCTGCTGACAGATAGTTGTACTTATGTAACTTGTCAATTGTACCTTTGATGGTGTGTCTGTGTCTCTCCTCTCTCAGTTCTTTATTCTCCCTTTCCCATCTCCCTTTTCCTGCTCTACCCGAGCAGGTCCTGTTAAAAGTTTGTCCCTCTTAAAGGGGAGCTTTTACCTGCCGTTGTTTATGTAATAGTTGCTCGAGGGGTCATGTTCTGGACCTCTGCAAAGCGCCTGGATACGACTTGTGTTGTAGTAATAGACGCTATATAAATAAAATGGAACTGAATTGAAATTGACTATGCGCAGAAGCAGAACCCAGCAACTAGAGCTTAAACATGAAATTGATTTCTCATCTGCTCCTTTCCTGATGTCACAATGTCTCTCTATGAAAAAACAACAACAACGCTTCAATACTCTAGAATTTTAGTACAGAAACTATTCTATACTGTTCTCGATTAAATCATTTTTCCTCCCCAGCCTCTTTTCACTTTTACACAACTGCAACGCACACTGCTGCAGGCTAAAAGCTTTACATCGATACTGATCAATCCTATTTTTGATTATATTATGTTAAACACAGGGATTCTTTTGGACCTCCATTTAAACAAAAATACTATTTTTGCATGCCTCGTTAAGACTTCCTTTAAAGATCAGGAGCTGTTATGAACATTTTTCACTATTCTGGCATCTTGCAGACTAAATAATGAGTATATCAACCCAACAAAACATCTACTCTCTAAACGACATCCAAAAAGCTTTAAAATGAGATATTAAATTGTGGCAGAGACAGTAAAAGCAAAATTCTGTCATAAAGGTATTAGGAAAATGATGATGCCAGAGTCAGCCACAAAATGGAAAACAATATTAATATATATGATGTGCTGGAATTGTGCAATCCAGTCTGACCACATGTTCGGACCAGATGTTATTCCCTCATTTTAGAAAACACCTAAAATGGTTAGGAGGGATTTGGCACACATGCAGACAAAAACACAAAATACAGAAATGCAGACGCATTTAAAGAGCTCCAGCGTGATGCAGGCTGACATGTGCGACTGGCTGGAGTAGTCGCTGTAATAGGAACGGACAGGCTGTTTCGGAGATACACTCTGGTCCGCAGCGTGCTATAAAAGATAAAACGGTTGAACTTCTACACTCAATTATGACAGAAGTCTTCCATGCAGTTGTGGGAGACAGAGGCGAGCGCAAACACAAATCAGATCTGCACGCTCTCATGCATATAAATGTCCGCTCCTTTATTTTGTTATCCAAACACGAAAGGTAATCTCCATTTGTGCTTATCGTTTCCCACAAACAAATCAAAACCTTTCTTCTCCTCTGCCTGAATCAATCAATCCTGCATCTCATAAAAAAAAAAAAAAAAAAAAAAAAAACACCCACAAGCATTAACGGAGCTCAAATAACAGCGTCCTGAATCTCATTAAATGGCACAATCTCTCTATTACATATCAACAACAATACTATAATTAATTATCCTCTTTTTTTGAGATGTAGTGAGGCCTAATCAGATACTGGTTGTCACTCTGTTTCGTCTACAGTCCTAACGGTGTGATGACTCGATGGAGACGTTTGGCTGCAGGTTACTCAAGAACCCGGGGTCGAAGTTATTATAAAAGACCCAAACTGCGTGTAGCAGAAATGAACATCCACACACACACAGACACAGTAAATAAACGAGCTTCCAGGGTCAGGGACTCACCTTATAAATGTTTGCTGCAGACGGTTTGGGTGGAGGTTTGCGGCGGGGTGTGGGTTTGTACATGTGCTCGGTCCTGATGGGGCTGCTGGGCTTGTTTGGCTTCACAGATCTAAGAGCAAAAACAAATAAAAAGGAAGTTGTTGTTTTTTTTAAAGCTTCTTTGCCATGTCTGATTTATTTAGATGACATTTTTAATATATTTATAACATCCTGGTAGATTCCAGCTGGGTGTTTCTTTTTTTTTGTGTCAGCATATGTGAAAATAAAACCCTGATTCTTCCAGTTTAAAAATATTTCTGGCTACAATTGAGCCAGCAGGTTGCTTGTGTTAATTGGGAAATGTTGGTTAAAAAAGGGAAAGTTGAGATATTTTAACCACAACTAATTTTGTTTGTAACTTGCATATGCAATCTGTAGTTGACGTGTAACGTGTACCTGAGGAAAAAAAATAAATAAAACTTTTCTATATTGAGCTTAATTTAAAATGGAGTTTTTTCTTTTTTTTCTTTATTAAATAATATCTTGATTTCATTAAAAATTGTTTCCTGGTCAGTTTTTCTGAAGCAACGATGTAATCTTTCAACAACACAAGCTTCAGACTTGGACTTGCAGGGCAGCAAACCTGTCTCATTTGTTTAATTTAGTTTTGTTTTGAGGTTGTGACATTTAGAGGCACTCATGTCTTTAGGTCATATAGATACGAGTACAGCCACAAAATCATGATTTATGACCCGACGCTTGACTTGATCCGTTTTAGTTCGTGGCGGTGGGAACAGTTTTTTTTAATAAAAAAAAAAAAAAGTCATTAATTCAGAAAAAAACAAGCAAAAGATATTTTTAAGAAGAAAATTATGTCCTAAACTTAAACTTTAAACTTTGAAACAATGCTTCTAGTGAATGCCGTATGCTTCGATTCATGAAGATATTTAGGGAATACGTCCAAGACGCAACAGCAAAGTCTGATTATGCTTTAAAATGAAATGTTGCTCATTGAAAACAATAAAGAGACAACATGATTAATCAATCTGAGTCAAGGTTTTTTCCACCTGTTGAATTAAAGCCAAATTATAACGATGCTTTTGGGGTTTTTTCAGCTCATAAAAGAAAAGAAAGAACAACCCCCCCCCCCCCCCAAAAAAAACACCCCATATTCACCGGACAGTCTACAGTTTACAGTTTGGTGATCAATATCACGTAGAGGGAAAACATTTCCTTTGTTGTGGTGTAAATGACAATACAACCATTTTCTCACGGGAGCAGATTTGCTGGAAAACGTTCATAGTTCAGTTGAGACTTTCTCCACAGCTGTTGTTCGGATGTGTGTCACACGTGTTGCGGATTAACGATGGTGGACTAGAGTGAGTTTTAACGGTGAAGCAGCAGGCTGGACAGCGAAGCAACTAACCGAAGCTCACTACCGAGCTTTAAAGAAGTGCCTTAAAAAAAACCCCAAAAAACTCAGAATTGTGTCACTTCAGCACGCTGTTCTAGATCAGATATGTGAGAATGGTCAAATCAGAGATCATGTGGCTTTTTGCCTGTGGGCACATGCTGGGCGTCGCGTGAAGGGCGATGAATTTCTCAGCAGGCATGCTGAAACAGGCACATCACTGACACGGCAGAAAAAAAAAACCCCATCAGAAACTGTGGAGGGAAGTGACAGTAGTCGGTGACATGATGCCACTAATAACTCAACTGCAATCGCTTCTCTGCTCCGACCTGTTTGCGTCCTGCCTCAGTAAACTGCCTCTTCTGTTCATGTTGCTGCAAATGACGCACGCTGAACAGTAACTGTGTTGTTTCAGAGGGCTGTCATGTTCACGATGAACGTCAGATCCAGGACACTTTGTGAAACCATAATTAACAGCTTTACCAAATCAGAATTTCACTGGATCGGACCCCGTGGTTGTGCAGCGTGAGCGGAGCCTAATCAATGTTTCTGATGTGCTGTCACCTGAAAGCAGATTTTACCTGAGTTTCTCCAAAGTGCTCTTCTTACTAGTGAAGAGGAGGCGCAGCAGAGTCTTCCGCTTCAAAAAGATGATTACGGCGGCCACCAGAAGGCCGACCAGGGTGACCAGGATTGCCACGGTAATAGACAGGCTGTCGGCTGATGCCATATATGACAACACGCACATTAATACACACACACGCACATCTACGGCACAGAACAATGACAGGACATAAGACTGTTACAGGACCACGGTCAACTTAACATTTTAATCTTTTTATCTCTAAAAAGAATATGCAGTCTGTAAAATGTAATGGATTACTAGGCGTTAGGGAGACTTGTTGTTCTAGGAAAGTCCAAACTGCACACCAATCCCGAACTGACTCTGCTGCAGCTGCTAGAGATTTGTGCGTTGTTTTGTTCCTAGCTCCTGTCACTGTGTCTCTGTCTACATGAGTGTAGATAAAAGTTGAATCGTCCGGCCTACCTGCCAGCCTCATAGGTCCGCTGTCGATGCTGCCCCCGAAGCCTGCGTTCTCACAGAACGGAGGGGCCCAGTGTGCCTCGCAGTGGCAGTTCTTCTTGTTGTTGCACACCTTTGAGCACAGAAGACGGCAGGTATAACAGCTGCTGAGGGGACTCTTCTCAGCCTCCTGCTTTATGCATGAACTGCTCTCATTGCAGAGGAGAATGCATGAACATGTGTTTGCATCAAGACGTTTAACAGATAAAACATGTGCGTGGAGGAGTCCATCCAGCACAGCCTCAGGTTTCCAGAACAAAAGTTTAATCTGGGAAGATTCCCTGGTGAGGTAACCAAGTCCAGCCCTCAGCTGGAGGGAAGATGGAGGAGGCAGCAGTGCGCGCAGCTTGAGGGATTCACATTTAGCACTGACACACAGCCTGAGCGCCTTCCCTGCCTCTAGGCCACGGACACTCTTTACACCAAATGATGGGGTCAAGAGGCACTCGAGGGGGTTACGATCTGTTTTGATAGAGTTTTACAGTATATTTGTGTGAAGAGAAGCGTTGCAATATTTCATCATGCACACATGCAATATATGCTGGAATTAACTGCTTTCGTGTTCGTGAGTCTAAAGTGAATAGATAAACTCATGGAATTGTCCCATTATCCAATACAGGATCAAGCATTTTGCTTGGGCCAGATGTCCTATATTAGTAACAGATTCCTGCTCCCGCAATTTATGTTTCATCCTGTTCAGGGTTGTAGGAGCCTGACCCGAATCAGCATCCCAAACGTTGGCGTGGCACACCCTTGACGGTCCATCACAGCGCCACACATACACTATATAGCCAAAGGTATTCGCTCATCCATCCAAATAATGGGAATCCAGTGTTCCAATCACTTCCACGGCCACAGGTGTATAAAATCAAGCACCTCGGCATGCACACTGTTTTTACAACTAATTGTGAGAGAACGGGTCGCTCTCAGGAGCTCAGTGAAACGCTCAGCGTGGAAATGTGATAGGATGTCCCCTGTGCAACAAATCCAGTCGTGAAATTTCCAGTCAACTGTCAGCCGTATTATAAGAACATGGAAGAGTTTGGGAACGACAGCAACTCAGCCACGAAGTGGTAGGTCACGTAAACTGACGGAGCGTGGTCAGCAGATGCTGAGGCACAGAGTGCGAAGAGGTCGCCAACTTCCTGCAGAGTCAATCGCTACAGACCGCCAAACTTCATGTGGCCTTCAGATCAGCCTTAAATTAGGTCAAGTTACTAAATTACACCTAAAATAATAATAATTAAAAAAAAACACTTAAACAAGGATGAGCTAATAAGAGTGTCAAGCATTTCCCTATATAAGGTTATTGAAGGTACATATTTCCACCATTGATTGATATAAATGCCTTTCTACCTTTAAAAAATTAGAAAACAACCACATTAATCACCATTCCTGTCCCTTCCAGGGAACTCTGACAGCTGCACCTTTGGGACGTGTGCGAAAGAAAGAGCACATGTTCTCTCTTACGCAAATTTAACACACTCTGAAGGTGTACACTAACAGCTAAGAGCAACTAAAAAGAGACAGATGACATTTGAAAAAGCAGTGAATTATTTATAGTGTCTGAGGATTTCTCATATATTTGAAATGGTAATAAGACGGATCCACAAATCAGTCTCTGGATGTGGATGTTGTACACGTATCGGTCGGGCTCCATGCTCAGTATGCACCCAAGGTATTAGGAAATATCTCACTTCATATGTTGATTCAATTATTCATTGAGAACATGTAATTGTAAGTTAATCATTTACAGCAAAAATGGAAAAAAAAGGTCCTTGAGAGGTAATAAAACCAAACGTCTCTAAAGGAGTAAGTACTTGTCACAGACAGGTCTCACACTGCGAGCAGCATTTTGACAAAAAGCAGGTCATTTGTTTAGAGCAACATGTCTGCAGTTTGGAAGATGCATATAAACAACATTTCACTGGAAAAAAAGGCTTCTCTAAGATCTTCTTGCCAAGTAGAGTTCAATATGAGGAATCTGGTGCCGTGAGCCGATCAGGAGGCAGCAGCCGTTCTTCTGTTTCGCTAGATAGATTTACTGTGAGGTTAATAAGTTTAGGTAAGGTCACACAAGGATGGTAGCTTTGAATTGTCATTGAACAAGTTGAGAGTGAGGATCAGAGGTTACTCTGAGACAATAAAGTCTGTGGCGAATTCACAGAACAAAACTGTCTAATTATTGATAAACAAGAAGGTGATCATTTCAGAGCAGAATGAGCTTCGCCAAAGTCATTACCGCTCACTCTGCCATCCTCTCTGAGTCAAAACCTGATGGACAACATTTTAAGAGACCTTAAACAATGCTGTTAAATGGGATTGATTTACCCTCACTTGAACAATGAAGATTGATAGCACAGAAAGCAAGCAGGTGCCATAACTCACACGCTGCACTGTAAATACACTGTTGTTCTGTTACTGTTTGCAATTACAGGACAAAGAGGCAGCTACCCGAGTGTTTAGCTGGTCAAAATGTGAACGGATGGATAAACAGAGTCCTCGCTGGCTTGTAACAGCGTTTCACGAGCCACTGCGCATAAATTAACACTAAATACTGAGCTGAAAGGTGTTTTGCACTCACCCCACGTCCACTGCACTTCCCGGAGCACTCGTGCACACCAAACACGCTGACGTTCTGGCACTGCCGGTTTAGGCACACCTATATTTAGAGAAAAGAACCATTAAATGCTTTTAGAGGCGTGGAACAGGAGAGCTGATGAAGGTGAGGATGGAAACTGACACTATAGAAGGTGAGATGTTTTCACTTCAGTGGCATACCTGCCACGCGGACATGTTCATCCAGCTGTGGTAGCTGGACCACAAATAGTGCAGGAGGTGAAGGCGCAACGGCTGTAATATGTTGTACATCCTCAAGAAGACACAAAAACATCACACTGGAAAAAAAGAGGCTAAAAGCTGCTTTTAAGTTGAAAATAAAGGCTGCACTATGTGAGCAGTTTTGAGCTCTCATCTTCTGCAAATTACCACTGCATTGCAGGCCATGTGCTGCCAGCTCATGACAAACACCCTCCTTCGGGCCATTAAAAAATTTCCAGATAATGTGTGGCGCAAACTTGTGACCTGGGAAACAGTAGCCAGGAAACAAGCTGGTCTGGCTGACGGCCATTCTCAGTGGAGAGCTTTAATAAAGAGGCATGAAGCTTGTTTCGCACCCAGTGTGAGTCTGATGCGGGGAATGGAAAAGATCGCGAGGACTGTGAGGCATCAGCATTGTCATCAAGTTCCCAAAAGATCATGTGCATTTAAAGGTGTAATCTTACCAATAAAAAAGAAAAAAAAATCCTTTTCTTCTAAGACCTTTGACAAGTCCGATTCAGAGCTGCAGGGGAGAGACGGAACGCCGTCTTCAACATCTGGGAGCAGAGAGATTGATATCGGCGTAGGGGTGCCAGTGTCGGCGAGAAGTCTCGAGCCGTGTGTAAAACAGGTTATGAAATGAAGAAAATCGATGTCTTGGGTGAGCAGGAGGATTTTTGTTTGTTTCTCTTTATTCATATTCTCCAAGTTGACATCAAGGTGAGCTGAGAAGGTGGTGTCAAGCTTGGATAATTCTTTGGAGTTGAACCGACAACCTACTCAAACTGTAGTGGGCGAACAAGACAAAAGCTACCTTTCTAAAAAATGTAATTGCATATCGAACCGAGTCGGACAGCAACAAACGGACAAAATTTCACATTAAAGCAGCACAAAGGGACTTTTGCTATTTAAAAAAAAAAGAAATCTCAGATAGACATGGAGGTTATGTCACTTTTATTGATCGTCTTATCGTCTGTCATTGCTTTCCTTGAACCTCTTAGTCGCCTTTGCCACGGTGTCCACTAACTCTTTTAGCTTAGTTTCATCCCTGCATGTTTCAACATCACAGAGCCACGAAGTAATACGCAGATGTTTAAGAGACAAACTGATACAGGAGTCCAGAGTTACTTTGGCTGGTTTTTGCTGATGGCAGGAGCGACCGCTGACCACACGAGGCCTATAGTTTACCTTCTACTCTTAACCTGCCTCTCAGAACTCATATAGAAGGTCATGCAAGTTTTTCTGGAAGGAAAATGGTCCATCCCGAGGCTTGTGGCTTACACGTCTTGTGCACAAGCGCCACTTAATGCTGAATTGTAACAACACGCATTAAAGAATGAAATGTAACCTAATCATCTGCCGATCCCTCACCGTGCCGTCTCCACACTTTGTTCCAGCCAGGACAAGTCCAGGGTCTGGCATGTCATCACCCAGGTAAACGTGCGTCCCTCGACACAGAATACGGCCTCCTTCTTGCAGAGGGATATTGGTTTCAATGGACACTGCGTTTGTTCCAATCACCGGCCGGTTAGCTCCGCCCTGGCACTGAATTTTACCGCATTTTGCATCCCTGCATAGAAAGAAAGGCAAAAAAACGACATGCATGCATGAACACAAACATTTTAAAACATGTAGCGCAACTCAGGCCTGTCAATCAGGGGCAAAAACAAGGAACTGCTGAGACAGATGAAAGAGGCTCTGATGAGAGCTGCAGAGCCTTCCATCATTAACGCAATTACATCTATTAACAAAGAGCTTCATTACTATAGTCACCCAAAGGGAAAAGATTTTTAGGACAATTAAATGACAAGACAGCATGCAGTGATGTATGAACATATGTTTCTTAGAGAGTAATGAGCTGCTATCTTTCTATAATTATCTTTTTCAACCATGTAAACCTGTGTTTCAAGACCACACATCAGAGTTCACAGCGTAATGACGACTTTCTAACTTTTCTTCCTGACGTCTCCGTACCTCAGCGACACCAGCAGCAGTCTTACCTTGCATCACACTTGGCAAAGGAGCCTTTGGAGTCCTTCCCGCAGTTTCCATAAGGATCACCTGCAGAGTTGACTCTCTCAAAGCAGATCCCAGGAGCAGGTTTGGCTCCTGCACGTCAGGGCAAACAGGGAAAATTAGAGTCATCAAAAAATAGAGGGATATTACTTTATGTAAAATATGCATGCAGGCGAAACCTTTAAGTAGCTGACTTACCTGGTCCCCACAGGGTGATGCACTGTTGCTCGTGCGTCTGACAGATACCGTTGTAGCAGTAGCCCTCAACATTGTGGCAAGCGTGTCCATCATGCAGATAAACGTTGGCTGGGCAGTGAGGGTTCGCTCCGGTGCAGAACTCTGGCAAGTCACACGAGTTGCTGGACTCCCGACACATGGTGCCAGCCGGCTTGAGCTGCAAACACACACAGGTGAGAGTGAGCAGCTTTGCAGATGCTCTGACATAATCTCGACGCCGCTGACTTCGTCTGTCTCTCTCCACGGATTCAGGGGTTCCACCACGTCTTTGTTTGCATATGAAGGGGCTATTACAAATAAAGCAGCATCTGGTGTGCGCACAAAAATGCATCACCAAGTGCCAGAACGGGATGTCTTTACAGCGAGGAGTTGTGTAATTTTGCCTGGATCCACATTTCGGATCAGAAAGCAGGATATTTCAGGTGGACAGAGGCAATCTGCTAACATGGTTAAAAGTGATACTAAGGAATGGAAATAATTTCAGTCAACAGCTGCATCAGTAACAAGAGGCTGATGAGAATAGTCTAAAAACTTTCATGGTTTCTTATTGCTTCTCCTTCTTCATTCGCTGCGGAGACACCAGGCAGTGACAGTACTGTGTACATAGTCAGGACTATAATGATGATAATGATGATCTGCAGAAAAAAACCTACCGATTCAGCACCCTGCTGCTCGGTTGATGTCTACAGTTACAGGTCTACACGGGTTTATCTGGACTTTAAAACGTAGCCGAGGTGAAACAGTTGATGCATTTCTTTGCTACGGTTGGCTACAGTTTTTCTTCCGGGTCCCTTGGAAACCTTTACTGTGACTCGTCTGTTTGTTTGATGATGAGGAGCCACGTCTGGGTGTGCGGACAGACAATAGTAGCTTAATCTGAAATCAAAACGTATATAGCAGGTGAAGCCTTGAAGGTTTCACGGATGATCGCTGGCACATATCACAAGTAAATCCTCTTAAAAGTAATAAGCTCAACTCTGACACGAGTTTTATGGATTTTAAATGACTATTTTGACCAGAATTTAAACTCCCTAAGGATGTGTTCACCGTTTAAAAAAAACAACAAATCATCAACAACATTTCCATGTATTAACAGTGTTAACAGAAGCTTGTTACCTTCCTTATTCGTATTTTCAGAATGCCTAATCTAAATTCGTATTCTTACTCTGAGCTTCAGATATGAACAAAGAACCCCCAGAAAACTGGGAGGGCTGCATTCTGGGAATCCTGAGACAGAGAAAGTCACGCTTGTATTCATCCACAGCGCTGTGAAACAGGACAAATAATAAATAATCGACAAAGGACACATGGATAAAAACAGACAGTTTAGAGGTATTTTTTTGGCTTAGAAGCTACAATTTCTGTGCGTTTATTAGTCCACAGCCCAGGTTGTTCAGGATTGAAATCACATTTTTGGATCTTATCAATGCAAAAAAACAAAAAACAAAAAAAACCTTCTCAATTTGGTTTTAGTCAGTCATTCTTTAAACCATTCAGACTCGCAGGGCACTTTGACATGACAGACTCAGTCGGGGGGGGGGGGGCGTTTATGCGGCTTCCTGATGCTTCTCTCCACTTGGTTTCACATCATGCTGTATTTGCTTTACCGGAGATGTGAGAAGTACAAAACTGCAACACTAATTTACAAACAGGCACAACCCACGACTTAAGGGACAAAGTGGAGTTGAGATGCTGCCTTAAAACCAGCTGCTATGAACAGACGTGTGAAAATACGCATTCAAAGCCGCCGATCATGTCATCAATGATTTATTTTAGGACATTAGGACCTGAGGACACTGTGGTAAGTTTAAAAAAAGAAAGAAACTCCATCCACTAGTGGATCATTGCTGCAGGACATCCTGGAGTAAACATGAAGGACTGAGCACAAACATTTTATTTCAGTTTTCACATTTCATCAACAGAGGAAATAACCACCTATACCAAAAAGAATGACACAGAAATAAATGAATAAACCACTGAATATGTATTTATTAATTCAGTTATTGAGGTTACTGAGATTATTATGATTTTGCACCCGGAAGTGAATTATTTGTACCATTTTTGTCTTTTTCCTCATACCACCTAAAGCTACCTTAATGAATTAACTCAAGTACAGTATTTAGCAGTTTTTTTTTTCTTTTCCTTACTGCAGATCAAAACAAGAAGCGAAAGCGTTCGTTTTAGACTGAAAACTGCAGTCGTTTAATAGAAACAGAAACTGGAGCTTAAATGTCAGATGTAAACGCAAAATGGCAATTCAATTTTCATGAATAAAAAGGTCTATTCACGTATAAATGAGGGAAAAAAAATGCCCACAATGTGATGTTCAACCTTAAAACACTGAGCAATGGAGGTCAAACACGCTTTTGTGTACAGATGTGAAAAAATGAAAGCCTTTAATCATCCTCAGCGTCATAACTCTTTTGCAAAGCAAGGACAAGAACATGTTCATGTCAAATAAAAATGACTAATTAAACTGAAGCAAAACTTAGGTTATCCAACTTGATCTTGCCCTCCATTAAAACTACTGTGGTAACTGTACATAGTTGAAATGTAACCACTTAAGGTATTAAATCATATACATCAACACTATTAAGAGCCTCTTAACAACCTTCAACTGAAAATTAAGTGTTTTACATATATTTGATAGTAGAGGTTTAGACATTTTCTCCTTTCAGGGTGATATTAATTTATTTGAACTGGAATGAGGACTTTCAAAGTTTAAGGAGAATGAGAGAGACCCAAGGACCACGCATGAAAGCTCTTACCTTGCAGTCTTCGCAACACTGTCCGTGGGCACACACGGCATCTCCCTTGAGGGTGCATGTTGTGGCATTGCAACAGGGATTCATGCATTCCTGGAATTAAGGAAAGAAAAGAAACAGATCCCTGTCAGAAGAAGACCTGCAAGGGTCAAGGGAACACGCTTCCCCGTCTGGAGATTCCTGCCCCAACCCTGAGACCTGTGAGTGGAGGCATCTCACGTGTTGTAGATGTGAAGACGCTCCTAAAGCGTGAGCTTGTAAAGAGGCTTAAAGAGGCTTGTATTAATATAAAAAAACAAAACAAAAGAAAACAAAGAAAAAAAGTGGGTTGATCACCAAAAGATGGAAAACGGGAAGGAGAAAGGTTTTACGCTTTACTTAAGTACTACCACAAAAACTGCAAAAGCGTGGCTGTTTCCCATGTGCTCCAGGGTAAAAACCTGAGTTGTTGGCTGGCAAATGCAGGCAGCTGGATTGCTGGATGCTGATTTTCAGACTTGTTTTATGACTGACTGTTTACCACTTGGCTCTGATGTAAGCCTATTGTTTACAGAGGAGAGCGAGGGATGTTTTTATCTCCAGGTCTGAGTGGGCTGGCAGATCAAAAAGCTGTGTGGTGACGTCACAGAGGTCACAGCAGGCCCACCGGCAGAGATGGAGTCTGAAAATCTAAATTACACACTTAATTTTTTTTTTTTTTCCCTGCCAGTTTAACACAACGGCTCCATAAAAACACCGCCTACATCCGTCTAAACGATGGCGACACTTTCTGTAATTCTGCACAAATAAATAATCACCCACGACGAGGCTTAAAAGCTCTCTTCGGCCAAATAACAAAAAAAAATTACACAATCTAATTAGCAAATGTAATAAACATTACTTTAAAACCGCCAAAAGACCGAAGCGTGTTTTTCCAGTTCAGCAAGAACAGCAGAGTGAAGACTCGTCTCCGGAGAAACTGATCACATCTCATCATCTTCAGGAGAGAAAAACTCCTCGTTAAACTTTAATGCTTCTATCAATATTTTAAGCTTAACAGACCAACTTCAGGATCTCCAAAATAAATAGCTTTTGAAAATGTAGCATGAAATTAATTAGTCTGCACAGCGTGTCATATCTTCTGAAATGTTGCGGCTTTAAATGCTAAATTTCGATTAGAACAACGTTTAAAACCTCGAGTGTGTGTGAAAAAGGCTGAAAAAAAGACACTGATCCAAATCTTTGGCGTTGATTCATTTATAACTTCAAATACCTGAAAATGGCAAAGCTAAACTGATCTTTAACAAAAAAAATAAAATAAATGTAAATGTGCCACTTAAAATACCTGTTTCCATCACTTCTTCTTCATTTTGAAGTCATTCCAAGTGAGCAACATTTGGCAGCTCCACTCTCTCCCCAGTTATCTTTCACCAAAAAATGCTGAACATTTGTGCAAATTAAATGTTGTTTGGAAAATGAAAAGGTTTTCAAGGACTATGAAGGACATTTTTCACCCTTGCTCTGCATGTGCACGCCCACTCGTCTGGAACGGCCAAACTAAAGAAAGCTCGTTTCAACTTTGCGTTTTCGTTTGCTTGCTTTGTCACGTCACTGGACGGCTGTTTGATTAATGGGCCTTCATCATGGATGTGACGTCGCCATGGCAGCATGTTGAGCGAAGGTATGATGTCAATTAAACATTTAGTAGTGCATTAATTAGTTCTCTGTTTTGTTTTTGTTTTTTTTGGCTTTTTTGTTTTAGCACAGCATGCTTCAGTGATGATAAGATGCAAAAACAATGTCAAGAAAAGGTTTGTCTTGAACTTTTTTAAAGTGGTTGGGACTTTCAGGGATTCTGCTGACTCGCTTTCCGTCCTCACCTTTTTAGTCAGAGTCAGAGTCATACCCAGAACCTCTGCATTTCCCTTAAGTTCACTCATCAAACTTGGCAAACTGAGTCTAATCCAAACACAGCTGGCAGGAATCGTGTGTTCCTTGACTGATGGTTTCCATTTAGCTACAAAGAGCTGCCCAGTATGACCACAGCGGGAGAAACTGAGGCACTCCAGTGGAGCAGGGGAAGATGAAAACCCCTACTAAGAATTTTACCTCTGGCTCCCCGCAGTCACACTCTTCTCCCTCCTCCACGTAGCCATTGCCGCACTTCTGTCCTCCATAGAGCACCTTGACCTCCGGCATGTTGTACAAGCACATCCCCACGCCCTTCTCCAGACTGGCTGCAAGGTCCTTTTTGCTGCATGTGCTGAACACTTTTGGGAAGGGATACCTGGAAGAAGACGGGCACAACAAAGGGAAGAAAATTAAAGAGAGATGAAAGCTACATTGTCAATTATTGCATAGATACGACAATGAAAATAAAAAGCTACATTGGCTCATTCTGCTGGGCAAGTACACATACTGAACTTTTCACACAAATTCAATGCTCTACTGTCATTGTATGAGATCCAGTTTAAAAGAGTATCTGTCCCAAACAATACCCACCAATGCCAAATAACATTCATTGTACAACTACATTGTCAAGAGACGCATCCTGCCTGGAGTAGGGACCATTTAAGCAACTGACTGGAGGGGAGAGTATTACTTTGGATGAACATGATTACTGTGTGAGCTTCTGAGTATGTGAATCCTTTACAAAACAGCCAGTCTGAAAGCCATGTAATTTCTACCGCAGTAATTTCATTTGGAGGTATCACTTACCTGAAGTGCTGACTATCGTATAATTTAAGAAAGAAGGAAATTGAATTTCAAACTGAAAGGAACAGAAAGTTATAACTTTAAAGATGAAACTGTGAGATACACGAATAACAGCAGTGAAGCTTGAGGGAAAGACCCTCTTGCTGTAGTTAAAATAAATAAAAGTAGAAAAGTAGGGAAATGGAATAAAATACACCAAAATGACAAATGTATGCAGAGTCAAATTAAGGAAGTAAAGTATGGATCAGAGTGAGGAGTTGGAATTACTAAAAAAAAACTCTGCAACTAAACAATCCAACATAGGACTGGCTGGACCCCTGGGGAGAAGATAAATGTTCTCCGATATCTGTGGACCTGACCAAGAATTATCTTATTTTAACTAAAAGAAGCAAAAAAAGCCAATAAGTGACAGTTTTATCAACTGGGCCTCCTCAGGCGATTCAAAAGATCCCCAGCATCTCTCCGACGTTTAGTAACTGTTCTGTTAGTTTAGTGCACCTCCACAACAGCTCTCCCCTCCCTGCCTGACACAAATTATAAATATCGCCACCAATCCCCGTAACCTCCTGCTCGATCAAGGACGTCCACAAGAGCACTTTCATGTTCTGCTGGGAGCAGGAGAAGCTTCTTTCCCAGGTCATTTGACATATCACATACATGAAACACAAGATACATGACACTGTGACACTAAACACCCAGATTATTACAGCTACATACGCGGCCCTCATGTTTCATGCCAGCTAACATGAACACCATCACAAAGACTGTCAGACACAGGCAGCTTGGGGTGTAAAAATGAGGAGAACGTGTTCTCTCAAAAAGAGGATGTGAAGGTTTTGGGGTGGCGGGGATGGATGGCTTGCACAGAGGGCACAGAGGAAGGGAGCTGGCACCGGTTGCCTGAAAAGCTGGAATTCTGACAGAAACGTGTCATACACGTACTTATGCAGCGATAGATACTAACTGAGGCCCATTAGACACATCGGGGCGTGGAGGCTGCAAAGCTTGAGACTTGACAGGGCAGATCTGTGAAATTTCAACATGACACAAAATATGTTTGTGGAGCCTGTTGTTGGATTGGGGGGGGGGTTTGCTTTTGCCTAAGGTGGATTTGGCTGCAGCAGCTGCATGGATATTTCACCAGCGTGGTTGACTACAGTGAGGCTCCTCCTGAAGGGACTGGAGATAACAGCGGAAGCATTATAGTGGAATAGTGGAAAAAAAAAAAAAAAAAAAGTTTCTTCTTTCCAAAAAAAAACTGATTTCCAAAGTACGCAGAACAGAAAAAAAAGACAAAAAAAACCCAACACATCCTCTTCCAACAGTCACCCTTCTCTCAAATGGTCCGCCTTTGTCAGCTGCTTTCATCGCTCTTTTACCAGAAGCCAGTCTACCTGGCTCTGTCCACTCTTGTCCACACGCGTAATCCACTCATACACCACTATAACACACTCACACAAATGGCCTTGAGGCTGTGTGTGTGTGTGTGTGTGTGTGTGTGTGTGTGTGTGTGTGGACCCATGGATGAAATCAAGCATAGGCTATGCAGATTAAACTCCTGCACAGAACAGACTAAGCCCGTTGTAGATAGCGCGGGCCGACACTGATAACAGAACAAATACACGCTTCAGGGAAGGAGGCCGAATGTCCACAGGTGGCCAGCAGAGTCCATCCTTACCTCAACGGTAAAATCTGGGACAGTCGCGTTTCTGCTTTCTTTGGCTGATATTAGATTTGCATGGGAAGTATTAACGAGATTAAGCACATTTCGTGTGAGCACCATCAATATTCACACAGCTTCTCTTTGCTTGGAGCAAAAGCAGAAGACAGCACAAGTCCTGGGAGGGAACCAACCTGTTGCTGGTTAATCACTTATTTTCACATAGAACATCAAGAACGCATTTCGTCATGTTATGCTGTTAAATTCATACATATGCAGACAAATTTGCCAGTACCCTTCCGTTGAAGAAATAAAGAAAATCCCTATGATGGTTACAGGAAATAACCTGAAACTGACAAAAGTAATAATATATAATAATTTACTGATACCTGATTGAAGAAAATCCGATATTGCCTTTGAATTGTGGTCCAACATCCATTTACAAAGCTAAACTAACGAAACCGGTCTGGACAAATCAGTTAGTACCAATAATAATAAAAACAAACAAAAAAACAAAAAGTGAAAACAGTTTGACCATAGTGACATGTTAGACTGAAGTGTAAAGTGTGTCTTGCATTCAGTCAGTCTGCCCTTTTAAAGAGAAACCAATGGAGAGAGAGTAATAAACACGACCCAAAACGAGCAAACAAATCCTACTGTTGGCGTTTGAAATGAGAGCAAGTCGAAAGCAACTCCATAAAGACCTTTTCACCGTGGAAATGTAAAGCACGCAGCCACGGTGGGACTCCAGACATCACTGTAAATGATCTCCTTTTAACTGAAGTCAGCTGTGGTTAAGGACTGCATATTAGCAGGACTTTGATAACTGAGCTGCACCGCTGATCCGGAGCTGACATTCCTCCAGGTAACAGCTACCCACACGATCCCGGTTAACAGCTCCGCTGGCTGTCCGGGGATGCTGCCAGGACATCCGTCACCCACTGCTTGTTGCTCTTCTTTACCAGCAAATATATTGAAGGGAAATCCTGTCCAGACACAGAGGAGCACAAATCGACGACTGTTGCGGTACTATTCAAGTGTTTGTGTGCCTCCGGGCAAAAGAGAGCGGAAATTAAACGATGTGAAAACAAAGAGAAAGCGTCTAATGACCCCACAGCAACCTGTTTAAAACACATTTAAACCCATGAAAAATGTGGCTACCAGGGTATCCAGGGTATTTCTCTCCCAGAGTTGGTTGAGAACAAACTTGGGGACTTAAAGCTAAAAACTTTATTAGGTCTCACAGAGAAACTAATAGATTCCGTTAACCAGTTTGCCTTAAATGCTACAGGAACAGCTCGAGCCACGTCGAAGGAGTATGTTATCACAGCTGAGGCCGTACGGCCGCCCCGTTATCCAGGAAATTAGCTGAGCAGAGTATGTGGCTTGTCTCTGGATAATATTGGTCCAAGCATAGTTTACCGACGGGAAACGAATTTGGCCTCGCTCAACACTTACAGAGAATCCAATTAGGACCCTTTCTGCCGGTTGTTATTGTTTAAACGGCTAATATGTCATTTGTATTGTGAGTAATGTATACTATTAAACATATCTATTGCATCAGGGTTATATGGTTATCTTGTGAGATTAAATAAACAACAACAACAACAAAAAAAAAACCCAACAACACTAAAGTTAATATTAGATGCCATGAGGAAAAAAGTGAACAGAATGTACACAAAAAAACTAAAATATGTTGCCATGTCTATAATTTATTTTATTTGCTTTAGGAGAGGTTTGATTTGTTTAAGTGTGTCAATATAGGCTTCAGCGAGTTTAAACACGCCGGAGTGACAGTCCTCCACTGTTATAATATGCACAATTTAAAGAAGATGCTGGAAAAACGTAAAGCAAAAGTCCCAAAAAGTGCAAAAAGCTAAAAAAAAAACCAACAAAAAAACCAACAAACAAAAAACAAAACGTCAAAGAAAGAACGAACAACAAAGGAAGACATTCACTGCACAAAGAGGATGCTTTCATATCAACTGCTTCTGGTAATATTACTGATGATTTCAATTTCTAAAACAAACATAAATGCACTGACTGATTTCAGTAAAACTGTGGATACGGGATGTGAACAGGAGTCAAGTCAAGTCAACTCCAAAGTGCTTTTAAAGAGCATAAAATAGATTGTTGAAGTAACTGTTATGGATTTAAAGTCGGACTGGAAGCACTTGTTCAATCAAACCTCGTGTAGAAGACGTGCAGCATGTCCATAATGTTTAGTAGTTTGTGCAACATTTGTCTTTCCACAATTGGCTCCGGGAGCTCCAGAGGAGCTCAGAGTCAGCGTCCTTCATCAGTTTGTTTTTCAAAGTCTTTAGCTCTGCTGTCCCAACAGAGGACTGCAGATAAGACTGCACTCTCCACCACAGAACTATAGAGGATATGCAACAGCTTGCAACAAACACTAAAGGACCAAAGCATCCTCTAGAGGTGCAGTCTGCACCTCCATCTGTTCCTGTACATAGCCTCAGTGATCTCCAGACCGGTCTGCATCTGACTGAGCTCTGCAACAAAACCCAGTGAGGGAAAATAAGCCATTTTTCTTAAATTAAAGCACAATTCCCAAAGCATTCACTGCGCAATCCACCATGGCTCAAACTGACGGGATGGTCACATGACGAGCTACAACAAAGATTTCATAAGACTCATTCCTCACAGTGTGACATGCAATAAACTCACACAGTTGCTGCTGTTGTATGGTCTAAAGGTGCCTTTGAAAGTGAATGATTATAGAAAGGAATCAGAACTGAAGCAGCCGTTTTTATGGCTCCAAAAATAACAAATCATGCATTTCTAATAATGTAACTCAGTGGCACAAAACCAGGCTTGCCTGAGATGAGGCCTTCAGAGAAACAATTACTGGCAATCACTCAGCCAGGCACAAACTGGACTGATTTCTGTGCAACAGGAGATAAGCTTTGTTCAGTTCAATTACATTCAACAGCAAATAGACATGGTGGAGAGCAAACCACAGATCCCCTATAAGGAATTTTAGACTTCTATTGTGCCACAATAACAACAAAAACAATGGGAAACCGTGTATGGGCTGATGGGTTTGTTTGATAGGATCGTATTACATCACAATCGGATCTGAAACATACTTGACTGCAGCTTTTTGTCTCGGTCCACAGCTGCAGCCCTCTGTCGATCACCATCCAGGCAGTGAAATGACACCTTTAACGGTAAACGAGCGCTCCTTTTCAAGGAGACTTACTGAACAATCTTACATTTCAATGAGACACGGAGGCTGAGCAGCTTTTCCTGGACACCCTGCTGTGTATTCAGTACTGGCTGTCATCTTTGCACTCGAGACCATTGAGAAGATGAAGAAATATCAGTATGGATGATGACTGAAACAAGGTCGTGGACGTAAGAGTTAATGGTTTATCGGTACTATAAAGGGCTCTTCTGTTTGCAAGTCGGCCTGCGTCTACTGGTCTCGAAGATGCACTGCAGACTGACACGCATTCAGTCCACTCTAAGCAGGAGAGACATATTTGACCTTTCAGCAAATGTCAGGGCGCAGCCCTGGCAGACGCCTATAGTGATTTAACAACAGGAACAAAACAAAACAAAACAGAAGGCAAATTTACTGATAACATTTCCCTGCAATCAGTCTAACTTCTGCTCTCCACAGCAGAACATATACGGATGATGACAATTTGTACTTTCAGGTTTTCATCTCTTGGCCTAAAGGTCTGAAGCTCCCTGCTTCACTCACTCCCTCAAACACAGGAAAGTACTTTTGCACTTACTCCTAATGTGCTCTTAACTCAGCTCCTAAAATACAACCTCACTTCATACAAGTGTACTCTTCCTCTTCATTGTAAAGTTTTCACCTGTTGTTGAGTCACAATGCTCTCGTGGCCAGTCTTTGTGACACACTCTTGTTATATTTTCCCACGTGAGCCCGAAACAATTGCTTTATCGTCGTCTTTCGAGGGGCTTGCCACTCTCTCCCCACCGCCATCTCTCTTTTTGTGTTCCTCTTCCCGCGCTGCCACTGAGAGAGATAAAAGTCCAATGAAACCGCAGCTTCGCCTGTCTATCGAGGCATAAAGCACCTCTCTGTGGATCTCTCTCAGTGTGCTCCGGCCCTGATTGCAGCTGGCATTGTCAGTGATAATCACATCATTTAGATGCAGCATGTCCTCTTCCCCATTTGCAAGTCTAAGCTCAGAATATCCAAGATACAGAGTCATCTGTGCTGCACTGTCATACAGCAAAGTGTTTAACATTACCGAGACCTTTGGACTGAGGGCCGTGGAAGGCTGGCAATATCACATAAATAAATATAGACATACAGAAAAAAAGTTAATTCTGGACTCGTTTATGTAATTACTGGTTTTGTCAACAGGATATAGTAAACGTAGGCTCATACTTCAGTTCAGTTCAGTTACTTCATAGTAATACTTCACGGTTCATAGTTCATAGTTCAGTTTGGAAGATAACTGGCTAACTTAAAAATGTTCAGCTTCTCTGAAGCTTATTTGGAAGTCTGGAAAAATAATCTCCAGACTATGGGCTTGGTGGCTCTGAGTTTGATGCAGGAAACCTGATATCATCAAGACAACAACTCTGTCTAGACAACGCCGTTGATCTTTCACCCTTTAAATTGCTTTTAAATCAAAGGAAATCCCCGTAAGAACACTGAATTGTTAAATCCTTGTCTCTCAAATTGTAATACCAAATATGCAGAAATATTTTAGTTGCCGTGGTTGAAGTGCATATGCTATATGTGGGTTTATCACTATGTGGAACTGTTTTGGTGAAGGAAATCAATGACACGCTCATCCACCAAAAGCATGGTAATAAAAATCCTTTTTTTTGTCCTTACAAGGTCTTAAAATGAGATAATACAACATCAGATTTACCACGAGAGACATCTTACAAGATGTCATGGTCAATTTGACAAAAAGAAGGCAGAAACATTTCTTCCATAAAAAATAAGAAGGTAAACAGCAGCCAGGTATTGCTTATTAATATACTTTATTGAATAGTCAATAAATAGCAAGCGTAATGTTTGTTAACACAATGCCAGTGAGGAACGACATCAGCAATGGTTGTAGTGAACCAGTTGCTTCTGCTCTTAAATCTAGGGAAGACTGTAAGTCCATTTTCAAACAATGGCAACAAATTCTTTTTTTAATTTAAAGTGCTTATTATGTATTGAAATTGAAAACACCGCCAATTTTGTTCTTAACAGTGTTCAATAAAATCTGTTTTGTGTTACTATAAATACATTGGCAATTGTATATATATATATATATATATATATATATATATATATATATATATATATATATATATATATATATATATATATATATATATAATTCTATACATTATATTATCATTTTTTATGTGTGTGGTGAAGAGGTTTCAGAATCAAATACGATACATCCAGCATTATAATATTATAGGGTTAAAATAAATAAATAAAAGTGAATTTAAATGTTATAGACAGTATAAAGACTGCAATTATGACTGTCAGGAGAAAGCTTTTACTCTCTAAAAAGAACATGCCAGCGTATCTTAGGATTGCAGATCGAAACCACAATATTCTTTGGACAGACAAGACAAAAGCAGAGATATTTGGCCATCATGTCCTGTGTCATATCTGGTGAAAACAAGCCCCGTCTTACTGACTGCACAACACGGCATGGTAATGATTTGGGCTTGTTTTTCAGCCACAGGACATGTACAAATGACAATTACGACCATGAACGCCTTTGTATACAAATGTACTCTAGAGTCAAATATAAGGCTATCTGTCCAACAGCTAAAGCCTTAAAAACATTAGGTCCTGCAGCGGGACAATGAGTCCAAGTACACCAGCAAGCCTAAATCAGAATGAATGAAGCAAGAAATGGCCTCAAGTCTACACCTCAGCCCAACTGACATGCTGAGACGGAGAGCTGTGGATAAACAAGTGCCCAGAAACTCCATTGAACTAAAGGGAAGTTGTAAAGAAAAGTGGTCATAGAAGCAGAAACTAAAAACGACACGCAGAAAACCATTATTTCAAGTTATTGCTTCTTAAGGTGGGTATAAACACTATTTTCTTTTTTAACAGGGTTTAATTAGTTTTTCACAAATTGATTGTGCATTTTTAGCATTTAATTTTTGACTTTATTCATATGTCTGTTTCTAATTATGAAACTGGAAGAATTAACATACAGATGAGAAATAAAATGTAAAACTGAAAAAAATGAATTTGGACAGGATCAATAATAATTGTATTGGAGTGCTTGAGTTTGTACAGGCGCAAATATTCACACATAAATATACACATAATAAACTCTCCATTGAGATTCTGCTTTTACTGTACAAGTCTTTGCAAAACCGACAATTAATAACAATTTTCACGTTAACAAAACGGCTAAAATTAAACAATGAGGAATGCACGATTAAAAAAAAGAAAAAGATATTCTGCATCTGTGAGTCAACAAAATGTCAGCGATGAATGGATTTGTCCCAAATCTTTTACTTAGAAACAGTGGAGTGAGTTTCAGGAAAAAAGGTCACTAATTATTGTCTTAATTATGATGCAGAGAATACAGCACAGAAATGAAGGAACTGAGCCTCATTCAACTATTCTGTTAATTAAAAAAATGTAATAACACTATGACTCCATCCATCCATCCATCCATCCATCCATCCATCCATCCATCCATCCATCCATCCATCCATCCATCCATCCATCCATCCATCCATCCATCCATCCATCCATCGGGTCTACCCTATGACTCATTCCAGCCAAATCTAGTTACGAGCTAAAACAAATTCTCCATGTCAGACTGCTGAACTACATTGAATTATTTCAGTGGTACAAATGTTAAATATATTTGTTCTTCATCTCTTTCTATTTTTTAATTTAAAAAGACATATTTTCCAATGTGTAGAGAACAGATTTGTTAGAGCAGCTGCACAAATAAAGACTTTTTAAAAGCCTTCTCCGTCCTCTGAATCCGAGAATATTACGGTTGTTGGAGGTTTCCTGTAACAACTGTGCCGCGAACAAAGTTATATTTTTTGTGTGTCTATTAGTTGATTTTATTGAATCGAGTTTTTGAGGGATGGCGGTAGTTTTTTTCTACTACGTCACCTCTGATTAAAGGGAGGAATTGAAAACAGATATAATACGTTATTTTTAATACTTCTGCCTGTTGGACTGGTGGTACTAAAAACACCAGGAAAGTTAAATTTGTCATCAGATGGAGGATGAGTTGGGGAAGCCTCCGCAGCAGGAGCCACGTCAGATCTATCTGATAAAAGAGACCACCAGTCTACTCTGTCGAAGACACCAAAGGCTTTGAAGAAGTTTTGCCACAATCCCGCTTACACCATTGCCACAGTTACACCATTTCACATGAAGATCTCCTCATTTACCAGCCTTGTGTCAGATCTCCAGCAAAGTACCTGCAAAGCAAATTTAAACATGGCAGCAGTATATCTACATCTAGTCTGATTTTATTCATATTTAATCAAAGATGCACTGCTTTTTCTCAGCGGACGGGTTGCTGTGCTGTTTGTATGTGCTAAATATTAAACTACTTCTTTCTTTCTTCTTTTCCTTTCGGCTGTTCCCTAACTTCTTGTCCCCTTTCACTACATCCATTAATCTCCTCTTCGGTCTTCCTCTAGGTCTCCTTCCTGGCAGTTCTAACCTCATCATCCTTCTACCGATGCATTTATTCTCCTCTGTACATGTCCAAACAATCTCAGTCTGGCCCCTCTGACTTTCTCCAAAACATCGAACATGTGCTGTCCCTCTGACGTACCCGATCCTATCCATCCTCATCACTCCCAAAGAGCATCTCAACAGTTTTACCTCACAAAATGGTATAAAACTATACTATACTACACCAGACTTCACCAGAATGGGACTTCTTTGGGATTGCCATCTACTGCTCATCTTCAATTTCAACATCGGCTTCACTTTTCAGACCTTGAGCCAACAAAGGTTCCACGTTTATGTCTGATGTTTTTGTAGTTTGTAGTGAAAGGTAATAGTGTATACATACAGGTTTAAACATGCTTTATGAAACTTTCTCCATGGCAGATTTACATCACGAGTCCGGTGGTTCAGTTTCATTAAAAATACCCACAATTAAGGTAAATACTACACACTCACAAGGGTTAGTCCTAAATATCAACATATTTACTTGTCGCTGGGAAGTAAACTGCTCAGCCTGTCAGATAAAAGCATATTGCTGTTAAAGTTATTTACACTGACTGTTTTAGCGCCAAGCTTTTTGCTCATTGAGGCATTTTTTTTTTCCTGTTTATCCCTCACATCAGCATCTTCTTGTTTTATTGCTCATTCATTAATGAGTGTAACTGTATCTTTCAGTTCTTTATTGTCTTCTTCGCAGCGTTGCAGAATTCATCCTGACCACATTCATCAGTGGCTCGGGGGATCCAATATCAGGCAAACAGGACTGGCACCAGACCAAGGGTGAAATCTGGTATTGCGCTCAGGGTTGGTCTTATCTGCTCGCTGTTAACTAGCAGTCAAAGAGTCCATCACTCGCAGCGCTCTGTTATCTCAACGACCCAGGCTACATGAGCAGAATGCTGCAGCAGCTGCTTTGGTCTCAGGCCGAAGTACGTGTGTCTGTGTTTAAATGTGCTTTTGAGCCTTTTCTCTTACATTACTTATGAAAACAATAAAGCATCATGAGCAGACGACAATGATCCAACGTGAACATCTAGCGGAGCTCAGTTAATTTGTTTTCGGTTTTGATCTGATGAACTGAAGTCACTTATTTAAATTTTAAAAAGCCTTTCCGTCTTTAAAACTTGCTCTGACCGGATGTTATATGTAACATCAACTTTGTTTCCCTTCATTTTGGAAGGGAAACAAAATTTCAGAAAACACAGCAACAAACAAGTGAAATACACCAGGTGGGTTAGGGTGTAACTAACTTAGCTGTGCTTCAAATGGCCACAACCTCAACCACAACAACTGAGTGTAACCCACAGCTGTGGTTAAAGCTGGACACGAGTGCAAGCACGAGCTCAGCTGAGTTTTAAATAAACTGTCTGGAAACACGAACTATGCACAAAGTTGAACATCGGATTCTGTTCGCTTCGGTTTTGAGATTCAGTCTTAAGCATCAGTACAGCTTACATGCAAGTAATAGCTTTATTTGTGCCTATATTTCATAGGATGTATTTGTCTGCACGGGAAAAATATTGACCAAATTATTGTGCAGGATGAGATACACCTAATAAACAAATCTGCACACACACACACACACTCGCACGTGGGTTTCTGTGCAGAAAGCCCAATCTCCCGTATACGCAGTTTAGTTCTGGGGGTATGGAGGAGGTTGCTATTTGAAGAACGGCGGTTGTGAGATGACTTTTGCTGTGAGACGAGTTCTTTGCGGTAGATCGCAGCATTGTTAGGAATGTGGCGGACACAGGGAGCCAAAGCAGGCTCATGTTCATGCAGTCTCATAAGGATCCTGGCAGCGCTGTTCTATATCTGCTAAAGCTTTTCGACTCTCGTGCCAGAAATCCCGATGCGAAGTGCATTACAGAAAATTACAAACAAGCAGGAAAACCAGCATCAAGTAGTTGATGTTATGTATGTTTTTTTTTTTTTTTTTTTAATACACCATTGAGATCCATGAACCACAAATACCAACAGAATGAAACAGGGTTGAAGAGGTCATGTGACTTCTTACACTGGTGCTAAACGCCGGCTTAAATTCAAACTCTCAGCAAAGCCAGCAACAGACCGACTAGATCCTGTAAACACAGCTCAAAAGACAGGTTTTGTTTCGTCTTTGTACTGGGTTTCATCGTACACAAATGTCTGTTTTCTAAAAGTCTTTTTGTGTCTTATGTAAATTCTTAATTTAAAATATGTTTTTTTTTTAATTTCTGTTTGTTTTTTTTGTTTTTTTTCTGAAAAGTCATGGTTCTGGTTTTGTTGTATTTTTTTTCCCCCTCAAAAACTGATTTTTTTAAATTATGTTTACTTCCACTATTGTTTTTTGTTACACTGTTGAATATTCTGAAGTAGTTTCTGTTTATTTAACTTTTGCTTAAAGTTTTCTAAAACATTCCTATGTTATTTTTTAGTTTTGTTGTTTTCCAAAATGCTATTACCTTTACACATTTCATTATTGCATTTTTCTAAAAATATTTCTAGAACTTTCTCAAATTTTTGGACGCATTTTAGGCTTTCTTGTTCTGCACCACGAGGACGCCGTGTTTGTGAATGAAAAGCATCACCAGAACCTCACCCAGTGGAGGGTGTCATGATGCAGCCTCCGCGATCGACGGTCATCCTGCAGCCGCAGCCGCGCTCCGGGGTGTCGTGGTTCATCCCAAAGTTGTGTCCCAGCTCGTGCGCTAAAGTCACGGCTGCACCCAGTGGGTTCTCAGAGTGATCCTGGTAAAAAAAAAACAAAGAAAAAATGCTCACAAACAACAAGAAATAATAATTTAAAAAGACTGAAAAAACAAACATCAATCAAGAGAGCTTTTAGGCAGTGGACAGTAACTGTTCAACATGACACCCCTCATCCTTCTTCTTTTATTTATTCTCTACATGGAGGCTTGGATCCATCAGCCTTTCCACCACCCCCGCAGACCCAATCATACCTGCTGCCAGTAGAGACATCTGCTGCATAAACCTCTCCCTGTATGACTTCATTGATAAGAAAGACAACTGCCCTTCACCTGCCACTTGACCTGACGGAAATTTCACATTCAAGCAGCTTTACAGACAGAGAGACTGGGACAAAGCAGCATTACTGACAAATTAAATCAGTCTGGTTCTGGATGTGTGTCAAGGTGAGACAGAAAATGAGGTAAAAGCTGTAGGACATGGTTGAAGACACTACTTTTGCATGTGAAGTGAGACACGGTGGTTTCTTGTCTCTACACGGTTTTCATTATGTAAATGATGCGTAAATTCAAATCGAGCAAACTATTACAAAACGAGCACCTCCGTGTTACTGTACTGTGTGGCCACCTACATGAGAAAATCACATACTCTAAGCAAGGTCATCAGTCCAAGTTGAGGACAAGCTGAGCCACTTCCTGTTCTGATTAAAGAGCAGCGTCTTGGGAGCTGCACCCTGCCTTCCAGCAGGAAGGATGGGAAAACCCTGCGTTATCACCACCATGTTTATCAGTGTGGCATGCTTCTGTACTTTACGTCTGATATTCAAAGCCGAGAGTTCAAAACTAAAAGCAGTATCAACGTAAATGAAAACAGCTCTCGGTAGTCACAGCGATCACTCTGAAGCATTGTTTTGAAGGCAAGAAATTGATGTGTTGGTTACAGCTGAGAAGTGCTTTGATAGCCTTTCTGATGTGATTTCCATTCATGTGACAAACAATTCTGCCACGCAGTGAAAAAGCAATAAGACCCGCGATGAAAGAATAAATTACCAAAATACAAGATTTGGGGCAGAACACATGCTCGAGTGTGGTTCGAGAAACAGATCATCTCCTCTGACCGCCCTCTCGCTGCTTACTCGGCTCTTTAATCGCGATCCAGAACATCTGCTCTATGCAAGAATCAGGAAAGACAAACATCTGTAGAAGCCTCGGCACAGCAGCGGGCAGCAGAAAACACATCTCTCACTGGGAGATAAACATCTGGGCTCAGGCGTAATTGTATTGGACTAATGACCACTTTGTGATTTGGCGTGGGGTGTCAAGTGCTCTAACGGGCAGCTCATTTACTCTGTGTTGTGATTCTGTGCTGGGGGGTGGGGGGGGGGGGGGGTGGGTGATGCACAGCTGGGTATAAAACCGAATCATATGTGTGCTTTTTAAGAGCTGGAATACACACTCTGCCACGTTTAATCAAGACTTAAATATGGTTGTGCTCAATCGCTGTGACCCTTGATTTATCCAGTTGCCCCCGCCAATCCTTTTACTCCACCTTGGAGCGGCAGAGCTCCATCCGGGAGGGCGCAAGTAATCTCGACACACATTCAACCCACATTAGACAGCTGTCAGCATGGCTGTCGTTGCATGACTGCAAGGCTTCACATGGACGTGTGTGTGTGTGTGTGTGTGTGAGCAGAGCTAATCTTCTGGGAATATATTTTTTTAAACATTTATTTTTTTTTATATAGCGCATGTGCGTGTTTGTGGTAATGTTAAGGGAGTGCCAGCACAAATAGCATTATGTTATTAAGTATGGCTTCCTGGCAGACTTGCCAGTGAGTGCCCTTCTAGCAAACGACGAACTCCATCCCCATGTACATCACGTCTGGATCGTGTTAGTGTGCTCGATCTGGACAATGTCCACACTGATACAATCAAGCCACACAGAGGAAGAGGAGCGTGGAGGCATGTTGGGAGCAGTGGGAAGGTTTGATACTCACCATGACAATGCCTCCTGACTGCTCCACAGTGCACATGCTCATAATGGGTGCCATGCCAATGGTGGTGCCTTGGAAGTAAACCCCACTGCAAAGGAGAGAAGCAGGGGATTGAAATGCTGAGGGTCTGAAAGCGATGACTGTGGGAGCGGCTGTGCATGCTTCAGCTGTTTACTTACAATGTGTGTATTTATAACAGCAGCTGCTTATGTAAAAAAACAAAAAAAAAACAAAAGTATTATCTAACTTTTCTGGAGTACACGTTGTGACATGATGGCATAAAAGAACAAGAGGAAATTGATCTGCTTAAATTAAGATACATCTTTCTAGAGAGATTTGCAGGGGAGACCTGCTACACAGAAATCATTTATTTTTTCTTGGACAAAAGTAGTTTTGACTACTTCTGTGAAGCGGGTTTGCAGGGGGACGCAGGTAGTTTGATACATCGTTAACTAAGATATTCATATGATGTTCTTCTCAAGTCAATCCAGGAGAAAGTTCAATGATCTAAAATGTGATGATGGTTTTGTTGCTTTGGAGGGCATTGCATTCCTCAGGTAAAGCCATTTTAGATTTAAAGAATCATTTAGAGAAACATTGTCCGGTAGAACCAACCTCAAGTATATTACAATAGTTTAAACCTTTATTAGGGTCCAAAATTACGCGAGGTGTGAACAGAACATGCTTTGGTGTCAAAACAAACTACTTTAAGCCTCTGACATGGACTCAAAAATGTCATACGTAACTTCTGATCCAGCACTGGACATGAACTCTCCTCCTTTTGAATCTATTGACAGCAGTTTGCATCACATTTGACAGTCGACTTGTCCAAACACTCCTTTTTATACACTTTTTGTACTCGTACTGAGTTACAGTTGCATCACTAAACTGCTTTGATTCACATCATTTTGGCCCCTGATAAATGTTTCCACTCCTTAACATCTAATAACACACCTAGGGTTGTGTTGCAATAGGGTTGGATGTGCAGTTGTATTATCATCATTTAGGTCTGTAGCACTAATCTGACTAAAATTGACTCATTTCTACACTTTATTTGTTGTGTAAACAGCGTGGTAAATCACACCAGTGTCAATAAAGCTGCTGCACCTTTTCCCTCAAAACCAATTCTGTTCAGATTGGTCTTACAGTTGTTGTTACTGATTGAATCAGAGAATGTTTTTCAGCTGAAAGCTTCAAAAGAGGGGGGGGGGGGGGGGGATAGCCAAAGGCTCAATTTGTTGGCTCAATTCTCTGTGTCAAATCAAATGTCCACCTTATAAGCTGGGCGTTGTCGTGAGGTTTCTGGGGCAGCAGTTTCACTTTCCTCCAGTCCAGGAACTCGTGCAAGGTGGTGAAGGGATCTTGAGTGATGGGACATTTGTCGGCATCACTCCACACCTCCAGACCCACCAGAGCCACCCGGATGTTCAGGGCCCTGTAGAACTGAAGAGGAGCACGTTGACAAGCAAAGAGTGTCAGAATGGATTAAGATGCTGGGGGATTTATAAAGTTTTGATTACACAAATGTCACATCTTAGGCTTTAGAGGGAAGTTAATATATCACACAGTTACCCCATTAGTCTCTGCTACCAATGATGTTTCTCTTTCCAAAAAAAGCGATTTATCCCGCCTTCAGAATGGAGAAAAAACTTTTTTCTTTTCTTTTTACCTTGTCCACATAATTTGCTATCTCTGCCAGTCTCTGTTTGACTTTCTCCAAGTCCCTTCCCTGTTTCTGAAACTGAAAACAAAATTGCACGTTACAAGTGGATGCCATGGGAATTTGCGAGCAGCGGGTTTTCAAGGAGACATATTTGAGACAATCATGTTTCAGACTAAAAACTGTCAAAACACCAAAGGACATACTGAAAGACTGTATTTTGGATGAATGTCAGCTTGAAATATTTACAGGCAATATGTTTTTCTGCGTGTCAGGCAGGCTGTCATGCTGTGACCATCTGGATCTAGAAATATCGACTGCAGGAAGCAGGTATATTGGCAAATTTGACAGGCTGCAAAGCTTTGGATCTAAATCGCAGCAAAGTCGGACCGTATATGTATCCACCCTGTTGTGTGTCCACCTGCTTTGATGCCGGACTTCAGATCTGAGCATTGCAACATACTTGATCCCTGATTTCATTTCCTAATTTTCCATTCAGGTCAGTGGAGGATTGTCAGGAGGAAACCCTCCAATGTGCTCATCATTGCTTTCGGTCAACTCTTCTGTAAACACATGCCTTTTTTTTTTTTTTTTTTCCTGTTTCTGGTCCGCTCAGCTGGAGAAACGGAAACAGAACTTCCTGTGGGGAAAAAAAGCCGCTGCCACAGGACAACAGAGGTTTTTGCACAATCACCTTTTTTTGTTGCTCCAGTAGGACCTGCTCTATTGTTACTGAAGCTTTTTTTTTATGTTTTCTGCACATACAATGAGGAGCAGCTGTGTCTTCAGCATAATCTCTGTTGTTAAAAAATAACTGTATTTGGGATTGGAAGAAAAGCAGATAGTTTAGTTACCTCTCTGTTGTCTGCTACAATGATCAACTCAACGTATTTGGTTGTCTTCTGAGCGTGCCTTTTGTGCTGAAGTAGAAAACAGAAAACAAGTTCAAAGTTAGAAATGCACAGAGGATCATTTTTTCTCTATTTGATCCTCCCAGAGATCTAGACGACGTTTCATCTTCCATTGCTTCTCACGGACCTGCAGTGCCTTAAAAAAGGGGCCTTTGTGGAAATAACTACTTTTTTTCCTTTTTGCCAAGAAAAACCTGAGACGAGTGAGACCAGTCTTACATTTGTACAGTTAATGTGAAGCTAGGCGGCTGGCGAAACGCGAAAAGGACAAGCACAGGGAAATGTTGCTGGGTATCGGACCTTGAACTTCCCTAGTAATGCTATTTTAAGTGGACGAGAGAATTTGGTTCCCCAAAGCGTGTTGGGAGACACACAGATAATTTATCAGTGCAGAAAGCTCAACACTTTCCATATTAAAGGTCATCTTTGCTCCTCTGCAGATATGAAGGGACCACAGGACAGAAATACTGTAAATGATGGGTGCAGTCATGTGGTGTTAAGTCAAGAAACTTATGAGAAAGTGCTCTCAAGTGCAAAATATCTGATAACCTCTCTGCTTTAAAACATATCTAGTTTCAACAGACTTTCTTTTCCAAAGCATCCACTACTCTTCCTGCATTTTCCGCAGAAGTCAATGTGATGTCATTACCTTGATTTACTCTGTCTGATCAGAACCGGGATTGTTTTAAAAATAAGTCATGTGTCTTTGTCCACCTCTGACAAACAGCGTACGGGAGCAGTCGAAATCACTCTTCAGCAAGTACGAGGAGGCAGATACATCATGAGTGCACCTGGTTCTCTAACGCAGATGTTGCATGTGTTATAATGGATTTTAGGGGTTTTAATGTTGTTTGCACTATAGCCTCACTAACAAGTAATACATAAGTACATTTAAGTTCAGGTATATAAAAAAGCAGGCAGGTAATGCTACCTGTGGTCAAATGTGGCTGATGAGCTGCGTAACGTGCAGCCTCTGATTTGAATCAATGCCACCCCGTTAGGATGGGCTCTAATTTTTTAGTCATTATCTTGGGAATCATTAACCAGCCCTGACTTCCACGTACAATTGCACCCCAGAACGGCAACTTAAACAGTACGTTGAAAACTGTTGGATAAGGAAATGCAAAATTCATTTAAGGCTCATTAACGTCACACAGTACATCATTTTGTTGCCATATTTTGTATTAATAGTTGTGCTGTTGTCACTGTATGAGATACACCAACAAGGAAATATGAACAATAGGCTTTAGATCAATAGTAAAAGCTAAAATGTTACCATCCATCCATCCATCCATCCATCCATCCATCCATCCATCCATCCATCCATCCATCCATCCATCCATCCATCCATCCATCCATCCATCCATCCATCCATCCATCCATCCATCCATCCATCCATCCATCCATCCATCTTTAATCTCATTCTTAGTAAGGAAAATGCTTCTCAAATATGCTTTTTTTTCCCAATTTAAAATTTGCTAAAGAGCCACAAATGTGATCACGTTTGACTTTCAGACCTCATCAGATAAGGCAAAACACCACACAAAGGCACGCCTGGCTTCCCCCACTGTCCCAAAGTGCCACATTTCAGTACAGAACCAATTTTCTTCGATAAACCTACTGTATTACTTAGGGGTATTTAAGTTCCGTATGTGAACAAGTCACACTTTTTGACTCCGTCAAAAAAGCCGAAGCCATTTGAAAATGGGGGCAGATGGATGCTGCACCTGCTCCATGTAAACCACGAGCCAAACCTTCTGCATGGGCACTCCATTTTGGGCTTATAACACAGATAAAATGAGTGTCAAACTCCAGGCAACATCCCGAGGGAACCTTTCCAAATCGGTGTGCTGGCCAATTCTCTCATCTTTTGGTCAAATGCATCATTTATCAGTTTGTGTTAGCCTTATTAAAAATGTTTGATGATAAATACCCCTCAATTTTTTGTAATTAAGACTCCACTGCACTGTGATATTCAATAATTCTTCTCTGCATTAAAAATAACTCTGTAATCTCACCCGTGCGTGGAAGGACTGGAAGGGGCTTTTGATGTGGTTTTCAGGATCGACAGAGGACATGTTGAAGCCGTGGCCACAGGACCCGGGGGCCAGTCTGAGCTCTTCCACTCGGTAGATGAAGTGGGCCCCGGTGTCACGGCCGGAGACGGGCTCAATGAAAAATGTCTTGTTTTCAAGTGCAATGAGGCCTCTGCAGAGACAGCAGCCCAAGAAATAAAATGAAACTTTAAAGCCTGAGCAATTTCAAATAGAAAAATTATTGAATGTGACTCTCCCTAATGGAATATGTGAAAAACCAAGGAAACTGTTTTTTTCTGCAAGTCAGCTTTTACTGAGGCCAAATTAAACTCTGAAACACTTCTTTTTTTAAGCCACAGGTTGTTGCCATTAAGACTCATTTTTTTAAGTAAAACTGCTGTCATGTTCACAAATCCACTAAATATAAATATACCTCTTGAAAGTTCAGATTCACAGCAGCTTCTGTTTTGACTGAAGCTTGTCATGACAACCTAAACACTATCTGCCTCCCTGCTGATTAATGAAACTGTGAAGCAAAACATTTTTTGCATCTTGCCCGGCCATTTGCAACAGCCAGATGCCAATGGCTGCCAAAATGAGAGCAAATATTTTCCGGATGCCTCTGTGAACGAAGACATTAGTGTGACTTTTTCTCCCCTTCCTGTGAGTCACACACCGTCTTACTGACAGCACCCTTAAGGGGCTTAGAAGCGATGGGCTGCGGTGCCGGGTGACTTAAGTAAATGCAAACTCTGCAGTGGCAAATAGCACTTAAAGGGCAGCTTTGAGATGCGGTTTGAATACAAAATGATTCTTGTGTTTCTCACCGAAGGCCCGAGCAGACGCTGAGGGTAACGTCAGAGCTTGGATGTGCCTCCACTTCCCCATGATAGTAGCAGTTATTCTACAAAGGAAAGAGAGAGAGAGAAAAAAGGGCTCACATGCTGGAGATGGAAAAAAAAAAAAAAAAAAAAAAGCTTTATACAAGCACAGCTCCACTCCCTGTGCGGTTAGAAACATTAAAATTACACAAAAGGTGCTGCATTTTCTGTTGCGGTACCATAGCTTTTACCTGACTTCAAAGGAACAAATGACAGAAGAAACCCAGGAACTATGCTGATGCTGCCTAACGCATGTTCATTTCAATTAGCATGCTCTGCAGAGCACTCTCTCCCTCGCTCCTTCGCTTTACAAACAGGCCTCTTAAAATGAACTCAATTCACACATTTAAAGGCAGTAGCAGGATAGCTGACATGCATCCAAGGTGACGGTGAGATGGTAATAGTTTATACTTCATTCCATCCTGTCATCCTTATTCTGTCAGAGTGTGTGGTAGAAGAAATAGAGAACATTAACCATCCCAAACAATTAATCTATTGTTTGAGTATAAGACTGCAGAGTGAATACAGACCATCCATAGAAGATGATCCATAGAAGTCTGGTGATCGTATAGAAGCTCACCAGACCCCCTTAAATCAACAGTTTTTTGCAAGACGGGCTGCAACTAATGACTATTTTTCTAGTCAATTAATCTAGTGATTGTTGTTTGTGAACTCCTAGACTGTTTACGACATTTAGAAAGTTCAAAAGCTGCTGGACAGGAAGTAAGTTGATGTAAGAGAGGAAGATGCAGAGAACAGGGTTAGATGGAGGTGGGTGATTCGTGGTGACCTCTGAAGGGAACGGTTGAAAGGAAAAGAAGATCAGAAAGCAGGAAAAAAAAGAAGCTTTATGCACATATTTGAGTTGTTACGGTGCCCCAAAGACTTCTCAAGTACGATCACAATCACAGACAAGAGTCACCAGCGTGTCACACAGGTATTAACAGTCTACACATTTGGTGCAAATCAAAAATGTAAACGGTTGCTGCAAGTTGAAAACTCTCCTATGTTGTACCATATGATACACTAGATATTACGGTAAATGTACGCTGAGCTTTAAGCGGTGAGAGTTATGTAGAGTTTTAGTGAGTTCTGGAGAGCAATTTCTGAAGATATTTGGACCTTAGTCTCAGAAAACACACGCCAAACATGTTTTGGACTGACGTCATGAAAGGAAACAGGAACACCATCACTTCTTTGGAAGTTCTCCAACTCACAGCATGAAACAGATGTGTGATAACGCAACCAACTAATAACCAACTACTACATTTGTTGGCAACTCATGTTGTCATCGATTTCTGTAAACGACTTTGATTATTCGTTGCAGCCTTACCTGCAAGTTCATTTACCACAATGCTAAGCTTCAGGAGGAAACTTCCGTTTGAGATGTTCAGTACAGGTTAGAGAGCCAGGTGGAAATTCATCGGAGAGTCATTCAGCCTGACCTAGATGTGCTCTGAAAAGTATGAGAGGCAGTGGTGGTGGATGTCTCTACGGGGGTGCAAGAGGAAGTTAAGATTGTGCAATTTTTTATTGGCTCTTGTAGAGGCCAGGTCAGGTGAGCATGAAGACCAGCAGAGTCCCTCACAGAAGCAGCATATGGTGTATGAATGTGTTAAAAAGGACAGGGTTTAAATTGCATGAATAGTGGCCTATTTTAAGTGCAAAGAAGGCACGTGGATTTTCCCATGCTCGTCTAGAGGGAAGGGTTTGTCTCCAGGAAATGGACTGTATCTTTAAATTCGGTCCTTTGCTTTTAAGTCCCAGAAAGAGTGACTTCATTTCAGCGATATTGAATGCAGTGTATTTATAGTTTGCTTCTTTCCACTTGATCCCTGATTACCGCATGGCAGATTGGCGAGTTCAGGGACAGCAGGTTTTGGGTCGGTACAGATTCTCAAAAAAAAAAAAAAAAAAAAAAAAAAAAAAAAAGGAAACAGGTCATGGTAATCTTAAAAGCCTGAACAGAACACAGCTGGACTCCTTTTCTTTATTCTTCACAATTTTTCACCTGTTATCAGAGAGTCTGCTACAGCTCTAACGGAGTGGCGGGGCTGTTTCAGGCCGACAGCAGGTGCTGAAAGTGTGCAGCCGCATGAAGCTGCGCACTAAGACAATGCAGCATGTCGAATTGACAACCTGATGCCTGCAACATCCTCCCACACGAAATTAAAAGTGAGAGGAAGACACTGTGTCGGAAGCTGTTAGCAAAAATCTGTAAGAAGTAAACTTGCCCTTCACTGCCAAATCACCAAACTGTTCCTTAAAGCTGTGAGCAACCTGGCAAACAGTCGTCACAGCTGTTCATTTTTTAAAACAACTGAGCTTCAAAAGGGCAGCCAAAAAAAAAAATAAAATAGGAAACAATTAAAATTTCACAGAAGAAGCAAAGAAAATGTGTAATACTGTGTACCTGTGGTCATGTGAGGTAGGAATATCACATACACGCCTGACTTTCGCGCGTGTGGTGCTTAAACTGGTTTTTTAAACCTGTCTGTGAAAAATGTTGACAAGGACAAGCGAGTGCTCCTCTACATAAGGGATTGTAAACACAGAACAAAACAGCACCGCAAGCTAAAAGTGGGATTTCGCAACAAATCCTGATGGCAACGTTTGCTGACAAACAACCAGCATCAAACACCACTTACCGTCAAGTAGGCCATAGGATAAATGTCACCCTGTGCAGTGGTCAAAGGCTTTAAAATACACACTGAGGCTCTATAAAACAACGAAATATGATAATTTTTTAATATATTTTCAACAAATACTATGATACTGTGTACCTTTTCATCCTGAAATTTAAAACCAAAGTGTAAAACAATTGACCATTTGAACATTTTTACACAATGCACCTGAGGACATACCGTGATATTATGAGCACCGGAGACTGCACTTCCATCCTCCCTGTAATGCGTCTCGGTGTAGTGGCTTGCAAAAAGGATCCTGAAAAGAGAACACATGAAACATTAGGTTTTTTTTGGTGTTTTTTTTTTTAATTCTCTGTCTTTTTCACTACTGTAAATCTAAATGGATTAACCAAAATAGTGTTTTCTAATTTCTGTGTTGTAGTTTTGCAGTAAAGAATGTGCAATCTTAAGCATTGAAAATGAAAGGAGACTTCATTTTTCCACAGAATCATTAAGTGATTTGAATGTGTCCCTAAATCCCCTGGCATTGGGTATGAGTCGAATCCCTGCTGAGGATATAATCTCTTGCACGTGCAAGTCCGTGGACATATTCAAAACTGTGTTCATGTGCGTTTCCTCCCTAAAGGCATGAACAGATGGACACACGGAGCCCCACCCTGAGGCGCTGGCAAAGACGCAGTAGGAACACCCATCTTTTACAGCTGCATAATCACACTGACATTATGCAGGATGATCTCAGAATATCAGAGAATATGCGTGTGTATGTATTACTGAAACAGAACGGAAAAGAGGCGGAAAAACTGCTAAAATACCATTCATATTAAAGACAGGCAACTAAAACTTTTAAAACTCTCAACAGATTGGGTGGAGTCATTTCTACGTGCTTTCACAGATGATTAAGATGCATAACAGTCAGTGAGATCTCTTGAAGATGGAAAAGGATATGGAAAGGATTTAAGAACTGGAATGAAAATCATACATATCCGTCTAAACTGTACCATAACTAGACGAAACTGGATTATTTCCAATAAATCACTTTTTCATACTACTGGACTATTTAATCTTCGCTCTATATTTAAAGTTCATTTTTTTATGGCCTGTTTAAAAAATCATCAGTCCTCTGCCCTCAGCTTTACCACATTTAACTTCATTAAATACTTATTATCACTTTAATGTGCCTTATCATGCCATTAGAAACCTCTAAACCAGATCTGATAAGTCAAGCGGCCAGCAATCACTTTGAAGAGCCTGGTATGTCTTATTAAAATTTGATGATGCATCACAGCGTAGTGTCGGCTTAATGGGAATATTGCAAAAATATGTATATATTTAAACCAAACTTGCAAAAACAGCGTTTTTAAGTGTGATACTGATGAACAACCCCTTTCCAACAATTACGCATTGATGCTTCAGTTGAAAGGAAAGCAAATCCCAAATGCTCCGTTTGCATTGTAGATGGATTTTGTGTGACATGAGTGGTAATTCCAAGCAAATGCTCATGTGCTCATGTGTACATATACGGGGACACGATGGGAAGACCGGCTTATGTGTGGCCCCGAGTACCACACCACACGCTGCATGGAGGCTGCGGGATTAACATGACGGGATCTCCCTGTAATCAACTCCTTGGCAAGATTACACAGACTTTATGAGGCCGTGGATGTTTAGAGTGTGCTTGTAGAGAGTTTCCTCTGCCCTGTTTGGTTACTTTGTAGGTCTGTGGTGTGGAAGTGTGTATGCTACAGCTGAAAAGCTCTAAATCACCTCGATGAAGATCAGATGTTTGTGGTTCCGATTTAACATCGCCCTGAAGTTGCCTGCTTTGCCTTTCTCAGTGCTGCTGGAGCAACACAACTCTTGTGCTTTAACTTGAATAAATGTTAAAACGAAGAGATAAAGTATGCAGGTTTTCTCTGCGTATCAAAGTACTTCCATGTAGTTATACTTGTGTTCTCTTCCACAGCGACCCAGCTCCTTACCTATGTTGTATTTTATAAAACAAAAGCAGTATGTATGTGGAAGAAGTGGAAGAATAATGCAGACCATCTAATGGATTCACAAAAAAATGTGTCTTTTTTTTTTTTAACACATTTCTTCATTCCAGATGAAAGATGTGATGATTTCGGCTTCAAAGAAGACAGATGATACCGCGGACAACAACAATGTCGATCAGGTTTTAGAGTGTTTCAAGGCTGGCAAACACTAAGAGATTTTTACATTCCTGAGCGATTTTCAAAATGTGAAAGACCACAGGTGATGATAAAAGGAAAACAGTGTACGTAAACATAGCAGATGGCGTCTGTTTCTATCGGAAAATTCCAACAAAAAAATTGTTTAGATGAAGTCTCTGCAGACAGTATGAATGGGGACTTTCCATCTTCCAGCGCAGGTTGAAGGTGAGGAAAATTCATCACCAATATTATGTGTTTTACACATTTTTGTGTGTTTCTGGTCTCTTTGCAGAACAACGCAAGATATGTTTGGTCAGGGATGAAGAGGATCACAGGATTCAAGCAGGCAGACCAGATAGATGAAAGTCTGGCTACATTCGTCAGCAGGTTCAGTTCAGAAACAAGCTCAGCGTTGTCCTCTCCTGACCCCAGCCAAGCAGACCTCCTATCCTCCCTTCACCCACAGCTTTCCTGTCACACCTCAGCTGTCTCATCTTCCACCTCAGTCATGGATCTTGCTGTTGCTCCATTGTTGTCTCCTACAACATTAGGAGATGCCTCAGCCTGAGCCAGGAGAAGGTTCCAGTACTGTGGAGGACATCTTCTCGTGTTCCAGTGCCAAAAAGATCTCACCCATCTTCTCCTAAGGACTACCGATGTCAAGCCCTTAGCAGCACTGTGAGGATCATGTCCTGTGATTTCCACAGTGCATTTAACACCATCCAGCCTGCATTACTACATAAAACACTCCAGAAGACACAAGCGGATTCCTCCACAATCCCCGGGATTACGAACTACCTGACAAACAGTTTGTGAGACTGAACAGTTGTGCATCTGAACAGGTGGTCAGCAGCACATGAGCACCACAGGGGACTGTACTCTCACCATTTCTCTTTATGCTGTACAACACAGATTTCCAGAACAAGTCTGAGTCCTCTCGTCTGCAAATATACTCAGATGACTCTGCAGTTGTGGGTTGTATCAGTGATGGACAGGAGACTGAGTACAGAAAACTGGTGAACTGGTGCGAGAACAATCATCTCATTTCAAAACAAAAGAGATGATTGAGGATTTTGGGAGGGCCAGGACTAAGTCAAATAGTTTTTCCATCATGAGAGAAGAAGCGGAGGTGGTGGAGGAGTATAAATACCTCAGTGTTTACCTGGAGAGCAGATTGGACTGGAGATACATGCCCGATGCTGTTTATAAGAAAGGACAGAGCAGCCAAAAGATGCTGAGTGTTTTCTAGTTTCAGAGAGTGCAATCACATCACACGAAAGATACATTAATCCCTCTGAGATTGCATAAATAAATACAGTTTAGATACATTTAAATAGGTGATTCCTCTGTCAGTTATGTATCACTACATTCCACATAATACTCCACACACAAAAGGGTTTCTCATCATAAATATTCAGATTTGTTGGATATTTAAATTAAAATTCTTTTCAAATCTCACACTGCAGCAAAATTTGATAAAATAATCTGCAGGATGATCAAAGTGATCAGGATTTTACCAATTCTTGTTGGAGCAGGGGACTGGGACCAAATCAGTCTCAGATTAGTTGGAGACTGCCTCCAGGAAGTGCCTTCAAATGTGTCTGTGTTTACACCTGCTCCGGCCCTGTTATTTGATCTACACACCAAGTACAGCAAACATACAGTTATTCATAATATACAATGAATTCTGTCTGTTTGGTTGGGGATTTTGCATAAATTCTTTGTACGATTTGTGCAAAATGCAAATTTGTGCCAGCAGCTGAGCTTGTTTCTTCATCACCCGAAGCTGATGTAACATTGTTTGTGCTTTGTATTACCGAACTGAAGTAGAGCAATGCAACTCTTCCAAACAAACATTCATTTAATCCATTACTTAGGATGAACATCACAGAGGAAATATCCTGTTGCAACCTGTGACGAGTCTGTCTGGAACAAATATTGGATTTTTACCTTGAAGAACAATGTACTTTTGCCAAGCACAGGCTTCTGATCATGTCGGATTCCTCTTCACCTCAACTGCATTTATTCATGCTTTGTCGCACAGGTCAGAAAATAACAGCAGAAAAGATGTTTAGAGACTACTTTTATTTATATAGCTGGCGACTGGTGGTAAGTGGTGATGATATCATCACAACAGGGCAAGAAATGCAGGCAGAGGTAAATTAAGTCTGTTTATCAAGCAGACTCACAAGCCGTGACACTGTAAATCCAGCGTTCGCCCAGAGTAACAGAAAAGCAAATCAAGTATAAGATAATAAGATAATAAGGATTTATATTCATCTGATGGAGATGCATGATTAACAGAAGGCATCTCTCTGGCTTTAGGCTTAGTTATTTGACTTTGTGTAGTGCAGTAATACCATAATATACTGTATAAAATATATTTGCATAAATTTATATATATGCAAATACCCCCCCCCCCCCAAAAAAAAAAAAAAAAAACAACAAAAAAACAACTGAGTCAACAGCCTTTACTAAAACATCCACAATCTGTAGGGGACTTGAAGGGACTGCTGCATGCTGTCCTCATAGAAAAGCTTGTTTTCTTTATCAAAAATATTTTATGAATCTCACATCTGAAATAACGTTGGTCAATAACCATAGATTTGTTGCTCCAAAATGTGTGTGTAGCGTTCATTAGACTCAGCCTAACATCTACTTAACAATTCCTTCATAGTCACCCAGGTTACATGTGATAAATGCCTCAGAGATGCAGAAAACACAGATATTTGTCATGGAAAAAACATAAATATGAAATCTGTTTCATTCCCCACCTGAAACAGCTACTCCAAGTTAACGTTACTCCTCTGGTATTTAATTTACTGCAAGAATTATTGAGTGTTTCTAAAAAGCCAGATGAAAGCTCGCAGCACTTGGCTTTTGAGCTTAGTAAGCTGTTTGTGTTTATATTGTTTGAATATAATTAGGAATATGATTCACTAGTTCGAGAAGGCATTCACATAAATCAAAATCAAAATTACCCAAATGTTTCGTGGGAACACTGGCTGCGTGGCTACAGTAGCTGATGTAAAACCTTTAACCTGATCCCTGTGATGTCTTGCATCTCCAAACTCCATTTTCTCCTTTTCCCGCTTCCATCTGTTGACTTTAGTGGATTGCTAAAATATAATGTATCCTACACAAACAGAGAAAGGCAGAAAAACTTATTACACCAAAGTATACTTTCTTCTATTGCATGGACCACGATGACAGATATGACTTTTTGACAAAGCCAAAATTACAGCCCATAGTTGTGACCCCACCGCGCGGTCTGATGAGTTCTTCGATCCAGCCTAACAAACACAGCACAATAAACGAAGCTGAAGGGAGATGTGTTCCTCGACCCTAATACAAATCAATGGATACTCTCTCTCTTTTTAAAAGAAAATCTAAATCTCCTTACTCTGAGGCTTTCAAAGAGTATATTGAAAATGTTGACTTATTTACATATATGTGACTCCACGCCTCATGTAATAATTCACCATTACACAAATCCCCTTGAGCATGAAACCATTTGAGAGGAATGTGGCTCCTCTGCTTTCCTTTGAAGACTGCTAACTTCAGTGATTTCTTTTAATCCCCTCTCCCCCACAAGCCTTACCCAAAGCCTTCCTAAAGCTGCTGCTTATGGTAGCGAATGCCAAACTGGGGGAAAAGAGCAGCTCGCGTCTACAGAGGGAGAGCGAGAGTGAGAGGGGAAGAGTATCTAAAAAGGTGTGGCTGACAAGCCTAATTCTATTTCCACATACTGCTGTGCTCCAAATTGATTTACAAACAGCTCAGTGTCCCTTTAGATTATGCTTAGCTGCAGTGGGTGTACAGGGTTATGCAAAGCCACGGTAAAGAAAAGGGAGGCTGTGAGATAAAAGGCAGGAAAAGTCTAGAAAACCATTCAATAAAATTCCCTAAACTACAGCCTTAAAGGAGCGCCCTCCTTTGCTGAAACCAACTTTGACACACAATTACCTTACATATTTTTTTTTTCAACTTTTGAGTGACCCTAAAGTATGTTCATGTTTTTGCATGAATGCAATCTAGAACAAAATCCTAAGTCCTAAAAGCAGATAAAGAGAATCTGATTAAGCGACAATCGATGACAATTTTATATAGTGTAATTTAGGTTTTATCCCATTTAATCTCAGCTTTTCAATAAGTTTTTAGAGTGCATATCAGAGGTCAAAAAAAGATATCTGGGACGCTCAGAAACAGAGGTATTGATGTTTATCAGGCTGAATATGTTATAAAATATTTTTTGATGGACTTGGATTTGGCTTCTCAAGTCTGCATTAAAAAAAAAAAGAGATAAAAAGGGAGAAATTCAAGATGATTGCGATTCTCCCCAGGAATGGTGGACAAACGCGACTCATTCCAGGAGCAATGCTGTGTTAGTCTTGGCCGTCAAAAGTAATATAAAGCGACTTCTGAGCAAGTAAAGGTGGCTGTCACATCGAGTAATGCTAATGTTCACCTGGGTTTTCATGTTCACCATCAGGACAGCACGGAATAACAACGGTGTGCAAGGCTGCAAGAAGCAAGCCACGGATCTACGTGGTTTGTTAAACATTTACTGCAAATCATGTGGAAAAGAAGGATTACTTTTGCAATATTTTGCAGATGGACCACAATTAAAGTGTAAAACAGAAGTATGATGCATAAAGAAAGGAAAACAGTGCATTCAAGCATAGGAATATCCCTGAAACACTGTGGTGGCGACATCATGGGGTGGAACCATTTTCTATTATTTCTACCAAGATGTTTTCTCATCACCCTTTTATGGACTGCTGACCTTTCCAGCACATACCCTGCTATTTGTCTGTTGACAGCTGGGATAACGCCATTCATCGAATGAATGAGTAAATGAATAAATAGATGTTTTCTCATCATGGAATCATCAAATAATTCATCAATGGAAACTCGTGCAGCCCCACAACAAGCTTAAACACACAAGATGTCCTTTTAAAAACATTTAGAAGAACACGTTAAACATGTTAGGGCAGCCCAGCTGAAATCAACACCTTGATCTAAGAGAAAAGTTCAGGAAAGGCCAAAAATGAGAAGCTAATTTGAGAAAACCAACCAACATCCCAATGCTGAAACTGTTGTTTAAGAAAAAAAGGGCTAAAATTCCACTCAAAGTTGATGGTCAACACTGATTAACAGTAACTAGAAACATTAGGTACCAAAGTAAATATGCAATATTGTACTATTTTCCTGAATAAAGAAAAGAAAAAGGATTTTGATTCTTATATAAGTAGATTCTCTTAATATAATTGTAAGCTGAAGTGCTATGAGGGTTCCCAGCGCCACTGTCTATTTGTCACAATATCTTAAGCTAAATGAAATAGTGTATCACTACGGCCATTAGGATTCACCTAATGGGGCACAAATTGGCTGCAAATCAAACCATTATATGTTAAAACTCTGTTGAAGGTGCAAACCAAATTGGTTAACTTACTGCCACCTGAACAAGTGGCTCAGCCTCACCGTTAGTAAGGCTAACAAGTCACATTAATGAGAGAACAGAAATACTAAAAAATTCAAAACATGCCCTCCAGCAGGCAGTGGATGAATAACAACCTTACAGACTGCTGGGCCAAGCTCATTTACATACTAACCAAAGCAAAGTTACTACAGTGCCCTTCCACCTTTCCTGGGAGTCATATTCTGCACCAAGTTCACAAAGGTCCATTGAGTTTACATTCAGATCACAAAGAAAGAAAGAAAAAAACCCATCAAATCCAAAGACAGTTCTACCTAATTTGAATCAAGACATATTTATTGAAAAAGTACCACCATAATGATACAAATGTACAAGTGATACTGGTCACATCCACGATGCACAAGCTGAATGATGAGTAGCCGAGTTATTTCCCGTCTTCGTTCAACAGGTTTTTACCACCCAATAAAAAGACACCCATTACGCTGCGCAATCACTATGAGGGTGCACTTGATCAAACAGCTTTCTTCGGCTCCCTCTCCCCAGACTTCATGGTTCTTCTGTCTGTGATGTGATGCCTGAAGCAAGTGAAGTCATTACATCAGTAAAACAAACCCCAAAGGGAAAAAAGAAGGCTCAGATACTAGAGAGCTGAGTCGAGTGATGAATCGTTTAACAGTGAAACCGTTAGTGGAGGCTGTCCTCGCTTACAGACACTCTAAAAAGAAGAAATAAAATATCACAGAGCAAAAACAGACACTCGATAATAAATTGCAAAGACCTTTTCCCAAGCCATATCACTGACAAAATGACTCTTTAAAGGAATGCTTCACTTGGTATCACATAAAAAGAAAAATACTATATGTAGAAGATAATACAAAGGTAATAAAGAAAGAAAATACAGCCTCTTTCAGGTCACATATAATAAAAATCACACTTCTTTTTAGATTTTGCCTCAGTTCATTGAGATTTGCAGGTGCTTGTGCACTGCTCTCCTAACGTCCTGCAATAGCACTTCAATGGGGTTAAGGTCTTCCCTTTGACTGGGCCATGATTCCTTTCTTCTTTAGCTATTCTAGGGAATATTTGTTGGTGTGATTATGAGCATTGTCCTGTTGCCTGACTTAACTTTTGCCAGGCTTTAGCTGTCAGACAGGTGATGTTTGACAGAATCCAGAACACTTAAAGTCATTTCACTTTCCATCCAGACGTTAAAGCTGAACTGAGGAGGCCTAGATAAAAGTTAAAAAGTATTTAAGAATCAGGAGACATTTTAGACACACCAGCTGTTGCCACGGGTATGTCAGTGCAGTGGGGTGCATGGTTCGTGCAATAAAAAAAAAATGCGTTGCAATGTGGATGACACAAAAGACAATTTGGAAACTTATTTAATCAATCAAACTCTTAAGAACAAGATATTCTGTAAAGGAAGTCCAGTTCCCTTGACTCAAGTAACCATGACCTGGATGACTAAGACTCTACGCCAGTATGTGTTGTGCTGTTCATCTGAGGTTGTATTTAAGTAATGTTATGATGACATGGTAATGACCAGGTGAGTTTTTCCATGTCCTGATACATAAAACATTAGATCTGAAATGGAGTGTAATTTTTTTTTTGTGAAATGTAATCTTGGCAGCAATAACCTCCAATAACCTCCAAGGATCCCTTCTCCCTTCACTTCTATTTTCTCCGTGGAGGTGAGCGCATTTATAGATAAACTCAGGTAACTTAAAGTGGGTGTAATGAAATCTTGCAGGCTTTGAATGAATTCCGCAGTAACTCTTCAAAAGCCTAATGAAAAATGACACTCAACAGATTAGGAAAGATTAGATAGATTAGGACAGATGACTTGTAGAAAGCTAATGGTTGCATGGCAACTAGTAACACCCCCTGAGTGGTGCAGGAACTCTATTCAGTTTTGCACCATTGGACTGAATGTTACAACAAAGCCTCACTTGTCAGGACATGAAAAAATAAGGCTACAAAAACTACTAGAGATGAATGGATCAACTCTTTTTTTTCAGATGCCAGGAGATAAAGACTACGTTAACATTGCCAGTCCTATGTACATTTTCAGTATTTCCGATTTACATTACATATTACAAATGATCGTATCTGATCCGTGTGTCCTTGCTGACGTTTTACCAATCAACATTGTTGCTATGCAACCAACATGCATTGCAATTTAGACTGCCAAAATAAAAATATCTAAATACAAAATGGATATACTTAGAGTTGGATTTGGGCTGGTGGTGTGAACATAGCCATAAAGCAGCTTATTAGTGATGATCACAAACATGTTGTTGAACTGTTTCGACTGGACTTCTTTGGCAGTGTTTTATATATCAGTGAAATGAAGTGAGGCTGAAACGTCTAAGCTCATGAGACTGTTCAGTGAAATAATCAATCTGGAGATTCTGTGTTGATTGTTTCATGTGTGCATTTGCTGTGAAACCACATACTGATTCCTGAAATTGTAATCAATTTCTCTGAAAATACCCTCTCGAGCTGCTATACGGTATGCACTTTAATGCTCTAAAGGATTCATTTTCTTTTCTATCCTCTTATTTTGCAGCGTCTATATATTTCTTCTATTATCTATTGCTTTTTACTGCCACTGCTTTTTTTTTTTTTTTTTTTTTAAACCCCAGTAATGTTTCAAAAAGTCTCTAGGATTGATAATAAATGTTTTATGAAAACAAAAGGCTCGAGTTGCAAAACAAGGATTGAACATGCTGTACTGTTAGGTCCTGAAGGTTTTTATGCTTGAAATAAAAGCACATTTCATTCTAGGTGTGAAATATTGTAATTTACATTGCAGCTTCATCATTTTTATTCATTTCCTCAGTTCTGAGCACAAGTAGAACCAGCGCAGCTGACAGCAGAGAGAAACCGCGGCGCCGTTAAAGAATGAACATTTTCATCGTCGCTGGCCTTCACGTTCGGAACATTTAACACATTCAAATGATTCCCACACTAAACATATTTTCCTCATAACTGTGCAAAGAGGGTGATGTCATATTCCCCTGCTCCCTTTTAAGGGAAACCTTATTTTAAATAACTGTGAGGGAAAATGTGCTCATGAGGAATACAGTAAAAGTGAGCTCTGTCTATGCATTCAGACCGGTCTTATAATTTCTGTTTGCATGCGGCCCACTGCAAGAAACAGAGTCAACCTGTTCATCTTGTTCAAAAATACCCTCAGGTGTTTGTGCAATCCCATGATGGCTTGCTAATTAATAATCAGAGCGTACATAGAGCGTACATTAGAATGCTGTTGTGAATGCTGTTGTGAATGCTGTTGTGAATGCTGTTGTGAATGCTGTGAAATGTGCGGTCAAGGAAGGAATGCACGGACACTTTATCATCCAAACAATGAATCACACAACGCCAAAATAATGATGGTACAAACTCAGTTTGCCTTTAGGCATATTGAGTTGATATTAAATGATATTGGCATATCAGTTAGGCATGAACTCTTAATATTGTAAGCTGTTAGTGCAACACCCCCTTGATACTGAACCGCCAAATACTAAATACATGCATGATCAATACCATAACCGGTGAAAACACTCCACGATCAATCCAGTTATGAAATCCATGCTCAACCACTTTTAAGAAGTATATAAAGTAAGCCTTATAAACTCATTTTTAAAAATGTGAAGACTTTTTTTTTTTTTTTTTTTTAATAAATACTCAGCCTGGTCCATGAATCCCATCCTGGCTCCACTACGTATTTCTGCTAAAAGCAGAGTGAAGTGATTCATTGAATCCGATGGACGATCTCCCAGCGATCCTTCCTGGCTTTATACTTTCTGCTTGGTTCAGATGTCTATGGTTTCATCAAAACAAGTGTGGAAAATTTCATTTTGGTTCATCTTATGTTGTTAGGCGGTTAATTACAGGCTATGCAGTAATTAGTGATTAGAAGACATGGTTTGTAGAGAAATGACAGCATCCAACATGATGGGGGGACTGGAATGCTTCTGTTCATTTGCATGAGATTTACTTGCAGTTTTTATAGACGTTTGTGCAAAATGCTGTTAAACATGAAGGTCATTAGCTGAAACTAACTGAGGGCAACATTTTTTAAACTAAAAATTAAATAAAACGAAATAGAGGTATACTGTAAAGAGCCAGAGGCTACATCGTTTTTTTTTTTTCTTTTTAAAATCTATTAAAAAACGGCATGGATGCCTCTACCTGATCTAAACTTTACCTAACAGTGAAAAAAGAAAAAAAAAAAAACAACTGAAACAACGCTTTCTTTAAGCTGTATGTTTTGAATGATCTACATAACATAATAAAAGGCTTTTTTTTTTTTTTTTTTTTTACTGTCACTCCTGTAAAAATAAGATGTTCACTAAGAACTACTCTTAACAATATCGAAAAGTATTTTTTTTTACTCTTTCATAAAACTGAGATGTTTTTTGCTTTCTCGTCCATAACAAGCTACACACCAGAACTAATGAGGGACTGGGGATGTTCACGGGAGGTGGTCGATTATTATTCATTGAAAAAGAGTAAACAAATGCGTAAATGTTAATGTCAGAGAGTTCCTATCTGTCCAATTAATCTATGGTGGTTCCCTAGGGCAGCCTCATTGTTCAGCCATAGTTTTGTCTACGGGGGAAATATGCAATTAAGAGCCGAACAGAGAAGACATTAAAGATGTATTTCATTTTTCATCCTGTTTAGTTTTGTTTTCCTCCGTCACTGTTGTCTTTTAATACAAAGAATACCAAAAAAAAAAAAGACGTGAAAAAAAATACCACTATCAGCATGAATCGCCTCCTTCTTTACCGCAACCGCATCATCCATTTAATACTTCTGCTTGTTTTTCAAAAGTCAAAAGTTGACAGACTTTGAGCAGCACAGTATATAAGAATATACTGTACTGAAGAATGAATAAGATGTATAAGAAAACAGCTCTTTATTATATATATATATATATATATATATATATATATATATATATATATATATATATATATATATATATACAAACAACTGCACATGTCACAGACCATCAGCTCTCCAGTCCCAGAAATCTATGAAGACCTTTTTTCCCCTCCTCTTGAAAAACTCCCACTATCATTAAACTCACTTGCTACACTCTCTCTACCCTTTAATGGATACTGCACTGATTCTCCAATAAGATAATAGCATACAATCTGTCATTCTCCAGCTCATTACCCCACAAATATGGTGGAGATGGAAACTTTCGCTTGGCGCTGATATATCAGTTTAAAGTAAGGATCAGGGTGAGCAATCTGTCACTGATGCTGATGCGGTGTAACTTCAATCATAGCAGCTGGGTACTGTGCGAAAGATGTCAGTTATTTGATGGACTACAGGTGTTGACATGACAAAGTGCTTTAAAGTTAATCGCAGCCCTAATTTTGGGTTTCAAGGTTCGCGTGTCTGGAGCAAGTACATTTAAGGTGCTACTTCTATTCATCTAAAAATGCAGCAAATCCTTTGCTTTAGCTGAAGGACATCAGCAAAATTCTCTGTAATCCCATAATCTGGATCTTATACTACCAGTATGGACGGATGTTAAGGCGAGCACTACTTCTGGGATCAAACATTTTAGTTGAACACCAATAAGACCATCGAGCAGCTCCTAAGGTGTGCCGTCTCGGGCAGAAAAGTCCTGATTACTCACGGGTCCAAACAACACCCCACCCGTTACTTGCACCGGCAGCTATAGAGAAGGCTGTGAATCACACTAACAGTAACTTCCACTTTGGAAAGGATTTCTCATTAAAACCTTTATGACACACTTTTACAGTTAAAGATTCTGAGAGGTTGCGCATGGAAATTGATTGCGGTACACATGTTTAGGCTTATTCCCCTGGCCTGGTTCCACTGTACTTTGATGACAAATGGGAGGCCAATACCGGCATCCTACAAATATATGATAATGTACAGATCACACAAGCATTTTCTTCTCTTGGGAAATCCATATATGTACAGCAAGGCAATCACTCACATACTCTTCAGGATGCATTTCCAGCCAATGTAGATAAATGATACCCAGGTAAGATTCAGCTCTAATGAATCATCAACATCTGTGGCCCTGCTCCACGATACCATAAACCCCAACACAGATAATAGATTTTCTCCTCATATACACCATGGCAATAGTTAATTTCACTGATGCCATGCTGAGAATATCAAAGTCTAATTTTAAAGAGCTACAAAAGTACTCTTACTTTCTGCAAAGTATGGAAATCATAGAAAATCTCTTAAGCTCACAGGATCCTAACCGGCCTCCAAGCTTGCTCTCTTTGCAGGTAACCCACACTCTGTAGAGTATAGATTAGGTTAAAAGCAGTTAGAGGTTTTACTCCATTTCCCTGCATGAATAGAAAATGAGCATATACTGTAAAAAAAAAAAAAAAAAAAAAAGACATACAAAGCACAATCAATCCATACCAGAGAAGTGCTGTAGCAGCATTCTTGCTTTCTTCTGCACCGTTTCAGATCCATAACAATAGCAGGGAACAAAGAGAACGTGCCATGTGCTTCACTGACGAGGAACTCAAAAAAGGCGCACTTTATTTTGGAAAAAAATTATAGTACATGTACATTTTTTGGCAATGGCCCCAATTTTTGTAAAGCCAGTTATATTGTGAAAGAAGCATCCAACTGAACAAGTTGACTTGAGATTGTTTTCTCAAATATGCATACATCTAACAAGTCAGAGGAAAATGGTTATCTTTAACAGCCTTATTGTGCATGCTCTTCAGAGATCTCGCAATCTGGAGAATCAATCACACTTTAAAGAATATGTGACACAAATAGAGACAATGAACACAATGTAGGGAAAGAATGAAGAAAGGGAAAAAAACCAAACTAAGACTATAAGAGAGACTATGAGCCAGGTTGGCTCTGATCCCACTGATCAAGAGAGCTGCCACTCTAATCTTCTCAAACAAAACCTGAGACTACCCTCCCTTGCTTTAATTTTATTAGCTTTTTACTTTTTTTTCCTCAGCATGCAGTCCTTCAAGACTGGGCAAATTCCCTCAAGGGCAACCTGCATTATTTTCAAACCTCTTGAGCCAACTAATTGAATATGTCAGGAAGCAAAATGCGATTACTGCGTGCTCTCGGCTCGACAGTGACTACAACTACAACGTCATCGGTGAAAGACAGGAGAAAAAAAATAAATCACTAAGTCTGATTCAAAGAGACAAGATTTGGGGTTTGGGAAATTGTCTCAGGTTAGATGCACATCCAGTGTAGTATGTTGCTTTCAGTCTTGTCGTAATCTAATGTACCCAGTTGTGAAAACGACAAAATTCAGAATACTGAGCGGTCGGCAGTGACTTTATACTTTTAGTTGCAACTTATAAACCTATCAAAAGACGGGCCCTGATCATGTCAAAGGTAAGCTGATGTAGTCAGCCGTAGAACATGAGAAGGTGCTATTTTTCAAATTCCCCTTATATTGTTGGAATACTTTATCAATGATCATGGTAATTAAAAGTGTTTAAATAGAAGGCAACTGGGCCACCTGTCTTGGCTCTTCAGGACATGTCCCCCTTCATACAAAAGGCTTCTCCATTTACTGACAAAGTGTGAATGTTCATTTCCGCGTGCTTTACTTTCTTTTCATTAATCCGAGTGGGAGTGAATTATCCTGCACCTGCTCCTCAAGCTTGAACATAAAGAACAACGATACTTGCACTCTTCCACTACTGCTATATTTTACTTTCATCTCCCTGGAAAGGCTGTTATTAACTGTCATGGTAACATCACAAATGACAAAGTATACATTTCTTAGAAAACAGAGCAAAGCTGGTGATACCGCTACTTTACAAAGAGCGCATATTTGTTCTTGCTTTTTACTCAATATTTCCTTAAGGGTGTGTTTGACAGCAACGTTAATAAAAAAATATCAGGTAAGGATTTCCAGAGATGGTTTACATCCTTACAGTGGCGAATGCTTTCCAACTGAAATGCTTTCCAACTGAAATGCTTTCCCACTCACATGCTTTCTAACTCACATGATTTCTCACTCACAGTAATACATGCCAGGGACAAATTACTGTCCAGAAAAAAAGTGCATTATTTAATATTACAAGGTTTAATTTTAGGAATTTTTCGCGTTTTTACCATAGAAATAGCTGACTGGTCACTGGTGTCACTTGGGAATACAGAGGTAGCTGTGTTTGTGAGAGGTGCTGAGATAAAAAATAACTTTTCAGGGCACTTTACATTACATGAAGCTGCAGACTGGTCTTAGCCAGTATCAGTTTATGTTTCCAAAAAGAAAAAAAAATCCTTAATGTGACAAAACTTTGAGCGGTTACTTCTGTTTTGAAAAGTGACACACATGTTGTCATACATGTTCAAGCCAAAATCAGATCTGGAATATAAATCTCTGCTGGCTGGCGTAGCCTATGCTACCCTATGATGCTTATTAATATCAATTTACATTTGTCCTGATCAAACCTGTCCCAATATCTTCATTTCAAGTTCCGCTACTCACTACAAATTAAAATGATGACAGCCTGCCATTGGCTAGGCTGACCATCAATCAAAAGAGCACACCCAATATTATACATACATTTGTTGTTTTGTGATTTTAGCTGATGAAAAAAAAAAAAAAAAGCAAACTCACCCCTCCCGTATAGCCGTCTTCAATGTGAAATCTTTTTTTGGCTGTTGAGTATGTTTATTTCTGCTGCAAAGCCGGACATTTTAACAAGGTCAATGGAAAATAGCACCCCCGGCCCTTGAGGATCAACAGCTTTTCTTATCTTATTTGGCTGCAGGGTAGAGTTACGTTCACCACGTTCATTGCTGGCAATGCAAAACAAAGGAGAGAATCCCCACGGGAATGCACAGCAGCATTTAAGTTTGGGAGTCTCCGAAGGCCATGAGGCTACGTTCTTTTAACAGATTCTCCCAGATCTGGCTCTTTCCAGGACATCTAACATTGAATACCACGATAATTCTAATTCCCTAAAAAAAGTGGAAGATCTAAATGAACTTGACAACTTACTGTAAGTCTTTAGGATCAATAAAATCACATCAATGTACAGAGACATGTAACCACGTTCTTTTCCAACCTAAATCCAAACGTTACATTTCTGTTAGGCAGTTTAATTACTATCAGAAATCTTAGTAAAAATCTAAGTAGTACCCTTGTCTTGCCACAAAACTGGATTTTCGTTTCAGTTATACTATTACCACATTAAGTTATTAGAGTAGTTGGCATATACGTATCTACAATGAAGCAGAGAACAGAAAAAGAGGTAATACAAGCTTCTGTAGAAAAGCGATGCTTAGCCAGCAACAATAATGCATAAACTGATTATGACAGGCAAAAAATAAATAAATAAATAAATAAAAAATGATATCCTGGCATCCAAAGGAAAGCCATAGAGGCACTTGGCACCAACATCCAACAAACAGGTGTTGGGACCAAAAAGCACATCGAGGACCAACATTCCCCCCAGGTGGCTTTCACAGGGTTGAAGATGGTGTGGTGACAAAGGAGCTGCTGGGTGAAAACAGAACATTTATGAGGAGCGAGCGTAGGTGTAAGGTGGAATATGTTACAGGAAAGGCAATGCAGCAAAAGAGAGTGGATAGAAAAGCTGAAGACAGAAAGAAGTTGTGACCTGGAGAAAGAGTCTCAACAACGTGGTAACAGATATTTAAGAAGAAAGGGAAGTGGGTGTGAAAGGCAGCAAAAGAAGAGGACTGTCAAATTGTTGCTTTTAAAGTTTGCTGCTTCTACACATCCATCTACTTCTTCTTTTAACAGGTGTACGTTTAAGCTCACCCAGCTTCTCTGGCCAGCACATGTTTACGAGAACACACAGAAACCTGTTAAAACTCACCACCACGTCTGATTAGGAATTAGAGCTAATAGCCAAGGAGGCAGTCATTATTTTGTTATTTTTCCACCCAAAAAGAGCTAAAAGACAGGGCCACATACAATTCTACTTATTACATGCTCCTGAAAACTGAAATCAGGGTGCAACCGCAGCCTTGTATCATTTTCATTATAGCTGAAGATTCTTCACTGAACAGACTTGTTAATAACATTCGCCTCTCTCACAACACACAAAGAGACATGTTGACATTGCAAGCTTTATTACTGAAACCGGGCATCTTATTTCCCACAGAGGCTGTTGCTATGGGGATGTTTTTCTTTCTTTTTTGTCATAATCATAATGACTTTTCAATGTGGCTGTGGGTTTCAAAGGGGCTCTTTCCTCCTTTCTTTCCTGCTGCAGGAGAATGAAAGGAAATGTTCTCACTTGGAGCTGCATGGTCAAGTGTAAAGAGGTAGTTGGTGTGTGAACACATTTAATTCATTTTGATGCGGGAAGAAAGGGGCGGTTCACCTAAAACAACTTCAACCGGACTAAAGTGACTCAAAATGGCCATTAAACATTGTATATCACAAGTAAACTGAAAACAAGGATAGAAAGATGCATATTAAGATTTTACCTGCTTCTGTTTTCACATACATTTTCAAATAAAGCCTGCACATGACACCAGTGGTTTTCTTATTTCTCTGTTATGCTATGAAATAGCCAGTTTTATCAGCGTGTTAATACTTGAACCATGGAGTGCTTGTCGTGGCGCTCAAGAAGAGGAAGACGAAACATGCATTCGCTTTGTATTGCTTTCAACGATAGAAACTTAACAGCAATGCATAGTTTGAGCCCATGAGTTGACTTTACCAATACCTAACCTAATTAGCTGAGCCCCTTCTTCCCAGCTAAGAGACACTGGCTTAACTCTCCGACAAACGTCTCAGAGCTGAAGACAAAGCAGCTCATAATTGGCCTTTTGACATGACGATCAGGACCGGCTCGTACGCCATTCATTTTCAGAGGGATGGGGGCAGAGCCAAGAAGGTGAAGTTAAGGTGGTCAGGTGGCTGCGGGGCTGGGTGGTGCTAAGGTGAACAATGTGCAGAAAGAGAGAAAAATGCATGAAAAGTTTAAATCTGCTGGTATAATTAGTTTAATGGCATAACATAGCTGTTTTTCCTTTAGTTCTTTTTAAACAGATGTCTAAAAAAAATAAAAAATAAAAAACTGAAAATTCTCCAAATAAACTTAATTCAGTTTTGCTGTCTTCCTCTGGGTAACTCAAGAAGGCTTAGTGAATCATATTTCTTGCAGTCACAATCATGAACAGAACATGTCAGGGCTGTTATCTTTACCAGAAGAGGAAAACACACCAGCTAACCTCTTCTCCTTGTGTTTTCCACTTTCTCCAACCAGCTTTCTACATAACTCCTCTTTAAGGCTTTTATTAGTTTCTAATTGCATCGGTTCCTCAAAGTATAACCCAATTTGCTATACGATCTACCCTGCAAGTGGTCCAGGTAGATTCTTCCAGTGTCTGCGACTATAGACTGAACAGATTCAAATCAAACGTCCAGATCATAACATACAACTTCTATGAACGATCTTAACAAAACAGGACCAGAAAACGGACTCGGACGAAGACCTCAGATCACTGTATCTTTAGATGTTTTTCATATGCTGACCTCACTTATGCTTTGACTGCTTCTCGCTGGACTTTTCACTTCATATGTGTATGTGAAATGGAACTGTATCATTATTGGATATCCATTAATTGAAAACCGCACAATGCTAAACACGTCATTTCCTGCTGCCAGTATTGCGGTAAGAATACAGACGTTCGGGGCGCTGCTGTCGTATGATCACGTACGCAGACTTATTGAAGATCAGTGGACCGAAATAATCAGCGAGGATGCATTACATTATTTAAAAGCACTGTCTCCACGTCAGTCCCAAAGTTTATTTGTTAAAATTAAACACTGGTGCTAACGATTTACCTTTTCAATATTTCTTAGTGACTGTTAACAACTGGTGCTCTCATGTACCTTTCCTTACTATAAGTTACAAAACTCACACAAAGTTGACTATAGTTCAATGATGTACTTACTACATACGTTAAATGTGAAAATTAAAAAAAGAATCCTTTTAGTTCAGAATGATTGCAAATAATATTAGGCCTTAGAAAGCAGGAATAGTGAAACTAAATATACCACACTTCACTAAATGAGTCCAGCTGTATATCTTTGCCACGTCTTTCTCTCTTTTTCTCAAACACTGACACACAAGCTTCTTCACCGCCCAGACGATGTTATTGAAGTCTTTAATCAAGACTAATGCGGACTGTCCCATAAGACCATCATTAATCATTAGAAGCTGGCCAGTCCTGCCACTGATCATTGCTGGACTTCAAAGCTGCCGCCGCTTGCAGAAGTCCACGTCAGTCCGGCTCTGTTTGCACCGTGCAATATGTCAAGCATTTACCATTAAATATGACAAGGCTATTTCCATTGCTTTCATGAAAATGGGAAAAAAATATTCCCATTTATGTTAAACTATAAAATCTGTAGAAAGCGGTGCATGGAGAAACTGACAGTAAACGTGACGCAAAGCAGGAGTTGATCTGAGTCTCTTACTGATGTCGTGCCTTGGTGCAGGGTTGACAAAAGCCTTAGCCGGAGCTATTATAGAGCAGAAATACACAAATGAATTCTTAACTACCTTTGCAGGGCTTTTCTGTTGATCGCTGTGAACAGGATCAATGTATTGACGTCTCGTAGGAGATATTAAGTCAATGAAATTCACAGGATTTTGGCTTCCATAAACTACATTTTTACTGAGACAGTTTTATACAAGAGAAACACAAAATACGGTTTTTACCGCAGAGTGATATCAACTACCATTCACGTTCAACTTTATGTGTAATAAACCTAGATTTATAAGTGGTACCAAAAAGAGACTAACTTCACAGTCAGGCAGGGAGTATATACACACACACACACACACACACACACACACACACACACACACACACACACACACACACACACACACACACACACACACACAAACAAACAAACGCAAACACACAGTAGACCCCCCGCTGATTAATTTTCTCAGTATTTCTGTACTTCTCTTCCTGCAGCCAAGTTTTCAGAGCCGCGGTGCTCGCAGACAGCAGTTTATTAATTGGCTCCGGTGGCGTGTTTATGTTGGGGAGGACCGAGATCATTTCACTCTGGCCTTGCAGCAGGTGTGCGTCGCAGCAGCGCCAAATGAGCAAACTGCATGAGATCAGCGGATTTAAGCAAAACACAGCGCCGCACAGTCCCTGCACGTACAGGTACAGTCATGAAAACTGATTCAGATGTTTCGTGCATCTGGTCATTAACAAAGAAAAAAAATTCTAAAAAAGGTAAACAGAATCTACAATCAAACATTTTATTGAACCGTTTCATTATTTATTTAACGAAGGGTAAGCCTAAAGCACAGTCGGAGTGTGGAAAACTAAATAGTTGGAGAACCACTTTAGTAGCAGTAACTTGAGGTAATCGTTTTTTGTGTGACTTTATCCGTGTCTGACATCATTGAGGATAAATCAGACTCATTGTTGCTTACAGTGCTGCTTCACTTCAGCAGCGCTTGCAGCCATTCGTTCAAACCCAGCTCTCTAAGGTCTCTGCGCAGAATTTCCTTCACATTGAAGTCCGGGCTTTCACTGGGTCACTATAACACTAATTGTGAGAGTTTTTGGGGAACGTCGTCTTATTGTATGAACCATTTTCAGCCCAGGTCATCACATCTCCACGACTGCGCTTGACATGTGCCGTTTGTCCTGATAGTCTGTGTTTGGTTACCGACTGCGTGGTTTCTATATGGTGAAACAGCTATACTTCGGTGTTGTCTTTCCGGAGATTATGTCTTTCTTTTCCATTTTAGCCATATCGAGACTTTTCAAAAACAATGTGAAAAAGATTTGAATATTATCTTTCATGTTGGAATATCATAGAAAACAGAAGGTTTAAGGCACCTTTGACATGACTTTACCAATGATAAATGGAAACTCATGGTTTGGATGACTGACAATTCCCGGAACAGCTGCTTAACTGCAAATTCCTCCACGGCCGGAGAAATCTCAGAAATCAAACATATTGCCAAATGTTACTCATTACTGTAAATTATGCAGCAAAACATCAATGATCATGCTGCTTTGTTGAATATTTTCTGTATTGAGCCCTCATCTTTCCTTTTTCTTTCCCTCGTAAAGTGATGCTGCGAAACAGGGTCAGACACCACCTTTTCTGTGTTGGTGGAAGGGCTGGATTGGTAGCAGAGGACAATTCTTGCCTGACAGCAAACAGCCCGGACGGGAACGGCAGAACGCTCCGGAGCCGGGGACAGTCCATGACGGATGACTCCCAGCTGATGCAACGGTCAAACCAGGTCACGCAGAGAACGCTGGGTGGAAGGATTAGTCTATGCAGTGTTTTTTTTTTTTTTTTTTTTTTTTGATTCTTTGTAGGAAAAAGTTTTAAGCAAGTACTTTCAAATGTGCTGGCATTTCTACAGCGAGTGCTGGCAGAGTATCTCCAGCTATGTGTAATGAGACAGAAGACAGGGAAGAGGTTCAAAAATAATTCATCTGTCCTCACATATTCGTTTGAACAGCCTCTTAAAATTAGTTCTAGTAATCTTTGATTTGTGTTAGTTTAATGTTGTCGTCTGTGATCTGCGCGTCTCACAAGTCCACAGCCGCTGGTGTAGTCTGACCATGTGGCCTCAAAGTCCATCAATTCTGTTAAATCTTCTGCATCCCAAAACAAAGAGGTGAATTATTGTCTCCCTCCCTCATGACAGATCCAAAACCCGAGTCAGGGAAGCCTCAATCTTTATGAGATTGTACACCCTCCACAAACATGCGAGCTGGATTATTCCTCCCTCTCACAGCAATGTCTGGAGCCTCTACATGACACAGTTTGTGCGCGATAATATAGTTGTGTGTAAATATTTGTGAACTTCACATGATCCCCACTCCTCCATTCTGAGTTCACTCTGTTACTTTCCACAGCATGAAAAGGAGGGAAATAATGAGAGGAGAGATAAAGCAAAGAAGTCCTCTGAACTCTCTTGAGCCTTATTCTTAATCAGCTTTCATCTCTCGGCCCTTCAGAGAGAATGAACCATAAAAGAGTCTAATCACAAGGGGGTATATTATGTCTCCCTCTTTGAATATACTATATCACAGCCCAGACCCATCTAGCCCATCCTTCCCTTGCATGTATAACTAACACCAGGCCTAATCGGGAACGGAGGTCTGTCCTGTGGCTCTGTGTGCGATTACATAAAAAATATCTATCTATCTGAGATGGTCTTCTCCATCTCAGTGCCCCCTGATGAATTTGAAGAACCAATGAAAATTAACTGGAGAAAAACTCACTTGTTCTTTTCCAGCAACAGGAGCAGGTGTTCACCTTCCGCAAGGACCTCCAGCTGGAGTGATGCAGGGTAAATCTGTAACACAAAATCATACCAGGAGTGGTGAGTCGGTGCTCTGATTTCCTCCATCCTGCCCATGCATCAGCATTTGAATGATGTTTAACCTTCCTCTGTACGCATGCTTTGCACGGAAGGATGTGGCAAAGCACAACAGTGCAACGGAAACAGGAAGAAAGCTTCCGCATCCTGCGTTTCCCGAACCAGACCGTGACACAGGGGAGGGTATGCCGGAACAATCTATGCTGCTGTCACGAAGTTACAATATTTAAGAATTTCACAAAATCATATGCCATGAATTCTGTGCTTATAGAAGTATCTGTAGATCAACAAATAAATATAAAGCCGACCCTGAACAATAGAAACCTTTTAGAATATTTTGCTGAAAATTACACGTGTCATCACACTGCATGGGGAATGTTATTGTTGAAATTGTTCCTGCTGTAAGGTCCAGAAGTAGTTGGTTGATGGGAAAGTTTTCCTAATTTCAAAACCAACCACAATGGATGAGAAATAAAACAGGAGTGCAGCCTAATACACCTCAGAATTCATCTTTCTCACATCATCAGCAAACACCAGCGATCCCATTTGATCGGCAGCCATACGTGCCCACACCATAAAGCTTCCTCCATCGTGTTTGACACATGACGCGATGTGCTTTGGATCATCAGCTATTCCTTCTTTTCTCCATGCTTTTCTTTTCTCCTTATTTTACTTGAGTTCATATGTCCAACGAATTTCATTCCAGACAATGGGAGTTTTCACTGAGAAAAGAAGAAAACTCTGCGTTTACATTCGTGATTGTAGATTTTGGCTATGACATGCCCACATTCCTCAGAGCCCTCTTGCCGTCTGCTGAAGTCGTGAAAGAGTTTAGCTTAATCAAGGAAAGGATTGTGCAACTGTCCACTTCAGTTGCCTTCCAAGGTCTTCTGGGCCTTTTGACGGAGCTCACCAGAACTGTTTGCTTTTTTTGTTCATCCTAGTGACGGCCTCCTTCACTTGCACTGGCATCTTCTTCTTGGACTTCATATTGTAGCTCCAGTCAAACAGCTGCCAAATACCCACACAGTACCTGATATCGCCTAGACTTTTTATCTGCTCCATTTTTTTAGTGAAGTAAGTGATAATAAAATGGACCACAACTGGCAAATGAAGGTCTTTTCAGGCAATTAAAAAAAATAAAAAATTCTGAGCCCCTAAAAATGGAAGTGTGTTGATTAAATTTGGTTAGAATTTTTTAATTGCTAAAAGTAATATTTTTTGAAGTCTCTTAATTTAAGGCTGGAAGTCTATGCTTTTATCACGTCTCAACTGTTTTATTTGAAATCCATTTTGATAGAATTTAAAGGCAAAAATCATACAAAAATATACTTTTTTTTTTTTTGGTCATATACCTATACGGTAACTAAAATCCTCAGTCACAGCTTTCTCACATCAACATGTCAATAATATTGACTTGTCAAACGTGCCGTGGTTGCGCAACACATAGAGATGACGGACAGAAATGATGGAAAGTATCACATTCCACACGTTAAGCCTCAGTGAACCTCAGTGTTTATTTGTGAGACTTTAGTCTCTAATTAGTGCCGCTCTAATCCATTTAAGGAAACAAAAAACCTCTTACTTCGCGTACAAACACAACTCTGTCAACATCTTACTGGGAGTCGACATCCACAGGCTCAGATGTTCAGAAAGGGTCAGTCGGTGCAGCGGTAAAACCATGGCGCAGGGACATTTGGACTGCGCTGTTTTATTCATTCATTTGATAAAGCAAACCGCCTCTAACCTCCTCTGACCCCAAAGAGCTGATTACATGACAAACAGCATCACATTCACTTGCCAACACATTAATGTAAAGCAGAAGATTCCTGATCATTAGCCACATATCATTTACAGCCCGATGAAACTTAGTGCTCAAATAAAATGAATCAAAACATAGCATGGACATGGACAAACTTTGAATTTAACTGTTTGTAATTCTGATTTACATGATCCCATCAAAAACAGCGCCAGGGTTTGTTGTTTGCACCCTATGTTGGCTTTATTATGGTATTGCTATTGGAAAGAAAATGCATTTGTCACGTAATTAAAGCCAAGGAATAACAGAAGAGGAAAAACCGGCTGCAGAGAGCTGTTAGGTGAATGTCAGATGGCACCCTGCATCTCCTCTGCAAGGCGATCAGTTTGACGGCACCCTGCTGTTGTGTAGAGTACTATTTGTGTCGTGTGCAATGATGTGCAAGAAAAAGCCTCGCAGTTCTTTATTAAAACACTATGTAATTGGAGGGCCACACTGAACAGATGCACCAGTTGCTGCTTTGTAATTTCCGATAAAGTAGCTGCTCCACGAGCATTAGCCGTAGTGTGAAACGACAGATGCTGTTACTATAGTAACGACGGTATAAAATCACCAGTTTCAGCAGCTTCCAAATTGCAGTTTTCTGTTTAGAGTGATTTGGTGATGTGGCCATTATTGCAGACCAAGTAAATAAGGTGCATGCAATAAGTTTTTTTATTTGTAACGAAACTGTATTTCAGTGCCGGACAAACAGTGACAACAACAGGAAGTTACAGATTTATGGCAGTGATGCACTCACTGTGTAAACTGTCATTCTGAAATCTTTTTATTTATCAATTTCAAAGACATTTCCAAAAAAAATGTACAATACGCTTACTTCACTAATAAATGAATGAAAATGAATGAATTATCAGTGGGAACAACTGTTACTGCAGCAGAACAGGAGGAAAATACAGTTTTTCTGCTTTTATAAGACAAATGTTGAAATGTAGCCTATTTGAGCTTAATTTCAACAATACAATTTATTTGCGAATATCATTATGAGATAAAAAAGTTTGCACCCCCCATGTTCATTAGTATTTAAATGCCTACGATTAGGTTCAGGTGCACAACATCATCTACAAATGATTAAAACCTCACAGAGCATTCAGAGGAGTTTGCCTTATTTAGGATTCAGACATTTAATTTAGTTTTCGCTTGATTGTTACATCACCATGGTGAGTGCTCAGAGGAGACAGCGGCAGAAACAAACAGGAATGGGGTCTAAAAATAATTGAAATCAAGCGTTTCACTGTTTGGAAAATAATTTACGAAAAGACAATAACAACTGCCAACTTTGGCGGGCCAGGCCAACTCCAGCAAATTCAGCCAGACAGCTGACTTAAAGATAATTAAAGAACCAACCATGTCAAAATGTGAGCAGGGGACCAGCCAGTAGGTTTCTTTCTTCCATTCTTTCTTTCTTGCTTGCTTTCTATTTCTACAGCTGATTTTTCTCTCCATCCCCCTGTGGGTTTTCTGCGGTTACACAGCATGGATGGATGGATCCAATATTGATCTTCTTCATCTTCTTTCAGCCGTTCCTTTAAGAGGTCACCGCCACAGATCACCTGTTTTCTTCTTACCCTGTCCTCTGCATCTTCCTATGTCACTCCAACCAACTTCTTATCCTCTTTAACCACATCCAGAAATCTCCTCTCTGGCGTCTTCCCTCTTATTCCTTCCCGGCAGCTGCATCTTCAGGACACTTACCATTAAACTACCATTGCGATCACTATCCCTCCTCTTTACTTATCCAAACCATCTCCATCTAGCCTTTCTTACTTTCTCTCCAATATGTCCTGCCCTGGCTGTTTGTCTGATCTTGTCATTTTTAATCCTTAATCCCAAAGCAAATCTGCACATCTTCAACTCTGCCACCTCTAGCTCTGTTTCCTGCCTCTTGTAGATGCACTTGAGACCCGGGCGTTCAACAGAACAGAGAACAGCAGAACATTTGTGTCAGATTTGTATACAAACATGGTAGATGCGTGTATCATCAGCTGATATTTTAAATGGCGTCTGTTGTCAAGCTTTTGAACTGTCTACAACTCTTCCCGGAGGTCCCTGGGTCTGTACTCATGTGCTGCAAGTGCAGCTATGCAAGTGCGTGTGTGTCTCACGTCATGTGAGGACACTTTACGACTCTTTGATCACCTCTTGACACAAGAAGCAGCTTTACAGCATAAATTAGTTATCCAGAGAGGTTTACAGCAATCACCATTAAGACCATAACCCACTGCCCTTGTGGCCAGATTCATTTCGTGAGGTCAACTGGTAGATTACCTAATGGGAAACTTATGTATCCCCTCAACAAAAATGCCTTATGTCAGCAGTGGCCGATGGGAAAGCATATTTAATGTAGTGGAAAATAGGCGCATAATTAAATCCACAAAGTTCAAACTTTCATTTTCTACTTGGCTTCGTGACATATTTGCGATTCTGATGTTATTAACATCACCGGCCTTCTGATTGACTTTAAGCGAGGAGCATAAGGCAGAAAAAAAAACAGCTTTCTCAGACGCGACTTCCCTGCACCAGGAAAATCAATTGCTCGGGGAGTTCTCAACACCTACGCACTTCCCTCCTCTGGAAAAGTTTCTCAAGATTGTAGGGAGGATGCAAGATTTCTTTCTTTTTTTCTTTTTTTTTTTTAAGCTGTTGTAAGCAAGGCAGGCTTTTTCTTACTACAAGATCACTCAAATCTAAAGACTTCAGACTGGATTTATGCGTCTTTTAGTCTTGCTTATGTTGTGATACAGCAAAGAAATTACAGCAAACTGTAAAATGTTAAAAAGTGGCTTAAAGCTCTAAAAATCTTTCTCCAAGCCTTGGGTTAGCTCGCTACTGACTTTTGTCTGTTGTTGAAAGGCTTTGTTTCAGAAATTATTTCAGAGTGTGTATCGCCTGCAGGGCGAGCGCATATTCAACAAACAAAACGGGACAGAAGAGAGGGTGCGAGGGAGGAGAAAACCCACAACAAGGAACAAAACAAAGAGGATAAACACAGCGAAAAGAGGGGACTTTCTGAAGGAACCAAGCAAGCAGGAAAGCAGGCAACAGGGGAGGGAATCACAGAGTGGCTGTGTCAAACAAAAAGCCAGACATCTGTGCGAGGCTGAGCTCTTGGAAGTACTCTGGTATGAGCTTAGTCCCCATCTGAGCCAACTTATCACTAATAACTAAGTGCTGCTAAATGCTCTAATGAGTATTTACCCCAGATGGGAGCTGGCTGAGAGGTCTGCGGTCTTCGCCCTTCACTATCAGAGGTACGGTGGTCTCATAGCGTCGTGGATTGGTTACGTCCCCAGGCTGCTCAGTCTTGTCTGGACTACTTCCTGTGGAACGATCACAAGATAAACATGAATGACAACATTTAGGATCGTGCCGCAAACAGCGTCGAGACAAAGCCTAAGCCAGAACTATGAGGGCTTTAAACTCTTCTGTGATATCCTCAATCACTGAAGGATGCAACGAGTGCAACAAGGCACAAGGAGCAGGATCATTAAAAATTATTTCATGGACAGCACTGCTGGGAAAACAGTGAAGGCACACTGTTGTTCCTGTGAGTAGATGTGCGGAGCCCCAAAGGACCTGTACCACAGACACAGCATCAATAATAGATGCTCGCACACAGTTCATGAATAACTCGGCCTTTCCCATGAATCCAGACAGACACACTGATTAAAAAAAGATGGAATAAAACTAGCAGGATGAAAATGTCCTTCCCACTTCTTACATTTGTTTCTATTTTGTCTCTTTTGCACTTCATTCAGTTAGTCAGAAAACCGTCCTGTGGCGTGCTACATATCTGTTCCCGCCTTCTCAGTTGCATTTTTGCACTTCCTCTGAACTTTCAGAGTTAATTCACTTAGCAAAGTCAGAAGCTGACTAGTTAATGCTCAAAATACTGCTAATTCGTGAGGGAACAGTTAGGCTTGCGTATAAATATAGTGTAAAAAAAAAAAAAGGATGTGGTACATGGAACAGAACTGGAGCTTAGAGAAGAATATGGGAATCAAAGTTAAAATTCCCGTTTTTCTTTCTCAAATTGGCTTGAAACTCAAATAGCTGAGGCTGTTCATGATGCTCCAGCAGACTTACTGAGCCTGTCTGTACTGTAGTACACCCAGCAGGTTTCCTGCGAAACCCAATAAATGTTACAAACCCGAAGAGGTTCAACAAAGATGGATTACAGAGGGAGAGAGGAGAGCACCGAAGGGAAGGTCTGTGGGGCGGGGTTCAGGTTTTACAGTCCTACGTATGTTGTCTACAGACTCCCTTCTGCCTGGAATTACACAGCCTCAATACTTTGTTTTAAGAAGCAATTTAAAATTGGAGGGTTGGAAAATGTAAACTGTCCTGGAGAAACTGGAAATGCGAAATTAAATTTTCAATTTGCATTTACCTCTCTGTGTCTCTTGAGAATGATGATCCAATGTGAGAATCGGATCAGGCTCGATAGTTTGAAGGACTCACACTGCATTTGGTCTGGATGGGTTAAAGCCGTTTGTCTCTCTAAAGTATGACGCTTCTGCTCTTTGATGACCAAAATTCAGTGCCATCACAACTGCGTTTCTTACATCAAGCACGCTTTCAGCCCCCCCCCCCCCCCTCCGCCTTTATCCACAGTGTATAATAAGCTAACAAGGACATAAAAGGGACCTCCTACATTTTAATGGGATATTTGAGCATGTCCCGACGGTAGTTTGTTAGTTTTAGCGGTACATGACTGCCGCGTTAGACAGACGGAGCAGCATTACTGAGACCACAGGCTGTGGTTAAAACTCTGTTATAAAAAAGAACTATAAAAGGAAAGTGAGGCAGACGCTGCGCCGTCCACCTCGCAATTCATTTAAATTTCTCAGATACTCAAGAAGTCTGTGCTCATTATACAGTACCATTTCAGGCAGGAGACTAAAAGGCGCGATGTGGTGGAAGAAAACTAGCTGGAATATGTCTTCAGACCACATCTGAGCACAAAGGAGTTCACACAGCAGTTGTTCTGAAAAAAGCCTGCAGCCACAGAAAGCAGCGTTAAGTCATGCAACACACAAATAGGGATAACAGCACTCCCTTTTCTCCCTAAGGGTGCTCATCCTATTTCCAAGAATGAAAAAAAAAAAAGGACATGGCAATGAGCGAAGTCTTAAAAAGGAGAGTAAAGTTTAAATCAAGTCTTTATTCTCCCACACACCTGGCTAGTTAGGGATGAGGTAAGCGAGCTTGTTCGATGTTGGACACCATCTCCTTAATTCTGCGGCTTCAAATGCTGTTTGATGTTCCAGCAAGCAGTTTGTTTGAAGCATGCGGACCCCTTTAATATGTGAATTAATGAGTAGAATATGTGGACTTGTCAAGTTTTCAGTGTGCAAGATACAGCTGAGTTAACAGCATCTGTCACTGCTGCCCGGATAGAAATACTCCCTTCAAACAGTGAAGAAGCCTAACATTTATGATCGTTCTCGTGGGATTCATCCTTTTTGGGAATGTTTTTAATTCAGACTGAAACTGGGTTAATCCCCTATGGTTTCTGGGGAGTATCGTGGTTGCCAAGCCAACCACAGTTGTTATACTGTATTGGACACAAGGGAGAATCAGCTGCCAGTCACACATTTTAAAGTTCAGCTTGGCAGCCAAAAACATCCTTCTTTTTCTTCTCAATGTTCTCTTTAAATAGCTTAAAAACCTGATCTCTTTGAACACAAAATCTTTTCTGATGGGTGTAAAACAAAAAGAGTAATCTTTAATCTTTGTTGGTTTAGTTTACCAATCCGATTTAACCAACAGCCGAATGACTTGTTAACTGTGTTAACACGTTTTCCCATCCAAGTGTATGAGTCTTGTTTTTGCATTTCAGCGGAAACTCGTGTTTATACTGTTCAATACTGAGTTCAAGTTCAAGTTTGCCACATCACACACGAACATGGAAGTCAAACCGTCCACCTCCCCATGTCTATTTCCACCAACCTTCACATCATGCAACATTTGCTGTACCCTGGAAGTACACTGTGCAAAGCTGCAAGACCAACCTGACAACTTTGTTATGGTCCTATAATTGTATACAAGTGATTTTCATCCTGGGGAATATGGCGATGGGGTGGAGTCAACAGGCTTACTCAAACTATAAACTAACTAGCAGAACTATAAACATGTTTAAATAAAAAAAGAGCTGTTGTTCTCTATCGCTGCTGTACTTTGACAAAAATGCCATAAATACATCATGAAATGATGTGAGCTTGTGAAAAAAGGGCCCTAATTTTTCAGAAGAGAAAATATACAAGCAGAGGGAGAAGGGCGACTGCAGTCCAAACGTGCAGGGGCGGCACAACATTGCATGATTTTTCCACAAGAAAAGTCTGAAGTGTTGCAACCAAAGCTCTCAGGTGGCAAGAGTGTTACCCAGCACGCCTTATAAACATGATCATGCAGCGAATCAGTGTGCGTTAAAAAAAGGATCGGCTGATGTAATGTGGGCTGAATAGGTGAGATCCATTTCAGCTCTGCGGTACAAAAGGAAAAAAAGTGATTGGGTTGTCAAAAATATTCGGATGGCTGCTAATAAACTCGGACGGTCCTCATCCAGGAAACACTGCATGATGATTTAATGCTGATGTGCGATATATGAGAATGTCCTCAAAACATGAATCCGAGCCAGCAGCGACTCACTGAAAAGCTTCGTTTACGATGGAAAAGCCACATATAGGTAACACCAATGTTACACGACAGCAAAGGCAAGACGGCTTGAAAATGAGTTTTTTGTTGTTTTTTTTTTTCAAAGCACTGGTAGGAACACCACCTCAAAGGTGACGGCTGCTGCAATTAGATTCGATGAAAGTTGTGTTCAAACCCAGGAGTACTTCTGAGAGTGCCTAAACTATTGATCACCCATATTGATCGTGCAACAGCAAAGTATCAAGGCAAACTAAAACCCCCGCATGGATGTGACAAGTGTTTTCAGAGGTGTCAATAGCTGTCCAGCTACAACACATCAAACATAAATCTCAATTTTCATGTCAGAGCAAATCCTAAAATGATGTGTCATTATCGTTACAAAAGTTTTACACAAACCAGAGCAAAAAGTTCCATCATTTCTGGCCACACTTTTATAATTCATTTCTTCTTATTGCTATTTAATGTTTCGAGATTTCATCCAGATGCAAATACAGGTTCGGATCACGGGAAAAACTCCTTCCCAGGTTCCCAGGCAATGTTCAGAACGTGATGTCAAAGTCTGTTTTCTCATTCGTTTACCTGAGGTGGGTTTTTTTTTTTCCCTTTTAAAATATGAAAACAGGATGTGCTAAAATTAGCGGTGTATTAAAAAAAAAAAAAAAACTGAAGTAAGACTGACAAATCAATATAAGAGGATGCCTGTTATCATCCAAAAAGTGCTCCTCAGAGAGCAACTCTCCAACTTTTTTTTTTTAATACTTAGGTATTTATGTAGTAAATATAAACGGTGCTCATCTGTGAGCTTCAAGACCAGAAGGCACATTTTGTTATCTTTTTGACAAAACCAGGTTATCTTTTAACCCCAAAACTCCAATTTTTATGCTAGACTAAGCCACGATTTCAGTAAAAAACAAACACGCACGACAGCGGTCGCCTTCTTCTGCAAACACTTGTTCAGGGTCACAGTGGGGCTGGAGCCAGCTGCCACGGGGCGAGAGGTGGGGGGCTGGCGATACCCTGGAAAGGTCAGTGACTAAATGGATTTTACAAAATGTTAAACTTTTTTCATTAATTAAATTTGGCATTTTGACATTTAATAGCTTGTGTGGGAAAGATACCCCAAATCCTTCTGAACTTTGGAGTTCTTTAAGGGCTGTAAACAACCAACCATCATAACGGAGGAACCGACAGGTGTAGTTTTACTAAATCAAAGAAAACAAAGCTATAATTCGTGTTAAGCACAAGAAATATCAAAAGTCAGGAAAGACTTGAATGGTTTCCTTACGTCTGTTTCAGTTACTCCACGTTTTTCGTTCAATGTCATACAAAAAAAAAAAAAGAAAAATCAGATTTAAAGTTGCTTCAGTGTTTTAAAACAAACTAAAGAGCTTTATGAGCATCTTCGTGTAGCTTCCTCATCCAATTACTGAGGTGAAAAGAAAACTGACCTAAATATGGCAAAAGGATGTACCTACACTGGGCTTCATTGTGCCGGAAACAAAAGAGGATGCTGAACGGGGTCACTTAGAAATGCAGCCCAGCTCTAAACAGAAGCGTTCTTCAAAGTAAAAGTGACGTCTAACATAAATCAAGCGGGTACACCTGAGAGGTAATTTAAGCAGCAGGATGTCAGAGCTTCTCAAAAAAAAAAAACAACCAACAACAACATAAAAGCATCAAAATAATCTTTCTGACTGTCAAACGTATTACAAGTTACACTAGTAAGTCTTTTCCCAGATTAAAACACGACTCTCAAGCGTGCTTTCAGAACAAAACTTCCTCCTTTCAGCACATCAAACGGAGCATTTTACAGCTCCTCCTGTTAAATGGATCCTGATGATTCCTTTCTATTAAACATCGAGAAGAAAAAAAATAAAATGCACTTGTCGCAGATTTTAAATAGATGTCCTTAGACTAATATGTGACATTTGGAAGTACTGAAAGCACTGTTTTAAAAAGCAGTAGAGCTCTCAGTCCTCGGCAGATAATGAATTAAAGACTGAAGCTTAAAATAAATTCAAAGAAAAGACTTGCAACTGAAGAAGAAGGAGAAGTCATCATGTGAACCTTCTGTCCCTATACACTATGACCGAATGTCTTATTTTCATCTTGATGACGCATACTGCCGTGTTATGAAGGCGCACTCTGGACTGTTAATTTTTAAACAAACCACAAGGACCTGATAAGGCAGTAGGGGGGGCGGCGGGGGCACGTTGCAGGATTTAGTGTGTTTGAACCCACACTGGACAAAACAGAGGGTCTCCTGACTTTTGCCGCCAGCACGCACACAGACAGCTGCAGAATTACTTGTTGATATGGTCCAGAAGATGAGTACAAACTGCTGGTGAAGTAACATGAGAGCAGCCCCCCTGCACTCTGCTGCATTATTGAGGTTGGGATTCAAACTCGATCATGCACGATCTGAGCAGCATTCACACTTTGAGCAATGTCTGAACATTTCATGGCTATCAGTGAAACAGCTGCCAGGACCTTTTTATTCAAAACCGAGAAATGTCAGGCTCAAAACATTGCAGAAAGCGTAAAGAACAACTAAAGTCTGGGAATTTGTTCATTTTTATTTAATTACAAACTCCATTAAAGGACTGAAGGTCAATGACAAAACAAGACATTCACAGAATGTGAATGTCTTACAAAAAAAAACCCTAACATTATTTAAAGTAATTAGAAATCAGTGTCCTCCAAAACGATAACCATACCAACGCCTCAACTATTGGTAGAATGTAGTACTTAAACAGATTTTATTTTACACCATTCTAGTCTGCTTTTTTCCTCAATAAACAGACTATACATGCATGAGCTTTCTTTCAACAGTTTAGCATTTAACCCTGAGGCTTGAAACGCTTTAATATAATCATGACTGGACTCGAACATCAGGGCATCTGGATATCTAATTGTTAGGCAGATATCCCGTTTTTTATTTTGGTACTGAAGTATACTTTTTTTTTTTTTTTTTTTTTTGTCTTTCACAAACAGCCAACCTGGAAAATACGTGTACCAGAATATTATAATGTTTATAGCACTGTGAAATTGTGGGAATAATAATATCATCTAATCTGTGTCAAGATGTTCACTATACCATGAGCAATTTCACGTGCAGATGCATCACTTCTCCTATTTCAATGCGTAGAGGCACGCAGGGAAAACTGCCCTTTACATACAGAAAGCAACGACGCAGGAGAATGACGTCTACGTTGATTGAATAATCCCCTCAAATTGGACACATTCATTTGCATAAAGTTAGGTCAAGCTCAACTTCAGATCAGAACTTTGGAAAATTATTGGTTGTTTTAATTACACTGAAATTAAACACCTACAGTAAAACTGCATTTTGCACAATGATTCAAAGCTTTGCAAGCTGATCCGCTGTCCCGATCCGTACAAAGCACTACCCACGTCGAAACTCCGGAGCCCATAAAAACAGATGGAGCAACTACAACTCTTGGTGATCTTGCTTTTCTGTAGTCCAAACACAAACGTGCATTAGTGAAATACAATAAACTGCAAACGCTTTTTCAACGTGCAAATGGCCTACATCTGTCAGAGGATATTTGCATATATAATTTAGAATTTAGACAGTTTTGATTATTTATACCTAATTACAGACACGCATGCGTTATTGCCACCTCATTTTAAGTAAAACAAAAAATAAATAAATACATTCATCTGTCCTGTTTGCTTCCACAGTTCAAGATAACAATCTTCACATCACACAGAACAAAAAAAGGAGTTGGAGAAAACAGCACTACTCTGAATAAAACCCTTTTATAGCAAACTAAACTGTTTCACCTGTCATTGCAGAAAAAATATAGCTTCTGCTGACCTAAAAGATTTAATTTAGTTAATTAAAAGGAAATATTTCTTTCATTCCTGCAATCTATGCCTCCTCTAGATTTAGAGGAAAAAAAAATCAAGTGGCTTCATATTAAACCATGAGAAAAAAAACATTGCTGGCTTCTTAAGTATAGTGAGAAAAAGGAGCTGAGGGGGACATAGAAAAACAATGAGCCCCACTGTGTTTCACAGCGGCTGGGAGCAGGACTGTTGCTTCAATACCCTGTTTCAGCACTGCCTCCTATCTGCTCCCACATCGCTCACTTTCCCTATGATGACACACTGGAGTAATTATTCCTGAAGTTGAGAAGGTGTTAATCTCGGATGAGGGACCTCCCAGATCTAATCCAAACAGAACACCCCACAATTGACCTGACAGAGCAATCACCGGCTCACAGTTAAATAATAGTGAGAGACTTCTCGGGGTGGGTTGGTGAGATTTTACTTGTGTGTCCCATTACCATCCTGTGGGAGCAACAGTGGAAAAGCCAATTCCTGTCTTGTCTTGCACAGATTTGGGCATTATGTTTCAGAGCCATGGGGATTTAAGCATGGAGGATTTGAGGATTAACAGGAACTTATCGCACATGCCACCTAAGTGAAATTCATTGGGGGGGGGGGGGGGGGGGGGGGGGGGGGGTATGCCAACAGCATGATTTTATGGATCAGCAGGTCAGTCGCTCAGTCAACCACTTTGTTCTCATTTCTGAAACCACTGCTGGGATTGTCTTTCTCTTTTTTTTTTTTTTTTTTTTTTTTTTTTTTATCATTTTAATGTTGCCAGGAGATGATTAGGACGGAATCAGGCTTTGACGACCAGCCTGCTCCCATAGTCTTTAGCTGCAACCCACGTTGCATAGACACACTGAAGTCCCTCGGTTTTATTTGTGACTCCTACATATGAACAGTGCATGTCAATCACATGAGCGTAACAGAGCTGAAATCTAGACGCGGAGCATGTAAGTGAGAGTAAACATCTATAAAGTGTTGTTGCGATTGCACATGATTCTGCAGCTCTGTGTCCAGTTAAAGCGATTTCGTTGCGCGGGTGTCAGAGCTGTCAGTCAACACCCTCTGTGGGACGTTCACCCAGCATCTCAGCAGAAAATACTGATACTAAAACACGTTTTTTTACAATTAAAAATGTAGCTATATCTCCGCAAGAGGTGATCACCTCATATGATATTCTCCTAAAGCAGCTTCTATCCCTCCATCTAAAGCTTCCACAATATAAAGGCCGATTGTTGAGGAGCGGGGCTGGATCCAATCAACAACACCTCAAGGTAAATAGACCGACACAGAGGTGTGTGACCTTTCAGTTGTGAAATTATTGATGTCAGGCAACCCGGTGGTTCTGTCTGCTGTGCAACCGCGTCTCAAACCTCAATCATATTGTTGCATCAGTCCACTTTCTTGTTTTGCCCTTGCTCTCATCCAAGCGAAACATAATATTTCTTGAGAAGGTTGGTCTGTCAGAGGAAAAGAAAACAAACAAGCAGCTGCAGCTCTGAAGAATATGATCACCAGCACGTGCGTGTTTGCTTCTTTTCTTCTGCTGCACCTCCGGCAATTCAGTCATTTTAAATGTGGGAATTGATGAATACATGTTTGCACTTTTCTCAAATCCACTATCTGCTGTCAGTCTACGTTACGGCGTAAACATCTACCGCTTGCGGTTTAAAGATAAGCTCTGAAAGAAGTGATTTCATGTCCCCTTTCTCTTGACATCCATTTATTATTCCTTTCTTTCTCTCCTCTCTCTCCCACTGTAAAGTGATATGTGTTTCTTTACTCCGCATTAAATCGCTCAAAAAAAATAAAAGTGCTTCCCAAGAAACCTGAAATATTCAGTCAGTGAAACAGTAAAACAACAGCAACTGCAAATAAGTAACTACATAAGTAAGATTAAGATTTTGCTTAAAAATGTTTCACATAATTACCTTAAATTTAATAATGTCATTCTGTCTAACTTACTGTTTTGCTGCGGTGTACATTTGTATTTTCAGTGTGAAACGTGCCATTATTCGGGATGTTAAGTTTGCGAAACATCCCTGTTAATATGGTTTAAAACTTATAAACCAACTCTAAAAAAGTTCATAATATAAATGCTTAAAAGAAACACAACTGTGATAAGATTCCTGACACCTCACACAGATAAGGCTCCAAGTTATGGATGAATCGGCTCCGTTTTAATGGAAAAAATAAGACACACGGACACATGTCTCTTCTCTTCGACTTATAGGCAAAACTCTTTTTACAGTCTGCTAAAAAAAAAATAGTTTAATACATGTTCTGAAAAACATCTGTCTTTTTGTGTAGGCTTTCAACTGATAACATGCTGGCGTTTTGCAGCGTGTGGCGTCAACCTGGACGCGACTTCCAGCTTGTTGCGTTCTGGCTTTTTTATCATGTATTCATTTATCCGCTTGATATTGGAGTTGTGTTTTCCTTAGTTGGAAAATTCTTCGGGATTCCTGCTCGTTTGGCATTCTGCATGCGAATACTTTGCATGATTACAAATGGCTTGAATGATCCCTGTATTATCGGCCCATGGATCCAGGACTGCCAGATTAGGCTATGGAAAATGAACTTAGACATCCTGAACATGCCGAGTCAGTGGTTGGAATCGATTTGAAGTTAGTTCTGCGTTTTAGTGTAAACAACATTTAAAACAGTCATGGCTGCATTTGACAGAACAAGACCGGCATTCTCACCCAGAGTCGGATTTACTCATGCTATTGATGTGGCATAGATATTGATGAGCTTATTCATTTCTTCTCTTTTCTTTTTTTTGACAGCATTAATTATTTGCTGCGTGACCATAAGCCTTTATCATGCCGTATAGAGGGAAATCCTCACATTAGTTTTATGTTTATTTTAGAAACGGGCAACTCCAGATCCATGTTTGCGGTAGGTCATCTGATGCCAAAAACAGCCCTTCTGCAGTCGTAAAACCTGGGTTGACTCCTTAAGATGATAATCAGCATTGTAGCGTTGCTTAGCAACATCTCGATTATTGGTGTTAGTAAAGCCAGATCACCACAAAATAGTTGTATTAAGAGCAACTGTGGTCCAAACATTCAGGAATACTGTTACCGTCACTTAACCCATAAATTTTCAATAATTGTTCAATTTTATCTCAATAACTTTTCAAGTCCAAACCCAGATAGTTTTACAAAATAACGACCAATATGTTTTTCTCAACAAGTAAAAGCTAAACTGCCAACTTTGAAAATTATAATAATTCTTGCCAATGCAACATCTCTCTAAATACATTACAGTAATTTATTCAAATACGACATAAAGGTTGTTTTGTGCTTAAATATGCGCTAATTCAATTTTGGTGGCGATATGTCACAGGTTATTGTGACCCTTTATGATGTTTTTGCCTGTAACTTAAGAATGTCTGTGCTAGTTCTGACAGATACTCCAAACATAAATAACACGGTGACATTTCACATCCAAATAGTCAACTTCAAGGTGCCATTCGAGGGTTTTACAAAAACTCAGTGCCACTATTCAGTGCAATAAGAAACTGGAGTGGAAACACCATTTAGTCAGCTACTGAACTGATGTTTTGACTTGTTCCCATCTATCAAATCCCTTCAAAGTCTGCAATTCATCTTGTATGGAGATAAATAATTTTCTCTGTAGACTTGTGTCTTCAGTCATGTTTGATACAGGGACTCGCTCTTGTCAAAGGTGGTGAAAAGTGAATTTACACTATGTTTTCTTAGAGTCTTGTTGCGTTTTCAAAACGCTTTACACCACAAGAAATGTTCACCAGATTTCCTTTACACGTTTATGTAGTGATTTTTGATTGACAGCAAACACATGTTTCATCCATTCATTCGTTATCCATATCTGCTTCTCCCAGGATCAGCTGGAGCCCACCCCCCCCCCTCTGTGGGTGAAAGGCAGGGGTACACCCTGGACAAGTTCCCAGTCCATCTTGGGCAACAAACAAAGAAAAAAACCATACACAACTAACAGAGAATACAAGCATGCATGTTTTTGGACTGTGTAGGGAAAAGTGAGCACCAACAAATCCAACGCGGGAGTCTTTCTGCGTGGGGTTTGCATGTTCTCCACGTGCTTGCGTGGGTTCCCTCCGGGTACTCCGGCTTCCTCCCACAGTCCAAAAACATGCAAGCCCGTAGGTGTGAGTGTGCTCGTGCATGGTCGTTTGTCTCTGTATGTGGCCCTGTGATAGACTGGCGACCTGTCCAAGGTGGACCCCTGCCGCTCGCCTGTAATGAGCTGGAAATAGGCTCCGGCAGACCACCGTGACCCTGCAAAGGATAAAGCAGGTATAGAAAATGGATGGACGGGTGTTACTTTTTAAATTACTGGTAACATTTGCTTCACATTTGATCGGTGTCTGAGTTCTTGAACAAAAGGAATTTACTTTTTAAGGCTGCAGCCTTAAAAAGTAAAAGAATGCCTAATTGCGCCTTTGATACTTTTAGTCACTTCATTAACAGTTTTTTGCGGAGTAGTATGTTCCTGTACGTACAGTCAATTCCAACTGAACTGTTTTGAGATCTGTAGCCATCAATATGAGCCAAAGCATCAGTCTGACATTTCTTTTGTTTCTGTTATCAGAGTCCTTAAATGCTTAAATCAAGGCAACTGGACTTCAAAATATAAGAAAAAGAAAATTCAGTTGCCCACGGTGACTGGGTCTACCCCAGCATCTTCTCAGGAGGCCGGGAAGACCATGCCAGTCCACACAAAACACCTGAACCCTAAAAATAATGATCAACCATGAAATGTACAGCTTCACTTCAATTATTTTATACTGTGTTTTACTTAACATTGTTACCACAATTTAGTGACGTACAGCTACCGGTGTGTTATTGAAAGTTGCACATTATTTTTTTAGTTGACTCAGGTTGGTCATACATCAGTTTTTGCTATACAACTCAAATATATTCCATTTCTTTTGCCCTAACCTCCTCCACTTTCTTACTAATGACATGTGGAATCGCTTGAGGCAATATTCCATGTGTGTATTTCTTTTTTCTTCGTTACTCTGAGTCACACATGTCAATGGTTTTGCATTCTGTCATGCTGCTATCTCATAAAATCATCTTATCTGTTACATCTGATGGTTGTAATGAACAACGATGCTTAACAGAAGGAGACTTTTTAAACTGTGCTCGTCTTTCCCTCATGACCAACAAATCAATGCCACGCTGTCCTCAAAATGTCAAGTGACAACCGCCTAAAGGGGTTGAAAGACAAAACAGCAGGAGGGTTATTTCCTGAATGATTTTAACAGAAAGAGTTGAGTTTTTTTCAAGCAGCAGTCATAGATCGGCATTTCACCACTGAGAGGATGATGACTTTGACTTACGTCTCCCTAAACTGTTCTGAAAGCTACGCAATGGTCCTCAGAGACAGAAGGGACTCTGCATGAATTTCTATAGTTTTCGGGGCTCTCTGGTCAGCTTTAATCTCCTCTAAATAACTTTGTTTAGACAACAAAGACGTTCTAATCTTTCTAATTAATTCTGTCTGATGGTGCTTTCTGACCAGCTGATATCCTCCCATCTAATCCAGGTCATTTGGTCACATCTCTAATTATTTATTGAGTTTCCTACACTCATGGGGAGAAGAGAAAAAAAAAAGACCAGATCCTTGAAAAACCAGTTGATATGCAGAAGAGGAACAAAGAGTCAGGCACAGAGACAATCACAGACAGATTTGCAAACACAGGCTGTTCGATTGTCCTCCTTGTGGGTCTCCTTTTGTTTTTCCTGTAAAAGTTCAGATGGCAAATGAGCTCTGAAAGTCACAACACTACACATGAAAAAAGATTGTTTTTTTTTTTTTTTTATTAAAAACATGCTCAATTCTCCTAAAACGCTTGCACCAGCTACTGACATCATTATTTCTACTTTGTAGATTGTTGTGCAACAGTTTAATTATACCAGCATGTATAAGAGATAGTTATTTTACTATTCATAACATTTAAAAAAAAAAAAAAAAAGAAATCACTTTAAGATCACTGCCTTTAATCTTTCAGGTAAAATATGAGGTGATGCCCCGGAGCGAATTACTGTAAGATATATTGGAACACTGCAATAGTAATAAACCTCTAATTAGCCTTATTGTGGAGGAGAAAAACAGTTAAATGTGTGTGTGTGTGGTGGTGGTGGTGGTGGTGGTGGGGGGGGGGGGTGGGGGGGGGGGGGGGGGGGGGGCAAATATGTCTACTATTAACTCTACAATCTTTTATTTAAAAAATCATGTAGCAGTGCATAGTTACTGGCTTCAAGGACAGGACACACCCAACAGGACACCTTCAAAATCCCTCCAGAGGAAGCCATAGTCTCTGATGCATCACTTACTTCAGTAACGGCTACAGCCACTTTTGAACTCTGGCCAGGTGCTGTAGCTGACTGCAGCTGAGTGCTGGCATGCTCAGAAGTAATCTGGCACTGAAGGACCGAATGTCACTCAGCTCTGGTCTATCTACGGCTGCCAGCTTTGGCAGAGGAAACAACGGTGGCAGACTTTCAGGTGCTACAGAGTCGGGACGAGAATCCGTCTCAGTCAGCAGCACTCAGGCTTAGCAGTGGGATAGAGGCAACGCATGGCGCTAAACCAAATTTGGCGCAATCTGGCAACACACTCGTCCCAAATCTGGCTTAAGTTAAGTAACCATTTGTATCGGAATTAGGCCACAGTAAAGCCAAACCATTATGGGCAAACAGATATTTATAGTGCGAATATAATGTTCACCTAATGCATTTAAAAGAGAAAAAAAAAAAATCATTGATCACTAATATCTGTTTGTTACTTCTACTACTTACTGAGGAAAGACTAGGGTCCTCAATCTGATACAAAACCAGAACTTTCTGTTGCCATCACATTGCATGAGAAGAAGTAAAGGGCTACACCACTTTGTGTAGTCCATGTAGTCACATCTTCCTCCTTCCCCTTCTGGCTGGACTTTCCTTACTTCCTACGATACCAGCCTCAACCTCCGGCATGATTCTGACAACTGCTTTCAGACCGAACATTTGGTTTGGGGCGTAGGATCTCGATCTATCGCGGTACTTTGAAAATCGAGGTGCTTTTGTTGCAGGTTTTTTCATGTCATACCTTTTAAAAAACCTCAACACCAGCAAACGTGACACACAAGAGTTGTGTTACCTTCTTGCAAGCAGCAAAAAGCCATGTCTTCAGATTCAGATGCAACCACTTAAAGCAAATAAGACAATTAAGTCTGTGCTCCATCAACAACTGGGGGATGCAGAGGAACATTAACTAACCAATTTATTTTTACAGCTGTATCCTTAATTTACCATAGAAACTAAATCATAAATGTGCTGTAAATGAATATAAGACGACATTTAGTATCTGCAGCTCCTGTTTTTGACACGTGAAATGGGAAAAAAAATGCTTTATTTCTTCATCGACTTCCAACAAGATAAACTAATTTCAATCAGTCTTGTGCGATATATTAAATGTCTACACAGTCATTTGCTGCCGTAGGATGACATAAGAGATTTAGCACGACCTGAAATAAAGCGAAGCCATGATGAACATTTCAGACAGAAGCAGGAGTCAATATCCTGCTGACATAAAAGAGGCTGCCTTATTTCAACACTCACACTGCTCCTTATAACTATTTTTACCCCCTGCATTTCTGTATAAGCTAACCCTGTGAGCACAAGCTTTAATGACCCCACACTGAGTTGATGTGTGCAGTAAACAGATTCTGAGCTGCATCTTTCTGGTCCCGGCAGATTGGGCAATTTAAAGGGATGCATGGCTATAACCTGTGCCACTCAATTAATGATACATGACCAGCAGGCTTTTGTCTTTAAGGATACACCTTTTTTTTAAAAAAAAGAGAGAAGGCCGTATACTCGCACATAAGTAAATGTACTCATAAATTCTTGCAATTTGTAATAGTTGTTTGGCTTCATATTTTATTAAAGCTGCCTCTATCACCTCGGTAAATTGAAAATCTTGTGTCTTGCTGTCCAAAGCCTATTCTGGTTTCCTGCCTTCATCTTTGTCATTCTGTCTTGCTCTGACAGCAACATCCAATATTTGTATAGTGACACAAAGACCCATCTCATACACACGGTTATCTCTAGCTTATCAATTCAGCAGATTCAATTTAGAGGCAGAAACCCCCCCCCAAAAAAACAAGATTCAGATTCAGTCTAGGTTAATGTTTACAACCCTGAAGGGAAGCTGCATCCTCTTGGATGTTAAACTCATCTGTTCATCCAGACAGCAGTCTCACTTCCTTTTATTGTTCCATCTGCACAAAGATTAATCTAAAAACAACATTTCCTATTTCCCTTCTGCCTTCCTCTAGTGTGAAATACATAGCAGGAGAATGAGATGGGACTTGAAGACACTCTGTATCTCTGAATGCACATCTGCGGGACAATGTAAAAATAAATAAATAAATAATAATAAAAAAAGAACAAACTGGTAAGAGAAACGTAACAGTAATATGATGCATCCTCACCCTGTTTGTCTGGATTTTCTTCAGCGGTGGAAAGACACCAGATGCGGAGACTCAAGACCAGAAAGACAAAGTTCCTCCGCCGCCTCCAGGATCTCATCCTGCCCGGGGTAGTGAAGGGAAAACGGGGTATCGCGCTCCGGTCGGACAGCGTTGTCTGTGCAGCGCTTCCAGACACTTCACACAGGTGACAGACTGGGAGACGCGGGTTCTAGCAGGTGACACTCATTTATGACACGAAAGGCAAAAAGCGAAAAGGCTTCACAACCCAAATCCACGGAGATACAGCTGCCTGCCAATCCAACAATGAAGCTGTCAGAAACTTTTCCTTACAACATCATGCCGGGTTACAGTGTGGGGAAGAAGAGTACAGACACATGTGTCGGCGTGTTTTTTGAGTGGGGGTCTTGCTCTTGTAAGAGATATGTTAGAAAGCGCAACAAAAGTCAGAGTGGGAGGATGTAAGAGAGAAGAGTGAAGCGGAGGAACTGCCATCCTCTCTAGTGCCGGAGCGGCTACACTTCACCATGTGCGCTTCGGACTCCGCTGGGTCCTAACGCCAGAACGGTTGCAACGGCGAGGAATAGGACAAACCCTCTGTGACGTCACCCAGAGGTTTTATGAAGAGGGCTTTTGAACCCTCTTTTGAAGCCTCTTTTGCCTAGTATTGTGCTGTGCCTTTTTGCAAATGGGTGGAATTAACAAGCCTGGGAAACCAGACCCATCTAATTCCAGTGACAGGTAGCTAAATTAGCTGAAATAAGACTGAAATAAGTCAGAGTTAGCTAACTTAGCTCGACTGGAATCATTTATGCTAACCATCCACCCATTTTTATACCCGCTTATTCCTGCAAAGGAATAAGCGGGTATATAAGCGGAGCCTATCCCTACTCATTTCAGGCGAGAGGCAGGGGTCGCCAGTCCATCACAGGGCCACATACAGAGACAAACAACCATGCACACTCACACTTACACATACAGACAATTTAGAAACATCAATCAACCTATCATGCATGTTTTTGGACCGTGGGAGAAAGCCGGAGTACCCGGAGGGAACCCACGCAAGTACGGGAAGGAACCTACAAAGACTCGGCCTGGGATTCGAACCTGGAACCTTCTTGTTGGGAGGCAACAGTGCTGACCACTAAACCACCACTAAACCACTAAACCAAAGCTGGGGACTGAGGACTAGCACGGGTTGTCTGCTGCTTAGCTAAACTTCATCCTCAGACCCTCCCAGGCATCTCTGCATAGACTTTTTTAGGGGTACTCCGGCTCCCTTCCACAGTCCATAAAGTCTTTCAATTGGATTGAAAGGATATTGACAATGGACGGATGTATGAATGACTGCTCTGTTAAGTCTTTGTGGTTGAGAAGCTGTGCTCAGACGACAGTGCCAAGCACTAAGGAGCTAAAATGAGGACAGCCAGCCATTGGCTAAGCCGCCCATCAATCAAAATACCATGCCTACGCTTGTGCATACATTTGTTCTTTATATAATTTACCTGATGTGATACAAAAAAAAAAAATCACCCCAAGGTGTTGTTGCCCTGAATGTGAAATGTAGTTATCCAGACCCATATTTTAGATATGGGATATTTTAGAATGGGGTCAGTGGAGATTGACTTGCTTTTGTAGCCAGGCCACAGAGGGTCAGTCGTCATTTCGGTTGCAACATCTGAAATAAGGACGCGTGGACAGATCTGATCAGAATGAATGAACGATAACTTTAGACAAGAGCTAAGCAAGCTGAGCTTAAACAGCTAACTTGTTAGAAAGTAAGTAAGTAGTAAGTAAGTGCAGGCAAGCTGCAGCGAGCCGGCATCCAGACCTCCTTGATGCAACTTTTCCCCCAATGTTTGTATTAACTGAGGTTGGGCTGTATTGCTTTCTGCCATCATGGCACAAAGAAGCGAAGAAGAGGTTTCAAAAGCACTAATCAAAAATACGATGAGTAATGCACAGGGGGTTTGTCCACGTTTTATTAAACAGTCTATGGTTTCCCCAGAGCCCTAGCGCTTCCCACTAATCTCAGCATACTGAAAAAATGTGCCGAAGAAGCACTCACCTGGTTCTCCTCAAATATTGGGAGTCAATTGGCCTGATGCAGGTACATCAGTGGACAAGACTTCATTATTCCAGCTATAGCAAACTGTCATCTGCTGTGACTTTCATAAGTATTTTGTAGTAAAGTTCATTTGTTTTGGTTCTGCCCTGCTCTCTGGTGTGCTGCTTTTGATTTAATAGATCCATGGTGGATTCATTCACTCTTTCTCAGATATAATGGATGTAGCCTCTGGCACACACACACACACACAAAAAAAAGGAAAATACAAATAGACCATTAGAAGGACAAGGCCCATCTGCCGTTATTAACTTTAACTACATGGGATGGGATATAAAATAAAAGGATATAATGCATGGGATTTAATTTGCAGTAAAATATTTTTCTAAATTCTGTGATGTACCTTGTGCAATGGGCTGTATTCATACGTGTCAACGCGATTACAAGATGACTTTTTTAAAAATGGAAAACTTTTAATATGTTGACATTCACCCTAAGGAGTTCTCAAACCTTTCACTGAGATTTTAAATAAAGAATCACACATTAATATTATTCTTATCAGGATAACCTGCATTTCTAAGAAAAGAAGAAGAAAAAATAAGCAGTTGAATTTAGTGATATGATTTATTTTCAGTTAAAATTATTAAAAATGTGTCACGCCCCCAGTTTAAATCATCCCTGGGATCAGATTTGTCCCTCTATCTCGGTGTCCAGACACACACGCGCACACACACACACACACACACACACACACACACACACACACACACACACACACACACACACACACACACACACACACACACACACACACACACACACACAGACACGCGCGCAGACGAGCTGTCTTTATTCTGGCCCCATCTGTGTTTTGAGCTTGCTACCTGGTCTGGTTTAGTCGAATCTTTTTTAGTATGTGTGCTGCAGGCAAAAAAGTCACAGATGTCTCTGTGCAGCCTCCATTTCACCCCACATCTTTCACCCCACGTGAGGTTACAAACCGTAAAAAAGAAAAACTGCAGGACATTTGCCTGAAATGACTTATGTCTGACTTGTGTCCTTAAAATCCCACAGTGCATGCGTGCATTCCTCGTTTCTCCCCGAAGAGATTTATTACACCCTGTTCGCTGTTGTTTACTCATAACTGTTGAGCCGGTTCTGTTTTGTCCATTCAAATGAAGCCCAGGCTTTCTGTGACTCACCCTCAGAGTCATTGACGATAGCAAATTCAAGGTCTTCATACATGTCGTTGCAAAGGAATTTATCTTTGGACTCTTTTATGTGTTACTCTCCGAATCCCCAGAAAACAGAACCACAACATGAAAGAGGCTCCATGTTCAGATAATACGTACGTCAGTGAAACAGTGAAGAACTTACAAACTGTTTCGGTGTATAGATGTACAAAAGCGTGCTGTTTTCTTTGCGAGCCTCCATATCAACATAACTTCTGGGTAATTGTCGGTCTAGCCGGTGGAGGAGCCTCGGAGCATGCAGTCCACATTCAGAGATAGCAATGTGACATAGAGACGCATGACGCCTCACAGGGAGGAAGACTGAGTGTCTCCTCGTATACAACTCCCGTCAGTCAGGGCTCATTGTCTGAAACCTGCCTACATGGCAGGAGAATGGCTCTCCAGTGCAAAATAACCTTATATGGCCCTCTTGGTAACTGAGCAGGAGTGAAGTCTTTAGATATAACAGTGTTAGAATAGTTTTTACTACACCCATGGACCATAATCGATCATTATCAGTAGAAGAACCTTAGAGTACATTGCCACTGGCCTTTTGCTTTCATCTAAGAGTAGAGAGGAATACATTTGTGAGTATAGTTGAACCTAGATTAATAATTCAGCCTTACATTTGAAATGTTATGCATATTTACAAAAGAGTCAGCCACCTCAGTGTTGCATGTACAGAGTGTACCTCTTCTAAGACCTGCAGCGCACACGCTGCCTCTCCTAACCTCAGCAGGCTCCATTTTAATGCCACCGACTTGTCAGTCACCTTTACAGACTATTTGTGCATGGATGTCCCAGGCTGCGCTCAGGACTCTCCTCTCTTATTACAATGTCACCTCTGCTTTGAAGCTCCGTGACTTCTTTCACAAGCGCCGTTTGCCTCCGGAGTTCGATTAGCCCGAAGTTCCACTGTTCCAGATGGGAGGTTCCAGAGGCCTTGAGGCAGACGTGAACCCAATGACCAATCATACTCCTGCTCACTTTATGAACAATACCGAACTAATGACTAGGTTCAAGGTGTTCGGCTCAAAGCGCCGGGGCTCAATTTCCCGGTAAATGACACCGTTTCCACACATACAATGTAAATGTCCTTGGAATATCTCTGCTTCATTTGATTCATTTCATTTCACTGTTGACAAGATTCAAAATGATTTGAAAATAAAATGAGTAAAATTACAATATTTGTCTGATTGCAATGAATAAGTTGGAGATTATTTGAGCAGCCAAATAACATCAGTATTTCAACTGAAGAGCTCAATTTATTAGTATTCTTAATTATGAGCATTTGATGAAAGAAAAGGAAGGAACAGCTAATATCACACATCCTTCACATTATAGGCAATTTTTATTCATATAATGATTTTACAGCGTGATTGGAGAAAAAAACAAAAAAAAGTCTTATTTTGCCATCATTGGCCTCATAAACAGAAATCTGAATATAATCTCAATGAATTGGTTACACATATTTTGGTGGGATGTTAATTGGATTAGAAATAATGATTCATGCTTTTTTTATAATAACAATAAAGCTCAAAAATCTGAATATATTAAACCCTGGGTTCTTGTCACTTTCCTGCTCATCTTTGTAGAATTTGGTCCAGAAGTTTCTGCAAGACAAAAGAAAAAAAAAAAAGAAAGAAAGACAGAAAAAAAGATCTGTGATAAGTGTTTGATGAGTCCCCCCAGAAGACTGATCAATAACACATCCATCAAGACTCAGTCCACCCTTCCCTCAGTGTCTTAGGAGCAGCTCAGCGTCGCAAAGGAGCGACTCCCGCTGCTAAATTGGCTTTTACTCCCATCAGCCTCACCCCTGAGGTGGTCAAGCCCACGTAAAGGGAATAAGTCTGGCTTAGTCTGCTATGCAATCACACTCTGATAACAGTGCCACACAGCAGCTGGACTCTCATTTCAGTGCAGCATTCAAAATCACCCACCCTCCACCTCATGCTGTCAGACTCCTGCTGTCACTCTTTGCTGGGCTCCATTTCTATGTGGGATAAAAAGGTCTAATGTTTGTCAGGGAAGAACACGCTCCTTCTCTCCCAATCTCTGTGGTTAGGCCAAACTAATGGATCCATCTGAAAGGTGGCAAGGTCACACTGGCAACTGCTTCATTTCTACTCAGAACAATCTCTTTCAGAGCCTATAGCTTCTGGCTGGGTTAGTAAACCATAGACAAAACTGTTTACAAATACAGTGACAAAGACATAAGACAGCCATTTAGATTATCTTGACTAAGATCATATACACACACACACATACACACACACTGTAAAAATGCCATGATTGTGTGATTATCTGACAGAAATGGAGTCATTTCTTCACATTTCACCAATCTCACCTGACTGACGGGAAATTCATTGCTCTGGTTAGGGTATAATGGGAAAGTGAGGGACTGCTCATTCAACGCCGAGCAGGAGTGGATCTGCCTGAGGATGCTTGTCCTAAATAGATCATTCATTTGCCACATGCTCCCCGGTGTTGGAGGACGTGGATTTGCACCTTTCAAACAGGTCATCTGCATCGCACGAGTGTTGTCCAACACAAATGCATGAAGATATTATTGTCATTAACATTGAGAGAACTTGTGGTGTTAACGGTCAGCACAAAAGGGAAAGCATGCAGTGAAAAGTCGGATTTAGGCATAACCTGTGATAGGGACATTTATTGTTTCCTGATTACATAGTACATAACAGATTAGACGCAAAATGATGGCTGGAGATGCATGACGGTGGCTTTAGCAGTTGAAGAGCGACCTCTGCTGGACAGTTATTAAACCACGTTTCACTTTTGTACTTTTCAAGTACAGATGTTGAGTTTGATTATAATGATCATGCTATATTTTATGTAATTTATTTACAAATAAAACCCACGTAAAAAATATAAGCTTTATTGTTTCTTTGTTTGAGTGGTCTAGTTTGCATTTTTTAATGGGCTACTTTAATTTATGTTGGAGGTTTGTGCTTATCTTATCATGCTGAGAGAGTACAGGCTTGAAATATGCTGAGACACCAAAAACGTGTTCTTTACTTGGTCTGGAGTCTGTGATGTCTGCAATGTTAGTGGATTATATTGGAAAAGGACTATTTAATGTTTCGTTACAAAAATGATTCTGTTGGGTTTTGAATAAGTGCAATGACTTTAAATTATAAGCTGCTCTGGTTTATGGGAGACATAACATTTATTTGTGGACATAAAACAAGGATACATTTTTAAAAAACCTCTAAAAAGTAGTTAAAGATGCCTGTTTGTAAAGAGTTTGAAATATACAAGTCACAAATGCACAGTTTGTGTAAACCACTGTTGATCACAGACCAACAAAGATTACCACATGAACAAGCTGTGTAGTTTCTACGTCAACAAAAGAATCCGGGATGAACGTTAACATTCATAAGTCCACTATGAGAAGATCACTGAACAATAATGGTGTGCATGGATGGAAGGTGAGGAGAAAGTTTGTTAGAATTCACAGGCACTTATCAGAAGGTTAAAAATATATATATACATATATATATATATGATTTGGTAGACTGATGAGATCACAGCAGAACGTGAACTATGTGTTTGTTTGTAGAATAAAAACATCAGTAAAAAGCTAATGGCATCTTTGAAACAAGGTGAGGTTATTATAATAATAATAAAAATAAAAAATAAATGCTGGTAATGCTGTCCCAAAAGAAATGTCACATAATTTTACCACCAGTTGATATATAATATTATATACTTTTCCTCAATATATAATTGATGAGTATTTTTGTTCCTAACTTTTTAATTGATTTAAAAAAATATTTTATTACTCTTTTAGGACAGATTGTGGTTTGGGCCATAATAGTGCAGAATATATATAAACAAATCAAAGCTCATGGCACTGGAATAAACTGTGTCCACAAATATAAAATCAACATTTGTTGTATAATAGAAGAGAAAAAATAAAACATAAAATTTCTATCCACTTTCTGTTCGTAAGATGATTTAAAAAACCATTTTAACTTGAAACTGAGAATTTCATGTGATTTTAAAGAGCATGACTTAAGTAAATGTTTTGTATTTAACTTTCCTTCACAAATTAGGTCAAACTTAATTAGAAAAATACAGAATAAAGGGTCTGAACTAATTCTGCACCATACTCAGTCTGACGCTACCTTTTTGAAGACCTCAGCCCTCAGTCGGTTGGTTTGTGATGCAGCTTTCTTTTTCTCCTCTTCTTTCTTCTTTGTCACTTCCGGTAGTTTGTTGTAAATCCTACAGACACACAAAAAAGGAAAACTCATACGGGGCAGGAGAAATTGAATCAGATGTCTGAAGGTGGATCAGCCACGCCAGCAGACTGGCACAGATAGGACAAGGTTTTATCAAGTGAGACCACAGCCCTGGAAATATAACCTGGATCCACCGATAAACAGGTCACACACATACTCAGTGTTCACTTGCACGACTTCAGTCAATGTGTTAGGAGATGCTCCAACTCTGATAGTGTTGCTTTTGAAAAATAATTACAATGAGCAGCCACCATCTGATCAGGTGTGCCTTTCTAGATAAGAAAAAAAAAATTGATAACGTAAACACATAGTAGCTCTTTTCTCTTATCAATACACTCTGGAAAAAAACATTTATTATATTCACACAATTGTGGATGTGTAAATATACAGATATGAGAAACAACCTTGACGGGATGGATGCTTTACAAAAAAAAAAAAAGCCAAAGAAACAGAGTGACATCTTCTGACAAGAGGTTTGTTGTGGAGAACTCACCGTCTGGACCTCAGCTGCATCTCCCTGCCTGATATAGACCTCTCTCTCGGTTTGAAAAGGTTATCTAGGACACACACACACACACACACACACACACACACACACACACACACACACACACACACACACACACACACACACACACACACACACACACACACACACACAGGCATTACAAATGAGAATTAATATGTAGATGAATCTTGTTTATGTAAATTAACACTCAGAGCTGATCTCTCCTTTTCAGACAGTTGCACTGTTCACTATTAACATATTCCCACATAAATATGTACGTAGATGGTTTAAAAAATATACGCACCCACACCATGTACAGGTTATTCAAGTCTCATCAAGTCTGTATCTCGTAAATGAACTGAGTGGTATCAAGACTCCTTGTTCGTAATTGTGCTTTAGGCTTCACCCGGAGACATTTGTGGGTTGTTCAAGGGTCCTAATTTCATTACGTATGCGTAACTTTCCAAAATGAAGTTAGAGCCCTTTGATTACCTGCATAATTAATCAGCCAACCCAGTCAGGTAAGCATTAGTGCATTTGCTGCAAAGACAAATATAAAACTTCAGTCTCTTATAGTTAGTACTCATTCAAGAAACTCTGTTAGTACAACGTCTGTCTGGGGACTGGAACCTGTTATTTAAAACCTCATAGTTTATGTAAAGCAAAGAATGGAGAATCTAACAGTTTTAACAGATGAGTGCATTTTTGTTATCTGTAGTACTAGACAATGGCCAGCAGGGAGCAAAGTTAGTAAGGAAAATAACATTCAAAATCCCTTTTGGTATTTTTTTTTTTCTTGGAGCAGACTAGGATGTTGGAGTTTTAATTATTTCAGGAACAGTCCAGAGTTTCTTTAAATGCCAAAATGATTTACATGACATCACCGCAGGTTCCTTCACAAGTAATGTCCCACTTCTGCTATGGGGGACTACAGGGTATGTAACCAAAAACGACAACAAACAAACAAAACAAAAACAAACAAACAAACAAAACAAAAACAAACAAACAAACAAACAAACAAACAAACAAACACACAAACAGGCAGACAGACACACAGACAGACACACAAACAAACAAACAAACAAACAAACAAACAAACAAACAAACAAACAAACAAACAAACAAACAACTCTTGCCCCAGCAGTCCCGAGATTTAATGAATCTGTCTGTATCAGCTGAAGTGGCCTAACAAAAGATGGATGCAGAGGATGAGTGACCATCTGCTCTGATTGTGCCAGATAGTGAATATCTGTCTGTTGTCTTTAGCGCTGATGCCACATTTGTGTCTCTACGAGTCCATGAATCTTCAGTCATATAACTCACAGCTGTTGGACTGTTGAAATCATTGGTTGTCTGGCTGCAGAACCAAATCTCTAAAATTGGATCTATGGCAGATGTTGGGGTAATATTAAAACCCTTAAAAGTGACAGATTGTGACTTTTTTTTGCACAAGTTGGCACAATATCCTGACGTACTAATGACATGCACTCCAGAAATGCAGTAGAAAAGCAATCTCCATCCCCCGCGGGGTGAACCTTATTTGAAACTAGTACTACAGTTTTCCACTAATCACCTCTGAGGCCCCGCGAATGCTGAGGTGAAAAAGAAGATGGGGAGGCTGAAGATGCCTGCTCTGATCTGGGTCTGTGATGTCAGAGTGCCCTCAAACTCTGAACTGCTCACTGAATTGCAGATTTTCAGGCTTCGGCATCCCCAAACAAAATGACTGGGTTGTGCTATGTGAGTTATTCAGTCTGCAGTTACCTCAGAGACCCAACTATAAGCTTTGAAGCACAGATGGCAGGAAAAATAAGACACTCCATAATTAAAACAAGAACTCCTCATTAATTAAAAGCGTGTCAGGTTAAAAAAAATCAATCAATGCAGAATGAAGCAGGAGAAGTGCATGAAGTGCATTCCTTCAGCATTTTGTACAGTTAAGGATACTGAGTGTTTTTGTATAAGGACACTACAACAATTTACAGAGGCAAGAAATAAAAGCTGATGATCAATCATCTCTGATTCAAGCTACGACACCAGCCCTCTTCATTTTAAAAATGTTCCTCAGGTGGAAAAAAAAAAAAAAAAACTGTTCTGGATCAGACGTTTGGCCTGATTGATTGATCAAATAAAATAGCTAAATTTCTCCGACTCCACCAGACTGACGGGTGTAGAAGGCTTATTTGCTGCTTGATTTGAGGACTCAGTTGTCCGAGACGATGATCAGGCAGTTTATCCATCCACCATTTCTTTATGTCTGTCAAGTACTTAATCGAATCTGATAAAATTGGAAATTCAGACTTTTTAACGAAACAGGATAGCTAAATATCATCAGCATAAAACTGATGTGAGATGTTGCTGAAAGGATTTACGATCCGTCCTGAAGGAAGAAGGTATAGAGATTATTAAACACATAAAGAAAAATCAAGTGGTTGGGTATAAAGTGAAGGATCATATTTAATAGTAAATATATATTTTTTGATAGATAATTACTATTGACATTCACCGTTCCTTCAATAGGTTTTTTTTCTATTTTTTCTTGTTTCAAGCTGAGCTGTTCACCTGAACTTACCGCTAAGTGGATCCGGTATTGTGCAGTTCTTCTTTTGCTTTCCTTGATCTTCCCTAAGGCCTTGTACCAGATCTGGGTTTGGATCCTGTAGGGCTCTCCTTCTCCTGGCCCTGTGCTCCAGCCTCCTCACCCGACTCTGTGATCGGCTGATGAAGTCTGGCCTGAAGAGCTCCAAAGCCTCCTGCAGCAAAGATGAGGACACACACAGCAAGCTTCTTGTTTGTAAGACCAATACCGTACAAAAGACTCATCCTGGAGAAAGACAGAAAAAAAGTGTTTAAATCTTTTTGTGTAAGTATCCTTAATCATTTCTTTAACCTTGGAGAATCCACTTCACAGCCTTGTGAAAGTGATTATGTGAGGACAACAATGAAATGCTGTCCTCGGTTTGAGCAGAGATAAAGGTTTGAGAGCTTTAAAGTCAGGGAGAAGCCAAATCTTTTTAAAGGACTTAAAAAAACCTCACAGGATCATTATCCCAGACAACATAAAAAGACAAAACTTGTTAAATTAACTGGGCAGAAGGACAAACTGAAAGAGGCGAAGTAAAAAGGGGAGCATTGTCTCGTTACTTTCTTTCCTTTTGCTGTCTACTTGTCTACTTTGCTGTGCCAAAAATAAGTGTAAAAATTATTCTTCAAGAGATACTGCTGCTGAAGTGATGCTTGGTCTACTTTAAAACATGTGCATCTTCTCAGAATGACTACAGACCAGCAGCTCTGACATCTTATAGAGACCATGAAGAAGATGGGGTTGAAGACCCCTGCTGAGCTCCAGGGTGGACCTTGTTAGGTTTTCCTACCAGGCCTTGGTTTGCATGATGCAACCACTTACAAGGCTTCAGATGGCCTAGTTTTACCTGGACAGGGCAGGCAGTGCTGTGAGAATAATGCTTTTAGAGCTGTTTTCAAACTGGCCTGCTCTACCTGAGAAGTTAAGAATGGTGGATGTGGGCTCCAATATGATGTCATGGATCATGGACTACATGACAAAAAGACCTCAGTTCATGAGTGTTTGGTAGTGTGCCTTAAAGTAGGTTAAGAGCAATATGGGAGGCTGTCTGATGACGATGCTGGAGGGGAAGCTGAACATGCAGATCCTGTTAAACTCTTCTTAAAGTGGGGAGAACTAATGAACAACCTAACCCTGCCTATTGTGGACTGAGTCCAGCCGACATTCAGGGGTCTCCTGTTGAGATGATGTCATCCTGTAAATACCTGGGAGTGCATCTGGTCAGTGTCAGAGTGGACAAATTACACAGAGACTGTCTACACCACAGTAGACTGCAGTAGTAAACCCATTTGTTTTTTTTTTTTTTACCGGTGAACATTAATGTATAAAGAAAAATACAGACAGCACTGCCATTAATGTTGCCGTCATTATGTCCCAGCGGAAGCATTTCAGCGCGGCTGTAGTTGGCCTTATCATGTGGACTCATTCCCAGAAGCTTGATAACTTCTTTGGCTCATGCAGAAGCTGAGCAATTTTCACGTGGGCAGCATGAGTTTATCACCCAGGATTCCTAAATACATCTGACCAATAGACTCAAAAGATCAACCACCGAGGGTTGGTAGGGGTTGGCTCAAAAATACTTCCACCACCCACGTCACATTAAAAAAGCGTCAACTACTGGCAGGACACGCTGAGAGAAGAAACTCTGTAAACAAGTCATTATGCCGCCATTAGTTTAATTTAACATTTCTGGTCATTGTTGCTGTTGTTCCTGGCTTCTTCTTTCCTTTTTTCTAAAAAAAATTCTTTAGGAAACTACAGAGATGTGACTCATACTTTGAGGCTGAGAGGTTTCGAAGTTCCTCCCACAGATTTTTTTTTCAGTATCTGGTGGTAATGACAAGTCTCATCCAGAGTGGAAACCCTTTGAGGCCCTATGGATCTGCCAACATCTCGTTCTTCATCTGGCTTGTTAATTCCCGCACGCCGGCTCCGTGTTCCTGACTCTCCTTGAGAGACAAAGAAAGAAATGAGGTTGCATCAGTCAAAACTAAAGTGGATCGCAAAGAGCAAGGAGATTTTCAGCGTTACGTGTAGCATGTAATTACACGTACATATGTTTTTCACAGCTTCGTATACAGTTTGCCAACTTTTTCCCATCGCACCCATCGCTATGGTTACAGTTTTACAGATCACAGTGTTCTTTGGTTTAAGCTTTTATCATCTAGAGGACAAAGTAAATCAACAGACCTCAAACTAAACCCAACAAACTCCCACGCAGACACACCTGTGCACAAACACATGCTACCATCACAGCTTGTTGTAAGAGAAGATCCTCCGAGGGAACATGAGTGTGGCCAATGAATAATGGAAAAGTTGGCAGCACATCCATTCTGCCATCGTAACCGCACTCCTCCACCAACGCTTGAATACCTGTCCAGGCTGAATACCCTGCCATGATCACGGGGCATGTATGTAGCAGTGCATCATTGTGATGTCATGTCACTGCTGAAGTTAGTGCAACAGGATAAGTTTAAGCCCTTGCACATCACAGTATAAGTCCAGTGAAAACGACTTATAGGACGAAGACTAAAAGAAAAACTGTGAGACAGGGCGGGAATTAACTAAAGGGTGTTGACTTGCATCTTTTGTCAGGAAGGTGACCTTCAGTCGCTGTACTGTAAGTCTCCACACATCGTGTAAGGAAGCAGATAAGGAGGGTTTTTAGAGGCTATCTACGCAAAACAATAAAAACAAATCTATTACGCTATGATGTGCAACGCTTATTGTTCTCGCAACATATTTTTTATGTGGTGATGTTATATTATATTGTTATGTGCTAACATCATTTCTTCTGTCTTCAACAGGGTATTTTTCTTATATTATTGCATTATTTCAGGTACAATACACCAATTATGTGAAACATACCTTTGAATGAGGAAGCTGTTTGAATCATGGAAAAGAGAGATTTTTATTGTATTGTAAAAATGAAAAACCTTATTGATATAATAAGAGTTATATGTTTGTGAAAACATGCATGTGATGGGAACTGTTTAGTCAACTGATGGATTTGGTTAAATACTGCATATTAGTTTTCTTGACATCCTGATAAGACTATTATTATTGTAATAATTAATATTATGTTTTATGTCTGGTTCCACCATCTCATAAGACAATAATATTGATTGGACATGACTCTTATGACTTTTTATTTTTATTTTATATATCACTGCTTAAGTTTGAACCTATTTTCAATCTGTTTTTGAGTTTATAAAGGATACATAATTTCAGTCCTCGATGTGCCTCTTTCTAGGTTTTATTTTATTTAGTTTTTTAACAATGAGCATTTAACGGTCACTTTTATTATCAAACTCATATTATATGTTTTACTCTGTGGTAATCAAGGCAGAATATCTTACAGAATAGAAACTTTTGAAGTCTAGTTGAAAGTTAGGACTTATTTAAGTTCTTTATGAAGTCATCACTGTTCCAAATATTGAGCTGTTTGAAAATACATCCTTCGGTGTGAGATGAGATTTGAGCTTGCTGCTAGTAGCTTGGGCTGCAGCTGGCTCCACTTCGCCAGAGCTAGACCGGACCTCCGAGTTTCACCTCTGGCAGTACACGTTACAGATTTCATTTCAGTCATGGCATCTGAAACAAGAATGGACGGTCACATGAGGAAAGCTAAGCTAAAATATAGGTGGGTGTATTCCAACCAACTCATCATTTTGCCTATTGGAGCCCAGTTTTTGATGAAACCGGGTCTGCGTGCAGCCAGATCCTGCCAAGAAAGGGAATGACTGACCTCCAGTCAGCTCCACAATCAGGCCTAGAAACCACACTTCTGTGACATCACAGAAGAGTTTCTTCTGTTCATATAGTTTATAGTCCAGCTTCATAATCTGTATCTTTATTTGACTTCACATTATGCTACATTAGTTATTTTAAAAATGAGAAGTTCAAAAAAGAAGTTTCATCGCTTCCTCTTAATTTCCAATTAACAGAAAAGCCTCGTTAGCAGTAATATAGTTTACTTTGCTTAAGAAATTAATTACTTAATAATACCATTTTTCTTGTGTCACAACTAGAAAATGTTACTTCTAACTGAGGTCCTTTAGTTATTTTTCAGCTGGATGTGGGACGTTCGGATTTTCTGTATTATCTGCCAGGTGGCTCTGAAGTTTTTCCAAAATTCCTGCCAAAATTCCTGTCGTTTTCCTCACCTTCAACGCATGACTCATAAACACATTGTACCTAAAACACGGACCAATACCCGCCTCTCCCTGGCCAAACTGCAGATGAGGGTGATGAAATCTAAGTATTTGAGAATGAAATTGACAGTATATATATTTTTTTCTATATCAGTTAAGTGTTTTGTAGTCTGAGCTCTAAGACTATAGTAGGTAGGCTTCAGTATACCTCTACAGTATAGAATAAAGATTATAATTATTATTGTGTTCCTTCATTTGCAGCAGGAAATACATTCTCAGTACTGAGAACAATTTGGAAGAAAATGTTTTCAAAATAATCTCAATAAGTCTATTCGCAAATGCTGCAAGCTGTTGTTAATACGTGAAGTGTCCATGTTATCTTTATATCTTATATCTAAGAGTAATAAGTCAGAGGAAGACAAATTAATGTGCTTGCAATTTAAATCAGCATTTGACCTGAGTATGTGCTTTTGTGGTTTGGGAGTTATTTCACACAATACGGAGGCTCAATAGCAGATGTATAGTGTGTGTGGTGCGATTAACGAAGCATGAGGCATAAATCTATAGGTAAGAGGGATTTTCTAAGCTCCAAGACCAATCTGACACCACTTTCTGTTTCCTGTTTGGTATTGCAGACTCGTCTCACCTGCAATAGCTTCAGAATATACGAGCCAGTGAAATGAATACGTAGATCAATTGACACAAGTACCTTTTGAGATTTCCACTTGAGATTCAAGGTGATGAAATTCATACCTGGGCCAATACAGAAAGCCTGCTGCCTGTGCCTAAATTTGCTCGGCAGAGAGATAACTTCCTCATCTGCATTCCCCTTCTGCCTGCCAGCCTTTGAGTTAGAGGCGGCCGGCCCTCTGAATGGCAATAATCCAGATGAAGTGCCGTGGCGCTGCATGTCTGCGTCATTAGCATTTCTCCAAACACCATGGGGGGGTACCATGTGGTCAGCCTTGTGAGCCCAGCGCTTTGATAGAGGGCCTCTGCAGTGACCCAGACCATCCTGCCGGACCTCGTAGGTGCCCGATACAGCTGCTCTGCCACTCCCATAACTGTCATTTGTTTTGGCTGGTTTGTTATCTCTCGTGGATCTTGGAGGGAACGACGGTAGGCGACAAGATAGGGTCGACCGATACAAAGTGGGTTGACCTGCTCGTCCCTCCAGTTCTAAAAGGGAAATACAAAGTGACTTGTCCAAAAACATAACAGAGCAGATGGACCTCAGAGGCACCTCATGGTGGACACTTGACCTGAACGAAGGCTTTGAGCAAAACAGCTTCATTATCGAGCCATTTGTCACTTCCTGCTTTCGGTTCTTCTCTGTGCAGCTCAGTTTGCACTGGACAAGTTGTGCTTTCCTCTTTCTTGGATCTGTTACCGCCAGTGCATCAGCTGGTGAGTGGGCCTGTCTGAACTCATTTGACATCGAGATGGTGGGATTTTGTCGGCACATGCACAGTTGTGAGTTTGAGACTGTCATCATGGATACGACCATTAATGCATTCACGGGCTGTGTTTTTTAATCGATAGCTGCAAAGTTTCACGTAAGGTGGAGATTAATGGCAGTACCCTCCAAACTGCAATGCTGACGGAAGAAAATGCTGGTGGTAGAAAAAGCTTTATCACATCTGGGAGACTTGCAGTCCTGAACTGGCTGGAAACTCCACTGAAGAATGCATTATCCTTAGTCTGAGAGTAGGTGGACTGTGTTATTGCTTCAAGAATCACATTCTCCTTCGACACTCGCCCCCACCACACACCCTTCGACAGGACATTCTTGTGCACTGAAGCAGTGATGTCCTTACTTGAGGGCTACGAAAAGACAGAGAAAAGGAAGAAAAAAAGGCCTCATTTCAGAGTTTAGCTTCAAATGTGAAACTGAAAGCTTGTGAAACTAAAATGAAACCATGAAACACACCAAATACAACACTATTAGGTGCTGTAATATGATTGGAGGGACCTATTACCTCCTCTGCTACTGGACTTATTTCTTAATTTGTTGGCGTTGCTATGACAATGGAGAGCATGAGGGGATAAATTAGCCATGACATTTAAAATGAAAAATCCAGATCTGCCCTTTTTGAAAAAAAAAAAAAAAAAAAAAAGCTGTTAGGTTCTATTTTTGCTTTTAACTTCAGGTAAAAAATAAAAAAAATTAAGCTTTGAACATTGCTTGAAGCGTATTCTTGCCTTTTCTGTCTTCATGAGACCGTTTAGTATCTTCCTCTCTCTATGCTTGAAGGACCAACAATGTTCTGCCTAATCTTCTCTAGTTTTAACTTGATGTTTATGGACGTACCGAAATTGTCTTAAATTGTTGCGTTATTCTTTGCTGGAGTTATAAACTTAGTTAATAGTTTAGGTCATTATATGATTATACACAATGGCATTAATCAGATGAAGAACATGTATTTTCAGTTGGGAGACAGCGCAGCTTTTAAACACGTTCTGATCAGACGGGATTCGCCTTCACTCATTGGCACCTTACACCTTCAAGTGTACAATAACTTATCACAGTGTGCAGCAGAGTAGTATTTGGAAAACAGCGTTGAATAACTTTCTGGGTCACAAGACCTCGGGTAAATTGTCGAGTATGCCCTGAGCTGTTTATCTTTTTGATAAAAGATGGCAAAAAGCTTTTGACTGTGGAAATCCACCGATAGGCTCGAGACACCTTTCACTCTCTAATCTGTCCGTGGGTAGAGATGCAGGAATCGGTCTGCTGGTGACCGGAATGGGATGATTTTCAGCTTGACCGGCTTCTACAGCCTGATCAGGCACTGAAAAATCTGACTTTTTTTACCCTTCTGGTCAGCGAACACATCATACCCGCAGCACTGACAAATCACATTGTTGAGACTTATTTAGTAAATAGATAATCTAGAGCTGATGGCCAGTTACATTATAAGCATGAATTTGTAAAACCTCTTTATTTGACTGGTTTGGCGCAAAATCTTAATCTGACGGTTAAAACACCATCACACCACCAAATGTGCCTAAAAATATCAAATAAAAGCTGGAAGAGCACATACCTTTGCTGTATTTTATTGGGATCTGCAATTTAAAAAATAAAAAAAAAGGTACTTGTCACAAAAAGCAAAACCTCAGCTACTTTAAGTAGATGAGGGGAGAAATTTTTAGAAATTTGATGCGTCTCCTGAGTTTATACACACTGTTGTGCAGGTCTTACTCCTCCTACGTTGCAGTAACAGAACTTTTTTTTAATGTTACAACATATCAAACACACACACGCAAATTGAAGAAAGCCAGTAACCGTGCACCAGCTTGTTTTAACAGCACACATTGGGACATCTGTCATGAGCTCGATACCCATGTTGAGTCTGACTGCTTAGTTTCCATTACCGGGTGCACCTGCTTTCACTTGTAAAAGTACAAGTACCACCAGTCTACCACGCACTGGCCTCATCTGTGTAAAGGTGTAGGATGGGGTTCCAGCGACGGAGACATATAAATATGATTTGTATGATTTACTTATCTAAGTTTTCAGCCCTGTTCATGCTCAGGCCGTGCCGTCATTGAATGTTTGGGTTTTGCTTTAATTTTTGATGTAGATTTGGGGGAAAGGGCATGGAGAGACAACAACACAACACACAACAAAAGAGGGGTAACAGGGTTAGACCTTACCTGTACAAAAAACCTGTTACATCATTTTGGACTATTACACAATAAGAGTATCTAGTTTGTCTATCAGAGCATCGCCAAAAGAAATTAAGCTGACTAGTTCAAATTTACATTAACCGGAGTCAGTGAGCCAACACTGTCCTCAATTAAATACAATTGAAAATAATTGTAAGACTATTTTCTTTTCTTTTCTTTTTCACACTCAGTACCAGAATCATGAAGTTAAAGATGTAACATTATCTTTTAGGACAACAGTGTGCTATATTGTTAGATACAAAATTTAAAAAAAAAGAAAAGGAATCATCAGCACGTAAAAGAGCAAATCGAGAAAGTCTGAAGAAAGTCGATGAGCAGGCCACCTGTCGCAAAATTTCAAAGCTGAATAAACATCTGTGTCATTTTCAAAATGACATAGTTGTGTAGTGGGCATATAGTTCATTGCTACATACCTCACAAGCAGTTATGTTGCATCATAGACGGAGTCCGACGTAAAGGCCCGTTGCATTGTGGATTCTGGGATGTGAAAAAAGCCAGTAAGAAGAACAACAATTAGCAACTATGGGCTTTTCTAAGCAGTTATTGATTGCTCTGAAACTTAATTTACTGATGTCCACATAGAAAAAAAGGAAGATGAAGTATTTCTGGCAGCTGTTTCTCCTAATTTATAATGCAAATGTAAGAAGTTACAGTTAACAGGAACAGTGGAGGTGATGCAGAGGTCTGACAGAAAACAAGAAGACTACTAGAATCAAAAAATGAAATATTGTATCACTGCAAAAGATCTGAAGCAAGATTTCACAGACTTTGACTCTGTGGAAGATGCCTAAATATCACATAGAACTAGGAAAAAGTGCCGAAATCGCCTTAAAAAGTAACTGATTAACATAAAAAAGAAAATTTTGATGCTTTCGGTAGCATGGAGTGTCCCAGTGTCATACTTATCATTGACTGCTGTCATTATTCTCATTTATTCTTCTACACAGGGTTTATCTTTTATTTTTCACACTTTCCCCTGAAGACTATAAGGATTTGGAATTTGTATGAGAAACATTTCCTTCTGTGTTTCACTCTCAAACATGCCCTTAGGTTAAATGATTTGCATGCACTATTGAACAGCGAATGCTGGATTATCAGGAGTGACAAATGTGTGACATAAAGTACAGGTTTCTTCTTATGAGCTGCGGCAGTAACATAATGTCTTCTGTATTAGAGCAATTTGTTAAAGTGAGTCAGACATGCCGTAATGGTCCCGACAGGGTCACTGGAATGTGCTCACATGGAACTTAATCGGGTTGAATTCACAGTATGAAAACACACACCAGCGTGCTTAAGAGTCCTTCAGGGTTATTTGTATTCCTAAATAAAGTCAAACCAGCTTAAACAGTAACAGAACAGATCATATACAAATGTAAAAGTCTAACAACTGCTTTATGCTTTGTTTTTATTTTCTCAATTTAAAGGTAAACTGTTGCTATTAAAAATAGACCTAATCGTCATGAAAGGACATTAGTTTGAAATGGACGGCCTTAATGCGCATGCTGCAGAGCCTGCTTACCTGATAAAGGTAAGAAGTGTCGAGGCAAAGCTATCAACTCTTGTTCTCCTCGGAGCACTTGTTTCACCCGAGAGAGATTTGAAGTGCCCTGCTCTCAGCGAAGGACATCATGGATAATCTGTGGTCCTCCCTCAAGCCCCAGTGGAACCTCCTTGCAGCTGACAGGAGGGGGCTCAATGAGCGAAGTGAAAGCCATCAACTAGGTCAATACATCTATACAAATTACCCTGTGAGCTTAAGTCGGCCACCTGAGAGTTTGGAGCTCACTACGCTCAAATAATGCAAATGAAAGCGAAGTCCTTGGTAGAAGTTTAACATCGATGGCACTCATGGATACACTTCAGTGAATTCTGATGTTTTTCAGTTAATTAATTCCCTACCCATGCCTCTGGTTTAGTTGTACAGCTTAAAAACACTCCTCACTGGAATTTTCCTGGATCTCCCAGCAACACCTCAGGCCATCATACGAGCGGAGTCTGCAAACGGAAAGCTCAGCGCACTGAGGCTGTCCTTCCCCAGGGCCTCTGCTCAGGTAGCAGAACAGGTGACCGGCTCTCAGGTTTCCCCACTTGCATAGTAACCCCCCGCTGCACAATTTAAAAAGGGACCCAGGAGCTCCTTACTCTTAACAGCAAATATGACTGCCTGTATCCTTTTTTTTTTCTTCTAAAAAAGTACTGTTTTCGTTTTCAATGATATATATATCTTTCAAGAATACATTTATATGGATAAAGGAAAAGGGAACGTGAGAGCAAAACTATAAATAAATGTCCAGATTCAGCTGAAAGTGCTGAATGTTCAGCTTATTGCTTTTCCCCTTTGCGAAACCCAGCCAAAGTAGGTTAGGTATAAAAATCATCGAACAGAATAATATATTCACAGATGTTCAATGATGAATCACTTGATTACTCAAGAAAAGCACATTGAAAAAAGCATTGAGGAATATTTCACTCTCGTCACAACCCATGACCAAGTGGTTATGCTGACATGTCTGTTGAACGAAGCACGATGATCACTAGCTTCAAATATCCAGTGATTCATCTGAATTTATTAATCACTATTATTAGATAGTGGTAAGCATTTGTACTGCATGTCTGGGGATACCTTTATAGAAATGTGGCCCAAATTGAATCATTTTTCTAATGAATGTTATACTTTGCTTAGAACAGGGAGTAATATATTGAATGCAAATATAAAAGAGGTAACTGCAGGTGCATAAGTACAATAGAAGTCAGTAATCATGGTATATCCACATCTGTTGCAGACAAAGCTGGTGGACTGGGGAGAACATAAGGAGCCCCAGAGAAAAAAGCAAAGATAACCCAGTTGTTGTATAATACAATATATCACTTTCTTTTTTTTTTTGTCTCATTCATTCCGGTGTTGACCTCCTTAGATTTGTAAAGGTAAAAGTACTTACCCTGCAGTTCTTTCATGTGGAAACTACTTGAAAGCTTCCTTCAGTGGCATCCATCAGTTCGGTGCATCGAGCTGAGCCAGGTCTTTTTAAGCGATCGTTGTTCTTTTCAAAACTCAACTGCTTTAAAAATGTTGCATACTCTTCCTTCTAAAATTGGCTCAAAAAGTTGCTGTTTCAGTCAAATATTCCAGGTTAAAGTGGCGATGGATGGAAAACCTGAGAGAAACACTCGCTGTGGGGAGTCTGCTGTGACCTAATCCTATTAAAATTCTCATGTTGGATAATATGTGCACGCTAAGTCTTACAGCAGCGGCACTTGTCTTTTAATTGCCACTGATCCGTGTCTCATGGGATTTGTGTAATCAATAGCAGGATTTAATACTATGCTTTGTTCGACTGACGAAAAAATTTGTGCAAGTTCTCTGTCATTCTACCTTAAAGGATTCCTTTGGAGGCAGCAAGGATCTGTGATGTTTACCCCCACTTCTAAACACTGGAATCCTTTTCTTCATGACTTCCTCTCACATTTGGTGATTATAAATTCTCCTAATGTGTCCAGATTGCTCTTTCCTCCTGTGCCAGTGACAGCTGGGATAAGCTCCAGCACACTCAAAGACCCTTAACAAGATGAAGCTGGAATGGAAAAAAGCAAACAAAACAAAACTCTGTTCAAAACTCACAAATAATTTTTAAATTGAGTGTTTCAAACTTAATTCTGTTAACATCATTCATCAGAAGTTGTGCAAAGATTAATACGGCAACATTTAATGGATAAGCAAACCAGAGGTATGCCAGTTATGGAAATTAAATTGTGAGCCGGTTTTCCTTAAAGTTTTACTTTAATTATACCAAGCTAAGCTGTGCACTAAGACCATCTTTTGGTGGTTCTCAAAGTATTTTTCCTCGCACAGAAGGCTGAGGCAGGTGTCCGCTTCTCTGATTTCCATATAACTTCTAAAACCAGCATAAACACAGCCCTCATTAAAACACTGCTTCTGAACAGACTCTTAGCACAGCTTGTTGACGTCTAACCTGGGATAAATATTTAGCGTGGTTTCTAGCTGTTGAGGTGGAAGTGACTTGTGTTTGTAGCACAAGATCTTCTGAAAATATTCGTAGAGTTTATTACTCTGCTTGAGTATTACATTTACTGTTAGTCTAATGAGAATTCTGTCCTCCAGTTCTGTCTTCAGCTCATGAATATGAATGAACAGAAAAGATCAGAAAGTCTGTCGTTCCTTTTGTGTTGGCTTTCTTGTGAGATCTGTTCCTCTGGAATGATTGGGACAGGTCACGATACGTGTTGTGTAATTACTCCTGAACTAAACTCTATCCTTTGGTCTCCAAACAACTTACTGTATGATGCAGTTGTTCTCCAGCGTCGTTACAGCTGCAGTCGCTCCAGTTGTGGTTCACACAGAACAAAAGCTCAGGAGGAAGTTGGGATTTCGCAATAAATTCTATATATTTCACATATTTTGAACTTGTTTGATATGCTAGGTCACTTCACTTCAAAGGTGATACCAAAGGTAAGGGAGGAATGAGTCCGGCTTGGATGAAGTAAATCAAATATTCACTTGTTTAACCGAGATAAGACAAGAAAGAAACTGTTGATAACCACTGAAACAATCACAAATGAAGCAGATCTAGAATAACTCTAAATAGATGCTGATGGTCAGGCAACCAAATGCAAGTATTGCTGGTGTAGTATATAAAGTATAAAGTATAAAGTGTATAAAGTGAAGTATATACAAGCAGCAGGTAATAAAAGCCATGGTCAAACACCACAGGGGTTTTTCTGAACAAGTGATGTTAAGTTGTAAGAAAAGACATCAATAAAGTTGATCTGAATGCACAGAACCAGACAGAAGGCCTACAGTTCAACAATAGTAAAAACATTCGTAGAAATATTGTTTTCAACGGGCTGCTTGCCGAGGGGTTCGCCTCTGACACACAATAGCACAAATGTGGTGCAGACAAAGAATCCTTCTGAAAAACATTATCTTAAAAGTTATTTTGGGCCTAGAGATGTAAACATCTCGTCAATACTACGCCGGCATTTCCTTTGTGCTTGTTTCACAGTCTCATCAACGACCAATCTAGAGTAGCAGAACAAACTTACGCTTGCTCTGTAACCTGCAAAGAACCAAACGAAGGCGTTTCATTTTAACGCTCAGCTCCTCCACAGAAGCCAAGAGCTTTTGCTTATTCCATATATTTCTGTGGTAAAGTTCAGGACTTAAAAGAGGTCCACTATTCAGTTAATGATAAATAATGACCATGCGTTTGAGATCAATATAACGCCTCCTTACAAACACACCCGAATGCTAACCACTGACTGCATTATTTATATAACACCCCAGAGTTAAACTTTCCTAATATTTTCATTACCCTATCTGCTTCACTTCTGAATATAAAATACGTGTTTATAACTTTCCTTTATGAAAATGTAATGAAAATCAATGTAGTCAGAATTATTAGCTCCACAAGCAATTTTCATCTTTAAACTGCACCCGAGCAATTTAGCATTTGAACCTTACTTTAGAAAAAACCTCCATGAGCAGGCCTCGTGTTGCTTCAAAAATGGATTGAGACTCCTCTTGAATTCTTAAGAAGTGGTATCAGCCCAGCAAAAGTAAAGGAGAGAACACACCTGGACATGAACAACAGTGTAGGATTTCTAAAACGTTAGAGAGAGAGCCAGCGAGCGATGTCAACAATAATCCCTGCAAAGATGAGTGATGCTGAATTGACTTGTTTCATGGAAGATGCGGTGAGGATTTTCATCATGATGGTTTTCAAGGCCGCCACACAACTCCATTTCTCACAAAGTGCTGCTGCTTTCGTTTGGCAATGGAAGTCGGAGACCATTTAGCCCAGAAAGAAAAAGAAAAACTAACAACAACAAAAACCCCAGTTCCCACAGTGAAACAGGCCTGTGTGAACAGAATTGGGCTGTTTTGCTGTTTAAGGCTGCGATGCCTCGATCAGGTGCATGGTGAGATGATGTTGTTGTTCTGAGTCTGAGGAGATCTGTTCCCAGAGTAGCTTTAGGTCCAAGCTGTCTCTTCCAAAAAGACAAGTGACGTCATTCTTTAAGTCCTTATATTTTAAACAATGACAAAGTTGAATCAAATGTAATCTAATACTTCAAAACATTCACCAGAATTTGTCCAAAACCTTTTGAAAGGCATCAAAAATCAAAGTCCTGTGGTGACTCTCTATTATAAGTCAGAAAAGGCTAAAATAATGATTACTAATTTCCAGAGGACTAGTAATTTTTGCCTTGAAGTGAAAACATTTGTAAATCATCTCAACTGACACACAATGTTGCAAAACGGAGTAGTGCTCAAAGCAAAACGACCCCGTTGTGGTGGCTGACCAATATGAAATCAAAATTGCATAATATGGAGATTTGTCTTTACTCATTATATCTGCTTAATCCGTCTCCGGGTCATGGGGGTCTGTCGGAGCCTATCCTGATGCATAGTAGGCAAAAGGCAGGGGTATACCCTGGACAGGTTGCCCGTCCATTGCAGGGCCACATAGAAAAACAGACAAACATGCACACTCACATTTGCACCTATGGGCAATTTAGTGCGATCAATTAACCTACCCTGCATGTTTTTGGACTGTGGGAAGCTGGAGTACCTGGAGAACATGCAAACTCCACACAGAAAGACCCACCGGGCTGGGAATTGAACCAGGAACTTTCTTGCTGTGAGGCAACAGTGCTAATCACTAGGCCAACGCACCTACTGAAGTAGTTGCAGGATCTTTATAGAATGATCAATTCGAAAGACTATCAGTGGGGCTACGCCAGATCTCTTCACTTCTGTTACACTTGTGAGAACGAATTACCGTCTGTCCTTGTATTGGTTGCAGACTTTAGCCCAAGAGATAAGAGTGCCACTTCAATCCTTGCAGAGAAGCAGTTGCCCTCCAGAAGTCAACCTTCTGGTCAGCTCTAGGTCTCCCTCTAGCAAAATATTGATTAAAGAAATCGTGTTTACCTCAACAGTATCCTGTTTAACCCACAAAGCTCATTTGTCACCATTCCCTCAGGACTGCTTTGTGTTTGTATTTGTGCATAGATGGTCAGCATAGACTTTAAATTGATTTTTCTAATTATACGTTTGTGTGCCAGTAAGTATATTTTCCACTACAGTAGTGGTGTGCTTTTGGGTTGAAGGAATTCATGGACCTTTCACCACAGTACTGAACAAATTAATGTTTTCCCTCTGTAATTCAGCTTACAGAATTAAATAAATTTAAAAATCAATACATTTGAGTATTTTTGCAGTGTTGTATGACTGCAGTCAACAGTCTGCTCTCTTCGTCTTCCCCACATCAGTCCACGATGCAAAAATGAGAAAGTACAAACCCCCCAAAGAGAGTTGGACAGCATCTACTACACTGTAAAAGTGTTCCCTAAAATACCTAAACAGCCAAAGTGTCAAATATTTTATTAAGAATATTTATTGTTCACATTCAAAAATCTTTATGTACAGTACAATTTCAATGATATTTTACAGAAACGCAATACATTACATTTATTTACATTTTTAAATGAAACAAAAAGCAATTTTCAGAATCAAATTATCCTCTATAAAAATGTAAAAAAATACAAAATTAGAGAACTGAGGTTTCATCTTGGCCTATCCCAGCATCCTTTGCCATGGCATGGAAATGGCCTTGTTTTTCAAGTAGGTTGCTTGGAGAATCAAATTCCACAATTTTACCGGCATCAAGCACCATCACCCTGTAGAGGCAGAATAGGGGATAGAGTGATGCACCGAGCAGATTTTTTACATAAAAGTTCTGCTCAAAAGCGACAAAAACAGAGTCGTACATGGATCTGCAGTCCACATAGACACATACTCAGTCTAGGAAAGAAACACAAATGGAATAAAGGGAACTTGAGATGGAGATTTGATATTTTGACAATCTCCCCCGTATGAGTTATTTTTATTAGTATCATCTATTTTAAATGACAACCCATGTTAGTTAAGGGTCTGTTGTACTATATTTTGTTCCTGATCAGTGATGATATTACATTTCTATACTTATTTCTACAGGTTAGTCTAACTTTTAAGAGAGACCTGTTATACATAATAACAACAAATCAATAAATGATACGATATGCTATCAAGTTCCTGAATATCAAGAATTACATATCATCTAAAATCCTATCACTAATTGTTAAACTCGTTCAGACCTGTGCACACTCTGACCAAGAACCCAAAGCTTTGGTACGTCCTCCAAACCTGAAGATCAGTGGTCTTCAACCCTGATCCTCAGGGTCCACCGTCCAGCAGGCTTAGACGTTTACCTGCTTTGGCACATCCTGATACAAATGCCTGTCATTAACAGACTTGCGCAGACCTTGATCTTGATGATGTTGACCATTAATAAGAATCGTGTATTTTGATGCCAGGAAATGTTTAAAACAAAAAAAACAAAAAAAACCCAACAAAAAAACAAAAAAAAAAAAAACAAACATGCAGGATAGTGGGCCGTGAGGACCAGGGTTGGAGACCACTGCTCAAGATCAAGGTTTAACTGAACATCTGTGACAATCATGAACGCCCCCACCTGGCAAACCATAGAATTGAAAGGATCCATTACTACCAACCCAAGATCACATACTCTAGAAATGAGACAACCATGTTTTAGCAATAGTTTGGCTGACCAGCGCGTAGGGCCCACCAGGGCGTTGGACAGGCCAGCGCGTACAGCTCCATGACAAGTGTGGAAATGCATTAGCGGGAATACTGTTTTATCACCAAAAAATGAGTGGTCAAGCGCAACTTTCTGGACAAAATTAACAATAAATATGTCTTAGAAAAACAAATCCTTGTCTAACAAGACAGGAAAAAGCAGCGTTGAACAGTAATTGTAAAAGGTTAATATATATATATATATATTTTTTTTTTACACAGCTGTATGTGTCTTTTTTTTAATAAAGAGATTTTTGATAGTTTCTGACAAGAAGAACATCATGACATTTGAGTTTAAATAGCTTTGTTTTCTTTTGGTGAAACAAATCATTTCATGTAAATGTTAAGTCTTATGATGTCTAAAGGTAGTTCTGTTCTGGTCTTGCTTTATATTCTACCCTGGTTTGATTTCAGCAGACAATACTGACATACCTGTACTGAGTAACTATGACAACCGGAAGGTTGTTTACACGCAAGGAGAAGTGGTAAATGGAAGTGTCGTCTATACAACCCACTTAACCCACGTCATCTACTGGTGCTACATTTGACACGATCAGCTCAGTAACTTTCAGGCTACAAACATAAAATGACAGTGTCACTTACACCCACCTCTGCTATGCTTCCAACTTTAAAAACTAGTTTACCTACTCATCTTCATTTCGTTGCTCAGCATTTCTTTTACAACGAAAACGCAACACCTTCTGAGCGATACTGACTCACCTGGAGCTGTCCATGATACTGTGCAAGCGGTGAGCGATGGTGAGGACGGTGCAGTGTGCGAACTCTTTGCGGATGGTGTTCTGAATCAAGTTGTCCGTCTCCAGGTCAACAGCTGCCGTGGCCTCATCCAGAATTAAAATGCGAGACTTTTTCAGTAGTGCTCTTGCCAGACACAGTAGCTGCCTCTGGCCAACACTGGGAAGACAGGCCATGAGTTAAAATCTCCTCTTGGTCACTCAAAAATGAACATAAACCACTTATTAGCACCAGCTTGAAATACAAAAGGAAGGTAACAGAACATGCTGATTGGTCCTTCATTTTAAGCATCCTCATCTATAAATGTGTTGCATTTTTCACCTCAGGTTCTCTCCCCCCTCTGAAACTTCATGCATTAATCCTTCTCCAAGTCCTGCAACATAGTCCTTCAGATGGGAGAGCTCCAACACTCTCCAAATATCTTCGTCGCTGAACCTGTCGAATGGGTCCAGGTTCATCCTCAGCGTCCCAGAGAACAAAACTGGATCCTGCACTCGGAAGGTAGGATAGGTCAGCGCACCATTTACCAAGGAGAACTGCATGCGTTTGTCTTTATGTTTACCTGTGGGATGATTGTGAGGCGGTTTCTCAGGTCATGCAGTCCCAACGTGGCGATATCTATGCCGTCAATGAGGATCTGTCCTTCGGCTGCCTCGATTATTCGAAACAGGCAGTTTGTCAGGCTTGATTTCCCGGCTCCAGTGCGACCTACTATACCTATCTAAATAAAGCAAGAAAAAGCATAAATGTAGTTCAAAATTTAATAACTAAAAAAATAGTTTTTTTTTTTTTTTGTTTTCAAAAGAAATTGATCAAAAAGATCAGTTGACAATTTTATAGATTGAAGTCAGTATTCAGCTTGTGACAGCTTTTAAGCCGATAATGCAGTACTTCTGATAATGTGTTTGACAGATATAATTTCCCAGGAGGAAATGTCAAAGGTCATAATAATCTCTGCTTTATTGGAGGCACTTAGAAAAGACTTTTTTATCTTTGTGGACTGTAATTTATTCATATCTTGTGCTGCACAGTGTGCACACAGATTATATAATATCCAGACTGTTAAGATATTCAAGAGTCATATCAATTTATTGTATTCTTTATCATCTATATTATGTGATGGACCAGTCAATTGCAGGGCGTCCTCTAAACAACAAAAACAACAACAACGCACTCATGCTGGTGGATAATTCAGAACCATGAAAATCAACCTGAAAAAAACCCCCACACAAGCTGTTAATGACGGTTTGGTTCAGCATCATTAAGAGGCTGCAGTATAGATCATCCTATTTCCTTGTAGTTTGATTTCACAGTTTCCAATATTTTCATCTTGTTATAAACATGTTTTGTTTGGTTCCCGATTGCAATGCTGAGCCACACACACTTATACTGACGCAGAAGCCAGAGAACTTCCCTGTGAATCATTCAGCTGCAACTAATGATTATTATTAACAGATATCAAAATAACCCTCTTATCTAACTAAAACAACAGATCTCCTGGAGTACCGATGACATCCTTGAACACATTGTTTTGTCTGACCAAAACAAAACATTTGCTTTTACAATGAGGAAAGAAAATGCTCACATTTTTAAGCTTTATTCCATAGAACAATTAGCCGTCTAAATTTGAATATAGAGGAAAATTGCTGCGTTAATCTGAATTTACAATTAGATTTTTAAGTTCTTGCACACCTAAAAGCCTCATGTCATTTTTTAAAACTGAATTTCTAAGTTTTTTTTCTGGGAAACCCAGTCACAAGTGACTGAATTAGTAATTCACAGCACGAAATTATTCAAAGCTGCATGCAAGTAGAGGTCTCAGAAAGGTAACATAGCTTTAACTTTTACTTTAAACAATGTTAGAAACACAGTGGTAATGGATAATAAACTTAAGCCAAAGGCTTATACTGTATCAGCTTGTTAGATAGTGCCAGTGTTAGACGGCTCCGCTCCGAGTCTCTCACATCTCTGCTCTGAGTCTGCAGAGGAACCAGTCCTGACTACTTCTGGGTTTAAGTTTTACTGATAATATGAGCATGCTTTGAAGGGCCAGTGAGTGAAATGAGAAGGTTGTGCAAGCAGGAAAGAGAAGTTGCCATGAACTAGATAAGAGAATACAGTAGAAATAGTGTTTCGACATGGTCTGTTGTGGTAAATAAGGAGCTGAGCAGAAAGGCAAAGCTTTTGATTTACCAGTTGGTCTACGTTCCTACCCTCACCTATGATCAATGAGCTGCGGGTAGTGACTGAAAGAACAAGATCATGGATAAAAGTGGCAGAAATAAGGAAATAATTCCTCCGCAGGGTGTCCAGAATGTCTCTCCTGGATGCCTCGGTGAAGTTTTCCAGACATGTCCCACTGGAAGGAGACCCCAGGGAAGGCCCAGGACACGCTGGAGGGACTATGTCTCTAGGCTGGCCTGGTAGTGCCTTATGATCCCCACAGATGAGCTGTGAGAGGGAAGTCTCACAGGGAAAGAGAAGTCTGGGCTTCCATGCTTAAGAGGAGGAAGATGGATGCATATGGAGGAGAAGCTAGTTGGTGTTTTTTGCTCTTGTTGAAAGGACTTAGTTTTGTTTACAGCTTTGAATGCATGAAGTCTGATTCTGTGAGTCTAACATCTTGTTCAAACACGTGAACCTACAGTATAAGTGGATTCAGTTTATTTGAAGACAGTGCAGTGTCCTATCAAAGAGGGAGGACATGAGAGGACACTGCAGTCTTCAGGCTGGTTATGAAGTGGTGCAGTTTTGTCACCACCGGACCACAGCCCCAGTGTGGATGTCTGCTGGAGACGAGGCGCGTCACTGGCTGACTCGAGGGGATGTAGGCGAGTTACACCCACAGTCTTAAGACCAGGAGTTATTTCCTTTTAGAAGCAAAAGGTTTTTTTTTGTTATGGTTGACGACTTTAGGATCTCCATTTTAACAAATTCTTTTCTTTGACGAAAGACGAGCAAACACATGCAGACAGACCTTCTCTGTGCTGGCAATATCACAGGTGATTCCGTGCAGCACCAGGTCCAATCCTGGTCTGTAACGGACCTTGTAGTTTATAAACTGTAGCCTCCCTGCCTCTGGCCACTTCTCTGGAGGCCGAGAGTCGGTTATCCATTTTGCCTGTAGAAATACAAAACAGAGTGCAGGCTTAACGATGTTGGTTTCAAATTGAACTACATCTCAGGCTGGTTTAAGATTCAAAAATTCACTGAGTGAGTACATATCAATTCTTTAAAAGCCATGTAAAAACAGGATTAAACAATGGAATTGAAAAGACATCTATAGCTACTTGGTCGGTGTTTTGTGACAGGAAACAAATGTCAACATACCTCATTTTCAATTTCTGTATATTCACTGACTCTTTCCATGGCAACAATATTGGTCTCCAGCTCTGAGCTCATCCTGACAAGCCAGTTGAGAGTCTGGGTTACCTGCAACGCCCCAAATGGAAAGAGAATTGTGTTCACATTGTCGGCACAGCCGTACCCTTCAACAGAGTAACTATCATTATTATACTAGATGTTTTTGCCATGGCCACCATCCACGGTAAACGTAATGTGAATGCAGACGGTAAATCAGAAACTCACATTAAGGGCGTATGATATAGACAAGCCAACCAGGCCACTGTCTAAAGAATCCCTGGAAATAACAGCTAACAGTGCAGAAAAAAATACCACAAGATTGCCAAGAAACTCCAGACGAATGGCCAGCCATCTGCAGGATGAACAAAATATACAAAACAGGGGAAAACGCAAATGTGTACATAAATTAGAAGGTGCTGCCATTTGCAGTCGAACTGGAAAACATGTTATGGAAAACACATTTTGACATGTTTGAGGTAAACTTCCGATATCTGACCTGTTTGACACAATCCATGGGTAGACACTTTTGAGGTTTTCATCAATAGTCTTTTCGTTGTGTTTGAGAAATCGTTCTTGGTGTTTGTAGGCTCTTATCACTGACAAACCGGAGACAGTCTCTCCAAAGTGAGAGTATATTGGAGAGCGAGACACCGAGTCCAGGCGACGTAGCTGTCGGGAAGGGGCACGGAGAAGCGCTGGGAAAGGGAAGAGGAGCAGAGACGGCGGGAAAAAAAAAAAAAAAAAAAAAAAAAAAAAAAAAAAAAAAAAAAAAGAAGAGAGAGAGAGAGAGAGAGAGAGAGAGAGAGAGAGAGAGAGAGAGAGAGAGAGAGAGAGAGAGAGAGAGATAGAGAGAGAGAGAGAGAGAGAGAGAAGAGAGAGATAGAGAGAGAGAGAGAGAGAGAGAGAGAGATAGAGAGAGAGAGAGAGAGCGAGAGAGAGAGAGAGAGAGAGAGAGAGAGAGAGAGAGATAGAGAGAGAGAGAGATAGAGAGAGAGAGAGAGAGAGATAGAGAGATATAGATATAGAGAGATAGAGAGATATATAGATATATATATATATATATAGTAGATATATATATATATATATATATATCTATATATATATATAGATATATATATATATATATATATAAAATTAACTTATATAATAAATATATAACATTTTACATACGCAAGCATTTTTGGCAATGTGGTAAAAATTTGGTTTTGTATTCCTGACACTTAATCTCATTTGATGTTATATCCCCTCTTGTTGTTTATTTAAGATTACCTGTACAAAGTAGTAGATCACGGCCAGAGGAATGATGATGAGGGTGAAGAAAGGAGTGGCCAGACAGATCACAAACAGAGTTCCCAGTACTCCCAGGAGACACAGCAGCCACGAGCGAATCGACTGAGGAATGGCTTCATCTATTGTGAAAATGTCCTTAATAACCAGAGATTAACAAAAAAAAGAAAAAGTTAATATTCATCGAAACTTTTTACAAACCTTTAATGAGACTCTAAAACTATTACATTTGACAATAGTTTATTAATTCCTTCAGAATAATGATATAACATAATTATATTTATTACATAATTCGGGAACAATGAATGAAAAGTCTTTGATGGACAAGAAAACAGTTGAATATAACTTCGAGAAGACCAGAAAGTTTTGTCCCAATCCATAACAATCCTTTAAGTCTCTTTAAGCTTTGAGTCAAAGTTTTATGCAGAACTGACTCCCAGTGTTTGAGCAACAAAATTAAGTCGTATAATTCATGCAGACTTGTTAAAATTACCCTTAAACAACAGGGAATAGGTGGGGTGGGGTACCTTAGCAAAGCGGTTGACCACTCTTCCAATTGGTGTCGTGTCAAAGAAAATCATTGGAACTCGCAGTATGTTGTTAAGCAGCCGTGAATGCAGAATACGTGACGCGGAAACCGAAGCATTGGCCAGCAACAGCGTGCCGAGGAAAGCAAAGATGCCTGCAACAGAAGCACAGTTTTCATGATATAGAAAGCACACTGACACAAAGTTAATTCAATTTTGTACAGGTGCATATATTCTGTTGATTAAAAAAAACAGAGCTGCCCTTTAATTATCAACAAGAAAAAAAAAAAAAAAAAAAGGCACTTTTTCTCAAATTCTTTGCAGAATTTTTAAAGTAACACAAGAGCTCTGATGTCAAAAACTACTGCAAATTTGCTGTACACGTATATAAATAAAATGTACACACACACACACAATATGTAACAATGATTCTCACAGCATCATTTGCCACTATTGGCGTCATGTTATTTATGTTATAAACTCTGCCAACCAACCCCTGCCTTTTGCCTACTATGCGTCGGGATAGGCTCCGACAGACCCCCGTGACCCGGAGACGGAGTAAGCGGGAATAGATAATGGATGGAACTCTGCCAACCGCTTAAACGGGAATGATTTACAACATATTTATAGGTCTTGCTTATAGCTGTTGTTATAGTTCTTATTGTGAACAATCTTAATTGTTTCCATTTACGACACAACAGAGGAAAGGGAAGTGTTTCACTACTGCGCCCTACAAGTTCGACAATTTAATCAACATGAGTTGTTAAGCTCTGCTGCCATCATCCGCTGTTATTTTGTCCGCTACTCTATTGAAATTAACAGATCATCATTTGATAGCACTGTGGCGTCCAGCTCAGAGTTGCTTTTAAAACCACGTCAAAGTTCATTTAGCCTTTTTGAATAGTTATTTCTAAATGGTTTCCAAAATGACTTCCAATTGCCAAATAATATGTGAGCACAGATTTTTTTTCATTAGCATAAAAATGATGAAAAGGACAAAGTCATTTCAGAGGGCAATTTGGTCTCAACTGGAGCACAACCTCTTTATCTTTGTCATTTCTCTATGGCATCAATGTTGGTACAAATAAAGCAAGTCAATGTGCACATTGTATATAAACTATTATTAAGAGACCAAGACTGTTATTAAGGACTTTAGCTTTGAGGCTGACCAACATTCATCCAACATCTGTTCAGTTACCTTGAGCCACTCCTAGAGCTCCAAACACTCCAACCCTGGTGTCCCTCTTCCAGGTAGGATATGTCTGATTGTAGTACTCCACTCCATCATTAGTCCAGTCACTCAGCCACAGGTTCTGACCAATGAAAGCGATGTTCTGGATGAAGTAGAGCAGGAAGAACAGAGAAGAATATCCCCAGCCCAAGGCTCGCAGGTATTGGAGATACACCGAAAACTTCACCTGGATAGCAGAAAGGAAAGACGTTCAGGAAACAGATTCCAACTTTAAAGCCCCAGTTCTGTGTCATTTTTGCTGTTCAACTCCCAAACTTGTACCTGTCCCGTTTCCATAGCTTCCTTCTCTATCAACCTCTGGCCTGTCTTTGTTTCACCAACATCTTCAGATTTTGTTAAATTGCTGTTTTTCCGTACCCTAAAACTGGAAAACAAAAAAAACAAAAAAAAAAAAAACAGGCAAAAAAAAAAACAAAAAAACTATTTTATTTGCTTCGCATAAAAAAAAAAAAAAAAACAAACAATGTTCATACACAGCATCAGTTAAAATGCATGGTTTGATATGTGCAAAGCTTTGACTGCTACAGTAAATGTTTCCCTTATGTGTCATCAGTCACTCCAGTGTGCTCAAACCTGCTGCGCTGACTGCGACGGATGCTGTTCTCCCTCTTAAGTGTAAAAGAAACGGTGTCTTCCAGGAAAGAGTCTGGCTGAGTGTCCTCTCCATCAGGGATGAGCTCCAAGTCTTCAGTATCCTGGCTATCATCTGAATAAATATTGATTCAAAGCATTATAACAAAAAATTAAAGTTACATACATATTACAAAAGGCACATTGTGCCATGCTCATATCAGTTCAAGTTGTATCATGATACCTCAGGAATCGGTACAAATTAAAAGCCCCAACAGAATGAGGAGGGTGTAAATACCTGTCTCAGATTTGGTTCGATTACTTTGCTCTTTGGCATATGTATCCAGAAACTCAGAAAAAGCTCCTTTACTGGCACGAAGGCTCTTGTAAGACCCAACCTCGGAAACCTTTCCATCCACCAAGACCACGACTTCATCCACGTAAGGCAGGAAGCTTATTCCATGAGTAACCAGAATACGAGTCTGTAGAGACCATAAAAGACGATGTTCACTTGTACATCCTTAGTCATGTTGGTCTTATTGAATTCTTGTGCTCATTTTTGGTTAAAGTGCAAGAATATTCAGAAAGTCTCCCAGAAAGGCTACGCAGATGTCTCATTTTCAAACAGCGGTTGCTTTGTAAAAATCAGACCACAAACCTTTTTCTTGAGTAGTCCATTTGGTCCAATAACTTTATCAAAGAGATGTTTTCCAACATGAGAGTCCACAGCAGACAAAGGATCATCTAGCAGATAAATATCAGCCTGACTGTAAGCTGCTCTGGCCAAACTCACACGTTGCTTCTGACCCCCTGACAGATTGATACCCTATAGACAACAGATGATCAGACAAGACAGATATACCAAGATTTCTTAAACGTAATCCGTCACATGCAACAAAACGCATAATAATGCTCATTAAAGATCAAACACTTACTTTTTCTCCAATCTCAGTAAATTCTCCCGCAGCCAGCAGCTTCAAATCGGGGCCAAGGGCACATGCCTGGATGACCTCTTTAAACCTCTTCTCTTCATGAGGAGAGCCGAACAAGACGTTGTCCCTCAAAGTAGCATTTTGAATCCAGGCTTGCTGTGGCACAAATGCTAGAGAGCCCTGGAGGGAAATACAAATACAATAAGAATGAGATGCAGAATTCCCTCCGACTACTACCTATTTTTAATCTTTATTTTAGATGAATGGATTAGAAAAGCTCACTGAGCTTCACCAGCCTTCACTCTTGACATTTCTGAATGCATTTTGTTTAATTTATTCAATCTTCAATTAAGAAAGACTTGCTTTATGAACAAGCAGCACAACATCTTTAATTTGAACATTTCTGAAGAATTTAGCTTTTTGTAATCTTCTGTGCGTTGTTGCATTTTACTACATTTACAGGGGATAAAAATATCTTTTAGCACACAATCAAATTGCCCACAAGAAATCAGTCTTGTGAGTTTATTCCAAACGCTCCTGCATGTTGAAAAAAAAAAAAATTGAGTTTTATTCTTCTGATTTTCAGTATTTTAAGGGTGTGATATATTAAGATGTTTTTAATACACACTAAGATTTTCCTCTCAAGCCAAACACTGATCCCTTCAGTGGTAGTAATATCATAATCATATGACCAAGAAGAATGACACTGAAAAATATGCATATTATTTTGGTCTCCACTGTATGTTGCCTTTTAAACTACTGCATGCGATACTTTTATTTTCCTTTCATCAAATAAACAAAAAGGCCCTGGCAGCGAGAAATAAAGAGAAATGCATCCAGAGCGACGTAAATGACTCTTTTCTTTGATCGTATGTTGTGACCTTATACTGACGGATGTCTCCTCACTGGAAAGTCAGCGGTTTGATCTTTTGTTTGGTAATGCAAATGGGGTTTTTCGTAAATAACAGCAAAATACTTCCATAACAGCCACACAGGAAAAAAGTACCACATCAATTCAGTCCATTCAACATTTAATCTTTCCTGTATACACAGTGAACATGTGTGCCTTTTTGTTGTAAATCCTTCGTTCGGAAAGCTGCTCAATAACGAATAAGAAAATGAGAGAGAAATTCATAACATGATTCAAACAATATTTTGGCTAACCATGTTTTAAAAGGCAAATTAAAAAAAAAAAAACAAAAAAAAAAAAAACAAAAAAAAAAAACTGAATTGTGACACACTTATTAACTCTGCCTTTACTGAATATGATTGAGGTGACTTTTTGTGCTGGGAATTAATGTAAATATTTCTATAGTGTAAAACTATACTGTCGCATCCATTTTCATACTAAATATCTTTAGTCATTTATATTTACAGTGTGCCATATATTACACCTCTTTAAAAAAAAAAAAAAAAAAAAAAAAAAAAAAAAAAAAAAGTCACCTGAATGTTAACGAAGCCTTTGGTGCTGTGCATCTCTCCCAGGAGGGCAGACATGAGAGAGGACTTTCCTGAGCCAACAGCTCCCACTATGGCCACCAGTCGGCCAGGTTTGATGTCCAGAGACACACTGGCAAGCACACACACACACACACACACACACAATATTAGAAGTTACAGTCGACACCAATGCGAGATGTGAAACCATCAGCACTAATATGCACATGAGTTATGCGTTTGAAATAAGAGACGTACTCTTTCAGCAGAGGTTCAGCATCTTTTTCCCAAGCAAAGGAGCCATCAGAGACCGTCACAGCAGAGCCTAAAAGACAAAAACAAACAGCAATAGCAGACACGTGCTTAATAAGTACCAGGAACACCATCTCCTCGGCAGTGGAAAAATTGAGGTGAGCTTACTGAAACTGGGGTCGTGCCGCACTATGTCACCGTCAAGATCTTGTCCTCCCAGAAACTTCTCCAGCCTCCTCTTAGACACTGTTGTCTGTGGTGTCAGAGAACAACTTTAATTGGCTTTGATTACAGGTGTGCAGCGTATGCATGGTTCATGCACCACCTTATTCACCTGCACAATGGAAGCGATGAGCATGGGGAGCATGGCCAGGGGGAATCGGAGGATGTTGAAGAGAGAGATCGAAGTGAAAGCTTTTTCAGCAGTTAATATGTTGTCGGAGCTCACACCTACAAACACTGCAAATGTGGCTAGAGAAACCTGCCAGGGAAAAACAAGGCAAACATAAATGAGGGGACAGAAAAAAAGGTTCAAGGAGACCACACTTGAGCTTTGAACCTCTTTATATGACTCACCACAGCAGGAGCACAGCTGAAGACGAAGGTTGAGATGGATGTCAAGTAGGCAAACTTCTTCATGACCTTCAGTTCTTGGTCTCTAATGTCTTCCACCTGCGTCTGGAAGGATGGCTCCCATGCAAACAGCTTCAAAATCTGGTGCAGCAAAAGAAAAAGGGAATAAAGCATGTATACTCCATTTCATGTCATTTATATTTAATGTAAAAAAAACAAAAAACAAAAACAGAACCACCCACTTTGATCCCATTGAGCATTTCATTCATTATTTTTAGCCTCTTGTCCTTGAACTTCATGTTCTTTATCTGAAAACATGATATTCTTCATGTTAAAAACACACACACAAAGTTTAGTGTAACAACTACTTTGCATACGTGTTCATTTTGGGACCTGGATTTTCCTGGCCCTGTTGGCCAGCAGTCCATTGATTGGCACCATGAGCACCATCGTTGCCAGTCCTGCCAACACAGAAGGTCCCAACTCCAGCCACAGGAAAACTACAGATACGATGATTTGCAGCGGGCAGGACCACAGCAGGTGGATGAAGTTGGTAACGTCGTTGAAGCGCTGGGCATCTGCCGACATGAGGTTCACCGTTTCTCCAACTGTTGACTCTTTACGAGTATCATTAGATACCACCAGTGCCTTAGAGAAAAAAAAAAAAAAAAAAGTGTGAATGAATGAAAGAAAGCAGCAGTTTTGCTCAGTGAGTTTGCAGTTATGTCATGTGTAAAAAAAAAAAAAAAAAAAAACTTCTCAAGAACAACTCAAGACTGAATACATGTTTTGTCTCTCAGATGGAATAATATGTTGATTTAACTAAGATGCAGTAGTGTCTCTCCTGTTACCTTTTGGTACACAGCAGCCATGATAGCAGTGCGGACCTTCATGCCCAGCACAAAGCAGCGTTGGAAGTACTGCTGCAGGAACAGAGACTGCAGAATGGCTACCACCAGCAGCAGCACTGCGTACAAATACCCTTCCCAGGTATATCTGGATTTATCCTGAGTAAAGGAGATCATCAGTCTAGAAGAAAAGAGAGGGAGAAAGATAAATAATGCAGCATATTAATACATGCTTCAGCAACTTGTTGCAGTCATTTAAGGCTTTGATCGTCTATTTGACAGATGTATGATTTTTCATATTTTTGTAATCTGTATGTCCTCCTCTCATAATTTGGCCTCAGTGCGTTTCCTGTTCTACTGACCTGGTGTTATCAGTTGATGTTTAAACCAATCAATGAGAAGTAAATAGTTAAACTATGGACATTCACAAGGTCAGACCATGACATTTTAAAACCATTGAAGAAGCGCTCCTCTGATCTTAGGGAGAAAAAAAAAAAAAAAAAAAAAAAAACCCACTGAATCAAGCAGAAGCTGTTCAAAGTTCAAAAAGTTGATTCCAGCAAAGTGACGTGAACCGTTACAGTTTATAAATTAAACCTATTCAGCTTGCTGTTCAACTGTACAAGTGGCTTTTGGTCTAAAATTAAGAAAAAAAACAAAAGAAAAAAAAAAAAAAAAAAAAAAAAAAGAAAAACGTTTTAGAAGTTTCTCAGCCAGTGAGATGGAAAGACCAGTGAGTGGGCATGAATCATTCCCACGTCTGTATTCTGCTCTTTAACTCGTCTTAAACATACATTAACCACTGCTGGAACAACAACATTACAGTTTAACCATTTAGAGATACCATGGTGATTTAGTATTTTTTTTTTTTACATTTTCTAACTATTGTGGCTGTGTTGAATAAATATATGCATAATTTGCTGGAGGATAAAGAAAAAAAAAAGAAAGAATAATCATCTCAGGTCTTGAAATTAGCCAAAAATGGCTAAACTGACATTTGATCCAGGGGACAAAAATGCTCCGTTGAAAACCACGGAAAAGGCCATTTTTGATCCCACATTTATCTTAACATAAACTAAAGCATATTTATCCAGCCATTAGTGGTTACATTTTTTTTTTTTTACAATTTAAAACCAAGCATCCAGCCAGTTCTTGTTCTCCATAGCTGGATGCAGAAAAATCTCAGTTTAGTTAATTTAGTTGTGAGGTAATTAAGTTATTGACAGTAGTGATTTCTGAAGAACAGAAGGAGCATTATAAAAAATGAAGCCGCAAAATAAATTTAAAATTGCATGTTAATCTAAATAAAAAAAAAAACAACCCAAAACAAACTGTAATAATTTGTCTTGTGGGGCAGTTTAACTGCTGATAGAAAAACGATAATGTTTGTTGTAACCAACTTACTTAAGGAGTTGAGGACTGACAAAAGCCAGCAGGTCCTGTAGAAGCTTGAAGAAGGCAGATTCAATAAGAACCCATTTGAAAGTCTTATAAAGGGTTGTAACCAGCCATGAATTTGGATAGTCTTCTTCCTCGTCTTCTTTCTTTTTATCCTTCTTTTTCTTCTCTTCTGTTTTTCCCTTATCTTCCTGAAAGAATATTTGAGCACACAACTACCTGCATTAGTGTGAAGAATCAATAATTCCTCTGATTATTAAATCCACTTGAACTGAAAAATAATAATTAAAGAGAATTTGAATGGTCAAGTGTTTAAAAACTCTCACCATCAGCAGTGCATCCTGACTCACACCTTTCCCCAGACCACTAGCGGTGCCACCTGGAGAGGCTACACCTCTGCGGGGAACCGATTTCTTCTTAGTCTGTTTTTGGAAGCGGACTTGAGCTGCACCCAGCTCATTCTGCATGTGATGCTGGAAACGCTGGCTAATATAAGGGGTGCTGTCCTCCTTGTTCAGCTCCCACATGTCCTCCTGAACCAGGGGCCGTTTGTAGCCTCTCACAACCATGCTGGAAGTAGGAACAGGAGTTGGAAGACGCCGTGCACACATGTTGTAAAAAGGAGATCTAATTAAACACTGCTGAAAATACCTGCTGATCCAGTTAAAAGTGATTCTGTTCAAGAACGCTGCACCTGCTTCTGGATTCTGTTAAAGATGTAACAAATGACAAAACACAGCACTGAGGAGCATCCGGTGTATTGTGACTGATGATGATTCTTTGCAAGTTTCTGGTCTTTTTAGTACCTTTTTTACAACGTCCCGAGCTTCTGGGGGGATGTCAGCCACAGCAGAAAGAATTAGCGCGATCACCTCCAGCCCAAAGGAAATGTAGAAGAGGCTGAAACGAGGGACATCGCTGACTTTGCCCTGAGTGTGGGAGACGTTGAAGAAGGAAGGAGATGGAAAAATGAATGGTGTGTTAGCTCTTCGCAAAAACTGACAATCATATGAAGTGCCAGCATTATGCCTCAGTATAGGTTCATCAGTTTCTTCTTGTTGACATTGTGATTAAACTTTTCTTATTACCACTCTGAGTGCCTCTCGTAGAAGGGTCTGGAAAGGAAAAATGTCACATAAAACAAGCAGGAGCCAGAAGAGGAAAAGGGTGGCGGAGTCTACTGCTCCTTCCCGCCGCCTCAGTCCTTCCTGACACAGCAGTAGAAGGATCTATCAAAGAAGACAAATCAGAGCATTAAAAAAAAAAAAGAAGTCTCCCTCCACCCTCAGCTCGACAACGAATCTATAAATACAAAGCCGGAAATGTACCCATGTGACCGCATAGAGGATGGGGTTTGTGTAGTATACAACTGCATTTTTCTCCGCTGAGCTGTTTGAACCAAAATCTTCTCCTAATGTGACCGCCAAGCCTGCCATGGCCGTCAGGAATAGCAGAGACACCACCATCTGAAGAGAGGAGACGCTGATAAGACTGACATACAGGATATCTGCCGGAGTTGCGAATTAATAGAAGCGTCACACAAATAAGTTTGCGTTCTCCTGGTCGCACGTGTTACCTGTTTGCAGACGTAGAGCTTGGACAGGTGTTCTGTGTTTACTTGTGTTCTCCTACAGAGAGATACCAGCTGCCAGGGGGCACAAATCCACAGGAACCCCAAGGGGATCCAGACCAGGACTGTTTGCTCCAGACATATTGGGAGGTCTGGGTCCTCTCTTTGTAGATATGAAGCATTCTGGGGTGTAGATAAAAACCGTGCATTAGAACAAATCACGTCATATTTAATGCTGCCAATACTTCTTTGTTCAAAGACTTGATGATTACAACCATGATTACAACCTCATTTACCAAAAAAAAAACTGGATGCAGCACACGTTTCAGCAGTTTTCAGAAGCATTTTAGTTGTGAGGTCAGGATGGTATCCGTTTGTGTTTCATGCAGATGTCATATATACTGTGTGCACATACACCCCATCCCCTCCCCCTTTGTCATTTTATGAATCTAACAATTTCAAAATGTAAACATTACAACTGCAAAGTAATTTTAACATTGAGGAACATATTCTTACATTGGTCAAGTAGTCTCTTATACAGTCTGTCATAAAGTGGAGAAACCTCATTTTCTCTGCTGAAAAACGGCTCGTTGAGGCCGTTATAAGATCTGTCTTGTTACTAACCTGCTGCCAATTAAGCTGATTACTTTGAGAAGTACTGTTTTTTCCCTCCATGTCAACTTTTTCTTTTAACATATCACTGTCATTGTATCTAAATAGGAATTCTTTCCCACTAAAAAAGCCCATTACCCATTACATTGTTCATTTTTGACATTTGATTTGTGCTATATTCAGTTAAATATATGATTTAAATGAGTTGCAGTTCATGGAACTTTGTTTTGATTAACATTTTAAAGAGTCCAAACTTTTCTTTTCCGACAGGTCTGTAAGTCCTTGCTCAATCATTTATTTTCTAAACATGTTTCAAAGAAGCAAATCTAAACTGTCAGCCTTGACACAGTTTAGAAACTCACAGGCCTTCTCTTTTTTTTTTGTTTTCTTTAGGATTTTGTTTCGAAAAGCGAACTGGTAGCATTTCTACCACACAAAACTGTGTGCTGTGTAAACACATTTTCATTAGGAGAAGCTACGATCTCTTTCATGATCTTAATTAAAGCTCTTGGAAATGTCAACTTAAGCAGGGCAGTCGGGCAGATGTTTGCTTTCTGAACTACACATTTATTTTATGTGCCATCAAGCAGAAGCCTTAAGAGCAAAAACAAAGTATGTTGCTACATCTACTTTGTGTCATCATTAATAAACACATCGTATTTAGAAAATGGTGAAGATACCAGAAAGTGTTAAGGTGAAATACTCAAACACTGTGTGTGTAAAAACCTGATGAGTCTTGTCCAACCTTGATGTCATTGCCACTTGTCACATGCTCACAGTGAGTTTGCAGGCGTAAAAACATAAAATGCCTCATAAAAAGATCCAAGTATACCATTCCTTGGTGGTTACATCAAGCCATCCAATGGTTTATGGAACTAAATACAAAAGCTGTAAACAATTAACATCTGTAAAGAGTTCCACAGGCGTACTGTGGCTGGATCCCTGTAATCGTTGCCTATACTGTCGTGAAAAAATAAAATAAATAATTAAAAAAAAAAAAAAAACAGGAAAAGACACTTCAAAAGCCACAAAACTTTTCTCACGTTATCAAGAATCTAACTTTTCTTTCAAGATTGGTGACTGTGTAGGTTGCAAGCGAATCAAAGAGTAAGAGTGTTTTTCATCTCAAGAGTCCACAATAAAGTCATTATCCTCATCCCTTCTGCGTCTCCCTTCAATTACATCAACCCTGTTCAACTCACCCAGAAGACTGAGCCGCAGTACTCCTCCAGACCTGCAGCACTCATGATCCTCCGGCGATGGCTTCAGTCGCCCTTCGCTGATTAGACAACCAGACGCTCCGTGCTCTCTGCTCCACTGCAGCTGAGGTTGATTCAAACGCTGCTGCCCTCTCCTCTGTCCACCCACGGTACACGAGACAATTGTAGGATGTGTCTATGAGGAACTTTGATCCATGAGCCTTTTAAGTTGAAAGGAAAAAGGCTGTTGCCACCTCCTTGCGCATAGAAAACAGTTTTGCTCGAAAATGGCATAGAATTGAATGTCCTACGCTTCTCGTTCCATGTGAAGACAGAGAAAAGTGTTTGCAAAGCACACAGTTGTAGTGTTCCTTGGCTGAAACTGTCAAAGCCAACCGGCGCTTGGTTTAAGTCACTGATCACGTCTAACATTGGACCAGCCCACTGACACTCCTCAACACCAGTGTTTCTAAAGTTCAAAATTTATTGTAGAAGATAAAAGAGAGAGAGAAAAAGAAAGAGAGGGGGAGAGGGAGGGAGGGAGAGAGGCAGGATTGCATAAGTGTTACTGTGCAGTTTCCCATGTGTTGGGAGACAGCCCTCCAAAAAAGGGAATGTGTTTCGGGACGGGAAGGGAAGGGAGGGGGTCTCATTAGACCCCTTTTCCTGTTGTGGTTAAGCTTTGATGCTGCATGCCTTCACTTTCTCTGATATAAGACCCATTTAAAAACTGAAGTCAGATTCAGTCAACTTCACAATTAATCCGATCAAAATCAAGCTGTTTTCTCAAAAATGACACTGCACACTGTCAAACGTAATTGTTAGTTATCAGGAAGGGGAGAGGAATCTTTTTGGGCTCCTCTTCTGAGCAGAGGGAGGGCTGGACTTCAAAACCAGGGAGCATGTTTTATATCAGAACAGAAGTAAAACTAAGACCAGATTTACTTTACTAGTCAAAAACTCAGAGGAATGTCCTGGAGGGATCATGCCCTCCATCGCTCGATCAAATGCAAAGCTTCTTCGCTTTGTTTTTTGATCACATTTTTCTTGATGAGCACTTTTGATGTTGATCAGTCTGAAAGAAATTGAGGTTTGCCATCAGAAACGGGATCAAAGCAGACAATTGTTGCTGATTTGAATGTGTGAGTCTCCTGTACAGAAAGAAACACTTCAGATCTTCAGAATTGCTTAACTGAATAGATGATTCATGTGTATATGTTATGCAACTTCATATATTTACTTATGAAGCAAATGGAAACTCAGCAAATTATGTCATCTTTGAGTGGTGCATAACATTTGACAGCAGTTTATAGTTTTAGAATTTCTTTGCATTAAAATGACCGAAAAACAATTTTCAGTTGTAGTTGTTCCGTTCAAGTTCAAAAAGATGATAAAGATAACACCTTTCTAAATATGTATCTATATATACTTGACTAACATTGATTTATTGAAGAAAATATTCTGATAATACATACCACAATAACACGGGACCTTAAAAAGTCTGCAGCTCATCTACGGGTGAGTTCAGTGCTGCAGATGGATTCATGACAGTCAGGTGTGAGCGGGCAACTTTTTTCACCCTGACAAACATTTATACCCTCACAGTGTGGTTCAGGTCACTTTTGACACAATTTCCTCATGATTGGACAACATTTTGAATTTTAGATATAATCAGGGATGTTTAAGTAGCATATCTCACAATAATAAATAAATAATACATCTTAAATTGATGTTTTAGTAAGTTGGACTTATGTTGTTTTTTGGGTTTTACATCACTTGTTGAAAAATATCTATGTCCAGTTTTTCAAAAGACACGAAACATTAAATTCATAATGATTTGAATATATTTTGTTGAATTTGAAAACTGCAAGAGCGTTCTGAAGTTAAAATATTACTATAATACTAAGCATTACAGTCATCGAAGGCCCTCATCACTGGTGCTATGTATCATAAGAAGTCTTTCTTGACCGCATTCAAAATGTACCACAAACAAAAAAAAAAAATGAAAACAATATAATGCTGATTTGAAACTATTCTTCGCAGTCATAGTAGGAAAGTTTGTTTGTGTGTAATTTTGCAGATGTGTTTCCCACATTTGCAGCAGGTTGTCCCTGGTTTTTTTGTCCTATTTTTTTTTTTGTAAGGATGAATTTGCATGCCCTTCTCATCTGTCCCCTTTTGTTGGCTTCTTGTGTGACTTTTTTTATGAGGGCCTGGCTCAGATTGCTGCCCTTCCCCTACCAATGGTCCTGACGCTGGTGCAGGGAAGGCACTGTCGCTTTTGCAAGCAAAGAGTCACAAGGTGTCTGTATCAAGCATCCCTCTGACCTCTGGATACTTCCATTTCTTATTGATAATCTTACATGATGACTCCTATAGTGTTTTAATATTTCACTGCTTCAAGAAAAACCTTAACATTTCAGGCTAATAAAATGTTGTTTAGGGTAGTTTTACTGCTGTTTAATGTCAAGAATAGTATGTAAGAATTACTGGGATCTGACAAAGTCTGATCTTAACAGCATGTAGAAGTGGAAGTATTATTTAGCAAAAAAAAGCAAAGGTTTTTGACTCATAAGTGTAGTCTATCACTAAGCAGATTGTAACTACAGCAGCACTATCTATAAAGAAACACAGCCTTCTAGGATAGGATAACGTGTCCCGTGTGTGCATCATGGTGGTGATTGTGTGCTGTTTGGCCTATTCCGCTGCATTCAGACCAGAATGAATAAATTCTTTTGGAACTGCGTCCTACGTCTCCAAGTCGTGACAAGAAGTACCTGAAAGAAGCAGTTCATGTGACAAAAGCCGCTGCATCAAATATACGCAATATACTTCTGTCTCAGAAGTATGTAAAATATGATCATGCTTCTTAAATTATTTTAAAAAATGTCTTTGGATTCTCTCTGTCTATCAGGACATATGTGAAAGTCTAGAGGTATTAAAGATCATATTTAAAGAGTGCACTATATTGTTGTATCAGTTTTGGGCCACAGTGCCACACAAGGATCAGTAGGACTTTATAAAAAAGATTATAGAATTGTACAAAAAAATAAAACAATATGCTTGATTAACATGAAGTAAAGTAAAATGAACGTTCAGCATGAACAAAGCAGATCTGTTTGGGTGTGAAAGTCCAGTTATCCTTCATTAGAGTAACATAATGTATGTGAGAGGTCTTTCACTGTCTGTAATAGTCCTTAAACTGATTACGCGTACTGCGTGGCTGTTAATCATTAAATGTTTGATAACACCACGTGGGCACAGTCATGCTGACTCACTGTGAGTAAAGTCTCAAGGGCAGTCCAGCATCACGTGGGAGCAAATCATTTCAACGCTTACGTTTTTGAAGAACACTGTAAACTGTTTGATCTATAACTGTGCGGCGATTGCGCTGCAGTGGTGCAGTGGACGTTTTCTGGTAGTTTGCTCGGTGGTTATCAGCTGCAGCGTACCTTTCAATGATAGTCAGAGATCTCACTTTGACAAGGACTTGATTCATAAAGGGGAGAGGTTATCTTACACAGAAGGGAAGAGGTAAATATTGATTTCTTTTTTTTTTTTTTTTTTTACTGACTGATTACAGGATCACCTGAAAAGCATCTAAGTGAAATGTAATCAACGCAACAGTCAATCATAAAAAGAGGAAACAATCTGATCCATATCCTGGACACCGAGTCATTTGGACGTGTTAATCTGCCAAACTGCCTCCTTCCTGCAGAACGTGTCCATACCAGCTCTTTCAGAAGACACCAGGCAGACAGCCTGACCAGATGCTCTTTTTGATGTGAGGGAACAGTGACTCTACTCTGATCTCTTCCCACATGACTGAGCTCCTCACCCAATCCCAGCCACCTTGTGGGGAAAACTTGTTTTGGTAACCTGAATTTGCAGCCACATGCTTTCAGGTTCTACCTGGAGTGTTTAACCACAGGTCAAGGTTGCAACATGGATTAACTAGTGAAATTGAGACGTCTCCTTTAAGGCTCAGCTCTTTGTGGCGATCACCAGTGACTAACGGAGGCCCCACCTGCTCAAAGATGATGGATAAACTGCTATGTACTTTCATGTATATGTGTTAGTCTAAAGCCAGAGTCCACTGTTTCGTGACCAGGGAGAAAATCACATTGTTTCTCTGGAACCTGAGGTTCTCTGAAGTCTTCACTCTAATACACCAGCATAGACTTCTTGGGGAGGCTGAGGTGTGTGATCCCGCCATAGGTGAAACACACCCTATGGTGCCACCTTTTAAAAATTTTTTTTTTTATTAACAAACTTATCTGCAGATGATCAATTAATTAAATACATTTTATTGTCAGCACTGCATTACAGTTTACTATATTAGTTACTATGGAAACAGGGAGCGTGTACTCTTTTTCATGTCCTGAAACAAAAAACCTTAAAACAAACTTTACTTTGAAAAAAAAAAAAACAACTGCTTAGTGAAAGCTTCAAGCTTTTATTAAGTCTGTTTCACTGTTAAGAACGTCACAGGTATTTCTCAGTCTTCATGACCGTTCATTTAGCCTTCTCCTCTTGGCCACAGTGTTTGTTTCCATCCCAGATGACTCAGTCTACGGTGCCGTGTGACTTCAGCTGCTTTCTCTCAAAAAATAATTATTATGCAAATTATTACAACTGCCTGGTAGACACCTTGCACCTGTTTAAACTGTAAATGATGAAAAATGGTTACCTATGGCATGACATTGTTTTAGGAAGTTTTTACAACATGACATGCCCACTGACTTCTTAATTTGCCATATAAACACCACCTTAATGCTTATGTAGTGAGTTTTGCTCAAAGGAAATGAGCTTCATGTGAGAATCAGTTCAAACTGGTTGGAGTTCCACTATTCAAGAGGTACGAATGTCCAACCTGTAATGTAATATTAACTTTAAAAATAAGTGTAAATGAAGCCTGATTTTATACATCTGGCACAAGGACACTATGGAAGGACTTTTTTCTGACATTTGCAGACCTTCAGTCTACTGTGAACACTGTCAGTAAAGTTGCATTAGGCGTTGAGAGTAAACCCGCCAGATAGGAACCTCTAACAGGGCCGACCGGGGTGTCTCCATTACACTGTAGCGCCACACAAGAACCTTTGACTGAAAAAAAAACAGCTCAGTCACCACAAGGTGGTGGTAATGTACATTTGTTTGCTGTTCGCAAACGGCCAGCAGCATAAAACAAGACAAAGTAGAAGAATGCAGCAATAAAATAAAGAGAAGAAGAAACACATCAACAATGGACGCTACTGTGTTTTTTATTTTAATTTTAATTTTTTAACTTATACTGCAGTCGTAGCAGTTAAACAAACAAAAAAAAACCCTAAATCGAAGGTTTAGGTTTTTCGGTCCATCTGTTGATTTTCCTTGTAATATCCAACTTTGTCAGATGTACACGTTGCAAAACGTCTCTAGTCCAAATAGTTCAAATGAGTTGTGGCCACGTGAAATATGTTCACATGAGCATGCTGAATGTAAATTAGAAATCCTGGTCAGCTGAGACCCTCCCAGGAGGTTCCTCTTCCCCAACCTGAGTACCTCTCCTTCTCCTTTATGGCAAAGTCGTAATGTTAGTTTCAAAAAGAAAAGAAAATACGCACAAAAAACCAACAAATGTTATAGTTTTGTTTGTGTTGTGTAGCACCATTATCAGTTTTATCAGTTCTATAGAAGCAATATAATGAAAGTGAAAGTGTGTGGTGACCCCAGAAGCTTCATGGGTGTTCCAGATGTGAAAGTCTGATTTGGGACTGAGCCAACATATATCCAGATTTTTAACATATATCAAGACTTTCAATATATATCCACATTTTTAACACATATCAAGACTTTAAACAAATGGTTTATCCATCTGGCCTGCTTGTCAGATGGCTTATTTAACACATGACCTTTGCTGAGTGGGGAATGGTGGATTGGTGGTTAGTGGTGTTCTTGCCTCTCCACAAGAAGGACCCTGGTTCAACTCCTCCTGTGTTGAGTTTACGTGTTAATTGATGATTCTAAATTGTTTGCAATTGCCCGGTAACCTGTCCAGGGTGTAAGCCTGCCTTTTGTCTGTAGTGAGCAGGGAATGGGTTCCAGCAGACCCCCGTGGCTCAGTGTAGGATTAAAGGGGTGGGCTTGAGGGATACAATGGATGGACTCTTGGAACTCTAGGAAAGACTTTCTCTGATTTGTTGGAGTGCTTTCTCTTTTTTTTGTTGGTACTTTTCAGGTTTCATTGTTGTGCTTTTGTTTGTTGTTGTTGTGTTTTGCACTGCAGGGTCAAAGGTGCATAAAATATTGTTAGTCCTTTACAGCTCTCAAGTTTCACAAGAAACTTTGAACAACACAGCACAACAATACAAGAACCGATTGGTGATGCAACTCTTAAAGGAAATATGACAACACACTGTGGTAGCTTGAAAATGTAATTATGAAAATCAATGAGCTAGGGGGTTGTTTTTAATCACTTATGAGATATTCTTCTCTTTGTTTGTTATAACTGCCAAGGATACAATCAGCAGGTCGTTTTAACTATTGCATTTAGAGTTTGGACTTCACATTCAGGATGTATTCAGGAGCTAATCAAGAAACTCCCACTGTCATGCACGTGTTACTGCGAATAAAATCATGATTAAACATGATTGAAGAGCTTTACTAATATCTGTAGGCATGTAGAAAATGTACATTTTTCAGCGCTAACATTATTCAAGGCTGATTTTCCGACATACCTGAACTTCATTGTGGAGTCCCTGCTGGAGCCCCTGAACCGTCCAGGATCCCTGCAAGTTCCTTTCTGTGATAACCCTTCCTCTAATAAAAAAAAAAAAAAAAAAAAAAACAAACAAAAAAATACATGAAGAAAGTCAAATTGCCAACCTGGCTTTTCAGTAATTCTGTCTGTTACAATGAGGTTAGGATGTGAGAATGGCAAAACAAAAGCGATACAAAACACTCCTTAAATGATCTGGCATATGAATAATACAGTTTCCATAAGTCTGTATATGCATGTATACATACTTTATAAATTTACTGAGCTTAATGCGAGACAGTCCTTCCAAAGCAGAGCTTTCACAGCCACTTATCAACACATACTCAAACCCTAATGATAACAGAGCCTCAAGAGCAACGGCTGGGTCCTGATCCATGTCAATAGCTGCAGTGAGATCAATATTACTTACATTCATGATATGAGTTCAGACTCAGCACTGAGTCTTTCTGCACCCTTCAGGAGCTATTATTAGAAGCACAGATTAAAGCAGTCTCAAGAGATTTTCTTCTATAGATGATCTGCTGTAATTTTTTCCAAGTGACAGGTGGATACAAGGGAAAAAAGCTTACAAGTGCTTTAAAGGATAAAATGTTACCTTAATGGAAGATGACAGGCAAAAAAAGGTTGAGCAACAGCTGGTAAGCCAAAAACAAAAAGAAATATTAAAATCAAACAACACAGCTGCAATAAATTGAGATCAGGTGATTGATTTGCTCATCAATAAATGTATTTTTTTAATAAATGTAATTTTTTGTTAGATGGATGAGGTGGCATGCTTGGGGTCATGACCTTTTCTTCATTAATGGGTCCATGGAACATGGGTTTTTTGAGGTATATGAGGAATTTTAATTGTGCTATGAATTTTTTCTACTCTACAAGTCCTTTCTTGATTATTGACAATTATTCATGTACCTACATCTGAAGTACCGCAGGCTGTCCCATTTATTTACTATTCTAGTGATTTTTCTGTCATCGTCAAGCCCACTACTTTAATTTCTCACAGTTTGGTTATTTCTGTTATTTAGAAAATGACTCCCTGTCATACCTCTCATATCTCTAATTTTGATCTAAATTTTATTTCCTTAAAAAAAAAAGGATCTTTTATTGTAATCTCTTGCAAGGATTTTCATCACCTATCATGTTGACGCTTCTTTAAAATGGCAACTCAACAAGCTCTGCTGTGCATGAGCCGATGCTGTGAGAGAAATATTTCATACCAGCAATCTAATTATTTCTAAGCTTTTGCTTGGGCCTCACTCGTTGACCCGCTGTGCTCAGCGTTTGTCTCCCCCATGTGGCCGTCAGAATATAACATCACCAGTCAATGGCTGGTTGGCTCGTGATGTACATCAGGAGTGCTCCGTTTCTGCTCATCGCTGATCTCGTTCTCTTTTTTTTTTCTGCACACTCAGCTTCTTTTTATTTTGCAGTATTTGAAACTTTCATCAGACATTTCCAAAGTGTTTTATTATTCTGTTTACTCTGTGTCAGCTCCCATCTTCAGTGTTGGTCGTGTCAGTTCTAAAGCATTTTTTTTAATTTGTTGCAGTTTTAAACCAAAGGTTTAAATCAGAGCTACATAGATGCATCATGGAAAAAGAGATAAAAATCTCAAAAATCTTTGTACAATCTACTTATCCAGATTACAAAGAAGAATACGCCATTAGTGGTGAAAGTTGGTATGAAAATGGTATGGTGGTGCAGTTACTCAATGTGGCCGACCGCAAACAAACAAAAAGAAAAACCCTGATATACTTTCTGCTACTAGGTTTAAGACATCTGAGTGTAATTTGCAAGATTGCTACATGGAGCTGTCCTTATCTTCAAATTTCCTGCATTATTCTAAGCTTTAATGCATAAATTTACATGTGGAAACCAGCGTAAATGTCATTCATTTGCTCTTATCTACACAACATTCATGAAAAAACAAGACAAGCTCTGGATGCCAGAGCAGAGACGAGCTGGGATGACGGTTGCCTGACCTGACAGCTGTGGCAGGGACAATCTTAGGAACGCTTCTGAAGAGAAACAAACATGGATTCTAACAAACAGGGCGATAATACTTGTTGTAGTCTCCATTACAGGGAGACAACAGCAGGGACATAACAGCTCTCTCGCTTTGACCCTTGAAAAAAGTCACAATCAATATAATTATACTTCCGAAGGCTCATTGATTCATATAAGTAATGCATTACTCCATTCTATTCTGTTGGGTGCCTCCTGTCGCTCTTCGTCACTGCTGGGATGTCTCTACTGCCTGGCAGGGGTCCACCTGTGCTGCAGGGGTGTTTCCGTTGGGAGGTGGGGTGGGGGGTCTCGGGTGCTGTTGGGTGGAGGAGGGTGTTGGTTGGACTGGCTCGTGGGTCTACCTACCTACCTATCTATCTATCTATCTATCTATCTATCTATCTATCTATCTGATTAAGTTTAGGATTAAATAAGATAGGGTTAAATAAGGACTATAGTAGCATATCTATGCCGAAGCAAATTTAAGACGAGCTGCTTTAGTCTTGTGTGCACATTGGGTATAGAGTTATTTTATAGATTAGTTTAGTTTGTGTACATAAATTGATAACAGATTAATTTATTTATATAGATTTATTTACGAGGGTTTCTATATGTTCAAAATGTAAAAAGAAGAAAAGGGAAAAAATGTTAAAAATATATGCGTATGAATTTGTGTATATTTATTTGTTTATAGATACATAGATTAATTCTGGTGTTTAATGTTGTTTGCTTTATACAACGGTTATGAAATGAATCTATAAAAAAAAATGCAATGAACCTTTTACCGTATTATCCAAATTATGTTTTTTTTTTCTGTACCATCCTGTGGCTATCACAAGACTGAACCAGAGGAGACAGAAACTTACAACCTGTCCAGGCAACAGTAAGTTGCCATGGAAACCACGCCTGACAAGGCTAAAAGCAAACAGTCAAAAGAAATTTGACTAAAGATTTGATTAAAGTTTGTAACTTCACTTGAATTCAGAATGTCAATGTTTAAAATTACAATTAATATCTTTTTCTCATAATGATTACAGACAGTATGACTTTGTAGGATTTTTAGAACCATAGGCAATAGTTTGTAACTCTAGTTAAGAGTCATAGTTTTTATTTCAAAATAGTTTTTATTTTATTATTACCTAATTTAGAATGTTTAATTTTGTGACCTTATTAGTCAGTCAATATTTTTCAACATTCTTTATTTTCTATGAGGTTAATTACAAGTTAGTTTTATAGATGTCATTTAATGAGATGAAGTTTCTTAAAAGGTGAAGTGATGTTCTTTTACATAAAGTGAACATGTCTTCATGTTTGTGAAATCTAAATGTTACTCATAAGTTTGCTTTCATGCTCTGTAGGATAAGTTTTTTTTTTTAAAATAAGAAAGCAACACCTCAGAAGTGAGGGAGGAGCAGCCCTTCAGAGTGGAAAGTCATAGTGTCAAATTCTGATTGCCAACTAAAGTCCATCATAAAACTGCACAGATCTTGTTTTATTGGAGATCATTTTTATAGCGTCATCTAAAGAGTAGAGTTCTCTGTTTTTTGATATAAGATGAGCCTAAAGATTTTGGGTGCTGTTGCTCTGAGGACAAGGACACTCAAGAGCACACGAAGGTCAGAGAACAAAGAAACATCCTTATTTTTAGGGTGCTCGTCATAGCTGAAGTATTTTCCTCCCTTCCTGAAAGTTTCGGACAATCTCCTTATGATAATAAGAATTGTTTCAATGTCAAGTTGCTTTCTTATTTGGAAACTATCTCAGATCTAGAAATTCCTTTCAGATAATTTTGCAGACAGCAAGATAGCGTTGAACAGAACTAAGTCATCTGCAAAAAGCAGAGATAATTCTAAGGCCATCAAACCAGATGCCTCCATTCCTCAGATGCGCCTAGAAAGTTTGTCCATGAGAGTAATGAACAGAATTGGTGACAAAGGGCAGCCTTGGCGGAGTCCAATCCCCAAGGGAAACTAGTTCGACTTGCAGCTGACGATGTGAACCAAGCTCTGACACCGGATGTAGAGGGACCGGACAGCCTGTATGAGGGATTCTGGCACCCTATAATCCTGGAGAACCCCCCACAGGGACACGGTGGAATGCCTTCTCCAAGTCCATAAAACACATGGGGACTAATTGGGCAAACTCCCATACCCCCTCCAGGACCCAGCTGAGGGTGTAGAGTTCAGCTGATAAATTCTCAAAAACTCTCCTCTGAAGCACTAGAGCATTTTATTCTCTCTCATTTTTGAAGTTATTTAGCTCACTAATACGTTTTTTTTTATTATTTAATGAGTTTTCCCCTAATTATTCCACTTAGGTTTTGCACCATCATATATAATTATTTTGGACAATTAATAAATAATATACATTTATTTCATTCATTGGAGACGGTGCCCCAAATGAAACAATTCTTAATTATTAATAATTTAAGCCTATAAATATGTGGTGACGCTATTCTATTCTATTCTATTCTATTCTATTCTATTCTATTCTATTCTATTCTATTCTATTCTATTCTATTCTATTCTATTCTATTCTATTCTCTACCTACATCTTTACCTGCCGCTGTTTATGTAATAAATGCTCGGGGGTCATGTTCTGGGTCTCTGGAAAGCGCCTAGAGACGACTTGTATTGTAATAGAAGCTATATAAATAAAATTGAATTGAAGTGAATCTATACAAACATCTGATTAAATTCTGCTACAATAATTGATTTAATGGCGTAGATTACACATCCTGTCTTCTGCAGTAAAGTTCTGCATCTGTTGTTTAGACAGATAAGAAGCATGACACTGTGAGCGCCTGACAGGATTTGCTGTCATGCCGGCTCAATTCACAGGGCATATGCAAGGACGTGTGTTTGAATTGGCTTGACGCGGTCTGCTTGTTACACTCCTCACCTGAGACAGTTGTGCCCGCAGCAAGTGGAAGTGAGACACACACACACACACACACACACACACACACACACACACACACACACACACACACGTACATGCATGCACATACACACTCACACGCACATACTGACTCAGAAATACCTAAACTCAGATATGTAGATATGTGTATTTCATGGTCTTCTTGTTACGCCCAAGATGCATTTTAAATTATATAATTACTTTGTATTTTTTGCACAATCAACTGTTTTCTGAGCCTGTATAATAATAAAAAAACAAAACTCATATTGTCCTAAGCCCCTTTTCAAGCCACAGATTTATCAAGAACATCCAGTGAGCTACGCTGCAAAATGGTCTTGCCACACTGAGCTCTTGCCCAAAAAAAAAATTCCCTTTTTTGTAACTTTTAATATTTTCAAGCGTAATTTTGACTTCGTATAGGATACACTAAGTTATCTCAACGATGGCCAACAAAAATCCTGCAAGTTCTCTGCAGAAGCAGCAAAATCCAATAAATAAACGCTTCAAGGCTAGTTTGCCGCACGAGGATGTAGCATCGCCAGTCCAACAGACGGTGGAAGATGAAAGAGAGACAAGACGCCACGTGGAGAGTGCCATGCTAACGAGACTTTAGATAAAGCACTGTCTCCTCTCAGTGCCTGTGTGTCCAAAAACTGAGCTTTATTATGCTCTTTGCAAAACAATATTAGGAAGGCTGCTAAAGTTGAAGCAATATCTGCTTAAGTGGACACTTCTCAGGGGTCGGTTTGCCGTGTCCGCTTTTGCCAGCAGGGAATCAACACTTTTTTAATGTACCCTGCAACTCTGCTGATCAAAGTAAATGGAGCAAACAAATCTTTGAACTCCCCAGAAGAAGATTTCTGTCTGACTACGAACCGGGGGAACTAAGGTTTGATGCATCCCATCTGCAATTTCAGTTTGCACATTGAACGACAAATATAGTGTCATCTTTACATTGTTAACAGACTTCGCTTCTGGAACGTCAAGGACGTTGGCTACAGAGGGATTCAGGGGAGGGGGGGTGGCAATGGCCACACATGAACCAACACTTATATTTTCTTTGGTGTCACTTTTTTTCTAGTCAGGATTTTTTTCTATACAATGTATTAGGTAAAAGTGTATTCCGTATGTCCAGTTTTATTTTCCGATAAATCAGGGAGGGTAGCCTATTGATCTTCTATAAAGAGACAAAAGGTAGCATTTGTAACTGTATATGTGCCAACATTATATGAAGCACATTGGTTTCCCAGGTTTAACAAAAGAGCTACATCTTTGACTGACCATCTACTGGTTACTGGGGCTGACATGAATGCCTGTTTTGACAGACGCATGGATAAGTCACGTGGTTCAGTATTAACAGTCCAGGTAACAGCCTAGGCGTCTAAGGCGTTAGGTCATTTTTCTAATACCCTGAACTTAAAAGATGTTTGGAGGATATTTAATTCCACCACAAAGGACTTTACCTGTTCCTCTGCTGCACATAAGATGCCCTCTAGAATAGACTATTTTCTGTCATCTGTTAAAATAGCCCATTGGGTTAAATCAATCAATATTCTTCCAGGATATATATCTGACCATTACATTTGACCTTATCCTCATGCATACCAAGGGCATATATGGTTTGAGTGATATAAACGGTGCTTATTGAGTTTTGGTGACCTTATTATACAGTATGATGTTCCAAGACACTTCCCACTTCCATCATCTTAAGTTATGGACAGCTCTTAAGTCTCATAATATTCTGTGGGGTTCTGACTTAACACTGCACCCAATTGTGGAAACGATACAAAAATCCACTAGAAGAATAATATCGTTACTTTACTCTTTTCTGTGTGCATACTCAAAACATTCAAACAGACTCAAAAAAGGGAAAAGAGAAATAGGAAACCCACAGGAAGATCTGGATTGGGAAACGATATGGGATACGAATAAATCCCAATCACCAGTTTATTCACTTGAATATACTGTATGTCATCGCACCTATCTGACTCCGTAAAAGCGATATTTGATGGGGCTAGCCCTCCATCCGTACTGTACTTTCTGCCGATTTGGAAATGTGGGGACTTCATGCATTCTGTGTTGAGCTGTCCGAACATTTTCTCTGTCTGCGCTAAATAGTAGATACAATATCTACTTTGACGAAGATTGATTTCTCAATTAATCCTGAGCTACACCTTTTGCTTGATGACTCAAGGTTTCCCATCACAGAAAAAACATGTAAACTGCGGTTAGCTGGTGTCACTGCTGCCAAGAAACTGGTGGTTCAGAGATTGCTTCATGGTACTGTTCACTTTTCCTTGTGTTTAAATCTCAATAAACATTGCATTACAAAAAAAGAAGAAGCCCCTGATTTATCAATTTAAAAAGCAAGCAACAAAAATCAATCCTGCGTGCACCCCTACTTCCACCTGTGGGCTCCGATTTAAGGGGGGGTTAGTCCTACACCCCAGTATTTATGTGTAAAGCCTGATAAACAATGCTTGAATGGAGCCTAAATGCCAAAGCTAAGTATGTGTTCCAATTAATGTGTTTCAAACTTACTGTGTGAAGTTGTCTCACTGAAATGCATTTTCCCAATATTTGCAGAGTCCAAGCTGGCTGTAATTCATATTTCTCATTTTTCAATTGGTAGAAGTTGTTTGTGTATATGTGCACGCCAGCGATGGACTGAAGATTGGTCCAGGGTCGGGGACCGCCGGGATCGGCTCCAGCTGACTCCTGTGAACCGGATGAAGCCTGTGTGTGTGAGATGGATGGAAATAACGGATATGATAGAAGGCCTTGTAGCTTAAAACTTTGAAGCATTAGACTAGAGTTTTTTCATTAATCTGTCGATTTTGGTATTGGAAAAATTACAAAATCTAAAGTGCTGATTTGAATGCCATTTGGAAGAAACACAGGACTGCAGCTGTATTATTGGTTCGGGAGAGCATGGAGTGAGCCTGTGTTTAAAAACAAGACTGTTTTCACTGTGAAAGTAAAGATTTCTTATGCAAATTGTTGTGCTATAGGATACTATACTTGTGTCCACTGCCTTAAAAAAATGTATTTGTTTTAAGAGCTGTTGAAACTGATTTTTTTGTTGTTTTTTTTATTTTTTGGTCTACAGACATAATGATTTACAAGAAATATGTAGTAAATGCAACATAACTTTAATTAAAAGAACATCTCTGGACTGTGCTGGTTTCCCATTGGTGGAAAAAAAATGTATATAAATAAATAATACAACTGCGTCATGCATTGTGAAGTTTCTTTTGATATTTAGTCAAAAAAGAGTAGTAATACTTAAACGATAAGAAGGAATGTTGGAAATTCACTGCTGTTGCTTTGCTCATTGGCGATATTGCAGTTTTCTGTCCAGCAGTCTGTACCAGGCCAGCAGTTCTTCCAAAACCATCCCACTAAAAGAAAGTGAGCATGTAGATACCACAGCCAAGGCTGCATAGTCTTGATTTGTTGTGATAACAGAATAAGAAATAAGAAAAAAAAATGAAAAAAAAAATGGATGGGGGTGGCAGAAAATGCCCAGAATTGTCTGTGACTTGGAAAGAAAAAAAGAGAGAAAAAAATAACTGATAACTTATCTATACAGACTTTGGGTTCATTGCCAACTACTGAAATGAAAAGCAACAGGGGCTTTAAAGATAACCACAGTGCAGAAGTAATTATGTTGTGGATGTAAGGGATGCAGGAAAGCTCATAATCAGTCCTTCAGCCTTAAAAGTGATAACCCCACACCCCCCACCAAAAAAATCTCACACACATACACACACACACACACACACACATATTTTACACTGTCTCCTGAGCTTTTAATGAATGTCTGTGACATGCTTTGGTCAAAGCATCCAATGATTCAATATGGCAGCTCTCTATTCCACAATGTTTTACAGCCCTTTTTACTAAAAGCCAGATGAAGGGGTCTTAAATGAGCTACTCAACTCCTGTAGGTTGTATATTTTAGACACAGATTACACTCATTAATGTAAAAAAATAAAATAAAAGGAATTTTATTCTGAAATACTTACATTTACCTCATCTGCAGTTTGCCCACAGTTGGCTCTGATCCGTGTTTATACAACACGATTGGTGCACACAGCGATGCTGAAGAAACAGCTTGGCACTTTAGAGATGAGTGAAAATCCCATCTTAATTTCTCCATCACATCTTGACTACATAAATTACAGGGGTCGCTAGAGGTGAGCTTTTATGTGTCCTGAGATCTGTCAGTCAGCATTTCTCAGTAGAAAGGCTCCTTGCGTGCCAGAGCAGAGGCCAACATTCAATTTCTTAAGATTTTAATCCTAATTCCATATACTGAATCTATATGTATCTGAATGTTTAGTTGAGTGGTAAATTGCACAACTTGCGTTGATATGATGACATCAACAACAACAACAAAATAAAGGTTTACTTGGACTTTAAGTATACTATTTAGAGCAAACAAAATCATTGAATAAGAAGAGGAAAGTTCATGGTTGGGACATTGGAGGAATATCGCTGTGATCAGGAAGTCTCGGTTTCATCATATAAGAAATTAGCTTCAAGAGGATACCGGTGTTAAGGGGCTTGAATCTCATCAAGTAAAAAGACTTAAAGCCAAATATGAATGTTTAATTTGGGGCATGGTCAGTGGATAGCTGGCTTAACTTGACTTCTGACCTTTGAATAAAGACCTAACAATGTGGAGTCAGTCTTATTTTAAAGACAACACATTTGTTATGCGGTTAATTGCACTAACAGACTGCTGCAGCCAGCTGTGAAGGGTCTTATGATGAATTTTAGCAAAGCAGGCAGGATTGCTAAACTTTGCCTGAACCTCTACTGGGACCCATCTCTCACAAAGCCAGAGGCTGTGGTCGATTAGCCCTGTGCCAGCTTGTCGAGGGGTCAGCTGTGCTCAATCAGAGCTCCACTGGTCCACGTTGCAGCTCTCACAGTACTTGCTTTAAATGTTGTTTCGTTTGGCAAATCAAGAATGAGGATGGACGGGCAGGTTTAACCGGAATTGATGTAATACAGCGCTAGTTAGTAGCGTAGACTGACACGAGAAAACCAAGCTAAAACTTGTCGTAACTGAACTGACATAGGCTCCCTTGTTTCAGCCATATGCTCATTTTTTGAATTTACCGGGGACTGGAGTCAAGTCTGCAAGATGTTGGCCTTCATAAAAGAGAATTTCAGGGATCAAAGTGAGTCTTCAGAAAGCTTGTGGGTGATGTTGGGTCTCACTACACGAGCGTAGCAGCGTAATACCTAACAGCACCCTGGAAATCCCAACTGCTGACTGAATGACACATTTTCAGACTTTGTTTGCCCTCAAACAAAGTGGCAAGCTCAGAGAGTTTTGGTCTTCGTCAGTTCAGGCAACCAAGATGAGAAAGAGGGACTATTTCCAGAATAAAACGGTGATAGGCTACTCTGTGACCCCAAATAGGATTGAGGCACATATAGAAAATGAATGAATTAATGTCCCCTTTAATAAAATCTTGCTCCAGCTGAGAAGAAGTAATCTACTGGAAATAGCTGTGACTGATGAATATCCAAATAAGCTCCCAATCCAGGGGATTCATTATATTAGACAATGCATTATTCTAGACATCAGCAAAGTCACAGTCTGTCATACTTTGGACAGTTTATTTCAGTCATGACATTACAACTTTAATTATGTATGTATATGGATTGTGACAAAGCAAGATTTAGAGGTGAAATTAAGTAAGTCACTATGATCCCTCCCAATTTAGACTTTAATCCGAGCAAAATTTGCAAATCTAATCAAAATATGTTTTTTTTCTTTACTGAGCACAGTGATGCACTGATTAGGCTATTAAATATCTTTTAAACCCCCTTCTTTGAAAAGTCAGTCAAAATTGAAATATTTGCATAATTCCTCCTCAAATGTCATTGCCATTCTCAAATATCATTGGAGAATCCAGATTTTAATGATCATGATAATACCTTTAGCCCGTCTCTCCTTTATTGCTTTAAATATTAAAACACCTTGTACATTGTGACTATGATGGGAATCGGCTAATCATGATTGCTTAGACGATAATGCCGTGACTCCAGCTGAAGTTGCACATATTAAAAGGTAGCTGGATGTGCAGTGTAACACAGTAAACATGCAGTAAAGGGACCATCTGTCCTTATGGCTCTCAATTACATTACAGCTGCAGCTCTGGAAACGTGATTAAGTGGATGAGAGCAATAGAATGACACTCTGTTCATAGCAGGTAAATGTCCCCTGTGATCAATATGTTTTTATAGGGTGATCCACTGAAATGAAAGCTTGTCTTTTAAGCATTTGAGCATTTCGGATTTTGCCGGCCTTGTTTGGAATTCCTGTTATGGACAACTGCCTAGTGGTTGGCACTGAGAGTTCAATGTTTGCTGTGCAGACGTGTGGAAAATCCCTCTTGTGTATTCAGAGCACAGCAGGCCTTTCTTCGGAAGAGCCTGTGTTCTGACTGAATGAGATTTGTTACAGTGAGCATGTCATGTGGCAAATTGTGACCGTAATTCACATGGAACACTTGCCCCTGTCCTGGCACGGCTGCACAGGATGGCCATCTGCGGATCACGTGTCAGACAGCAGCAGCCAACATGTTGGCAGATAATTGTTAGAGTAAAGTGGGTTGGAGCAGGAGCTGGGGGTTTAAACCTACAGAAATCAATTAGCAAGCGCTTGGGACAACAAGACACCCTTATTTGTGTGCATGCACACATATGACTGCAAGTATATACATCTCCATCTCTTATGTGACAGTATGGCTGGACATCTTAGACTGATTCAGTGACTGTTAAGGTGAATGTATTCATGGCCTAAGTGGGCCATCACTCATATACAGTTCACAGTAAATTTTACTCTCTATGTAATGCAATAAAAGCTGTGAACGCATAACACGGCATTAACGGTGCCAGTTCATTCGCTCTGCCTTCAAAGTTTCATTTTCAGTGAAGCAATGTCTGCAATGTTTATGCATTAAAGTGTTGCATTGGAGTAACAAAATACTTCCTGTTCTGTGTTACAATGGACTCATGTGTTTGTCAAGGTAGTATTTAAGGAAACAAATCAATTTGCTTGTTTGACATTTTTCAGACAGTATGCATTTGTTTCTGAACGAATACTCTCTGCTTTTGCAGTGGGAGATGAGCAATGTCTTTCTAAGATAACCCCAAACAAACAGCCCCAGACAAATGGGGCTAAAAACTATAACATACCGAATGATGGACAGTCTGTCAAAACTTGTAAATGTCTCATTTGTCTTGGAACAAAGAGACAGCTGCGAAATCTCAGGCAGCAATCTTTTCCTCCAGCATTATGCTTCCGATGTTTGTATGAGCCAAATAATTATTTACAGCCTTGTGTCGGTGCAGAATGCATGAATAAATTCATGTGCTTTGGAATGTATGAGGTGCAACATCCAGCTCGCCTGTCGTCCTTGCATCGATATAAAGTTTTTGATGGACGTATGAGAACCATACTCCGGTAATTCACGTTGCACTGATACAATTACAAATTAAAATTCTTGGTAGGTAACTGAGTAGTTGTTTATTTTTTTATTCCATGTTTTGGATATTTCCGTTTCTTGTCCAGACTAGAAACCAGCACTGGATTTGATGTTTTGCAAATGTGTCAGATTAAAAAAGTTGGATTTTTTTGAAGCCTTTCACTACACTTGTGCATTTTGTGCAGCTTTTTTTTCCCTTCATTGCATTTGCTAACTATTAATGCTGATTAATGTGATTATATTTGTTTGGCAGCATTGCCAGTGCTTCTCTTGCAGGCATCATCTCACAGCTGTCAGAAATTGAGCGGCAGAACAGTGATGCATCATGCACCAGGTCCAGGCTGTTTACTTAAAGGACGAAGCAGACCAGCGTACCCATTTAACAGTAACCACGAGTGAAATACAAAAACAAACAACACAGTCGAGTTTATTTTCACCCTGTATTTTAATTTCTTTTTCCTTTTTTTTCTGTGTCACTGAACAGTTGTCTTTTATTGCACTTGTTTGTAACTTAAAACATGATAACGTGCCTTTAAAAAAAGTTCACTTATTGCTGGGAATTAAATCTGCCCTATAAAGATGTTATCTTGTGCTTTGCAGAGATGCAGCCAAAACCCATTTTGTTGCTAAGTTCTTCTTCTGTGTGCCTGAAGTAATTTAATACAAACCGAACAATTGAGTAGAAAAGCAAAAAGGGGAATTTGTGGATTATTATGTGTGACTAAATTCAGAAAAGCACAATAGTAATTTTAGATGTTATCTCTTGTTAAGCTGAACACCGCAGATCATATGGAACTGAACGCATTACAAAGTGTAAATAAATAATGTCTAAACAACATCGATAAATATGTAAAACATGTAAAAATGAATAATTCACCCACGATGAAGGGTGAAAAATAATCTGAAACTTATTTTTCTAACTTTTCTCTTTAAATTCAGATGTTCCTGTGTGGTTATGTCTGTTTAAACTAGATGTACAGATTTGATTACTCAAATATACATCGTTTTGTGCTGTTTACATTATCACAAAAAACCCATTAGATTCTTATGAAGTGCATATATACATACACATCACAATTATCATGCAAAAGTGGCATATCTGACATGTTCCTATATAGCTGTGATAGCAATTCCTAACTTAATTTATTAACCAGCAGCAGAAATGGCTTCTGATTTAACATGGTTTGACACTTTTTCAAGCCATGTGTGATCAAAGACATGCTGTGGCTGAAAATGTTCATGTTAAATATTAGTATACCACAAAATAAATGGAATTACGAAAAGACTTCCTTTCTTTCAGTATCGGATCCGCAAATGAAGGCTCAACTAGACTTAAATAAAGTCAGAGGCACCAGTCCGCCTGCACAAAAGGATGTTAATAATGGTGATAATAATAATGATGATGATGATAATAATGATAAGGGACATTGTTAGATGTAGATTGTAATACTTACTTTATAGCCCGATATCAGCCTAAGATCTTATGTAGTTTCTGAGCTTAAGGATACGAGGAGAAAAAAACAAAAAGCCACAGATCTTTTGCCGTTCTCTTTATACAGGAAATAACATATAACATTTTCTTCCCATGTCTTCTTTTTAGAAAAAAAACAATTTCAGTTCAAGTACTTCAAGTAATTCAGTCTTCATCTAGGAAACTGATGTTGCCATCGCTGCTATATAAAGAGGCAACAAAAAGTTAAAATTCTGAAAAAAATGAATAAAACAGCTGTCAGATCATGTAAATTGAAAAACATTTTTATTTTATTAGTATATATGTGTTTATTTCCTGGCCAGTAGCACTGACCTCTCACGTCACGAAGGTCATGGAGAGACTGGTCCTGGCATATCAGCCCCATGTTGGCGTTGATGATGCAATCATTTACCTGCAACAGAAGGCTTACTACTCCTTGGACAGACCCCAGAGCTCAGTCTGCATCGTGTTCTTAGACTTCTCCAGCGCCTTTTGCACCATCCAGCCTGGACTGCTGAAGGCTAAACTGGAGGACATGCAGTTGTATGCTCCCCTCGACACTTGGATCGATGTTTGTAGAAGTACGGTCTGTGTGTCTAGTCCTCTGATCAGTAGCATCGGGCCAGCACAGGGAACTGTGCTGTCTCACTTCCTCTTCACCGAATACACGTCAGATTTTACATACTGCTCTGAGTCGTGTCATCTGCAGAAATTCTCAGATGACACGGTCATTGTGGGGTGTGCGGAGGGAGGTCCGAGGAAGGTCCCTGAGTACAGGGACCTTCCTCGGTCGGCCGCTTTGTGAAGCGGTGTGGGGAGAGTCACATGCAGCTGAACGTGGCGAAGACAAAGGAGATGGTGGTGGATTTCAGGAGGAACAAGCCCCTGCCCTCTCCTGTCAGCATTAGTGGACAGATGTTGATCTACTGGACTCTTTCAAGTACCCGTCTGTAACACTAGACAATAACCTGGACGGGTCCACCAACATGCAGGCCATCTACAAAAAGTGCCTGAGCTGACTTTACTCCTTAAGGAGGCTCAGGTCCATTCACGCCTGCAAAAAAATCCTACAGATGTTTTACCAGTCTGTTGTGGCGAGCACCATCTTCTTTGTTGTAATGTCCTGGGGTGTGGGATCAAGGCGAAGGACGCCAACAGACTGAACGAAATGATCAAAACGGCAGAGTCGGTTGTTGGCTCGAAACGTCTTATCTGGAGGAGGTGGTGGAGAAGAGGATGCTGGCACAACTGCTGGCAGTCATGGACAAAATCCCTCATACCTCCTCCAAAACACACTGGACAAGCTAAAGAGCAGCTTCAGCCACAGACTCCTTCAACCCCGCTGCTCTGAGGAGCGATGCAGGAAACCGTTCCTACCTACTGCAACAAGACTCTACAACACATCTTCTTCAGTCAGAGCCACAATCACCCAACATTTTTGCACTATATAAATACATGAACATATACTTAATGTTTTTATTAAGTGTTTTTACTAATCGTATTGATAGTATGTATCATCTATCTATCTATCTATCTATCTATCTATCTATCTATCTATCTATCTATCTATCTATCTATCTATCTATCTATCTATCTATCTATCTATCTATCTATCTATCTATCTATCTATCTATCTATCTATCTATCTATCTATCTATCTATCTATCTATCTATCTATCTATCTATCTATCTATCTATCTATCTATCTATCTATCTAACCCTTTTTATACATATTGCTGCTTTATTACAGGAAAATATTGCAGGACAACTGTGTGTAAATAGCAAAACGCTGCTGATTATCCAGAGTCATACATCAAGCAAGAGTGATAAGATGAATAAATAAATAAACATTTCACTTTTTGGAGAACAACAACTGGTCTCCTATGTTTCAGGAGAGGTGCGTTTGAGGACTCAGCTGCAGGAAACCAGGAGGCAGGAGTAGTTAAACGCTGTCCTTTATTAAATCAAAAATGAAAAGATTAAGAAGAACAAGAACTAAAAACTCTAATAACACAGGCAAGATGATGCGAACAGGTGGGCCAACAACGGGAAGCACGACAAAGAGGCAAAACAGATGGACCAACAACAGGGAGAGAAGAGGGAGAGAAGACTCGTAGGTATACATGCAACACCGACACGACGCGCGTGACACAGTTGAGGCAGACAAGGTATGATGAGAATCAGGCAGCATAATTAAGACACAACAAACCAATTACACACAAGAAAAAGCAGATTTAACAAAAGCACAAATCACAAGAAAACGAAAGCTAAAGTAAAGCAAACTAGGAAACTGTGCAAGACTGAAAATCCAGAATAAACACTCAAAAACAATGCCACTAAGCTCCCAAACACTAATGGTATTAAGAAATAAACATTAAGAAATAAAAAAAAGAACAAATCTTTTTTGATTATTAAATGAAATGAAATGGAATTGAGATATCATTTTAAAAGTTTCAAGAGTTTCTAGATTAGTCATATTGTACAGACAAAATAAGATCGCAGGCTGCTAAGAAATGCAAATAGTTTTTGCCATTTATTTATTAACACATGTCAACAACTGACAGATCCAAAGTTCAAGTCCCATCATATACCATCCTATTCAGTTCAAAATGATCTTAACTCAATGAAGACCAGAGAAATCTTCAGTGTGTAAATAATATCAAATAAAACAGAATTGAGGCATAATCTCAAAATAGTGATGTGTGGTCTATCTATGGCTGATTATATTAAATGATTTGGGTTCTTACGCTTGGGTTTGTGGTTAGAAAAAGGAAAACATTTGAATTAACAAGCGATGAGTTGACTCAGAAGGAGCACGTGGCATTGTGGTCAGCACCGTCACGTCAGAGACACAAGGTTCCTGGTTCAGGTTTCAGCTGGAGTCATTTAGGAAATCACAAGGAGTTTTTTTGTTTTTTTTTTTTTGGTTTTTGTTTCCCACTCTGTGCCTGGATGGGTTGTCTCCAGGTACTTTGGCTTCCTTCCACAGACTAAAAACACCCCAAATGGCAATAACCCATTAACCTAACATGGATGAGCGTGAGTGTGCATGCTTGTTTGTGGCATCTGTGATGGCAACCTATCCAGTGTGTACTCCACCTCACGCCTGATGGCAGCTGGGATAGACTGCAGCCCCCCCGCGACCCTGAACATGATGAAATGAGTGTAGAAAATGAAATGATAAATGAAACTGACTGACTGATGCCAGCATGATTCCTTTTATGCATCCAAATTTCTGGAAAACAAAATTAATCAATATGATCATCACCATTCACATACAGTAATTTATTACCAGACTGAGATGAATGAGACATAATAATCAATAAAGCACATTTAAAAAGTCTTCTGTTCTTGTTTTGTTGATTTATTAATTTACACTATTGGCGAGCAGACACAGCACCTGTGGGATTTGGGGAGTTTTTCAGGGGATAACGACAGGGAAGAGGATGCAGAGAAGTGTGAAACTCTGCATCCTTGTCCCAACACTCGGTTATCATGTTTTTCAGTGGCAGAGGAATTTGTCCATATTCCTAGATCAGAGAACTACCTGGACACCTTGCGTTTGAAGGATGTCATATTGCTGCGACGGCACTTGTGCCCCAAGATTGGACTTTCTATCAGTTCAGCTGAAATATTCATATAGTTCAAGCAGAAAAGAGACGACGGGCATATTCAGTCCATCCTGAAATCACGCCAGTTCAAACAAAGGCAGAGACATCCCGGTGTAGCACAAAATAGACAGCGCAGAGCCATCGTTTTGACTGATAACTCACCCTTTACTTTGTCCATTTGGAGGACAGCATGTGGATGAGACAGTAACAGTTTATGAAAGTTTATGAAAACTTCAAAAAGTAATGCTCTGGATCTGAAATGTTTAAGTTTAGTTGTCTTTCTCTGCAGGAATACACTATATCTGAAATGGCCTGGAGCAGACTGTATTGTGCTTGGTTATGTGACATCATCTGCAGATAGACTAGGCACAGAGAATTAAAGGCAAAGTTTATAAGTTGGCTGTCATTATTCGTCATGACTTCCATTGTTCAACAGAGACGTGGCTTTTATGTATGTCAGACGGTACACCATGCACTATATTACACATTTTGAAGGTAACATAGAACAGTCTTGGTGTTGGGATGTTGTTTGTCAATGCGACACAATTTGTTAAAGCATAATTCTTCGCTGTAAACCACAAATGTATAAATTTTGTTCCATAAAAAAAGACTTTATTCCAGGAAGACATTTAACTTCATTTTATGAGATGTAAAGAACTTTAATAAAAATAAACAAAACATAACTTTGGGAATCGTCAATCCTCATCCCACCGTGAAATAAATGAATATTGAGTCATGTTTAGACTGTGAGAAAAAACTCAACTTTGTGGAGTTTGCTTTTCCCAGACACATTGAGTGGTCATGTATGACCTAAAACACACTTCTGTGAGAGTTTTTGTGCCGTCTTTTATACACTTTATTTCTTTACAAAACAGGCCTGGTCTCCAAAGTTGGTGCAATATGGACATAGTGCAACAAAATTATGTGAATCAATAAAATGGGGAGGAGGCACCACTGACCCTTTTATTCACATGCCCTTCCCAGGATTTCCATCTATGGTTAATTAAGCTACGAGCAAAAAACTACTTGAAAAATCTTTTTTTTTTTTTTTTTTTTTTTTTTTTTTTACTGCAGCCAAATGAAAGTAAAATGAGTGCATTTTGAACAAAATAACTCAGAATCACTTAATCTAACCAGATAGAGCTCTGACTGACCCTGGCCTGCAGTATAGCTCTGAGAAACCTTACAGTTGTTTGTGACCAGAAAATATCCTTGATCTCAGACACAGGCGAAATGGACACTTATACGATTGGTTTTCAGTTTGTTTTTGTTTTTTTCACTCCAAACTACAGGCCAGAATCTCATGGCACACCTGTATTAAACAGCCCCTACAGTGTATCGTCCACTTATCCCACTGTAAATGGCTATTTATGCTTCCTTTCTCATGCCAGATAGATATATAGATGGATAAATAGAGCAAACAGTTTACACAGAGGAAATGGTTTGGTACTAGTGATCTAAATGCAGCTTTAAATGCCTCTTTCTTACGCTCAAGTCAACCTTTTCTGTTGAGGATTCCTCATTAAATGTCTCGAATCCGGTAATAGTCCTTGATGTTGACCACTCGTAAAAAAATGTTTTAAGCCACTTAATGTCTTAAGTGGCTGCCTGCGGTGCAGCTGTTGCCATTAGACACATGTCAGCAGAGTCCTACTCCAAAGCCATCTGGCATGTTGCTGAATTTCCTTTTGATTGCATTGTCAGTAAAGGGCACTTTGATCCCCGTCCCTGCGTCTTTCTGCAGATATCTCTGACTCCAGAGCTGCATGTTGATGATGATCCCTACATCTTTGTTGGGCTTAATTATTGTTGTAGCAATTATAGTTTCTCTCTACTAATTTTTTATTAAGATCCTCTTAGTGCAATCATGCTGGGGCCAACTGCTACCCAGGCAGATGACATGGTTGAGTTTCTTTTCTTCTGAAAAACACATTGACACAGTGTAATATGCCATGTGTTACTGTTTATCTGATGTTGCTTTTATCTCCTGATGTGTGAAATCATTGAATGTTTATATGGTGTTTTTTTTTTCTTTTAGGACCCTGCATATCATTAATACTGTCATTACTTCTAGGTTTCTTTTTTTTTTTTTTTTGTCTCTATCTCTCAACTGATTGAGGCAGATGGCCATTATTCCTTAATGTGGCTTTGCTTGATGTTTTTTTTTTTTCCTGTTCAAAGGAGGTTTCTCCTGCTATCTGTCTCAAAGCACTATTAAAAGGGAACTGACCTCAACATTTAAAGTGCTCTAAAAAAATGTGGTATATAATTACAAACCGAACCTCACCACTTGAGTTGACAGCTGAACTTAAGAAAAAAAAAGATAACAAAAAAGATAAATGGGGGGAAAAAAATCATGGCATTTTCTGAAAAGGCACCCTTATAAAAGCTGATATGGTTTGGTTAATTATAATCACCAGGGTGTAAAAGGTTAAGATGTTTGACGTATTTACTACAAAGTCTTGAAAGAAAATAACCCTCACAGGACCTAGTTTAACCTCATTTAATTGTTTTGTGCAGAAAAGGGGGAACTCTAAAGCTCAAGTTGATAGTCCCCCTTGGTTTTCTCACAGTACAACGGTCTTGAAATCTTGGCCAATTATTCCATCAGCAGCATCATTTTAAAGTTTGATGGGATACAGGAAAAACACTGTACATTCAAATAACCGCCAACCAGGATATTGTTAATGAGAACAGAGTAAAACAGCACTTTCCCAGGCTCTGTACATTTTTATATAACGCTGTTAAAACGAAGCGAAGGAGTATGTACGAGTGACTTGCTGTGAAATCGCCTTTGTTATTTGTGCTGCAGAAGCTGGTGGGTAAATTAAAAAGTTCCCTCGAGGAAATCATTGTCAGACATGAATGAGTTTATGTGTGACACTTAGACTGTGCATCATTTCACACTATTTTTTGTGAAAAATTTAAACAAATTCTTAACATTATCATAACGTTGCAGGCCTGGAGCCAGCATTGCTGTGCATGGGAAATTATTCAAAAAGTCTTACAAATAAGGCAGTTTGCAAAATCCACCACATGGCATCACAAAGCCAAGGCCTGTACAGACGTGTTTGCTCTGGAAAACGGAGAGAATGCTGCATTACATATGTTAAACAGATAGATACTTGTATTCTTTGGTTGTGAAAAGGTTTAGCCAATGCTTAAAGGTTTGGCTCAGCATTTAATGAAATGATTTAGGCATGAATGTCCTTAGAAAGGCAGTTAACACATAAATAAATAGAATAACAGAAGACCCATTTTAATGTATTCTAGGATTTCAGCTAAAGGCGTTAACTTTATAAGGAAATATTGAATGTACTCTAAAGCTAATTATCTCATTCCTACAGAAAACAGTGAAGCATTACTCCGAGCAATTATCTTTTCATCAGTTGATGTGCCAGTTGGACACCATTCTTATGCCTCTAGACGATGTGGATGCGGAAGAGAAAATAATACGCACGGGAACGGTCAGACAAAGAGCAAAAACAAGAAATGAAGATGGCAATGAGACGGATTTGTAACTCTAACCTTGTACAAATAAATTAACCGTTGCTGCTTTTGGTACCACCCTCTTTGCTTCTGAAACGTGCACATTGTTCAGATCTTGATTTCCTGTCCCTTTTGCTGCTTCTCCCCTTGGTCCGGCAAATTTATGGTCCCTTTGCTCTTTCTGTTTCTGATGACTTGGTAAGTGTTCTTGAAATATATTTGGGCACCACAGCTTTCATCCCTCCTGCTGGGTTTTTTTTTTCTTGCCACTTTTGGAGGGTAAAATGGTTGGAAAGATTGCTGGCAGTTGCTGTAAAACATGCTGACAGCGAGAAGCAGAAAATAAGGACTCCCATGATAGGGGAAGACCACTGTTCTGCTTATGTTGTAAATGTATGTTTGGCCAAAATTCCATAAGTGATCAAGACTCTAGGTAAGTCAAAAATCACAACGAGCTCCAGACACCCGTAGGCAGCAACAGCTCAGGTGATAGCGCTGCATGTTCTGTGGGCAGGTAAGACATGTGGCCTCAAGTGACATGATTTGGGATTGCCTTGATTTGGTTAAGTAAAAATAGCTTTATCTTACATCTTGAAATGCTGCACCATCCTTTGGACATGTACAGAGGCGTGTAGTTGAGCTTAAAGGTGTGTGTGCTTGAGAAATATTTGTCAAATTACTATTTATTTTCTAAAATCTTTCTGACTAACACAACTTCTTCACTCATTTATTCAAGTCAATCTATCAGGAACTCATTAAAGGGTATCCCATTTATGATGTTTTAGTCGTATATCAGGTAAAACATTTAAGAGGCAAAATGTTTTCCACATAATTCACCCAGCTGCCACGAAACGAGAGCTATCCTCTAAACCATACAAAAAAGGGAGTTTCTGCTTCTCTCTGTGAACTCCTGACATTATCAGGCAAGAAATATGATTGGCTGTTTGTGGTTGAGAGTGCAATAAAAAGGGATGTGACAAAGGCAGCTGAAGGAAGCTCAGAGCAAGTTCCCCAGCTGATATCTGCGTGTCAGACTCATCGAAGACTTTCCCTCTCAAAGTCAAACAACTGCAATGGAGTACAGAGTAGATCATATGAAGACCAACTGCAGAGAAACACTGCATGCAGACTTAGATGCATTTGATATCTCTGAAGCTCTTGGATTTATCCTTGAAGAGCCACTGGTAGGTTCCATTGTCATCCTTTCTTTTTTCATACAACAGATACTCTCCAGATGCTTTAAGAATGGCGACATAGCCTGTTTTGTGCAGGAACAGATATTTTTGTTCACTCTGAAGTATTATTTTCTCTTCTGTTCCCTTTGTTTAAGTGTTTGGTCAGCAGCACATGTAGCCTCTGGGGGCTGAAACAGATAAGTATAGTTGTTTTTGTCCCAAGTTATAGGGTAATTGATCTAGTATCAAGCCTTTCACATGACGGGCGCTGACTGACCCTGTGACCCTGTCAAACAGTGTATAGAAATGTCTAATATATATATATATATATATATATATATATATATATATATATATATATATATATATATATATATATATATTATTAGTCAAACATTCATTGATTAGCTTTAAGAACACCCTTCTCACATTTACCTCTTGGCATCCCCCTACTTGTCGCGTAGCTGGTTTCTCTAAGTATATTACTTATTTATGCCCTTCTATTAAATTGCATTCTTTCTCTGACTGATAGCACCAATCAGTCCCTGACATGCAGGTCACGAACCGTGGAAAACACGCGCCGATATTACTGATTACACTGCAGGATACACAAACTCACACGTCCACAAACTTACCCACAAAGGGAAATCAACAAACATGTCAACAAGTCATTTTATCCTCATTGTCTTCTAGACTCACCTCCCAGACTATTATCAGGTGTGGTTGGACCTGGCAAATAATCTTACACATTTGATAGAGTCACGTACACTGCGGGATCTGGTTCACAAGGTAAGAAGGAAGAAATTCAGTCAGAACTGAGGACAGAAGTACATGTAAATGTGGGCCTTTAACGTAATTTGTGTAAAAAACTGTAGATATCAACATTTGATTTCTCAATACAGATGCCTGTCTTGAGTCCCCATCTTTTGAGCAACCATCGGGAGCTCAGGCTGGCTCACCTGGTGCTGGGATTCATCAGCATGGGATATGTGTGGCAGGAAGGACAACACGCACCTGCTCAGGTACAAAACCTCTGTGAGGGAATGAAAGTGAGCAAATATGATGTATTCGTGGTGATATACTTTGGTTGTCCAGGCCAGCATGTTGATAGAGGTGGGCTCATCTATTCATCTTCACTATATCAATTAATTTGCCTGCATTCAACTGTATAACCACCCCAAAAATATTACAGTCATTTAGCTGACAATATACGGTAGCATTAGTCTTAATTGCAAAAATTCTTTTTCCCCTACAGAACAATACACTTCTATGTAAACCATTTGTTTTGGGTGTTTACACGTTTAACTTTAAGCTGCATCAAGACTCTTTTCACTTCACAACAACTAAAAAGTTCTTTAAGCTAAGTAAATGCAATTTATTTTTAAGGCGACACTTCAGGGACGACAGGTCATAGCAATAAAGTCTCGCCCAACTATGTTAAGGTTTATGTAATATTAATATTTAGGTAAAATCAAGGCATCTGTTAGTCTTTTTTAGTCCAGATGATGGTGTCGGACCACCCACTAGGTTTTTATTCATGACTGAAACTTTCCTTTGACGGTTGTTTGACAGATTCTTCCGAAAGCGCTGGCCTGTCCTTACTGGCTGGTATCCCGCAGGCTCGGCCTTCCACCGATCCTGACTTATGCAGATTCAGTTTTAGCCAACTGGAAGTTAAAGGATCCCACAGGGTGATCAATAACTTTCTTTCCTATATTTAAGTTTGTATTCAAAATCTCCAGTAGTTCTTTCCTTCATTAAAACCGCTGTATTTGATCTTTCCTTTTTCTTCTAGAGACATGGAATTTAAGTAAGTAAAAAAGAAATGAGCTTCTCTATCTTTGTAGTTCACTCTCATATGATGTTTATTGCATAATCTTCCTACATGATGTTTTACTCATGTGTTTTCATCATGATTTCTAAAAACAGGAACATAGACTTGATATTTTCCTTGCCTGGTGGAGAGAGTTGCAGGGGATTTTTTATCGTGTCACTGCTGGTGGAGCAGGCTGCCAGTTCGGGCATAATGGTCAGTACTTTACTAGTACTGTTAGTCTTCTTTTACATTTCAACTCTTTGCAACCCTCAACCCAGTGTTGCCTATCTATCTCTTCTTTCTTTTTTTAACTCTCATACCTACGGTATACTGTACGTGTCTTTGCACCTCATAACTGGACGGTGAAGTTTAAACTTTCAACTTTTGCCAGGGCGCGCTGGAGGTGATGCACGCGCTGAAAATCTCTGACCTCATCGGGATACAGAGGGGTCTAATCAAAGTAACCCAGTCTTTGAAGAAGATGAGGGAAACTTTCCAACTCATGCACAGTAATTTTGAGTTAAACCTGCCTAAATATGAACCTAATTAATTTGCATGCTGTGCCTTTTATGAGGGCTTGAAAGGTAATTACACTAACTGAATTTGTGCTCCATCCAGATCATGTGGAGCCAACCGCATTTCATGGGACATTGAGAATTTTCATCTCAGGGTGAGTTTTTGGGCTGTTACTAGTCTCACGTATTGACTTTATTAATCCTTTTTACATTTTCTTTTTACTTTATGCAGATTATTCTCATTAGGTATTGCAAGTTATTTCTGCTTCTGTACTTCACTTCTTTTCATCTGTATTGGTGCGTGGTATTTTTTTTACCTGTATAACAAGTACTTCTGCAAATTTTAAGACGGAAGCTGATGGTGCTTGTTGAAATTGTTTCAGGTGGCGAGATAACCCCATGCTTCCAAGAGGGCTGTTGTATGAGGGTGTTAGCAATGAGCCGATTCTGCTGTCAGGGGGAAGTGCAGCCCAGAGTTCAGCCATTCAGTGCTTTGATGCTTTGCTTTGCATCCAACATGAGGGTGAGACAGGTAAAAATGCACTTCTTTGTATATTTTAAAAGCAGCTCAGGTGCTTTTTGTGAGTCGATTGTACTCGAGTTTTACTTTTTTTTTATCTTCTTTTCTGAAGTTGCGGGGTTCGGTTCTGGCAGAAATGTTTGCAGAAAAAGGTTATTTTCAGTCTTTCACAGTCTCCCCTGTGCTTTCCTCATTGATCCACCCTATCTAGGAGCCTTCCTGACACGCATGAAGGATTACATGCCTCCTGCTCACCGTCAGCTGATAGAGTCTCTGTCTGTCTGTTCGTCGCTGCGAGACTTCATCATGACTTGCTCCAGTCCTGACCTCTGCCAGTCCTACAACTCTTGCATCTCTGCACTGGTGGATTTACGTAACTATCACCTCAACGCTGTCACCAAGTATGTCATTGTGCCCGGTAACCATGCCCGATCTATGGGCTGCCCCCTCAGAGGGGTGTGCACCATGCTGAACACCACTGGCACAGGTGGATCCAACCTCATGGCCTTCCTCAAGGGTGTCCGCAACTCCACCAAAAATGCTCTAATCTTTGAGAAGCCAACGACCTCAAGAGAAACAAAAATGTAATCTTAAGCATGTGACGTAACATCAAAAATGTTCCTATTTATTTACCAAAGGCTTACAGAACATACATATTTACAGTAAGTGTCACGCTTATTGGAATCAGACAAATGTATTTGTTGTTTTAAGCCACAGTAAATTCACAATGGCAGTATCTCACCATAGAGAAGTGAGTTTGAAATGACTGCTGACAACTTTTAAACTGCGTTAGCTTCCAAAGGAGAAACCTAACACCATTTGAACTTCTCATTTAGCCGAAGGGATGAATAAAGGATGCATGGACGGTGTGGTCATTGCACCATGACATCGCTGTCATTGCACCCTAATGGACCAGATTACAAATTCTGGAGCAGAGATGCATTCGCTTGACAGTAACCGCGGCCGTATATCACTTCACAAGCTGATTTGTGCCAGCAGAAATAGATAAGCGTTAAAAGAGTTCTGAAACAAATGCAAGAGATGCTAAATTAAAATGACAAGAAAGTAATTTACACTAAACTAAACTTCCAGCACTGCATCTCATTAATCAGTTTGCAATATACTTGACAATAATTATTAAGGTGATTATGTTTGATGCGATTGTAGAAACTTTTAGACACTGCTGAGTGACACCATGTTTTAAAACTTGGTCATTTTCAACACTTAAAAGAATTTGCTCACCTTTGATTTTGAATGTTGTATTAGAAAGACAACTTTTTAAAATGAGTCATTTAAAAATAATATCACATATTTTGGTCGGTTTTTACAATAACTGTTTTTAATGTGCTAAACAGTACATAATAGACAGAACATACCATAATGAGACAAACTGTGGGAGAGAATTTGGCATAAGCCAGCTTAAGAGAGAAAAACCAATTTTGGGGAGAAATGGAAAAGGAAGAAAGTAGGAATAAAATGACAGAGGACACTGTTAAGGCAAAACCAATGGCAATCAACTGAGGGGAATGATAGGGACGCAGTAGTAGTGATAAGGACGAAAGATGAATGCGGGATCAGGTGACTGACCTTGATGGACTGGAACCGCCTCTCCCCTCCAGGACTTGGAGGTTGTGTGTCTTCTTTCTACTGAAGACTAATCGCATTTAAAGAGAGGAGAGAGGGAGCCCATCTGCACAGCTGCTGAGCCCTCGTCATGGTCCAAATCTGCTTCCCTATAGCATAAAAGACTAAAAGTGTGAATACAGCCCAGCTGTATAACAACATGCAGGAATGGTGCCACACAGAATTGTGGCTTGGAAGAGCTATTGTCTATTTTTTTTTCCTACTTTGAAATGCTCAGTGTTGTAACAACATTATGTAGAAATCTTCTTTTTTTTTTTTAATTAAGGTTTATGTAATGCTGCTCATTCTGAACACTGAACTAGATGATCTTTATATGCAAATATGATTCACATAAGGTAAAAATGACCTGTGTATTTTTAATTTTTTATGTTTTCATTTCTTTTTCTTTTAAAATGCACGATAGGAGTGAAAACTAGTTGTTGAGTGTTGACCTAAAGTTTTAAAAAACTGCCACCTGCAGTTTTTTTTTTTTTCAACCTGTATGAGAGGTCAAACACTGCAACTTTATCAAAGCTTTCCTAAGATATGCATAAAGTGTCCTTTGATGTCAGCACCATGGCACACCTTCGGTGGCAGGATGTGACACTTGGAGCACATGCTGTCATATGAACAATCAGCCGAGTGTGTTCGAGCAGGACAGCTGGTAGAAGAATAACTCTTGTGACATTTGTCCTTGAGCAAGTGACTCTCACGTGAATCCGTTTCTGTTTTTTTGTTGTTTTTTTTTTAAAGATAGTTTTGCCTTGCAGACTGTGATACTAGTATTTTACAATATCACTTTCACTCACTGTTAAAGTATTGATAACAAGATTATGGTTTTGTTTGAAATAGTTTAAAACATAAAAACTGTTTCATCATCTGGTCCTTATGTGAGATGTTGGAATCAGATGAATAAAGGTGCAGGTGGTGAAACCAGTTTGGGAGGAACAATAGGGTGAGCGTTCACATCAGTGGTCTCCAACCCTGGTCCTGGCATCAGTGCACCTGATTCTGATCAATGGTCGTCACCAGCTTGTTATCAAGGTCTGCGCAAGTGCGTTAATGACACAGTTATTTGTTTGAGGGTGCGCCGAAGCAGGAAAACATCTAAAACATGCAGGACAGTGGGTCCTGAAGACCGTTGTTACACGATTGATCTGTTTAATGATGGTCACCCCGGTTTAACACAGATGATGTATTGTGTTGTTGAGTGTTTCATCGTTAGAAGGAATGGAAATCCTCTGAAATGGGTCAGAATTGGACTCGTGAATGAACCAACCCAGACATTTTCTTCTGATACAGACAAAATAACAATGGGATTCTTACTTCATGACCCTTCTCATATTCAGAAGACACTGGAGCACACTGGATCACTTTCAGTTGAAAATGTTTTAATTGTGATGTAGAAACAGTATAAAAAATGCATAATATTGCACATAATCAATAAATTGCACTTGCTCAAGATACAGGTCTTTGCATGGATATTGGTGACCTGAATAATATCATCTACTGTATAATGTAACTATGGAGGGCGAGTATTTGTCTTCCTGACACTTTTCCTATACATTTAACATTTCATTTAACTTTCCAAGTGCTAAAGTTAGAAAATTACTGTAAAATCAATTAAATAATCGCGTTGTAACAAGTTCAGTTTCATTGCTACATCAGTTTTTTTAATTGCTTTTTTTTTTTTTTGTATATTACCAAAGCTGGTGGCGACAAGTTTGTTTCTTCTTCTCAAAGGAGTGCTATACTCCTCTAGCTCTATGTATAGCCCTTCTACTCTTGCTGCAACGCAGTTGTTTGTGGGACACATGCAAAAGAAAGCTGAATGGAGTTTTCAGTTTAATAGAAATATAAATCAAAGTGACGTAACACCTCTGGAAGTGTTACTGTAACTGGACATGAAGAGGTGACAGTAAGAGCTTAGTTTCACAATTTCAGAGCTTTGCTGTGACACAAGTAAAAGAAAGACATGGCAAACTCTAAAAGGACTCATTAAAAAAGCATTAAATTACGTTTTAGTTGTAAGATCTAAAGCAGATAAGATAAAAAAAAAAATAAAAAATAAAAATACAAAAAAACTCAGATTAAACCCAAATATGATCTATGTTTTTAACTATAGAACCTGCTTCAAGAGGAAGGTATCTAAATCTAAAATTTAAAATTCAATTTACAGTTCTTAGCTATTAGGATGAATCTAAAATATTGATTCTGGACTTAATGTGTCAGATTAGGAAGAAAGAATGACTTTAAGAAGTGAGGCAAAGTTGGCTGGCTAGTTAGTTGCACAGTGAGCTAAAGAAAGAGAGCAATAGATAAAGAAAGATAAAGGAACATGTGGAAAGACCTTTATCTTTAGAAAAGGCTATCAGATGTTCAGTCAGATAGAAAACCGAGCAGCATGTTAATAATTAAAGAGGATGAGGTGAGCATAGCTCTGTCCGGTACTCTTCGCCGTGTCAGTCTTTCACTCATGTTCCTCTCAACTCTCAAATGTTTGTGCTTTGCTGGAGGTGGGGCTGATGTCCTTTCAATAGGTTCAGTCATACAAGACCCTCCACAAGGCGCCTCCTCTTGCAGCCAAGCAATATGCTCTACGGGGAAAAGACCAAGAGTGCAATGCATTCATTGGCTGATGCAACAGAGATATTTAATTATAAGATGTAGCTACTATAACCCCAAATCAGAAACACCTGGGACGTTATGTAAAAAGCAAATAAATAAATAATGCAGCAAAATTTACACTCAAATTTGTTTTTTATTTCCTTGCAGACAATATGAGCCCAAGATATTTCAGGTGTTTTCTTGTAAACTTCAATTTATTTCTTAGTTTACGTTCTGCAGCAGACAACAGAAAATTGTATTTTGATGATGAAATTCAGTATTTTAGTCTTGTTAAGAAATAGGTGCTACTTTGGACCAAAAACTAAAAGGCTTAAGATCAATGTTTGCTGCCTTCAAGGCCAGATCTTTTGCAGAGACATAGAGGCGTTTTTCAACTAGACGATGACTAACCCCATTCTACACACGTTACAGACACGTGGGCGGGAGAGAAGGGTGCAGGTACCGAAATGGCCTGGCTGCAACCCTCAGCTGTTCCCAATAGATAATGTCTGAAGAATTTGGACATGAAATGAAACTGGGTTTAATGACGACCGTGCACTGTTGCACACCTTAAGCTGCGTTTGCATGAAGAGTAGAACAAAAAACAAGCGAAATGCTTCATCACTTAACATCCTCATTTGCATGTCTGTGTTGCCAGCATTGATGCAGAACCTCTTGATGTAAAAGCTTCACTACAACTTTTTAGTATGTTTGCAGACCTGAAAATGTTCAAATTTCATGTATATTGACAAATATATGATGACAAGAAAAATACATGAATATGTTGGGTTCGACAAACATGTCTGTAAAGAAAATGAAATAATGTCAAATTTAAGAAAAGTCCTAAAGTGCTTTCTCCATTTTTTTTTTTTCTGATTTGGGGTTTCACATTGAAAAAAAGTCCATCGTTAAACAGGTTAAAAAACAAAATGTGCAAGAACGTGTGTCGCAGCTCACCTATCTTGTGCAGGTGTGTGTGTCGATCCTGTCCAGCAAACAAGCCAGAAAAAGATTAGACTGGATTTAAAATGTTCTGTGTCTCTGCTGTCCCCCAGCTGGCCTGACAGTCTCAGGTCAGAGCAGTAAATCAACTGGCTCCCGTCATCGTTCATTCATGTAGGTTGAGCATCTCCATCTGAATATTCCTTCCACCGTTTTGACAATAACTGGGACGAAACGGCCGTTTCCAAGACCGTCATATTTTATTCAGAGGAACCAAAGTTTCCAACGCGCATGCTTCTTGGACTCTGTCTTGGACTTTCGTTTTGGAGTGGATGTGAATACTTCATTGGGGTAGGGCAGAGCGGGGCATTGTTGACTGTCTAGGGGGAAAAGTCTCTTCATTAAGGGCTTTAGTTTGTCCTCCTGCAGCTTAAAGTCCAGCTCAACACTGCAAAACAGGCACGACACGTAGAATGTTAGAACATTTACATTAGTCACTTTATCATTGTGCTTTTATAACATTCATCAGAAACCTTCATGCGATGCTTCTAAAAGTTAACGATTTATCTGCTTTTTAACGTTTCTGACTGAGTTACTCTTCATGCTCATAATTCTGGGACGGAGACAAAGCACTGACAAACCGTCTGGCAGCACATATTAGCTGGAGCACAAATCCATATTACAAAGACTTCTCCAAGAAACATTTTTCTTTTCATTGCCTCTGTGTTCTTCATGCCAATAATAAAAAAAAAAAAAAAGCCACAATGGTGGTTGCTTCTGACTTCAAGTCCTCCACACCCGTGAGTGTAATCCCAGAATGGTCATCCCCTGATTTTGTTCTGACACTGCAGCTGAACTCTCTCCCCGATTAAATCTCACAGGCTTGAGAGAAATGTGGGACTTAATCCCGTCCAAATGAAACCATTGAGAGGCCGAGTAGGCGCTGATTAACTGCCTGTATTCAAGCGAGCGATAAATGCACTATTGTACACCATCTCCTCTCACTTTATTGTTATTGATTCCCTTTGCTCTGTGTATTTACTTTTTTGATATGCAATAACTTTGAAAAAGTGGAAGTATTAAAGAGTAAACCATCTGCTACTTGCGTGCAAAAGCTATGTCCTTTAGCAAAGTGTGCCTTATATTCTGTTAACCATTTGTTTTTTGAGCAGTATAGTTCAGTGACATTTTCCTAATTTTTCTTTAATAACATTGCTTAACGTCCTCCATTGAAGTGACTACCATGACATGCGGAGCTCATTCCTGCCATTTAGACGATTAAAGAGAGAAGAAAGAACTAAAGCTCCAAAAAGAGATGACATCTGACAAAGCAAGGTCAAACGTGTAGACACCTTTTCATCTGGAGGCAGACAAATGGACATTAAGGTACAAAGCATATCCTGTTAGGGCAATCGCTTTGATGGACAGTGTAATTAGTTTGCAAAAGGACATGCTTCGCTCAAAGTGATATAATGAAACTGGGAGCAGTCCTCACCCCTAAGATGAGTGTCAGTTAAGAGCAGATCTCTATTAAAGCCTCTGGAGGAGAGGTGGATACTGGTTTGGACGGCCAAAACCTTTAATAATCGTAATAGAAAGCAAAAGCAAAGCATAGTATGGAAAATTGGGTTTGTTCCAGCTTAAAACTCATTATTATTTATACAAAACGATTTTTTTTTTTTTGCTTGTTTTGTTGAATCAAAACCAAACCACCACTTCCACAGAACATCTTTATTCTCTTTCAACGTTCTCTCTCCAAATAAAAGCTAACATTTGGAGGTCTTCTGACTACTGAATTCATAACAGTGAGAAACTCAGAATAGAGCGAAGGCTTTATCTCAGCAGAACTGCTGTTTCTTGCAGTATGGACTGCGCATCTCTTATTTATACTATCTATTGTTTCATTTCCTCTTTGCTTTATCGCTGTTTGTATCTTTTTGTTTTATGTTGAAATCTTTGCATCTTTTACAATTGCTGTTCAAACAATGTTGACAGAAAGCAGAGCAGTATAACAGCAGACTACTGTGCCACAGAGTAGCCTCAGCAATTATTAAGCAATTAATCACTTGGCAGATCATCATGATTGCTGCATACTGTGAAGAAATGCCTTGGTGGGGAGCCAAAAGCAACAAACTATGACTGGGGAGCCACTTGGGAGCAGGTGCCTCAGCAAACAAAAGCCTTATATCTAGGATCATCGCTGTTCACAAACAGATTGAAGCAGTTGGAGTCAGGGAAACTTTTCTAGGTCATTCAGCAAAGCAGATTAATCATCCCTTTAGCTATGCAGTGAGTGTAAACGTTGCTGTGATCAGTGGCGAGCTGTTTATTTGCCTATGATTGTGGTGTGCTGAGCACTATTCAATATCTATTGCTCCTGGGAGAGATATTGCTGCTTTCAGATGTCTTTCTAGCACAGTATGTGCAAGTCGGTATGCTGCTGCTCTTTCTTGTTTCTGCCACTGGCACCTTTCAACATATAGTAACCTCCCCTCCCATCATTTTTTTTTTTTTTTCCTCCACCAGTCACAGTTCAACTCAACAGTTGACATAACCGTGTGATTCAGTGCCAGTGCAGCGTGACGTCTTCATAGTTACATACTTGGGCATCCTAGAATAAGTCACCACAGATTGACAGTCATTTCCTCTACTGACAGCCAACAGCTAAAATAGAAAACTCCTCCTCACATGTTGTGTAAATGACATGTAGAGATTCTCTCCCTGTCGTGTACGGCGAATCTCTCCTGAAGGCCACGGTTGCCACACTGCTTTCTGCTTCTCTGACACAAAAAGACCCGGTCTCATAAATGAGAACAGAATACAGCAGATACTCTTGACAAGTGTACAGCAAAACAACCATAGCGTTGTCATCTCAGCATGGCACACGAGTGCTAATTGCATCCTTGAGTGTGATCATGTTAAAATGCAGTACCTTTTTCTTTTTTTTTTCTTTCTTTTTTTCTGAACTCTACCATATTTCAAAGTCATTGTTAGCTCCAAATTGGAAATGCTGCATTGTGCAGTTTGATTCAGATGCTGGCTCCTAACCAGCACAGCATAACCGCAATAGAAGCTCCTGATTCTTTGATCTGGGGACAGTTTTAAAATAGGCTATTGCAGTATAGGTTGACTCAGCGGTAGGCCTTGTATAATTTGGAAGTGATGTTCTTTTAATCTTGTTTGAACAATGCATGCAGTCATGTATGGGAAGAGAACAAAGGGAAAATCATGTGGACACAGCTCCCATGTTTAAGGGGTTGAGTTATCTTGCTAAAACTAACTAACTAAATGATAACAACACTAATAGGAAAACAATAATAATAATAAATTATAATCCTTACTTTACAAGCTTCTAGACCTGGATATTATTTTTGCACCATGTGCTGTGTACAATAAGCTGGTAAGCCAGGAGGATGATTCCATTGAAGTCATTTTCTCAGAATTTATTTATATTTGCTTTCTCCTCCACTGTTTGCTTTCAGGATTACACAGAATTTTGCTTTAAGATGGGGTGGAAATGCTTTCTTAGCCGAGACACCTGATAACTGCCGGCAGCTGAGATGCCACACAGCTAGAAAGCTGCAACAATGTCATCCATTGTGGACCTTCTAAACACATGGCATTTATGAAATGCAAAATGCTGTAATTACCACAAACTAAATAAAATTCTGCAACTATTCAGCTACCGAAACTGAAAAATGTGATGTGAGATGTCATAGGACATCAAGGGTGTCATGGGCCAAGTCAAGCCAGGCTTTGATGCACAGATTGAGAACTTCTGGAGATCTGGAGAACTTCTCTGCAACCAACACCTCAGTGGCCGGGAGTCTTGATTATAGTTGAAACATGCAGTTACTGGCTGATTTTTAGGGCTTAACTGGCTCAAATGTGCTGGATTTGGCTGATTTGTATTTCCATCTGTAAAGTTCCTTATCAATGTGTCACAGTGCGGTTTTGTCTAGACTGATGCTGGTTGCTGCCCTGTCAGTGGAGTAACTCCCTGGAAACCAAAACTTTAATAACTGGGGGGTGCTTGTAATGGGACCACACAATAGTTTAAATAACGAGGCAGTTTTTGTAACAGATCAATGTGGGATAAAAAATAAAAAAAATGAAACAAAAGTGTTGAGACAAACAATAGAGAAATGTTTTTTCCCCCAGTCAGAGCACAATTCCATTTTAGAGAGTTTTTACAGCTGGGTTTTGCTGCAGAATACTAAACAACACTCTTTGCAGAATTTAAGCTACTTGTGAGAATTGCTTTCACAGAGATAGATGCAACCATGATAGATTACCACCCTGCTTGCCAAATGCAGCCCTTCTCCTCTCCGTGACTGTTAAAAATCTGCCAAATTAACTGAAAGAAACAACTATTTAATGATACAGCTAGCACAGACAAAATGATAATCGACTAATTTATTCATACTCTGCAGAATGCGTCCTCATTGTGATTTTATTACCATATGCCACATGCTTTAGTTCGATGACAATAGGCTGACGGCGCATCTTTTGCCAGAAGAAGCTGTCTGGAGTTTGTTAATTAAACTACGCTGCTTCACTGACATTCAGAATTGGCACATTTTGTCTTACTGAGATATTATCATTGAAATGGAAAAGAAATAGCTTAGCTAAAAGCTTTAATGAAGGTTCCTTTCTATTTAGTATGCATTAGTCTAACAAAATACAGCATAGTGCTGTTTCATCCTCAATTATAACTTGGCATTTGATGAACTCACGTCCTGTTGATTACTGCATTTATTGTATCTGCAGTGAGACATAATCAGCATGGATTTAGAAGAATCCCATGACATAATAAGACAGACCTCATGAGATCTTATCCTAAAAAAAGAAAAATAGTTTAATAGCCGCTCTATGTATAGTTCAGTATCTTAAAGCCACAATAATGCCTAAAGCCCTGAAGACAAATCAATGAGGAGGACTGTTTCATCAATACCGACACAAATTCCACATGTTGCAAAAAAAGTCACAAACTGACACGTGTTGCTTCAGTGTCACAGTGCACATCTTGATTAAGTAAAACTCATCATTTGTGATCATTCCACATGAATAAAGAAACCATTCAAACAAATGTTGTTTTCTTTGATAATATAAATCCCTGGAAATGTTAATAAGTAACCAAAATAGGGAAAAGAAGAGCCCAATATTTTTGTCTATATTGTAATCTAATACTTGCAGTGTCACTTCATAATTATCAAAAATACATTTAATTAGGTACAATATTTGATGAAAAACATTAAGAAAAGTGTTATTGAAATGGTGTGTATTTTGTTTTATAGAGAAGGTGTATTATAACAATTTTCTAAGATCACAATTAAAATAATTATCAAAGATCCCTCCAGGTGTTTTGACTGGAGAGGAAATTAGTTGTCTTTTTTTGTATGTTTGTTTTTTTCATTCTCCTGGGCAGCGTTTAAACCATTATCTATTTTGTCCTTATCACACTGTGGATCCATTGTGCTGAACCTTGGATCTCATCCGAAAGAGGGAGAAAAAAGAAAAAAGTAAAAAAAAAAAAAAAAAACTATAGAGATTTTACTAAACTCTGCAATGTCTCCAAGTGACCTAATGAGTCAAGAACCGCACCAAGGCAGAATGCAGCGATGGCATGAAGAAATACCATACCAGATTTTTCTGGTATAAAAATCGATCCCAATGTTGTTTACTGCTTGAGGGAGAGCTGTCCATGAGGAAAGCTGCGTTAGTTTCCTCTCCTATTTTCTAGTTCAGTGAAGGGCTGGAGACTCAGAATGGGGTTTGGGTTCGAGTGGACAGAGGAAGAGGGTGACAAAGTGCTTGGGAGAACACAGCTGCTCTTCTCTTATCACCCAGCGTGTTTCGTGTTTTGATATGGGAGGGTTGAAGTGCTGGATTGATGAATGCTGTATGCCAAAGCTGAACGACGTTGCATCAGGTCTCATTAGGGGACGTCCATCTGTTTGCAAGCTTAATTCACTTCCATGTGCACAATGTTTTACACGCTGCGTGGGAAGATAAGATTTGTAGGTACATTTTTTGGTTGAAAGCAAGGTTGTCAGGAGAGGAATTACCTTAAAAGTCTGACTGTCATCAATGGCTGAAATATGGGGAATCAGATCGACATCTAATAATCAGGAATTAGTGACATCCGGTTTGATCAAATTTGGCAACGAGTCAGTCTCTTAATGTCTCACAGATAGGGGAGGTGAGGTCACTCTTGGCTCATGAACCTCTTTCTTTAAAGGTGACTCAGCTTCATTCTTCAGAGGCTTGAATGTGTTTCAGGTTTTATTGACTACAGTCCAGCTGCACTGGTGTGGAGGAGTGAGTGGCTGTCGCTCTGCAGCACTCTGTCTCGCTAATACTCCAGTAAATTTTTAAGACACGTCAATAGAGGACAGCATTTTTTTTCTCATATTTCTGCTACCTGCCAACTACAAGACCAAATATCTTTTGTCTTCTTCTTTTTTTTTTTTTTTTTTTTTTTTTTCGCACAGAAGTTTTGCTTATTAGAAAACTCCCCATCTCATATCTGGGCTAGTTCAGCAGATCTTTAGTAAAGATGACAGATCAGATCGGGGATCTCCTGCGTGAAACTGCAGAGACAGTCACAAAACATTTACACTCTAGTTTCAGACTTGTTCTACTTTATACCTAAAAGGCCTCCAGTATATAACTGTTTCAAGCTGTTCCAAGCCATGTGATGAATACAAACCGCATACGTATGAGAGCAAATTCAATACTTTAATGTACACAGAAAAATGCTGAGTTTTGTCAATTCATTTATAGTGAAAGGCATGAATAGTGTGTTATATGAGCCGAGCACACAATCAACATTCAAGAGTGGCTTAGCATAAACTTAGACAGCATATAAAGTTTTAGGTGTAATGCCCTTGTCAGCCGTTGAAAGTTACTTTCTTTAGGACCTGAGATGGTAGCTGGAAATATAGAGTTTTAATTTTTGTATCATTCAAGCTATTATTTTATGATGTGGTTTGGGATAGACTGAGAAAGTTTGTAAAACTTGCAAATATGTCAGTTCCATGCTGATGAATCCTAATTTTCTTTACGCCTGTATGAAACCCTGCGACTTTTCATTTCCCTGAAAAGTAAATGACACAAAGCTCCAGCTTTCAAGTTACACTATTTTTTTTCTTACCCTAAACTAACCACATTAACAAAAAGGACACATTAAAAGGAAGAGGTAAGAGTGTTTTGTGAGAAAGCTTGTACTGTACTGTAGTATTGCAGCAAACAAAAAGATGAGGGAGATATGTTTCTTGTTCTGTGGAGTAATAAATAAATAAATACACAAATACACACACAAAAAAAAAAAAAAAAATTCCAGGATTGGGTCTGTGTTAGTTTGGGGTTCTGTACTTTTTCAAGCTGCCCCCAATGTTAGAAGTCCAACTTTGCAAAGTGCATTCTTCTTCTTTGGGCTTGTCTGTATTTTCCACACTGTTTTCGCATTTCCTATTTTTTGAGAAAAAGAAACTTGGTAGAAAAGTGTATACCAGTTGCTTTTGCAGTATTTTTACTTCTCAGTACATCAGAAACTCACAGTATTATATATAAAAAAAAAACATATGCATTATAAAACTTATAAAAACTTTTTTATTTTTGGTAAAAGTGAAAGCTATTTTAAAAATGCAAAGAATAAAAATAATGCCAAACTTCATCAAACACTTGAAAATGTTTTATGGGTTGTGATAAAATTCTGGTTCCTCATATTCTCTGTGTCTAGGCCACAGAATTGCTTATACCACTAACTTACCACTGCTTTTTTTTCTATCACACTGAGGTCAAAAATTCTCCTGAATCTCTTGCACATGATATGGAAACCAATTTTTATTCCGTCATCCATCACAGTAAAACCTGATTTAGTGCAACACCCAATGACTTGCCAGTGACTGTGCAGGTGTGTACTTCTTTGAGTCATTTTTTGTCATATTTTTGAAGCTCCTCTTATGAGAATTACCATAAAAATAACTGCTAATTTCCTGGCTTACTAAGAACATCAAGAACAAATGACTAAATAAATCTACATTTTTAAAAGCAAAATATCAAATTTAAAGGTTTCAAATGTATTTGGAGTACTTTTTTTTCCCCAGTTTAATACATGAAACTAAATTGGGTTAGAATGACCCAACAGCATTAATGCATTAAACAACTCCTGTGAAATTCTCTTTCATCACACAAAAATCAGCATTTCATGCAGCATTGATGAGTGCCAGTGCAGCAGACCCACCTGTAAATGATGCAGGCGCTATTTCGACATGTATCGCAATTTGTCGTGTCTTGTCCTGTTCTATACGAGAGCCTGTGCAAAGAGAAAAAAGAAGATATATGTTATCTGCAGTGACAGCATTTACATTTCAACACATGTGGGCATCAGTTATTGGGTTTGTTCAGCTTTCTTTTCATCCATATTTGCTTACAGGTGAAAATGCAGCAGGAATTCAAATCCTGTAGATCCTTCAGATTTGGTTAATTAAGTGTGTGGACTTGCTGATTTTACATAACGGGATTTATATGCTTTGCCATCAAAGAGTGTATTACATCTCCTGTGTCATTACTCTCCTGGCTATAACAAATACGTAGCAACTAACTGCTGCATTATTTAAATGTAATGGACAATCAATATCTGTACATTCGACACTGTTCATCTTTCTGTCTCATACAGATCAATTTGCTGCAGACGGCAGACAAAAAAGTAATTAACATGACTTATTTTACTCTGTAGGACCCCTGTCTGTACAGGTATGTAATGAAAAGCCCAAGGCATCAATCCTGCATAATGTATGGTAACAAAGGACACACTAAATATTACTTTATTTATTTATCTTTTCTTTTTTGAACACTTTCTGCCTTTCATATTGCCAATATGTAAAGTCCTTCGCATAAGCAGGTGTGGATTTTGTCATTTGCACCGAAAGCTCTGGCTGGCTCCAGTGACATGTGGGTGATACGGAAGGGCCTGCATTAGAGCCACGCATGCAACCGCTCGTCTTGTCACTGCAGCCCTTCGCTGTGATGGATGACGATTGGAGGAGTTGCACCTCAACTGCTTCTGATGACATAGGAGGTGACCTAACTGGATTACACAGAGCAGTCTGTGTGGACTGAAAATGTGGATGGCAGCTCAAGGGCAACAAGTTCATCCATCCTGCCCTGTTCTCAAATAAAAGAGTCTTCGAACTGCTGTGAGCGAAGACAGTAACTCACAACACAGACAAGCCTGCCCTGGCGCTGCACTGCTGCCTGGATTTTCATTCATGTAATATAAAGAGCTTTGCTTTCATATTTAAAGTGTATTAACCTACATTTATAATAACTGCATATACTCAGAGCCACCTTTTGCTCTTTAGGGAGAAAATGTTCATAATCACTTCCCCTAACGCAGTACACAACCACAAAATATCAGTTTAAAGGATTTTGCAATGGAAAAGAAGTACATTTCTGAAAGCGGTTCTTTGTGCCAACTGTTGACACAGAGTAACTGCTGTGTTGTTTGTCCACGTCAGCTTCCCTGGGATGTCTGCCCTCATCACTTTTGCTTTATTCTCCATATTCCCCGTTTACATTATTGCTGCTCTGCCTGTCTAAAGTAAGAACTGCTTAATGTGTGAACCAAAGAATTACTAAGAGTCATCAAGTGTCAGTACTTTTGCTGATATTTTAAAACCCTTAAGAGAAGTGAAACATGTGACCGCTTGAATAACTTCCTTTTCTACTGTATTTTGTGTTCCTGGTGGACTTTTGCAGGAAACATTAACCGTATCTGTTTCTGGCTCATGCACCATGTGAGGGACTGTAGATAAATTCCCTCCCGAAGGGGATTTTGATGATGTAATCTGCCTCATCAACAGCAAGATCATGACTGTGACATGATGAACAACTGAACAAGCCAATATTAAAAAAACAAAAAAAAAAAACAAACGCGCTGCGTTGTCTTGTTTGATATGTTTCTGTTTCCCTCCAAGTTTCTAAAATTTCCATATATCTTCTCGTTTACTGATTCTAGGAGAGTGGTGTAAACCGCTGCTGAACATGTTAGTTCAAATTCTGGTAACCGCTGACGATAAAGGTCGTGATTCAAGTGATTTTCATTATCATCATTATCAAACCCTTCGATGACCCTTAAATCCCTGTAAATGTGACCATCACTATAAAGATGAACACCGTACAGTTTTATATTGGTCTGCAGTGACCCTTTCCTCTGCGGGGTCAAAATGCCCATCGTCAGATATCGGAGACTTATGGATCCTTTCACATTAGAGTCAGGAGTTCAGTCCGCCTTCGTTGTCTCGTTATATGCCACACACACACAGTTTCCAATTTGTTGAAAGTCTAGCAAAAGATGGACTCAAACCTTTTTATAAAGTAATTAAGTCAATTTTTTTCTCTCCTCCATGGTTTTTGCACCATTCACTGCTAATTATAGTCCTCTTCTGTCTCTGTTATTAACCAAAATAATCATGATTCTAATTTTTGCTGTAATTGAGCAGTAATAACTCCTGGCCTCTGTGTCCCAGCAGTGAACCCTCTCTGAAAGTCGTTTAGGTCTTTTCCTTTTCCATCCTGATATAAAATCAGTATCACTCAGCCCCACGCAGAGCACAACTAGATGTTGATTACTCAACTTTACCACGAGTTGTTCCTAAACTCATTTATATCAGGTTTTTGCTTTAGGTTCTTTTCTTTGTGGAGATTAAATCTGTAAACATATTCAAAATAAAGTATAGAGAATCCCCAACCCCCGTAAAATATCTTTTATGACTGAAAACTGTTACAAAAATTTTTTTTTTTATTGTTGTACAATATTGAAAAACAAAGTACAGCCTGTTTCTGCGTTCAAGTAAAATTTTTGTTAAATATGGTGTAAACTGTCCTATTTGTTCATCAAATGTTGTATCTAATTTTAAGATCTGGACAAAACTACATAAGTTTTTTCTAGTTTTCTTTTCTTTATTTTTAAAAACACTGCAATAGCGTGCACATATTTGTTACGTTTCATATTAGGGACACAAGAAACTCAGGTGAAAATCTGTAGATGCTTTCCCGCAGTCCCCCCAAAAAAATGTTTGTCACGACGTCTACTTCTTCCTGACTGACCGCGTCAACTCAAGATTGTCTTTCACATTGATTCTGGCTGAGCCAAACATTTCACACTATGATGAGGAGTAACTTTTGGCTTTTAGGGAGTAGCAAACGTGCACCACACTAATGAGGAATGGGGGTGCTGGACCAGTGACAGCGAAATAACCGGCTCTCTTTTTGTTTTCCTTCTACCACCACCACCATCCACCCCCACCCGCTCCAGCATCCAACCTGTAGCCTCCGAGTGTAAGGACCAGGGTGTGGAGTTAAGTTGGTGCTCACCAATACCTCCTTCTGTGTAAGTATAATTTGTGGGGAGTGATAAGGCCAGAGTTTAGAAGCCAAATTATTTGGGCTCCTATGATGGAAAGCATAAGTTGTATCCCCAAACTGTACATCTTTACTAGCGGTCGACTGATATAGGTTTTTCTATGGCAGATGACAATGTTTCGATATCAGGGCAGTCAGTGGGTGATTTATGATACTAATCTTCATTTGGCCGACATGTTGGGCCATTTTTCTTTCCTATCTAACAAATTAAATATATAGGACTTTGACAAGATAAGAATGTAAGCCTTTCCGTTTACTCCCAGGAAGTTAAAACATTCTTCTCCTCAGTCCAAAAGTTACTGGACAAACACTGCTGGGAACACCCAAGAGTCATGTCACACGTGAAACAATCCAAGACTGCCCACAGTTGCGCCTGACTGTTAATCAGCTGGATAAGCATCTGCAACTAGCACTGGAACACAACGCCTGGATGTGATGCATCGGACAGCACAGCGGTCACAGCTTTGTAGCGATGAAAGTTCAAGAGTTAGGACGCTGCACTAATTGGACCTTTTGAAACGAAGTTTCATAGATCCACACTAGGATGTCTTGTTCTGCTCTGAATATTAATATGACTGAAAATACATTTTTCTTCGTGTTGCTATGGGTTTTGGAGTCAGAGTGGGTTGTTTCTTAGAATTGTGCTGCTGTAAGGCATCTGACTGTGTATGTGGCTTTTTACTTTAAAAGGTTGGTAATATATTAAATAATTTAAGCATCTCTAATTACTGTAAATGAGACATAATGTTTTTAGGTAGCCTTCCCTGGACTTGCACTGCAATTACAGTCAAGAGACAACTCTGCAATGTACCGTATCATGTTGAAATGTCCAATTAGAAATTAATTAATTCATTTTATTACATAACTGTTAGAGTTTTTTGTTTTTGAAAAAAAGTTGTTAAACTCAGAGGTTAACTTTTGTTTACCACATTCATGCTCATGTATGAACTATAAAAACAACAAAAACAAAAAACACTGTATAGTGTACATCTTTAAAGTGCTTATATTTGTTCTTTACACCTCTGATTTTGAGAAAAAAAGAAAAAGAAAAAAATTCACATGGTCCCGTCAGCCACAGTTTTTGTTTTCTGTTCAGTGCTTCTTGGCACGTTAAGGACGGCTCAGAGTCTGAAAAGATGGTGAGGACGGTAAGCCTTCTAAAAATGTCCATACTGTGTGTCTAATTTTAATGCTTCATTTGAAGTACAAAGTGTGCATTATGTTCTTAAGTGCATACTTTGCCAGCGTACTGCAGTATTATCTCCATGTAGATGTAAATGGCAAACTGAGCAGCAGAACTCCCTCATAGTAAACTATGATGCTGATTAGAGTTGCTGACATAGATTCTGATCCATTCTGACCATCCATCCTTAATTCTGATTTTGCCCCTGAAACAACATTTGAAGCAAATCTTTTTAGAGATCAAACTGGGTCTGCTGGCGCTCCAAATGATCTCTTCCAGGACCATCAAATAGCTGATACTGGGGTCCCCTGGAACTTGTTTGGTACTCTGTTTTAGCAGAGTCAGTCTGCAGGGTCCAGGCCAATCTGAAGTGAGGCTTGACTGCAGGAACCAGCTGTTCTAGCTGCAGCCAGGACTAGCAGTTGACAAGCAAGGCTGTACTCTAGTTAGCCTTGGTAGCGCCATTTACCTGATGAGATATGTAAAAATTTAACCCAGATATAATTGTCATGGGTGTAAAATGCAGCTATGGCGCCCAAAACTGTTTTGTAACAGAATGTATTTGCGTTTGCTTTTAAACTGGAGTTACTGGAGACTGACTTGTTTTTGAAACCAGCCCCTTGTGGTCAGTTACAGAACTGCAATTGTACGTACATCGGGATCCCGTCCTTACATAAAATCCTACGTAGCTCTTTGATATATATATATATATATATATATATATATATATATATATATATATGATCTTGTGCAGTAGGAGCACTCTTCCCTCTGCAATCGTATTTACCAAGCTTTATTCCATCATGAATAGAAACAAAGGTTAATTGTGGTTCATCCAGTGTCCCTCTGCATTTTCTGTACTGAAAGCAGCCGTGAAACTTGTCCATTTACACCCTATGTCTCTAAATGGAACAGTACATGATCTTCAAGGCTACAGAAAGTGAACCGTATATGCTCTAAACTATTTCCCCTGCACATGCATGATTCACATGAGGTAGATAGAGCATCGTTCTCTTGCTAGTTTAAAAGTAGTAAGTAATTCATTTATCATTACGAGCACATTGTCCTGGCAGTCATAGGGCACTGTGCATTACCCTGCACCTGCACCTGCAAATATCAAGCATAAGGGAATTTTTTATGTACTTTGGTGTAAGCTACAAGTAAAGAAGAAATCTTTTCCTTTGAAATGTACTTTTATAGAATTTGTATGTGATTACACCATTTATTATAGTTTCCTGGCCAACTCCATGCTTTCATATCAGTCTTGCTGAGTGACCTGTGAGATGAAGTTTATAATTGTCGCTGTCTCTGTAAACTGATCAGTAAAAGAAAACTAAAACTAATGTTGTGAAAGTAACTGCAACGTCTGCTTATGATATTAAATTGTTGTGTTGTACAGTTATTTTGGTGAGTTTAACATCTTTATAACACATTGGAATGATATGAAAATGTAAATATAAGCCTGAAGTTGAAATGCTGCATATTGGTATTGACCTTGAAAGCAACACATCTGGATTGCATGAAATGAAATGAGCATGCACAATGTCACGTGTGGAGTGTGTTTGGCTGCACATATAAAAATGTGCACTCTACTCACCCCTCTCTCTGTGCTTCACCTTTCTCCAGCTCTTGAATAACTCCAAGAAGGACCTTGATGGTCTCCTGGCTTGAGTTGATGAGGCTCTCCATGGCCTGCAGCTGCGCTTTGATATCCTTGTCTCCAAATAAGGGTATTATCTGCTGGCTGCTCCCCATGCCTGGGGCTCCTGTGCCTCCTGGTGGAAAGTCGTCCTCCCCCTCAACAGTTTGCTGCAGTTTAGAGGAGGCTGACACATGCCTTGTCCTACACTGCCCTTGTGACTGGGCTGGACACTTTTCACTATGGGGAAATGTATGCAACTGCTGTTCATTTAGCTGCGTACCCTTTTTCCGTTTACAGCTCACAGAGGGGCTTCCTAAAGACTCGACCTGTGTCAAAGAGTTCCAAGCAACAGGACCGGTGCCCCTTGGCTTGTCCTGTAAAAACTTAGAGTCAGCCAGCTGGCGCTTTGAGGAAATGCCAGCGTCCATATGTAATCCTTTGTGTTTAATCCACTTCTCACAAAGCTGGTATTCAGCTTCACTTTTAGATGGAGGGCTAATCGGATGGCCTTCTTCTGAGAAATGTGAAGAGTCTGGACATGAGGGTCCATCCTCACAGTTGGCACTGGAAAGCAAATCCTCTGTGTCACTGCTGTCATCAGTGTGGTGAAGCAGGGCTTTGGTCTGCGTCACAATCTTACCTTTGTACTTGGAGGACTCTCCAATAGGTTGAACATCATCTCCTTCTGCCTTTATATCACTCAAGAATCCATTGTTCTGTCCTCTGTAATTTTCCACCAAAGCAGTATGTTTGAACGTGTGTCCTTTTTTCCTCTCAAACGGGAAAGTCTTGTATCGTTTAGTGAGGTCTGGGGAGGTTTGAACACCAGTGCTCTTGGTCACATTTGGGATAGATCGTCTTGCAGGCATGGTCATGTACTTCCTGTGTGTTACTTTGCAGGAAATGGAACGGGACCTTCTTCCCCGTTGCTCGTTCTGGGCTTCGCAGATATCCTTAAATCGCACTTGTAAAGCTTTGTTCCTCTTCTTCACCTGCTGTGTGCCTGTTTCTGGTCCGGACTGCGACGTGTGTGATGGGCCTGTCTCTGAATCTGATTCATCTGAATTTGAGAGAACAACGCATTTGGTGTCCTCTTTGCTCACCATATTTCCTGAAAAAAAACAAAAAAAAAAGAGAAACAAATAAAAGGAAATGGATCTGTGATTACTTCGCCTCACTTTGGGAACATCATTTTGATATGAACCTCTGCTAAAAGAAAATGAAAAGCTAAATTTGGACAAATCTGTCATAAAAAAGAACTTAATTTCATAGACTAAAAGAAAACATACAAACAATAATTTCATCTGGAATATTAGCATACCACTTTTGTAAATAAATTAATAGTTTATGCCATACTGTATAATGTGTGTAACATATGTAGAGAGATAAATACACAAACTATTCCTAATTTATAATTTGTTTTCTATATTTGCAATTGTTTGGGTCTCTCTCCCCATATTTATATCCATCCATCCATTTTCTATACTCGCTTTATCCTTTGCAGGTATATATATATATATATATATATATATACACATACATACATACTGCACAAGAAGCCAATTTTCCCTCTGGGATTAATAAAATATTTCTGATTCTGTAAACGTAAGTAAATCAAGATGCTCCAATTCTTCATTTAAGTGACTTCATTCTGACACCTCTCATTTTCTTTTTATTCTCACAGACAAACATCAAGGTACTTTTTTTTTTTTAATCACAAATGCCACATTTTATCTTTCAGGTTTTAGTTTTTAATTAGTAAAATAGCAGAGAACCTTGCTACCTCTGCTTATACTAGAATGCCCAGTCAGATGCACTTATCTAATACTGACGCAAAACGTAAAACTTATCTAATGAAGCTGATTTACAGTATTTTCTTTAGCTTACATCTGCCTTCAGTGGTGCTCTTATTAGATATGAAAAATGAATCATTTGTTGTGTGAACTTCTTTGGTGTGTGAAGCTTTTGCTGCACAGCTCAGCTCCACGCACACTTGCTGCTGTTGCTCATGCACACTGGCATCTCACAAGCCAGCTCTCCTGCCAACTGTCTGATGATTTGCTTCAGGAGACCTTTTTGGAATAATAATTATGTTCCTGCTACTAATCTTGCTGCTTCTGCCATTATTCAAATACCATTTGTTGACTCTTCCTGATATGAACTGTCAGCCTTAAACACACAGTTTGAGTTACAGGAACACAGGTTTTTCAATAATTCTGTGCATTAATATTGTATCATTTAGTAGTTACCCTAATATGCAGTGTCCTTATGTTATGTCATGTTTGTTAAGTTTGTGCTTGTAGATATTACTAACCTGTAAGATTTACAAGTAGTTGGCCTGATTTTTTGTTGAGCTTTTGCTTATTTATGTATTATTTCATATATTTTTGCTTTGAGACAGCAATACTTACATGATTCAAGACATATTGCGTTCATGGCTTTACATCCACCTTTTAATGAGCATGAGGGGTTTTTTAGGGCGCCCTTCTTGATTCCCGCAAATCTATGTCTCCTTAATGTAATCACTTACATTGGTCTTAGTGATTTAACAAAGACATTCACTTGAGATACTTTTGTTGCACATAAAATTTACATTAGGGAACACATTAGGAAAGAGTCCAACTCAAAGAAATGGGCTTATGTGATGGTTGGCCTTTCTTTTCTTCGTATCGTAATCACATCTAAAGAGCTTCTCAGCGATCTGCTTGGATACGCTCAGCTGCACCTATTGCTATTCTTTTATCCACCCACCTCTTATCAATACTACATAACATTTCATAAGCGGTGTGAGCTGCTCTGGTAAGATTACTTTCCCACAATGACTGGGGGTGTTTTGTTAAGAAATAGCCATGAGGTGTTAATGCTCAGTCCCCAAGCTAGTGTGTCTGCTATTTAATATATTCCCCCTCTGATCTAAGGTCCGCAGGAGAGGAAATGGCTTCCCGGCAGCTGTAACCAACAAATGCGAGACTATGTAATAACTTGTGCTGTGCGCCTCCATCTGTATCCACGTGTGGGCTCTCAAACTCCTCAGGGGGAAATTTATTATCATCACTCCCTCGACCGGAGCTGTGTTGAGCAGAGTGGCGAGGTCAAAAACCAGACGCCAAATGTGAACTCTGCATGCTCTGCGATCACGCTGTAAATCACCTTTAACTAAGCTGACACAATGAACTGACCTTAAACTCCAAATAGCACAGTAGACGTTTTCAAATCAACAATAAGCGATCAGATTAATTCAGAAATGGCTTCAGATCACGTTAGCCAAGGAGAACGAGTAGAGTAGTAGTGGCACAATATCCGAAAGAGCACAATCAACTAATTTCAGCTTGCTGAAATACACAGGTGTATAAAATAAAATACTAATAAAATCATCAGCAGCTCTTTCGTTAACATGTCTCTAAATGCACTTGTTTTCTTCATCCATGAATCGTATCTCGTCCAACCTCCAGCACAAAAATGAAAATGAAGTTTTATCATTTCTGGTTTTAAGTCTTTATTTAACTTCCACATATTTCTGAAGCCATACCCCAGTTTATACTGATACATGATACAGATTCGGTCACACAAAGACGCTGAAACTGACGGCTAGAAAAAACTTCAAAAACAAAGTGCTTCTTTGTAGTCAGTCACATGTAGATTTTTAAATTAACCTACACGTGATCAAATGGGTGAGAAAATCACCTTTTTCTGTCTTGTCTGCTGTGATGAAGCACATTTCAAAGCTTTTGCATAAAACATATCAAGCGGCATACGGAAATGAAATGATGTCTGATATGGTTGAAAGGAAACATGAGAAAGAGCTGGTTAATCATTTTCATATGACAAGACACCACGCGATAAATAAACTCCAATGAATCATTTATTACTAAACAAAAGCAAGCTATTCATGGTGCCGCAGCTCTTCTTGCAGTAATTATTTTTTATCATCCAGAGACATTGTAAATCCATCAATGTGATTGTTCTGGTGGGAAATTTATACAGAAGAGTTGCTTCCCTACCACCAGTTTCACTGTCTGTGAAATTTGTTCGAAAGAACATGGATGGAATGACTCAATGATAATTTCCAATGTAGAGTTCATCTAAATCTACATTAGAGTTTAAATAATAAAATTGACACATGCTTTCTAACGTTGCCAGAACTGACTGACTTTGTTCCCTCTGACTGCATTGTTTGCAGCATGTGTCCACATGAATAAATAAGTTTGTATCCTTTCCGCACTTGGTCTGCACATGAGAGCAAAAGAGAAAAATAAATAAATAAAAGCCAGAATGCAGAAAGGGTGTGAGCGTTAATATATGTGGGCCCTGTAGTCGCCTTTTCAAAGAGACACCTTTGCCAGCATCTTAAAGAGTGTATACGTGCACAAACATAAACACACACAAAAGCCGACAGGAAATGATAACACAAAGCAGGAGGCTGTATTTTTTCGAGACTCCTGCAATGTGTTTCACCTTGCAGTCTGCCCATGGTAACCTAAGCCTCAGCCCCAACTGCAGAAGAAGTGGAATATATTTAGAGACAACCGCCAGTGTTGGAAAACTGCACTATAACAGCTGCTATAGTGTCACTTCAGCTACAACTGCAGTTCTTTCACAGCCAGGTAGGAAAAAGTGCCAAAAAAAAAAGAGAAAAGTACAAAAAGACAACTTGCACAATCTTATTATGCAAGAACAATCTGTTCTACTGTGTCTGGAATTAATACACAGTTGTTTTGGAATATGGAATGGATGAATTTTATTGGGGGAGTGAAACATTAACTTAGTATGCTCTTTGATTTGTTTGCAGAAGCGGTTGCATGGATAAAAAGGATTTGTTTGAGGCTGATTCCAATGACATCATGCTATTTCACACTAAGGGACACCAATGTTACACCCCTGAAAAGGTAATCACATCTGCAGGAAGTCTCCTCCAAGCGCATACAGTTTCTCATGCAGTCTTGTAATGCATGTAAAGCAGCTAAACGGTAATTCACAAAAAGGGAATCAAGAAAAGCTCTTCAGTGCCCTATTGTCGAAAGTCAGATACGCAGAGCAAGTCAGAGTCGCCTGAGTGAGAGAGAGTTGTGACACATGGATATATTCGGATAGTTGAAAGAGAATCTCCTTTTTCTCAGCATCTTTCTTCTCCTCCTCCTCCAAGCCCTCCTCCTCACAGCAAGCTATCTGTGCTAATGACCTGAGGTCCTTCCCTGATTTGGCCTCAGCTATCCAAAGGATTATGAATAATGCATTGACTCTAAAATTGCAAAAGTAATCCTCTGAAATCTCCTTATGGAGCCTGGCAGACCACGTTGTCTGTTTCAGTTGCCCTTCGGTTCTTCAAACTAAAATGATGCATGCGTGAAAAACAAAAAAATGCACATTTGGCTACAGTATTGTGATTGATTGTCATAACCACAATGCTGTTGAAACATGGCTGTTTATGAGGGGGTTTAAAGGGGGTTTGGATCCTTTTTGCATGCAATACTGGGCCTGCAACACCGCTGACTCATGATTTATTCCCCAGCGCATGGCAGAGAGAGAGGAAAAAAAGACTGCTTTGCTTGGACCGCCTTGTATCCTTGTCAGCCTGCATCAACACGATAATTACTGAAGTGCATCTTTGGGATATTTACATTTGATAACGCTGTCTAGCCAGAGTTGTTGATGGTTAAGTAACTGCTGTGGCCTGAAACTCATCAAACATCAATCCATACTGAACGCATCACCATGGGATGTTCAGTGTTTTGGTTTTATCATATGTTGAAACATCTATTTATTGAAGAGCAAATGTGTCCTTTTTATTATGAAACGAGTTTCTGCTGGGCTTATCACCCCCCCACCCTCCACCCCCCACCCTGCATTCCACTGTGCAATGCATCCACTTTGCATGAGGAATTTTTTCCCACTATTTGCATTAATTACTGACTGTGACATTGCACCAACTATGCCTTCATAAGCACAATGTAAAGGATGAGGGGTCATGGCGCATTGTGTGTACTTGTCCTGTCAATGATGATTTGTATGCGGTCATGTTTCTCGCTACAGTGGTGTGCAAAGCAAAGGTTTTGCCCCTACACTTCACATTGCAGTCATGTTTTTCTCAATACTCCTCAATTCCTGTGTGCTGAAAGTGATGCCAGCTACAGCGCTGTCTGTGTCACAGGCTTCTCCTGTGAAAGTTTGCTTTATGACTATATAGCCATAAAGATTTATCACTATCAGAGATGGTGGGATGGTTAAGAAGCTTCCATCTCTGTATTTCTTGGATGGGAGCATTGGCTGTGAAATGAATACTTGGGAAAAGAGAGTTTGAAAATGTGATATGAAAAAGGCTAACTTGTTTATTTATTTCAGTGTGGCTCTTATTTCATATACAGTAACAGTGCATCACATTGATTAGGGATTAATCAAAAGGGGGTTGAGCTATTAATATCGAATGATTAACTCAGGTGGCGTGTGAATAAATTGTGAAAAAAACTGTTGAAACAGAGGCTGAAATGGAATATCCTCATTCAGTGTATGGGAGGATTTGGGGGGGGGTGGGGGGTGGGTGTGGGTGTGAGGGGTCTCAAACGTATAACCCACTCAAAAATCAGGTAGTAAAGGAGTGACGTGCAAAAAAGGGACAGCGAGAGGGAGGGTGGGGGTTGGGGGGGGGGGGGGGGGGGGGGGGCAGTGGCTGAGGATAAATACAAGTGCAGCTCTGAGTGTGATGCAGAACCCCAGAGCCCGCTGTATCAAACATGTCATTACTCATGATAAGTCTTAGCACACCTTTCATTAAATTCAGCCGTGAGAAGAGCACCACGCGTTGCACATAAATTTGTCGTACGATATAGCTCACAGACTTTAACACTAGTGATGCTTTCTTATAGATTATCATTATTCTGACAGTCTATTATGGTTAAGTCCATAAGGCACTCATCAATAGTCTTTGCTGTAAGACCACACAATTGACAGCTGCAGGAATCTCAATAATCAAGCTCAGCCTCACGAGGTAAATACTGCATCTTTGTCAGGGACCGCAAAGACATGCTTCATAATGAGTAGATATTAATCAGATTCAAATGACATCACCACTCTTTTTTTTTTGTTCACTTGTAAAGAAAAGCCTTTGTTGTGTCCCTGTGATTTGCGAATAAACCTTCAAATGCCTGTATGCAGAATGCCTCCTCCTAAATTGATCCATATCTAATGTATAGAGAGACATGCATTCAGCACATACTTTAACAGTCATGTGCTGTCATAATTAATGCTTTTGGCATGCACTTTCATTCAGTTTCTATTTTAGATAAAGCAAATTAATCCTCAACTCTTACAACAATACCTGTAAATATATGTACAACTTCAAAAATGCATGAAATTAAGTAGGAGTCTCACCTTGAGAAATGGATCAAAGGTGAAAACGGCAACAAAGCACAGAACCCTTGTAGATCCAGCGTTCATCCATTCATTCAGTGGGTGCCAGGGAACCGTCCAGCAACCGAGGCAGCTCTCGCAAGCTTCTGGAGTGCAGAGAGAGAGGCAGCTGGTGCAGCGACAGCTGGAGTAGTTGTGACACATCCGGCAAAGATTCAGGTTGTCAGGATAGGAGAAGGAAAAAAGCAGACAGACCTTGTCTCAAAACCATATGAGGTCCTCAGTGGTATCCTCCTGCTTTCTTACTCCATTCTTCCCCTATTCACCTCATTCAAGCATCACTGACACTCATTCGCTGTGGTGCCTACACTCACCGGGAACAGGCACTCACACACGCAGCGGAGATCTCCATCTCGCAGTGCTGCTGCTGCTGCTGGTGCTGCAATCCCAGTGCATTCGTGATTGAGTGTGTCTGTGTGTGTGTGTGTGTGTGTGTGTGTGAGTGTGTGTGTGTAAGAAAGGCAGGGAGAGGGTGGGCTAGTAGGTGGATGGGTGGGTGGAAAGGAAGAGGGAGGAGGAGGAGGAGAGGGAAGAGGAGTGAAGGGGTAGTACGCAAGCTGCCGGGGAAAGTCCAGAGTTGGTGAGCTGCATCATTGGCAAAGACCCCCTCAACTTGTCCTCCACAGTCTGGCTCCCTTGATACTGAGCTGTTACATAATCTGAACGGCTTCGGGAGACGGCGGCGGGTTGGGGAGCTGTGAAATAATAATACATTGCGCTTTTAATTGCATGCTTCCTGTCCTACTGTTACTTCTGTACATCTTGTTTATCAGAGGTGGTCGGACAGGGGTGGAGGTGGTTGTGGTGGTGGAGCTCAATTATTTATTTATACGGAATGGACATATTCAACCTGCTAAAACAGAGTCTTTTTAAAATTAAATGAGGTGTAAATTTATATGAAAGGGGTCCAAAAACCAGGGGAAATAGTAATAAAAGCACAGTGCCAGCATGAAGTGCATGAGGAAAGAACGATATCCATATATAGTCATCTTATCACAGTGGAAAAAAATATATTTTTTTCAATTGTTTTATGTCTTTTTTTTCCAGTTTAGCACACTGCTTTGTGTGCAGTTCCCATGTGTCTGACTTTTGTTTGCGCTGGTGGCGGTATTCAAAAGAGATAGCTACTGTAAGAAAAAATAACTGCGCCGCTGAGATCTAATGAGCTGTGAGCACCACATAAATGGCAGCACATTTTCTAGCTTTTAAAAGACTCACCTCAAGAATGTCCTAAAATTCAGTTGGAGCTCCACAGCAGTGAACTAATTACCTTGGGGTCTGTGATTTAAAGACATGGTGAGAATTCATGAAGAAATTACTCTCTTATTACCAAAAAAGAGCGACACTTGGGGAAAAAAAAAAAAAGAGGAGAACTCAAACAAGAACCTTTGGCTATATCAACAGTTTAAATTAGGGAGTAAATAACATAACAGCTTTATAATCATGAGTCTCTGCATGACTTGTTTCAAAAGCACAAACGTCTCACAATTTCTTTTATTGTTCCCCAACAAAAGCTAGATTAGATTTGATAAAATGCATTTACTGTTATGTGCATAACATAACATGAGGTGGTTATTGTGCCCATTTAATTAGAAATTGGATCAGTGACAAGTTTAAGGATTAAACCATCGTTCCACTGAGTGATAGCGAAGGGGTCGGCTAGTCAGCGTCTGTTAGGGTAGATTTCTTTTAGTAACACTCATGGTCAGGTTAATTAAGTTAACTTAAGTACCCAGAGCAGGTCACTGGTGCGAGTTTTAAGAGTATTGTTTTCATCCATAACCTTCAAAACTAGTTAACTTAGGGCTGCTAAAACTGCACCCAGTTTATGGCAGAAATTGTTTTGTCTCCAGTTATGACCTGTCTACCATATATATATATATATTTATATAGTTTAATATAATGTATACAATATCACTACAGTTGCCTTGGGTTCTCTTAAATTAGCCAAAACACCACCCATAACTCTAAGCCTGGCCGCTTGATTTCCATCCAACCACATCTGATGGTTGTGGAAGGCCTGCTACAATAAACAACACAAGGTCAGAACATCATTCAATAATGCTGGAAACACATGAACAAACAGAAGATGATGAGGCACTTTCAAGTGGCTTGAGGGTAAAATGCAAACCAGCAAAATTACATTTTCAGCTGAGATAATGCCACACTATTGTTCATCTCCATTCAAAGATATTATGTCCAGTTCTGAAATGATTTATGCTTCTCTTGACGCTCTTGATAGAAAGTCGACTCCTATCAATAAAACTGCAGATGGCCACTGGTCAGAGACCACTGAAACTACAGGTGAGGACAGTCTGCGAGATTTCGACAGTCTTTATTGCACACCGCACTGTGCGACAGAGATCTAATAAAGTTGAGTACAACATCACCTTTGATATATGTGGACTGCATGAATTCATCGCTATGACACATAGCTGCAAATTTCTCAGCTATCCCTTTCAGGGCTGTGCTCTCACTGGCACATTCAGGGTAACGTGCCAGCCATCAATCCTTCAGCTGAAAAAGAAAAAACAGATTTGATATGTCATTGGTTGGAAATATTTCTTTTTGCAATTTTACCTGTAGACTGTATGGATTAACTTCCAACTAATCCATCTGGTACACAGCAGCAGCCACGTAGGCCATATATTGTCTTGGACAGCCTATCATGGATCGCTTGAAGCCTGTCAAGATGGATCCCAGATTATTACCCTCAGCTTCAAACTCCCAGGATGCCTGTCTGATCAAACATCTGTGGGCTGTGCTTGACACACAAGTCTAATCATTTGTAGCTCCAGCTCACAATTTAAAATAATTAAATATCTGCCGCTAATATCTTACGTCAGATGCGGCAGAACGCCAGGGGTCCCCTGTTGTCTGTGCATTGCTGGTTTTGAGCTTTTCTTAGAAATGCACAAGGCTGTCATCTTACTGGATAGGAGGTCATTTTTCCTCTCCATAAATGCTCTGTTAATGGATTTTCTACATTAAATTTCAATTAGCTTTTAGTTGAGAATTAAAAACTGACATTTAGAGTGAAGATGCAATACCATGACCCCTCCAAGTTTCATTTATCATCTCCTGCAAGAAATCTAAAGCTGAAGACAAAAATAAATGCTTTGTTTTGTTTTTTGTTGTTTTTTTTTTTTTTTTGTCCAAGGGTGAGAGAGCAGCAGCCAGTGTAGTGATCTGCTGACTGCTGTCTTATTGATTTAATTGTGTGTTTTCCTCTCAGCTCTGGCAGCTCATAACCTATGACAAGCTCCTGACTGTGCCCTCAGCGTGCATGAAAATCCGACCTGCCACAAACAGCTACCCCCTTCAGTCTCAACACCAGCTTAATCTCACTGTGCTTAATGAGTGGAACAACACAGAGATGACAAGTACAAAAATCCTCCCCCTCCACAACTTCCCGCAATCCCCTCTCCATCACTATGTTTACTGAGCTGCCAAAGGCGGTGAGGGGAGTGACCAGATTTATGCAAAAAAAAAAAAAAAAAAAAAAAAGTCCTCACTATTCGCAGATGACAGTCAGCTTAGTCCTTCATTAGAGTTAGATCCCTGAGGACAACTGTAGAGATTTCAAAGTGATCACACTCCACGGGAATGAAGATGTGGGGAAATAAAAATGTACGAACGGGAAAACAGCAGATGTTGCATTAAAGATTGAAGGAACATGTCGAGGTTCTGACACAAACACTGTTCTATTACTTTCTGACAATTTCCTGGTCTCTGCAGAGTTTGCATAAGTCTCAAAGGTGAGGAAAGTGTGTGCTCTGTCAAATGCTATTCTCAGATCCACACGGATCCCTAGGTGAAGAAGAAATGTTTGTATTAGCATATGAAACAGCTGAAGCAGTAAACACACATTTTTATCTTTAATCTAAATTATTCATGAGGATTTTCCTACTGTATGAAGAAAACACAAGGGGATCAGAGCAAGTACAATCACTGGATATAGCCACCAACACGTATAAACACGGACTTTATCACATCCTCACTGCACCTGCTGAAAAAAAAAATATGTTGGTGAATGACGGACAGAACCTGCAGGAAGCTGATCTGCCCACTGAACTGTCCCGCCTTTTGATGCAACTGTACTATCTCTGCAACTATTGAATAAACTGCTGTGAAAGTTTGTGAAGATATGCCAAAAGGATGAATACTGATGACTTTTTTGGTTGTTTTTTTTTTTTTTTTTACGTTGCACCACAACCAAGATGATCCTTTTCTTTTTGTCAATTCAGTAATTTGGAAGAACTGTTGATGAAATACGTCAACATCAACTGGAAGTGCAAGCAGGTTCGCAAGTCACGTTTTGGCCATCTAAAATTGATTTGCACCAGCAGTGTGTGGTGAAACGTCTCAGCAGTGTGTGGTGAAAGAAAATTGGCATTTGGATGTCCATGTCTCTGTTAAAATGAAATGTGCAAATGAAACAACATTAAAGCAGTCAGTTAGCTACAAAGCCTCAGCTGTACTTTGCATCTAGGAATAACTAATATATTTCTATACATAATTTATGATTTAGGATTTTGGACATGCTACTGTACATATTTAAAAACACAGAAAGGTTTCTGAACGTTATTGAGATTTTCTGTTTGATTTACTGCAACTCTTTTGCCTCAAAATGTCTTTGTCGGTCAGCTTTGTTTTAATGATCTACACTTATGACTCTTCAGCTCGTGGGTGGGGTGTCTGTGTATATAGGAATATATATATATATGTGTGTGTGTGTGTGTGTGTGTGTGTGTGTGTGTGTGTGTGTGTGTGTGTGTGTGTGTGTGTGTGTGTGTGTGTGTGTATTTTCCTATTTTTCCTGTTAGTCTATATGCCGTGTTGTCCTCTGTTGCCCTCATGTTTCATGCCAAATCTGCATCTTTGATCAGGGTTTTTTTTTTTTTTTTTTTTTTTAAGTTCCCGCTCTGTGGAACACAGTTTTAAAAAAAGCATATAATTATTATTCCTGCCTTGTCAGTGTACTGTAATTAGGTTTTCCACACACCAAACAGCAATTGCATTGACTTTCAATTAATTATTGATATGATCAGTACATTTCTCATAAATTGTGCATAAACCAGATCTGAACACCTTAACGTTTAGTCTAGATGGGTCCTCAGACATGACGTTCTGCCTTATTGGAAAAGGTTTAATTCCCTCAGAAGACTACAGGCCTTCACAAACATGACTAATATTGAAAAATGGTCCAAAAGGTTGGCAAAGACCAGTGTGCAGACACAGATTTAGGTCTCATTTCCATTACCTCAAGAATTGTGCAAATATTGCAACAGAAAGACTGCATTGACAATTTGAAAAAAGAACAAATTTCACAAAAGCATTTTTTACGCTTCCCTGAGTTGTTATCAGACGTGTCGATAGTGCAGTTTAATCGCAAAAGTGTAAAAGAAACACTTTTTTTCGCATTTGCGTGTCCGGATGTCATGTAATTGGTCAATCTAAAGCCAACGATATCACGCTGCTAGTTGTTTTCGGACTCATTAATACAATGTACTTGTGCTATAACACTACTTAAACAATATGCATTAGTGCATTACATAACGGCTTTGCCTTTGAATTATCATTGAAATGGTCATACGCTGCCATCGTCATCTGTTGACTATTTTCGCAACAGCAGTAGAGGCAGTGGCAATAATATGTCCAAAACTAAAGATGCTTTCGTCCATCTTCTTCAAAGTCAAGATTTGGTTCGTTTTGAAGAGAAGTCTCTCAGGACAGGATAAGGAGATTTACAGAAACATGGAGACAGAACTAGGAGAGTTACACCCATAAAAAGAAAACCCTGTTCAATGAAAACAGCGGCTGCTTGCAGCAGTTCCTTAGTCCCGATTTCAGATTTGCGGCTTTAGTTTTGTGAAAAAGTGCGATGGAAATTCACTTTTACTGTCCAGAACTGTACACCCCATACTAGATAAATAGATGCTGCTTTTTTTTTCTTGCTATATTGTTAAATTATAGTGTTCTTGTTGTAGTGATAATGGTTCTTTAAGCATTGGCTTTTGCTCTATTTTAGGAGTCCTCCCACAAAACTGCCCCCACTTGTATACAAATAGCACTAACAAAGCCCCATTAATCACTATTAATGTCCCTAGAAAATTGGCTGAGCCATCTGTAAAAACTCCCACAGAGAAGCCAGCGACAATGCTGTTTAACTCATTTTCCTCTCATAACAATGGCATGTAAACACAAAACAAATAACTAATGCAATATAGAAATGTTACGGAACCCATAATTTCCCTCTTGACTACAGATGATTACAAACAACTGTTTATCATGGTGCTGAAACACAGTGACAGATCAGTAGTTTTGGTTCCTCTGTTTCACATACAAGTAAAGCGATTCAGTCCTAATTATAGACTTACAGGAACGGAAGGAATCGGTTTCTTTTTAGGTATGTTTGTATGTAGATTTTTTGGGCGGGGCTGGATTGTTGCTGCGTGCCTCCATGACCAGGAACGGCCCTACAAAAGTGGCCTTTAGGGACCTTTATGGGGTGAAAAACTTCCTGCAGTAGGAGAGGTACTCAGATTGGCCAACTGGAACCTCCTGGCGAGTGTCTCTGCTAATCTAAAATCATTTGAACCTACTGGAACAGAAACATTTTGCTGTGAGTACATTTGATGAGAATACAATAAAAAAAACGGTAGATGGACCACTGTGTCGGTTCAGGCCTTGTTGGCGTATTGCACCCGTGTAGAGATCTGGTGGGGGATTTTTTTTTTTTAATTCAATCACTACCACCGCAATGTATGTTAACAAAGGCAAACCAAAACCCAAGTAGCAACTCTTGTTTATGTGTTTCTTCTCTTTTTTCTTTTAGTGCATTCTTCTTTTTTATCTCCTTTTATTCTGTCATCCATTTTCAAACAGGAATAACTGTGCATTACTGCCACCTCACGGCCAGCTTTGTTATTTATTTAGTCAACGGTTCTCGTGTGGCACTGAAGTGTAATGGAGACACACCTTCCATCAGATGTGGCATATACAAAGGAGACACACCGCCTGAAGGGGCAGAGGAGGCGGTCGGCCCCATTAGAGGTTCTATTCTGGCGGGTTTACCCTGAATCCCCGCTAATGGAAACGCACCTACAGTGTGTTCTTGTGCTTGCTCTTCACTTTTCACAGCAGCTCTTCATCTAAACTAATTCACACTTGGTGGGTGTATTGGAGGGGACTCAAAGAAGTGCTATGTGAAGTGTGAAGTTGTCTGGATGACAAGATGCTTGGGCGCTGCAAAGGGCCTGTTCCAAACAAGCACACAACCCCAAACTTAATAATCAAACTTCTTCACACTGTGCTTCTAACTCTTTCCTCTCAGTGTGCTCTCCTTGCAGTTATGGCAGGTCTCTCCTTTGTGGTTTCGTTTTGTTTGAAGAGTTTTCAGTTTAATTGGTTGTCTGTAAATCTATTTGCATATTCAATGTGTGGCCAGGCCTCTTGAGAACACATTCAAACAGAGTTAACACAGTTAAGCTGGCACCGGGGACAAAGAGCTGCATGCTTCCTGGATCAATAGAAAGCACACAGGGAGTCAGGGATTATTCTCTACATATTTTTTTAAGCTTTTTGTAATATTTCAGGCACAGAGGAAGTTATTATTTCCACATCACCATGGGCTGATTAAAACTTTAATATGGTTTGCAGTTTTTAGCCAACAAAACATGGTTTCTTGGTTCGTGGTTGAACAAAAATATGTAAAGTTAACTCAAGTTAAATGCTCTGAACTGCACTTTGCCAACTCCCGTTTACCAATGGTGGATCACTCTCTTTTACTGACATGCATGTGGTCCGGTTGATTACTAAAACATACATGTATAAGTCAAAGAAGGATGGATTACAACGTTGGATTCACACAGCATTGTTGCCCGGGTTGCCCGGGTTGCCCGGGTTGCCCGGGTTGCCCGGGTCTGTTTCTGCTGACTTTGAATGGGGTAACATCCATTTCTAAAATTAATTATGTGTGTTTGCGTTGCCACCCACAAAAGTTGGAGAATTTTTAACTTTTCCCACGTCAATGCATGCATCAGCCAATCAAGTTGCAGCCATGCACCAGTGAAAATTGAAAGCAGGTAATTTTGAACGCATATCGGAGGACAGTGGTGGTAAAACCCAACACTGGCGTATTCATTTGTGAAATTCGCTTCTTTACTTGCTGTTTTGACAAACAGAATGCAGCCAAAAAAGAGGTTTGGCAGATCGCCTATGGAAAGCATAGATAATCCCAGGCCATGACGACAACATTGGCCAGAAGAATCGAACACACTCCATTCAGGGATTTTAGTGGTTTTATGATCACCAAAATGATGCCAATATCCTCTGTAGCTTTACCTGGCAAATGGTCATTCGCTGCTATTCCAAAAAATATGTAGTCTGATATTTGAAACGTTTTAATGTACCCTCCTAATTTTTATGTTTAATGATAAGAGATGTGCCGGTTAGTACAAATAGCCTAAACATCTGTAAAGAGTCAAATAAAAATAAAGGGACATATTGGAGGAAGAGTTCATAAGACATGATAGCACAAAGGAAATGCCATGTGTTAGTTTTGGTACCAATGAAAGTCCAAAAACTGAGTTATATTGTCTGATTATATACCCCCTGACCATGTAACACTAAACTTAAATCATAATTTCTGAGTGTTTTTTTGTTTTTGCTAAATTGAAGCAAGACAGCGTTTTAATCAGACCATACTTAGCAGAGTTTTTATTTCATACTTTTCCACTGTCCCCCAATTGTGTCTGTCTTTATACTTCTTCAGAAGAATCCCCGTTTCCTCTGTGTCTACCACAAAAAAAAGATCAACTCTTTCATCTGTCTATTAGCTTTATTTATGCAGAATAAAATTTTGATATTTTATTTGCAGTGTCACAACAAGCATTCAGCAGGCTTCAATTTAAAATGTTGACTTTACTCTCCAGTGTAGACTCTGCTTTTGTTTTACTTATCGTCTTACCAAGTTATTGTCTGAACATTTCACACACTAATTAAAATCAGTTGTCAGTTTGGCTCAGTTTTACAATATCAACATAACAACAAAAGAAAAATAAAAGCAGTATTAGCGTGGTATAGATGCACCACATGGCACAAGTGAGACCATGACTGATGAAACTGTCTGTGGCTTTCTTTGTAAAAAACACACACGAATGCACACACACGAATGCACACACACATGCACGCGTGCAAGCACACACACACGCACACACACAATAAAGAAATAAATGAATTCCACTTACCATACAGGCTTTCTGATATGCAAAAGTTTCTTTTAAATCCTTTAGTTTCAGCTGGTAAGCCTTTCCTTTGCCATTACTTTTTGCTTCTTTTATTGCCGTTTCTTTAAATTTTCTCCTACGGAAAGCAGCTTTGTAAAAATTGTAATGCAGCATTCAACAGAGTCTCATTTTTAAAGTGTTAATCATCATCCAGTTGTCATCCTCTCCGGTGATGATTTCCCATCATCATCATAGCTTCATTGCAGCTGCTTCAATATTTGCACATTTAGGATGTGATATTGTCAAATTACATTTAAGTTCCTGCATTAGCAGTGACAGCTTACTGCCCACAGATCCTGGAGAGTAACAGTTGTGGTCTCTTGGGTACCTCCTCTTCCATCATTAAATACATAATGGCCCAGATTTTGTTTGCTCCCAGTCTGTGTCAACACCAACTGCAGGCTGTGGTCGACAGCACACTTCAAAGTGAGAAATGATCCTTGAGCCTCTGTGATGTTGGATGTGCTTGGTTCCATGTCTCTTGCCATGCATGGCTTTAAACTAGAAAATGTTTGTTTCCAAGGAAGCCGATGCGTTCGCTATTAAAAAGATATTTTCAGATATGCATTCGTTTTGAAGGAGGTTTTATCTTATCAGGAAAAAGAAAAAAAAAATGTGCCTCTCAGAATAGCACAGAAGAACTGAACACATTATGTGGGATTAGTAAAAGGATATGCTCTGTGCGCTGCTCTGTCAAAGGGATGAGCTTCGAACAATATTTAATAGCCTAGATGAGGGAAACTATTAATCACACTTGCAGTTACTTTGATTTTTCTTAGCTAATGTAGGAATTAAAGAAACCAGTCCTAGTTGGCCATAATTGTGAATGATCAGATGTGGCTTTGAAGTTCCGTCATGCGTTTAGATGTCATCTTTGCTCATCCAAATTGATATCACTTTTACTGATTGGCTTCTTCATTTAAAATGACATGCTACACGTCAACAGTAACTAACTTCACTATCCGTTTAGTAAACCAGACATATAGTGAACGTTAGATGTTTTTTGGTAAAGAATATTAGTAGGTTCATTTTAGACAGAACATCTTTGAGGGTGTAATTTTTTAAAGTTTGCAGAAATAATAAACTTAAATCTCTTTAGGACTTCAGACATTCCGGCCACAACAGCATGGAAACAGTTAAATCTATATTGAAACAGTTTTATTTATACTCAAGACAATACTGGTATCGATATGTCTACCGTGTGTATTTAGTAGCGGTCCTTAATCTCAATATGTAATATGGTACAGAAAAAAAACAAAAACTTAAACCTCTAACCTCAAATTTTATTCAATTCGGAAAACAAAGACCCTTTTATATCATGACATGTTTTACAAGTGGTATTTTTATTGACTCTTAAAAATTCCTTTCTTGTTTTGATTGAAACCACATGCGTCATTGTAGTATAATATCTTAATGTTTCATGAGCACGCACCTCACTTGTTCCAGATAAAACAGCAATGACAGTACATCTCCCTGACATATTTATGCTTGAGACTATTTATCATGAGCCGGGAAGGTACTAAATCATCTTATAGACCTGTCTATCCATAAAATACCGTTGCAGTTCTGGAAGCTTTTAGAATTTTTTTGTTTGATGAATGTTAGTAAGACACTATTATAAATTATCAACATTGCTTTACACACTGACATACAGTGGGCATTATTTATTGGAACATATTGTGCAGCTGACCCCTGTGGCCCTATATAGGATTTAGCAGGTTTAGAAAGTGGATGGATTGTGCAGTTGGGGCAAGAAGGGGGTGGCGGTGGTAGTTCTATTTGCATTTTCATTGTCAGTTCTGAAATAGATAGCAGTTGAAGACAGTAACTGGTCTGTGGTTTGAAATGTTGCTGCCACCCTTTTTGATGCGCTCCTAAACAGTAATTGATACATGAACTAGAAAGGCATCATTTTTATTTGAAAATGCAGGTGTGAATGCTGAGAGGGAAACGTAAGCCGAAGTCTGCCAAAACATGGTGAGAGACAAACTTGTGCCTACTATGCAAGCAATACAGCCTCTTTATGGTAGCACATGCTTAACCAAGATATCTTCACAATGAAAGTAAGACACATAAAATTATGCTTTAGTTCATTGGCAACACCTGATGGTAAAACGCTGAATTGGATTTGAAGAACCAAAGGTAAGAGCAAAAGTTTGCACGAAAAGCAATACAATGCATCAAAATAATTATACAGAAAGGAAACATATAAAATAAATTGTATGAATATATAAATTGTTTATGTGCATTCATTTTAATATTGTGTGAGGATTTGCAGAAGTAAAAAAGACAATTAGCACTGCTTGATGGTCATAAACATGTACGATTTCTCTATTCAAATCATATAGAAAAAAATATTCATAATCGAGAAGAGTATTTTAAACAACAGAATTATTTGCAGAGCCAACATTCATGCAATGAATCTTTAAAAAAAGCTTCTTTAGTTTGTTTTTTTTTTGCTGACAATTGTTGAAATACCACAAAGCATACAGGAGATACGCAGCAGCAGGAAATGGGGTTGCATTAGATGTGACTGCAGCAGCATTCACACTACTAGAAAAGTGCATTTATCTGTTTTCAATATGTAATATAAAAAAAAAAGTGTTAACATAAGAACACAAATCCTACATCAAATCAACATATGCTAAAATGGTAAAAAACATAGTTTACGGTGGTGTAACAAAGCTCCACTTAAGTTTCAGGTATATTTGCACAAAATCTACATTACATTACATTAGTTTGTAGGTGAGTTGTTTCAAACATCTGGATGAAGCTACCTGTTAGATTTACTGACGTGGTTTTGGGAAGCCACAGCTGCTTCTTTCACTTACCATCTTCCCAGGCTGACAAAATCAAGGTGGACATACCTTCTGTTTTTATTCTGCTAAATGGAAGGAAAGCTTTTTTTTTTTTTTTTTGGGTGACTAAACATTACAATTTTGTGCTTGGCTTGTTTTGTTCAAAGAGAAGACTGAAGTTGTGTTTATAAAGAGAACAAAACAGTCCTGTTACATGTCTACATTAATAAAATACTAGTTATATCCAACTTGCCATTTGGTCGTCTGTTTTAGACTCTTAATATAATATGTGATTGTCTGTAGCCAGCCAGGCATAGAAATACGGTCACTCACTCACTCACTCACTCACTCACTCACTCACTCACTCACTCACTCACTCACTCACTCACTCACTCACTCACTCACTCACTCACTCACTCACTCACTCACTCACTCACTCACTCACTCACTCACTCACTCACAAAAACACACAAACGTCTTGGAGTACTGTTTTCAAAAACAAGGCTGAAAGATCACAATAAATCAATAGAAGGCAAATAAAATTAAGGCAAGATAATAGACATGTTTACTCAAAACTCTGTTAATAAGTTATGACATCCAAAAAACACATGACTTTTGAATACACACAGGAGTGTTGCTTAAACTGTGACACTGTCCAATGTACTTTATGTCCAGTTTATTTCATCTATTTGATTTCCTGTGATTAAGGTTTGACTGGCGTTCTTTTGATTTTGTTTGCTTGTTGCTACGGCTGTAAACAGAATGTTGGCCTGAGGATATTTGCCTGGTTGGAAATCAAAGCATTGTCTAAACTCAATGTTATTTCAGGTCTATTTGACTCAAAAATAACCACTAAAAGCTATGTGGTGCCTGCCAGATGAGACCAGATGACATATACAGAAATGTGTGCTTACTGTCAGGAAGAAAGTCTCTAATAGAGCAGAACTGTTAACTGTTTTCCTAAAACGTCGCTGCATTTGTCACTAAATAAATAAATACAAATTAGAAAAATAAAATCTTTTAGTTGCGGTGCCGTAAACTGAACAGGAAAGCCAACGAAGACGAGCTGAGATGAAAACTATTTACACATGTTTCAGAGCATGTGAATTGACAGGCAGAACGACGCCCAGTTGCAGCCAGCAATGCAATCCCCATTCAAACTTTTTACCAAGTTTAACAAACTGTTGGCTTGTTAAACTCACATCATAAAGATGCTAATTTTATGCAAGGCAGTTGCAGATTAAAATAATAACTTACTGTGTATTTTGAATGTAATAAGGTCCCCTGTGGGACTCAATACACAGTCTTTCCCACGCTGGGTGTTAGAATTTTAAAAGGAAAGTGAACTTCAACCCGTCATTTTCTATGGCACTTTAGTGTAATGGTAATTAATGGCGCCATATCAAAAATGTTCTGCTTTTTTTTTTTTTTATAGGGTTGCGATGATGACCTTGCTGTTCATGCATTGTGTTTTTGTGTGCTGATGATAATGTCTTTCTACATTCTCATCCTACCTGGGTTGTAGCCTCGGTATACATGTATAAGCCCATTTTCTCATCTCTCTTTCCTAGTCCATTCATGATGGTTTACGCGGTCCTGTCTTCAACACTGTCAGACTTACACACATGTATAACTTCAACACATGTAACACATTTATTTATTACATGCAGATGTTGATGCAGCTGCATCCACAGAGGTTTAAAACACAAATTGTCTGCTACTGTAGTTTTGCTGTTAGGACCTGCAGAAACAGAATACAAATTCTAATCATGGTGACTCATGACTCATGAATCAGTTGCTCTAGGGCTGAACTCTGTATCCGACCACCTTTCAACCCCACTTGCTCTTCAATTTTTTTTTTAAATCCTCCTTCTTTCAGCATTCTTCAGTTTGCATGTGCTCAGTAACACCACATTGTTGTGAGAGACGGATGCATTTTCAGGAACTGTTCATCTCGCAGATACACTGATCAGGGCAGCCTGATCCAATAGCAGTATATTGCACTGAGGACTTTATAATGACAGCTCTGAATCACTCCCCAAATAATCTGTCTGAATTCATACACCCTTGAGATGAAGCTTTTGCTTTGTATTACAGCAGCAAAGCTGTCAGATCTGTCAGGAGCAATAGTGGAAGTGCTTACTCATCACTGGGTTAACGCACATTGCTCTTGAGCACCCACCCGTGATCGCTCTACAGGCTGGACATATACTGCTTGTTGAATGTTTTAGAGTTTTATATAAGGACCAATGTCATTTTTTTTATTCTTTTTTTGCTGAAGCTAGCAAATTGCACCATAGTCTAAAATCTCTTACTATAGATTATACAGTATCTGCTATTTCTGTTACGTCAGCCAAAGAAACAGAGCAGAGGAATCTTGCTTTATGTTCACATAAACTAAATGGCTTGAAGAAATAAAAACTCTTTTTTTACAGAACATCATATTTAAATTTTATGCAGCATCCTCAATTTATTATTATTTTCTTAAGTGTATATATATATATATATATATATATATATATATATATATATATATATTTTTTTTTTTTTTTTTTATTAGGAATGAGGGAATGGAGGCCTCACATGTCATGATTTTGGTGGAAGACAACTGCAAAGCAAAAAGGGAATATTTTTAGCAAAGTAAATTTAATATGGCTGTGAGAGCTGAGGTAACGATCCATCTCTAATTAGATGAAGGTTATTGTAGCTGGGTGACACAGGTCACAAGTAAATTGGGGATTCTGGCACAGGACTCAGGAGGTTTTTTTTACATGTAAACCTTAAAGCAGTGTGTTTCCCAGCTTCTTACTGATTGCTCTGCTTTAACTTACATAAAAGTGTTTCTGTAATTTAACACTATTTCGGTATGTATCAAAAACTTTCGGATGAAACGAGAGAGTTCAATGGAGACTGTTTAGGGGTTTTGGCTTACATGATAGGTGTGAAATCAATTTAAAACAGCTCTAATGTTGTATATCAGGGTCTTGCTGAAAGCTCCTCAGGTAAGCTTTGTAAAATAGGCACAACAGCAAAATCGGCTTGGGAGATGGAAGCTTCATCCTGCATACTAATGTTACCTGAGTGCTGAGAAAGGCAAAGTCAGCTGTTAAGATGTTGCTTGCTCTCCAACCATGGTGGCTTCTTCTCAAGAAGATCTGTGTTTCAAACAGCAGGCCTAAAATCACATCTCAGGTGTCAAACAGGTGTCACTTTTTTTTAGACTTTAGGTTGTGAGTCTGCAACACACGGTACAGCATTGTTTGTCGCAGTGTTTAACATCAAATCAAAGACCGTGATGTACCGTGCAACACTGTGTGATATACTGTGTGCATTACTCTTACAAACTTCCAAGTTTCAAAAACATATTTCTAATCTGGAAAAAATATGACCTCATTGCATATCAAGATCCAGATAAGTTTGTTAGCAACAAGTCTCTTCTAGCAAAGTTAAACTATGATATATTCTACATATAGCAAATATATAAAATTATCAATATATTACAAATTATATGCATTATCTTGTCCACAGAATAGCTGTTACTGCTGTCATGCAGTGACTATGATTGAAAGAAGAGGTACTAAGGAGTTCTGTGAGGAGAAGAAAGTGCCAACAAAGAAATAGCTCGGCTTAGCAGAAGCCGGTATCTGTGTCGAATGCAGCACAGCAAATTTCACAGGTTCCTATTAATAAGCCCCTTTAAACAAGGCTTACATTCATAGGTGCAGTAAGTTTTGGTAAACAACTCAAAAGCAGAGTGGAAAGGTAGATAACAGAACTGGAGAAGGAAAAATAAAGTTTAACCTCAATTGTAAGGGGTTACATTTCAGTAAAGGATCAAAACATATTTGTTTCTTAACAAGTAAGAATCAAATGTTGTGGTAAAAAAAAAAGTTTTTGCTTCTCAACACTATATAATCTAGAATATTAACTCATATGTTTGGCTAAATAACCTGGATTTGACTAATTGGGAACTGAATATAAAAATGTACGCTCACCCAGCCACACTTCATATAAATATTGACGTATTTAACAGACAATGTGAAAACTGCCATCTGTTTTTGCAGTTTCAGAAAACTTCAGAAGATCTGATACTTACTAAAACTCCTCCTCTGGGCACTGTGCTGCGATTATTATATTCTTTTTGATACTTGGAGCACTTTCCTCTAGACTGAGAAATATCATATAAGTGGAATAGCTAACAAGGAAAGTGATAGTTCAATGTAAAGTGATGTTGCCCACTCAGCATTTTATTTAAATAATATACCCAAGCTAAGTACATGCCTTTTTCTGTTCACTAATTCATATATTTTTGTACTGAGCGCTCAGTGGTACCTATTAGCAGGGCACAGCGACTTCTAAAAACATGGGCGATTGTTGCCTGATAACTTCAAGTGATGACGAGACTTGACTTGTCATCACTGACAATGTCATGATCCTCGTATTGACCACACTGTGGCTTAGATCTGTTCACACTTTCTAATGGTGACTTGTCAGCTTCAGAGTAAGTGAAATGTATTCTTGGAAAAAGTGTTAGGAGGGTTGAGAAAGTGCTCTTGCTGGGGCAGATAATATTAACCCAAAATCTTGCAAGAGCAAGAAGGAAGAGGATTAAACCAGCGCAGTGATGCATTGGCCTCTATCTTCTCTGGGTCCTGTAAAACAAAAATGAGTATGTGCACAGACTCCCGACTACTTCTTTGCATTCAAAGCATTCTACAAGCAAACACCAGTATTAAGCCTTTTTCTTTACATCTTTCTCTTCTACTCTGATCAGCTGTCAACAAATATTACGCGTTTTGAGGTGACCTATTCATTTATTCAGCAGTTGCAGCTGGAAGTCTCCTGCTGCTACATGCACACGTGACACATCAAGCCAGCCCAAAAGTGCTGCAGCTGCTCTAATTGCATCTCTCTGTGCTGTCCTCTTAGTAGACCTTCACCTGTCTGCCTTCACTCACAGGGAACTGAATCCTGCTAAAATATATACAACAAAGAAGATTTAAAGGTGATAAAGATAGATAATACTTTTCAGCCAGTTCTTTAATCATATTGATATGTGCCAATCTTTTTTTTTTATTTACAGGACTATAGTGTTGTCAATCTCATTGATTCAGATTCACATGAGACTTTATTACTCTGTGATCCGAGGTGCTCCTAGGTCAGCACATTCCAAGAGTAGTCCGCGGCGCGTCTTGTTGATGTAGTGAAATGATGGGACACTCGTATTTGATCAAAAAGAGGGCTGTGACACATCTGAGGTGCCAATAATGGCACAGTTTTAAACCGACATAAAAGGTAGAAAGAAATTAACATTTTGTTTGGAATTGTTGATAAATGAAAAGTTCAATCTTGACGATGTCCTGACAGTAACTTGAATAAACTGGCCTACGGTACGTATACAGTGGGACAACACTCATTTGTTCACGTAAGTGTGCAATGTTTGTGGTTTACTGCGTTTGAGAATACTCATAAAAGTATGCCATGTGACATATAGTCATAGTCTGTACAAAAATACAGGACATAATCACATGCAGTGCAATGCAATGCAGACTGTTTTCTTTTCGATGGGGCTTTTTAGTTGGAAACAAATCGTATCCTTTTTCTGCAACACTTCCACTTGCTCTCCTCCTGGCTGCACTGGTGTAAATAAAAGAAGCTATTTTTATTTTGCGTGTGTTGTGTAATAGCTGACTGAGCATGCCATCCTAATTGTTCCTGTCAGGCTTGTAAATCATGAAACTCTCCACTCCTCTCCCTCACATGCAGCTTCATCTTGCATGATCCTCCTACTAGTGATAACATTATCAAACAGAAAGCAGCAACATTACACCCAGAGGGAGGAGGGACAGTTTTTATGTTTTTTTTTCTTCTTCTCTAGATCTGTAAATAGCTGTCAGCGGTAACATATAAAAAAAAATGTACACCTTGATGGTACATCTTCACGAAGACGGTTGCCCTAAGAGATCATCAAAGTTGACTGTTATACCACTGTGGTATGTGCTTTGTGTTCCTTTTGTTGAGGTCAGTTTTAGCACAACAACTTGATTTAGTCTTTTCATTTTCCAACCCTGTGCATTTCTCCTCGATCTGGCTTCATGTGTTGTTCTGTTGCTGAACTTCTGCTTGTCATAGTTTTTCCATAACAAACTCCATATCTATAAGACATCCTTAGCTGCAGTTCATCGACTGACTTCATAGTTGTATCATCTGATTTGCAGCTTTATATTGTGGACACTGGTGAAGCTGAGAGCTGTCAAGTGTTCACCAGACTGGTGATTTGTCAGATCAGACAGTGGATAAGATGTTGTTTGACTTTGCTGGGAATGTCACGCAGAGGAACCTGTCATAAAGATCATCAACTCCCACAGCTGCTAGAGTTTCAAGCTCATACCAGGAGAGACAGGGGATACTGTTTATGTCTGCCATGGCAGCAATTCTTAAACCCAGTGGTGAACCCCACAGGTGAGGGAAGCTGTCAAGATAAACGAAGAGTCCTATCAAGCTTGGTTATCTCATGGGACTTGGGGGTCAACTGTGATACCGGTGGGCCAAGTGGACTGCAGCCTCGGTGATTGTTGAGGCAACAACATATGTGTGGGAGGAGTTTGGTGAGGCTACGGTAAGTGAATTTTATTATACCTCGCAAAAGGAAAGCAGTGCTTTACCAAGACTGCACGAGGAGGATGGTAGTTAAGCTTTAGATTCAGGAGGATCAATGAGGCTTCTGTCCTGACTATGGAAAACTGGACCAGCTTGTTACCTTTGCAAGAGGCTGGAAGTAGGAGTTTGCCTAACTGGTTCATCTGTAAGGTTGCATTGAATTGAAGGTTGCACTTTGCCACCAAGTCTGTTCATATATTTTCAGACGGATTTTCTCAGCACAGCTAACAGACAAAGGGGGTCCGATGGTGGCCTCAGGATTTTATCTCTGATTTTTGTGGATGATGTGGTTCTACTGGTGAATTTGAGCCTTCATGTGATGGTACTGGAGCAACGCACACTCAAGTGTGAACTGGCAGGAATATGAATCAAATCCTCTAAATCTCATAGTTCTCAGTCATTAAAAAGAAGAAATTCCCTCAGGTTTGGGTTGAGGTGCTCCCTCAAGTTGAGGAGTTTAACTATACTTGTCAGACTCTTGTTCACAAGTGGCGAAAGAAAAAATATATAATCAATTTGGAGATTGGTGTAGTGTCTGCAAAAATGCAAATTCTTTATCAGACTGTTGTGGGGAAGAGTGAGCTGAGCCAGAAGACGAGACTGTTTACTGGTTGATCTATGGTCCTTCCCTCACATGTGGAAATGCAGCGACTGAAAGAATATTATCAAAAGTCCACAATTAATCAAGAAATATGTTTTATACATTGTGAGAGAAGACAAGACATTATCATTTTTGTTTTGGACCAAACCTCTCGCCCATCTGAATGACCATATTCCGATGTGCGCAGCCATCCTTCTTGTCAGTCATTGTGCAGACTTACTGGTGAACACAGCAAGAATGTCAGAGATCAGTAACTCAATCTCAGATTTGATGTCGTTCTATTGCAAAGAAGGAGAGCCAATCAGTTGAGGTTTACAGCATCTATAGGGTCTCATAAGATCACGACCAATTTCTGGTTCCAGACGTTTCTCATTCTCCTGCCCAACAATAAGTTCATTTGATGCAATCCCATCCTGATTGGCAGTCAGGAAATTAATTTAGACTGCAGGCGAACTCGGTCTACGGTCAGGGCAGCATTCCTCTTGCTAAGCGCTCCAAACACTTTGGCTATTAACCTTTTTTTTGTTTGGACAGCCTGAATGGATGACACAGTCTGTCTTTTCTCATTTTCTGATTTCTCATTACAATTTCCCTTTTTTTATGTTTAAAAAACAGAAAAGGGAAGTAGCTAGTAGCTAGATTGAACCTACTTGTTATCATTATGCGCCGAATGGGAGACAGACATAAAAATGCCCTCCAGCCATCTCCTGGAGACAGCCATGTGCTTGAATAACCCAAGATCCAATGACTCCATTTCAAGTCAATTTGTGCCAACTGTGGAGGAGAGTGAATGCTTCTGCGGATGTTTTTGTACTGGGTTGCTGATGCAGTTTTAGGCTAAAAACCTCCTGTGAACTTGAGACTTTTTTAAATACTATATGACTAATGTTTGTAAGGTTGTTTTACAAAACTAAGCTCATAAAAAATACAAACCACTTCTCATTTCTCACACTTGCAAAGACCCGGAGTACTTTCCTCAAGATGGAAATCAGGAAAAACAGGAAAACAGCCACTTTTCAAACTATTGGAAACGAATGACATGTCATGTCATAATTACACTGTGATTGCATCATGGATGCAATGATATATGCATAAAGAACAATTTCACAGTTGTTCTCATATCATTTTTTTTAAATCCTGTTAAACATATAAGAATATGCCAAATTTTCTCCTCAGTTGGCGAAAGTCTATCCATATCCTTAGGGAATTATTGGCTTTCTGTAAAGTGTCATGAATTTGGCAGTGCATAAATAAAACTGAATTGAATTACATCTTCATATTAAAGTCATTATTAATAATAACCATAAAATCCGTTTAATTGATTACAGTATGTTAAACTAGCTTGTTCTTTGTAATCTATGTCATCATAAAAAAACCTATTTTAGATGACCTCCATACAAACTGAGGGAATGTTGAGCTCCCAAGCTGACTGTATTATTCACTCCAAAGCACATTTCCTTGAGTACTTGACTCTGACAAGAACTAATCATGGATCTCAGTCTTTGATACACAACCGTTTCTTTAAGGGTATCACATTTGCTATTCCCCTTATACATTCAGATAGGGGCATATCAATCTTTTATAAATGGTGAGTTATAGCAGGGGGGGGGGGGGTCATGTAATCATCTCTATAAAGTTTCTTTCAGATGAGCGATGAGTTAAGATGTTAGAAACATGTGAGCGGAGGTTTGGTAGTCTTGGATTATTACTCTGTGATAATAGAGGTGATGTTCACTTTGCTTTTATCAGCTCACAGCAGCTTTATGCGTCTGTGCGATGCAATTACTGTACTGGACAATGAGTCCGTTGATGGACAGGTCGTTTGAATGCGGCTTGCTGCTTCTTCTGTGTAGGGCACCAGATGTTGTATACTGTAATGAATGTAGCCACTCAGAAATGTTGTTTTTTTAACATCAAAATGCTAATGCAGAACTGATGATTGCCATATTGTTTAAGACTGCAACCGTACGTGCTTACAAGGACAATAAAGCTATAGGGACTTCATGCGTGTGGACAGTGACAGTTGCTTGAACATTATTGAGTCAGCTGCTACATGAAACTGTCATTCAGAACACTGAAGTACTCCAATCATCATTGGAAAAAAAAAACAAAAGAAGAAAACCGTGCTTGTCAATACTGATTGACATTTTTTTGTTTTTTTGGCTGACCCAGCAGTTACTTTACTGACACGTCTTAAAACTGCAGGATCATCTGCTTCTGCACTTTTTAATCGCAGTGTAAATGATGAACTGTTTGTTTGGAAGAAATACCATTCACATATGAAGTATAAGTACAAAAACTACACTCATGATTTTTGTTGTAATTCTAGTCTTTGAAAGCGCTTTGATGTTTATGCATGGAAACTTACAATCACAAAGGACAAAATAATCTTCAGAATTAAAGAAAAGAAGATTAAAAAAAATATCTGCAAAAACATAATTTGGGTCACATTTTAGATTCTCCCACTAGTACATGTACATGTGTCATGTAAACCTTTGCACATCACAGTGGGAGATTACCCCCAGGAGAAACATTCTCAGCAGGATGCAAAAATAACAACATAAAAAAAAGCTCCTGGAAGTTACTGTGCTTTGTTTACCACATGTCAAGAATGGCTGATGAGGCTCCCCGGAGTCTGTTTTTATATCACCTATACCCAACACCTAAATATATTTACTGTACTGCCAAGTACAGAATGTTCAGAACTTTAAGTAATTTCCCTTTGGGGATTTATCTCTAATTTCTGTTTTATTGGCAATTATAAAGTATAAAAAAAAAAAAAGCAGATTTGAAAAAAGGGAAACAGAAGCAATGTTGTCTATTCTAAAATCTTCAGGGGGGGGGTCTTGCTGATGGTTGCTGATTGACAGCTCACAGATCAGTTCAAATGAAACACAAACTGGGAAAACAGAGTTTTAACTGAACCAGCAATACCTTACCCGGGGAATCACAAACGCATGCATAAACTGCACAACTTAGCCCTCACCTTGTGGGCAAGTCCTGCTGCGGTCGATGCAGCCTACATGTCAGTGTGAGGTAAGACAAATAGCAGGAGAGGGAAAGAGACCATCCATCTTAATCAATAACCACAGTGGTTAAACCGTTAATCCCAGCGGGATTAAGTGAGAGTCTGTAAAATACCTGGTGAAAAATGACAAAGGTGTTACTGATGAGCCTCATCTTTATGATCGCGACTCTGCACAGAATCAATCCACTGAGCATCCGCAAGCTGTAATAACTTCAGGATCCTTTCCCTTAATTAATTAAATTAATCCACAGTGTGTAACTACAGTAAGGACATTTACGACCACAGGCAGTCTCCATAAATTATTACCCGCTTTCAGTCCAGAGCATGGAGTTGCATCGCTCTTGACAAGTTTGAAAGCTTCAATGCAAACAAAGCTCTCTTCTATCAACCCAATCTGCAAGACTATTTTAGAACCACCTTTTGATAGCAAGACTGAAAAATGTGTGGATTTAGTAAAGGGCTATGGGGGAAATGTGAAGGGTGAAGAGTGCCTCAGCCAGGCAGCACGAACAGCTGCAGATTATCAGGTTGATTAGTAGTCTGAAAAATAGCAGTCTGATAAAGGGGCTTTCTCCTGGCTGGGTCCGTAGGCACAAAGAAACCCAACCACTGGGAGAAAAGACATAATAAAGCTCAAGACTGCATTTCATATTGTTCTGTTTGTGTCTGAATAATCTGAGCGTATGCCTGTGTTCTTTGCAATTTCTTTTATACAAAGTACATGTGCATGCGTAACTGTACTGAACCTTTGGTACATGCTTTTACAAGCAGTATACACAATAACAGGGTGGAGGGTGGGGGAGAGGCAAAGCTTGGTCGTTTTATCAGTGTTATTAGAAAAGCAAATATGCTGAAATATATGGTGCATGAGACTCAAAATTACACATAATCTTTTAGTCCATTATAGCAGTTGGCATATAATGTAGATATTATTTCAGAAAAAAGAAAAAGGGTTGATGAGACCTAGATGAAGTGTCGTAGTGGAGCAGTTTCCAAAATAACGGTGGGAAATGAGACAGAATCTAATAAATGGAACATGACGCGACAGGGATTTAAATTCCTCTGCGGTAAACTTCAGTTTCCAGGTGGCTGATGGAGACTGAAAAGTAGTATTACAGAATAGCAATGACTTTGAAAGCATGCAGGCACACTTTTGTGTGCATATACTGTTCTGTGTGTTTTCTGGGTAGAAATGCTGCCTTGCAAGGATAGGCCACATGTGCAGAGGTGCTTAGGAGTCGGCCACTTTTTGAAACTGGCTTGCATTACTATTATTTAGTATTTAGCCTTGATTTATCTTGTACCTTAGACTTTAATGAAAATGCAAACAATCCAAAATAAAAATTATCTTTTACCTGCTTCGAGAAAGCCTCGGCAAAGATGAAAAGCCACCTACTACAGCGGAGACAAACCGTTAGCTGACCAAGACAGGTGGATAGAAAACACTGGAATAGTCAGACATATTAAAAATTGTAACCCCTACCACAAACCTTTCAGAAAGTCTCCATAGAACAACCTCTGCTTCAGTACAGAGGTTGTTCTTACACTGCATTCATACTTAAACCACTTTGTCCAACTCATGCAATTCTGATATTTTAAAGGACTGATTAGCGTTTATAAGTACAAGTGTCGTGCTTTAGAATAACATGTGAATGTGAAAACCACCTGAAATGGCACATGTGCACCAGATGCCTGTCAGCATATGTCATTTGTATCAACACTGTCGTTAAATGCCATATTTGTGATATATTAAAGCCGGAGAGACTTTTTTGAGGCCAGATACAAACGGTTCAAATGTAAGAAATCACAGCTGTAATTGGTGACATTTGGCTCCAAAGGATGGAAAATATTTGTCCACCTATATATTAAAAGATTAAGGAGGAAAGAATCCTCAGCACATGTGCTAAAGAAAAAAAGAGTCTAAGTCCTTTTTCATTCATGCTACATGGCCAGTTATCTGAAATATTGATATATCCGGTCTAAGACCACAAAGGCCGTGTTCACATTGAATTCTGGTATATCTGTTCAGAATCTGACCTTCCTGACTGACTGTTCAAGTTCTCATAGCATATCAAACGTGATTTGATTTGATCTGTGAATCCTTGCTGGTGTTCTCTAATCCACATGGTTTCCTTAGATATCTTCTTATACAGAGTGGATTTAAACAACTCAACATACCAAAATGAAGGGTGGTGAACTGGCTTTGCTGTTGTCGTAAATGGTTATGTGGAGCCATGGTGCAAATATTCTGCATGTTAAAGTGCCAGAGATGCATCCTCATCGCCTCTGTTGCTCAGGGAAACTTTGTTTAGTTTGTTTACGAATGACAGAGTCAACTAATTTAGACTAGGATGTAATTGTGCAAATTAGATTGTAATTGCATTTGAAACCATCTCCATAGGTGGTTTAAATATGATTTGGAAAAATTGTATATTATGTGGCAAGTGCCACAATTTGGGACTGAAAATCCATAAAATAACAGTCGCTTCAGGAATGCAGTGTAAAAGTAGGTTCGGTATCCCCTTGAAGTCTTTTTGGTTACCAGTTTGTGTAACCAAGATCCTAAAGGATCCTAAAAATACAGCTTGTGAAAGCCCATGATGGATTATCAAGTTTCAGGGAAGGAGGAAATCTTGTACAATCTCATTTCCTCTGCAGTTCTTCAAAGTACACAGATTTCTATGTAAAGTCTCATGAAAAAGAAAACACTGTGACACTTCTGTGCATCACTACAAAATTACTGATGTTTTACACACTGCTGGGAAAACAAAAGCAGATCTGACAGTCCCTGTTGTTGGTGTAGTTAAAAGCAGGTCTCATTTTTTTTATTTTCAAATGCAGACAGTTTGTGAATATAAAACTGAAACTATATACAGAACGATGAAAATCACATTTTTATTCTTCCACAGATTTGTCATAAGAGAAACTGTTTTGATGCTGAACTGACACTGAACATGACAGAGGTAAATTAATTTAAAAAATCATGTTCTGTAATATGGGTGGTTTCTAAATGATGTTTCAAACTAGACAAAAGTAAAACTAAATAAAAAGATATTTAAAACCCGATAATATCTGATAACTGTTGCCCATCTGGTGTTCTTTGATATCAACTGAAACTCTAGAATACTTTTATCATCCAAAGCAGCCAGAGACATTTATTTTTACACACTGGATAAGAGGAGAATAGCAGTGTCGTATGATTTTTACTCTATGTGAAAAAGATTAAGTTACTGAATCATTTACGCTACACCACCCTGCAATTTCACACCACACAACCCTGTGGTTGTGATAATCTGTGGTTTAAGATGCCCAAAAGAATATTTATCTGCCCTCCACAACCTTTATATTATCTTCTTCTTATTTTTTTAAAAAGACAAGTCCAATTTCAGTTGTAAGCTTATTAAAGGGTGATTTTTGAGCTTCCATGTGCATTGCAATTATTTACTGTCATTGTAAAACTGGTTTGTTTCTATGATCATAGAAACAATAATCCTCAGTCAGTGTTCTCGCTTTCATTGAACGGTCCGCTTTATCTTTTTTTTTTTTTCTCCTTTACATATGCACATTTTTTTTCCATTTCATCCAGTCTAACTTACTAATTTCTAGCAGTCAGATCCTTCTCCCAAGTCCAACAATATAACAGTTTAGTAACCAGAAGCCAAAACAAGCTGGAAAGCACCTCATGACTCGACAATATGAAGCAAATGCAAACATGGTACCCACTTAATTATACACATTTAAAACGTTTGTTAGTTGGATACAGTTTGTTTGTGTTCTGATAATTTTCTAATGTTTCAACACAAAGTAGGGAAAAATGTGTGATTAATGTAGAACAGAAGACTAGTGAAGTGAAAGGAGGGTTATAATTGTTTAAAAAAACCAATTCACTTTACTCGTTTTCTTCTTCATAGCAGGGACTACCTTTTTAATATACAGCCTCTAGTGATGTTGTTTTACTGCTTTGAAATCAAGATGTTCAAAGTTTATATTTTAGCTAAATGATAAACATAACATGGGTACAAAGTGAAATGTCTCAGAATCTAGAGAGACTTCTTTATTTGTTCATATCAGAATTCTACAGCCATTCAAAAAAGAAATTAAGCATATTTCAATTCTAAGGTTATAAATATTAGGACATCTGGTTGTTAAAAGGTCTTTAAATTAGGTAAAGAAAATGTCAGATGATCTACATCATGAAATATGACAATGTGTAAATTGTTTTAAACATAACTAAAATTCAAAAGCAATGTGTGTACCATTCAAATACACAGGACAGTCTTACTGTCTCCAAAGTAATTAAGAGGTTAATCAGCTGCCAGGCACTGCTAATCAAATGCACTTAATTAACTGTTTCTCAGCACATGTGATCACCTCTATAAAAGCAGACATCGTAAGTAAGACTTGAGGTTAACGTAGTAACAAGGAGAAAAGGCCAGTAACGATCTGAGAAAATTATGTGATACTGCCCCTCAATTCAGGAAGGGTCACAAGGGCATTTTGAAATAATTCAGTGTCATTCTCAGGGAAGAAAGATAATTTATAAGTGAAAACTGTTCAGGACATGTGCTAGTCTTCCCAGGAGTGGATGTCCTGAGAAGTTCTAAAGTCAAATAGTTCAATCCTCACAACTGGAAGAAAAATTAAAAATAAAAAGTCTGAGACATGCACATTTGGAAACTAACCACAGTGTATCAACACTAACTGCTGTACAGATGAACGATAATGTCCTAAGACAAAGGTGGCAACTGATGTCGTCATTGTTACTCAGTAGTGTGGTGCCGTTTGCTTTGGTCAAAAGCGGGATGTTTACCATCTTAATCTTTAAATCTTAATTCTTATTGATGGCAAATGGTGTGAGCAAAGTCCTGATTTTGCCACATACTTCACTTCAGTTCCACAAATCTTACATATTAAGAGTGACGTTCTACTTCCTTTTTCATCATTCACAATCAAAAAAGTGCCCAAAAGATTGTTGTCACCGTAGACATAAGTGGATATGCTTTTTGCTTAATTTGTTGCTGCACTATATTAATTAGCAACTTGAAATGTTTACCTAAAGATCCTCTGTACCTCAATTGAATGATGATGATGATGATGATGATGATGATGGAGAAAAAGAATCGTGAATTAGGTCTGGATCTTTGAAAATAAGAATCCCAAATTGTTGAAGGATCATGAGGCTTTGTCTTAGATTTTGTTAATACAATTTCAAATCTGAAATCTTTGGTACTATATTAAAGGGAATTTTAAAAAAGTAATTTTTACAATCACATTGACTTTAATGTCCTTTAAAACAGTATGAACCCAAGACATTTTGTTATTGTCCCATTACCTTCAATTTATTTAACATACACTTTCGCCTTTCAGGCCAGCAACACATCAAACTAAATCTGGGACAGTAAAACTTTTTACTCTTTTCATTGCCATTCCTTCTCATGGGAGTTCAACAGGATGTTGGCACTGAGGATATGTGATGAAGTGCTTCAATTCTTATATCTTCCCCCAACCTGCCTACAAGGAGTATGTGTGTTGAACAGTATTGATGCATTCTTTACTGAGGAAAAGTCAAGAATGCAGACAGGCGAGTCCAGGACTTGAACCGTCTTGTGCCTCAGTCACATTTTTTCAATAAGTGCTAAATATGTTTTTTAAATGTCATGTTGACAAATGGATGATCAAAAATATGTTTTGTTGAAAGCAACAGGTGTAAAGTATCAGTTAACTGGAAATTTATGCAGTCCTGATTAATATGCTCTTTAAATGCAAAAACCTGATCAAAAAGATCACTAAGGTTTTGCACTGTTGTACTGGAGGCCATTGCTACACTGTCTCATTCCTTCCTAAGGTGTTTGGGACCACAAACAACAACCTGTTTTATCGAAATTTAGAAGCAAAAGAAATTACTGGACATCCAGTCCTTGATGTCCTTAAGACATGCGTGACATTTGACTAGGTTCTGTTTCATCTGGCCTCATATACAAATACAGCTGCATATCATCAGCATACCATTGACAATTAATCCTGTGGTTCCGGATAATATTTCCCAAGAGCTGCATGTATAAAGTGAACAAGATTGGCCCTAGCACTGAACCCTGCGGGACACCATAGCAGACCCTCGTCTGTACTGAAGAAACCTCATGAACATGAACAAACTGGACTCTATCAGATAGATATGATTTAACTGAACCTAGAGTTGTCCTTTTAATCCCAACAACATACTCTAGCCCGTGCAATAAAAAACTGTGATCTATAGTATCAAAAGCAGCACTGAGGTCCAGCAGAACCAGTATTGACACTAATCCATTATCTTAGGCCATAAGAAGATCATTCATGACTCAAACCAGTGCTGTTTCTATGCTATGATGCATTCTGAACCCTGACTGAAAAACTTCAAATAGATTATTTCTATACAAATGGTCACATAGCTGGCTTGCAACTACCTTTTCTTGAGTTTTTGAAACAAAAGGAAAGGAAACCTGTGGCACATATCCTAAGATTAGGGATAGGTTGATCTGGTCCAGTATTGTCGTACCAATAAGAGCAACATTTGTGTGTAGTTGGGATGGGGTCTAACAGACACGTGGATGATTACGCTCTACTGAGGACTGAGGTAAGCTCAGGGAGGTCTACAGGAAAAAAACAGGCCAGAGCCTAAGGAAGTCGGTGAAGCTGAAGAAATGCCCTCAGCCACTGCTGGGTTGGCCTGGTTGATTTCCTCTCTAAGTCTGACAATTTTACTGCTAAAGAAGCTCATAAAGTCTACACTACTGAGAGCTGCAGGAATGCAGGGCTCAACAGAGTTGTGAATCTTTGTCAGCCTGGCTACAGTGCTGAACAGAAAATGTGGGTTATTTTTATTATCCTCTATCAACGATGAACAATAAGCTATTCTAGCTTTGCGAAGTGATTTTTTTTATGTACTATTAGACTATTTTTCCATGCACGATAAATATCTACAGACCTACCTCTTTCAACTTCACGCACTTTTTGTTTTAGCATACGAATATGTGAATTATACCAGGGAATATGATTAAAGACCTTCTTTCTCAAAGGAGTAACTGCATCTAAAGCTCAGTGCAGCAAGTCTGCAGTGTTACTGACAAGGAAATCAACATCTGCAGAGGTAGAACCTAGGTCACAGCCCTCAACTGCTTTACTATGTTCCACTGTAGGAAGATGAAAAGCAATGGCCTCCCTAAATTTAGTAATAGCTTTATCGGATAAACATCTGCTAAAGTAATTCCTGCTATTTTAAGCTTTAACATTGACAATGTTAAATTCAAACATTAAATAGTGGTCGGATAAAAGGGAGTTTACAGGTGACATCGTTCTATACCATAGATGAGGACGAAATCGAGAGTATGATTAAGGCAATGCGTTGGTTTGTTTACTTTTTGTGAAATGCCCATCACTCCTAAAAGAGAATTAAAAGTTAACTTAACACTATCGCTGTCAACATCCATATGAATGTTGATGTTGCCCCCTATGATGACTTTGTCTGTACTTATCAATAAACCAGGTAGGAAATCTGAGAACTCAGACCTTATGGATATATATCAGGTTTTAATAATTAACAACTCTTGATGCAGTGCTGTCTAAGGGAATAGAAATAACCAATGTCAAACTTAGGTTTCCATCATGACCCTACACATTGAATTTCCTCAAGATTCCTTGAATTGTTTAATGATGCAGAACAAAAGCAGAACTTTCCAAATCCCTTCCAATCCTTCCCATATTTGTTTTAAAATATTTAAGGGCAGCACAGTGGCACTGTTGCCTCACAGCAAGAAGACTAGAAACTGTGAAATTAATGTCATAATTAGGGAATTGTGTGCTTAGTTAATTATGTCTAAAATTAATTATTTGATCATACATTGCATTCAACTATGTAATGTTTCATTTGCCATATACACTATACTGCCATAAGTATTCGCTCACCCATCCAAATAATTGGAATCATGTATTCCAATCACTTCCATGGCCACAGGTGTATAAAATCAAGCACCTTGGGATGCAGACTGTTTTTACAACTATTTGTGAAAGAATGGGTTGCTCTCAGGAGCTCAGTGAATTCCAGCGTGGAACAGTGGTAGGATGCCACCTGTGTAATAAATCCAGTCATGAAATGTCCTCACTCCTAAATATTCCACAGTCAACTATCAGCTGTATTAAAAAACATGGAAGTGTTTGGGAAGAATAGCAACTCAGCCACGAAGGGGTAGGTCAAGAAAAAACGACTGAGTGGGTTCAGCAGATGCTGAGGAGCATAGCACGAAGAAGTCGCCAACTTTCTGCAAAGTCAATCGCTATAAACCTCCAACCTTGGTGTGGCCTTCAGATTAGCTCAAGAACAGCGCTCAGAGAGCTTCATGGAATGGGTTACAATGGCCGAGCAGCTGCATCCAAGCCATACATCACTAAGTGTAATGCAAGGGAGGTATACTGCAAAAACAGCAACTCTAGACATAAGCCTAGTATTCCATAAATCTAGTCACTCTAGTCACAATCTTGCCTTTTTTTATGAAAAAAAATATCTTTGCCAGTGGGGTAAGAAATATGTTTTTGACTAGAATTCTTTAAACTAGCAAAATAGTCTAAAATAGTAAAAAAAAATATTTTCTTGAAAAAAAGCTTATTTACTTTCTCAAAAAAGAATTTTGCATTGTGAGTGGCATATTTGTGTAGCGGACAGAAATGAATTTGGTTATTTATGGTATGACAGCATGTCAGGCACGTCAGGAGTGTCAGGCCTGACATGTCAGAAGCACCACCCGTTGAGCAGTAATTTGATGCTGGTGTGTGTGACCAACAGGCAGTTCCAAACAGAGTAGATGAGAAAACAAGCTGCAGTGAGAGTGGATAATGAAAAGCGGCAACTCTGTCTCAGGCCACACAGACCAAAGATGGCCAGATAAAAAATAGTCAAAAAAAGTTAATGCGCTCTTTCCTATCCCTAAATTTATTGCTTTCCATTTAGACAGCAGTTCTCCTGTCTTCATGTCTAGCTGGATTGAAGTGCAGCTTTCATGGCCCTTTTTATTGATCTTCACAGTTCCAGCAGTGGCTGCAGGGTCAAAGGCCAGGAGCTCAAGCAGAAGTCAAAAAGAAACTATGAAAGGTGTGGAATTCCTCACTCTCGGTTGGTGAGAAATGCCATTGTAATAACCCTGAAAAAGTTCCAGACGAAGCAAAAGACGGAATCAAAAATGTCAGTAACACACTGACAAATGGACACAATGTATGAAAAGTCACAACTAACTACACAGCATAGGTTAGAACTGATGTGAGTCACTGTGATGTGATAAACCTCTTAGAGTAATAACAAATAACCCAGAATGCTCAGATGGGTTGAGTAATTTTTAAATTAACAATTGACCATCAAAGCCAACAACAATAATTTCAAGGGAAACCGTAACCCAATCACCGGGCACCCTACATGACCCATGAAATCACTTGTGACTTATAATATTGAGAATGTTGGAGTGTGTGTGCATGTGTATAAATGTTTATACAATCTCCTGGTCTGTTGTATATTATATAAATAGCGCATAAGTATCACAATAATATATTAGAAATTCAATAAATTTGTGTTTACACAGCAAACAGCATGGCTCATTTGAGAGTATGTTCCAAAAATGAAATTTAATTTGTATAATAAATACATTATTACATTGTATAAACTGATGCAACGAAGCATAAAGCGTCCCGTGGCTAGGGAGGAGGTGGGGGAACAAAGCAGATCATAGATGTATGAAGGGCCGGTGTGTGAGGTCGATACACAACACAGTCCCTGTGGAAATACGCAGTGCTACAGATCTTTGCAGCTCACAGTCAGGCCTCATTAAAAACCAGGGCCAGCCAAGTCTCTGTTGAATATCACAACCCTTTATCTTTTAATATGCAAGCTGAGCAATATAATGCATTTAGCCGGTCCAATCACTTGGTGTCTAATTTTAACAAACTATGTTATTTATTTATCTTTTATTTGCAGGAGCCTTATCACTTTGACACAGGGCCACTGAATCCTTACATTATCGGCTCTTTTATTCATTTAAAGAATGTAGCTCATGATGATAATTGTAAATATGGTAAAAACTGGAACATTCATATTCAGATGCCACCTGTGTTTTTGAAATAATCTCCTACTCCACACTCCTGCTGAGCAGCTTTTTGTTGTAATTAATACTGTTTCACAAATCTGAAACCAGATGCACTAATTTAACAACTGTAAAATTTAAAGATTTCACTACATATAAGCTGTGATCTGTATGTGTGCAAACGGTTTATAGAAGCACTTTTAAGCAATTGTGATTCATCAGCATGCAAGATGAAAGAAGCCACATAATTAATTCTACAAGCTAATGCCATTTTCAGGTAAAGCAAATAAACATTACTGTGCCTTTTATTTGTTTACCTTATTCTTCTCCATAAATTTTATGCTGTCACAGACTTTAATATGTTGCTTTAAACACTATAAAAAAAAAAAACATAGAAAAAATCCTATTATCACATCAGGCATCGCAGAGTGGAATTTACAGTCACAAACTTCATTTAAATGACTTAAGAGTGTCAAGTGTCTGTTTTTGTCCCAGAAAAAAAAAAAACACCTCAAAACCTTTGGCTTGCCTGTGTCATTGACAACTTTAAACTGCCATCAGAGCACTCAACTTCATTTTAACCAACACCCTTTTAACAAAGAGTCCATTTGGACAGCTGCCACTTAACAAACACCACACAAGCCTTTAGTGACTGCAGTGAGAATGTGAAGGTAATCTGAATGTCACTGATATGGAAACTATGTTTATTCACATCAATTATAAATTGGTGATATCTAGGTTGCACTCCCCTGATGTCTCGTATCCCAATTTTTATGTAGATTTTGTTGTTTGCTAACTATAATAGAAGGCGAGAGATGTTAAACTGAATATTATTCATGTTGTGTCATTGATTTTATTCTTTTCTTATATTTTCAGAGAAATCCAATGCTTCCTATAAAACATTTTCATTATGCATAAAACCTTTTCATGTAGCGTATCTGCCATGGTGCTGAAATATTTTGTTCAAATAACATGTAGCCTTAAAATGTGTATAATTGGACACAATAATAGACACTATTCTAACATAATAACACAAAATATTAAAAAATGCAAATATGTAAGCCAAAATGTAGTACTAAGGTAATGATCAGCTTAATTATCCTCAAGATAAACCTTGGCTCAAAAGAAACGCTTATCCCTTGTGGAGTACACCAAGGCAAATAAAAACAAGGATCAACACTAATATTCTTCATAATGGTTTATTAAGAATAATCTGTCTCAAAAATGTAACTCTAATTTTGGACTGTAGCTTTATCACGCGACACTGAATCAATTCTAACATCTAAGGTACAGAATACATCAAGTTTTTGAAGTGTAACTCCTATTTTCCAGATAAACACTAAGTTATCGCCCTACGTCTTGTATTTTGGTGGCTCAGACTTAATATTTTTGCCACAAAACCTAAACTTCACTTGCTTGCATGTAAAATTGGTTGGTATGTTGGTTGGTTGGTAGGTAGGTAAATGCAAAACAGATTTTATTCACCAGGCATAGTGATCTATAGAGATCATCTGTCTTTCTGTAGAATAAAAAAACCCTGGTTAAGATAAATGGTTTGAATAAAACATCTCTGATAAAAAAGGGTTTAATAATAAAGCATGATCCCACCTAAAACTTATCTCTGCAATCTATTTAATATTGAACACTTTTATTCTCAAATTATAATGGTATAGCAGTGACATTACAATTCCAGAGTGTCACCAACTTTCTGATTTTCAATGACTCACGAGTGAGACCTTTTTTTGTTAATTATTTTTGCTCATGTGTTTGTATTCTTCTCTTTTCAAGCCTATAAACATCCCTACTCACAAACTGTGACTTATTTAATCATGTATCTGGCATTTTCAAACATAGCCTCGATCAGATCATACATGGAGTTTGTACCAAGGAGCAGGACATTTAATGTCCAGTTTGACTCCTGTGTGTTCTTTCATGAAAAATTCAGTTGTGTAGTAAATTACTAAAGAATAGCCATGTTCCATGTAAATCTGTCGCATACCACTGCATGACCTTCCAGTGACGCATAAATGTCATACTTCCTGCTGTTGTAAAAGACAAAGACGAGAGTCAAAAATCAGGCTCCACATTTTCATCATAAATGTTATTAGCAAAACATATTTTAATAGAAACTATTTATAGACAGGTTGCTTTTCTGCTGTAATAAACGATTCCCAAGAAAACTTGCTTGTTTTTGGAAGGTTCACGGATTTCTGCACCAGTGTTTCATTTTTGGTTTGTCTGTTTAGATATTCATCAAAGACCAAAGTGTTAAGAGGACGGTTAGAGTTTTCCTTACTCCACCGTGGATAGAAATGAACCACACGAGAAACAATATTCCTGTTCAACCTTTGCAAAGGGGGAAAAGCCGGTACCGACGTGTACACATACGTGTAACTGTTTAAGCTATTTATTCATTAGTCAGTAAAGACATTTTTTTTTAAGAAATGACTAATTGAGCATGTAAGCTTCACGTTCAGAAAAAAAAAAAACAAAAAACAAAATAAAATTCATTACTGTCTGGGATATACTGAATGAAACTGATAAAGCCCTGCCAGTTGTACACAAATTGAAGAATATTTGTTTGAAGTCTACAATACCATGTAAGACTTTTTAATGGAGAATAATCCCTCCATGACTTACTAATCTTCTATAAATAAAACTGTAAGGGTGGTTTCAGGAGATGTTTGTACTTGAAAATGAAAAAAAGGTCTGCATGAAAAATGAAGCGACATCATAATCTGTTCCAGTTTGGGCTTTTTAGACGGTTGTTGTTATTGTACTGTTTTTGACTGCACAGTGTGTGTGTGTGTGTGTGTGTGTGTGTGTGTGTGTGTGTGTGTGTGTGTGTTTCCGCAAACAATTTTTGTGCTAAAGCAATTTCTCTGCTATAATGTTAGCAAGGAATCACAAATGCTTTTAGCATCTTCCTAAATTGCCAAAAGCATGTCTGACAGTATCCCCACACACTAGAATGAGGCGGGGCTGATTCTGGGATACATCACTGTCCAGTGAGTCAAGCCTATCCACACGGGATGCTATAACACCGACTGAAGAAAGGCTGACCATGTGCTTGCATTGAAATTATTATTTTAATTTTTGCTTAAGTGCACTTGTGCCTCTAGCAAACTTGTAAGATGAAAAAAACAAATTATTCTATTTGACCTGCTTTGTTGAAATAAAAAGCAAACAGTGGCTACCGCCATCACCTTGTGGAGAACATGTATTAAAAAAGGGACTGTTGCACATCAGATGAAACAAACATTGTTAAATTAATTCCATTACAGCATTCTCTGAACTTTAATTTTAAAAGCAGTGTAAAGCAAGTATTGTTGAAGTAGGAATCAATTACTTTTCCTCTCTTCATTCTCATGGCTGTGCCTCTTTTCCTCGCCCCCCACAATGAGGAAGGGAAATGGAGGGCAAGCAGAATCCGCCATCACAGACAATCATTCATGGGGCATGAGAGTCCATTAATTGAAAGGTTTGTAGTATATTTCAGACACTCGTTTTGTTTTATGGTTTCCCTCTACATTTGCTGAAGTCAAACTAGAAGGGTTTTCATCTTATTTCATATTTCCACCTACATAAAATAACATCTTTAATATTTGATTAAGAAAAAAACTATTCAGTGTGGGCCCTTTTTTTAAAAATTGTAATGTTTTACTTCTGCACCAAGTCATTAAGGAAAATTAAACCCAGCGGTGATTTCATTGATTTTACCCCGATGGCATTTTACTCTGCAAACCATGTCTTTCAGTAGCATTAATTAAATTTTTTCTCTTTTTTTTAGAAGGTTTAATATTGCTGCGTGAGTCTTGGCTGGTGATCTCAATCTAGAGAGTGTTGTTTTTAGCCAATAACTGAATGGTGTAAGGCTTATATGAAGCTACAATGACTTTCTCTGTTTGACAGAATGGTATGCCTTTAGTTGTCAATGCATGTGGCACACACAACAAATAGAAAGCTCTTATTAAAAGCAGAGGAACTGATTATTGCAAAACTAAATTGTTTCTGGAAATGACACCGGCAGTACTTAGGCTTTATTCAATTCCTTCCTCATTTTCATTGTGCCAGAGAGATATCTGGCTGAATGTCTTCAGGGCCACAGATCTTTAAATTATATTTGAAACGGAGGCTCTTGTCATAAATGTTTTGATTGCTGGAGCAGTTTCTTTTTTCTTTCTCTCTTTTTTTTTGTGCAAGAACCCAGATACAAAATTTATGAGACATAAAAGTTGTTCCGGTCTCTTGGTGACAGTTAATTCCATTCCCTTAGAGGTTCCTGAAAAATTGTCGTTGTGAGGCTGTCACTGGTAATGGAGACGTGCCACGTTGGGGACTGTAAAAACTCCCCCTGTCCTCCACTATTGAAATGCACTTAAAAGCTCTGCATCTGTTTCAAGGTTTGGTTTCTTAGATTCATGTTGGGTGAAACCCTTTAGCACTTGACCCAATGCTACAGTCCTAAAACTTGTTATTTTTATCCTCTCCCATGTTAAGAGAATTCTCTGAACCTAACCAAATGATGCAAGCATATACTTATGTTCTTAGGCACAGCACCTTTAATTTATTAAAGAAAAAAAACATAGTCTTTCACAGTCTTTGCTTTGTTTTGCAGATTCTGTTGTGGAATTAAAATTTTGTAATATCTCTATAATATAAACACATGTAAATCACTAAATGACTGCAATATCTAAGTAAGACTGAAATAATATAAAAACCCTTTAACATAAAGACTTGACAATATGGCTACAGACAGTGATTTTTTTAATAATCTTTTGTATGCAAAAGAGCCAAACATACATCAGATGATTCAAAGTGCAAACAGTGTACAGCAGTTTTACCAGAAAAGCGCAGGATGCTCTTTAGACAAAATAACATACAGTTCTCAAAACATCTTACACAACTACAGACACAATACTGGTCTGAACTGAACGCACGTATAATCAAACTTTGCTCATATTATATACTCTTTTAGAGGATATTTTATGAACTGGTATGGACTGAAAAACTGGTGATAATTAATCTAAGGACGTCTCACGTCTGGACAAACTGGTGAGGAAGGAAGCTCGGTTGTGGGCACAGAACTAGACAGTCTGACATCTGTGGCAAGATGACGGGCACTGGGCAAGTTCCTGTCTATCATGGACAATTCACATCATCCACTGCACAGCATCATTTCAGGGCAGAGGAGCAGCTACAGTGGCAGGAAGGTCGTTTCTCCCCCCACGCCATGTGGCTCTTCAACTCCACCACCACAACGTACTTTATTTTGTCTATCTGCATCTTTTTTTAAATCTTTCTGTTGGACTCTGGCACCCTTTTTAATATACTGCTGGAAAATATGAATAGAGTATCTATCTATCTATCTATCTATCTATCTATCTATCTATCTATCTATCTATCTATCTATCTATCTATCTATCTATCTATCTATCTATCTATCTATCTATCTATCTATCTATCTATCTATCTATCTATCTATCTATCTATCTATCTATCTATCTATCTATCTATCTATCTATCTATCTATATATATATATATATATATTCAGGTAGTCCTCATAGACTTTAAATCTTTTTCTTAAATCACTTCTAAAATCTAAACTGTCATCAAAAGAAGAAAACACCAAATACCTTTAATTCCTTGAGTAGTCAACATGTTTTTCTTTTCAATATAGCTCAATTAAGTATTCAATGGTAAAAGGACAATTTTAATACTGAAGAAAAAAAACAAAACTGTAAGAAACTTTGTATGTTAATAATGTTTTTAAATGCCAATCTGTACAATCAATTATCATTCTCCTCTTCCTCTGCTTTTTATCACATTAATTTCTTTATAGAAGCAGGACTGCTGGAGGTGTTAATTTAACGTTTAGGTATTCCTCATGAGTCCTTTTGTCATTCTCCTTTGATTTGCACAGTAGCTGTGATGTATGGGCAATGCCGGCTGAGTTTAAAACAAAACGGTTTCACTTGATTAGGCTGAGGAATTGGTAGGAGTTAGCCCTCTTAAGTGATATGCCAAGTGTGCCTCGGATGAACACATAGTACAGTGCTTTTGGGAAAATCACACAACTGGGAGAAAGAACCCTGATTGCTCCTGTCAGTTATCATTTGAAGGTTGACCTCTGTGGTCTGCGGTGAAGTCCAAGGGGAAGTGTGAGGGATCTCTGCTTCTCCAACCCGCTGTATTGTTTGCTTGTTTTTTGAGGTTTTTTTTTGTGTTTTTTTCAAATCATATAAGGCAACTTAAAAGCTAGCATTTGAACATTCTGTGTGGCATTTCTACTGATTTACTTATCCGTGTTTCTTGCAGTTTTATTAGAATTGCTACCGCACATGAATATGTATAACGATCATTTCATGCATGTCACACCATGCTCTGAAAGAGAAGCAAGATTGGTATTTGTAAAATGAGCCATACACTTTGCGACATCCCATGGTGCAGGTAAAAGGGCTAGCTTATGCATAATGAGATTATGGTGTGAGCAGAGTTGGAATTGGAACTGCATCTCATGCAATAGGCTCTCTAACAGCGTAGACAAAAAATAAGTTAAAAAAAATGTCTGATTCCTTCTCCTCAACACTTCCTTGCTGGTGAAGAGCTCTTGTGGGAGCAGCAGGTGCGTCTCGATCCCGGTACTAAATGACTCTTACCTCCACACCTTTCTGCTGTGCTCTGTTTATCTGTCACCAAACTAATAAAGAGTCGTGCCTTCTTTTTTTTTTTTTTTTTTTTTGTGCCTGTTTGGAAAGTCTGGTGTGCTAGAATTATGATTTTTTTCCCCACTTGTAATGTGTTTGGGCTGTTTAAGCTGTTGAACTGTAAGAATCCAATTTGTACCATCACAATTGATATAAATAAATTGATGTTGTTGTGGATTAACGATTGAAACATAGACTTACCAGAGGAGGAATGTACTGTATGAAACCACTTAAGTAATTTCGTGGCCAGTGTATCCTCAGTTGTCTGTTTGAGGGATATGGAAATCAACAAGCTCATTAAATTTTTTGTTAAGAAGTGAATTAGTGCAAAAGTTACATAGCTTCTGCAGAGATTTGGCCTTTTCATTGAACACTTCTATCCTCAAAATTCTGATGAACAGAATTTTAATTTGACTGGAATAAAAACGGTAAACGGAATTTGGTTATAAATGGAAAAAAAGTACTCACACACTAGTTGGCTGCAAATCACTTTATGGCAATATGTCACACATCAACAATAATGAAACTTGCTCACAAAGCAACAGTTGAAACTAATGATGGGAAAGAACCGAGAAGAGGATGCTGAAAGGGGGCAAAACAAATTTGAAATGGCTTTCAAAGAACTTCATTTAATTATACTGCTACACTAGCTGCACTATCCTCTAACTACTCTTTTTTTTTTCTCACATAACCTGCTGTTTAAGGCAAGTAGGTGGGACTGGTCTCCTCTTTCTGGTAAATGTAAATTCCCTCTGCTGCTACCTGATGAACACATATACTACATTTGAATACCATAGAATATTGGTGAGAGCTCCGGTTAAAGTTTCTGTGGCTTTTATTTATCATCCACCAGGACTGCTGGGTGACTTTGTGGATGAGTTAGACAAATCACTGTCTTCCATTCCAGATATAGATTGTCTGCTACTTGTCCTATGTGACATGAACATCCACTTAGACAAACCTTACCCTGAGTAGTTCTATACCTCCTATGTTCATTTACCCTTGAACTTGCTTCCAGTCCTCCAACTCACAAAGGTAGTCAATTGATGGACTTAATTCTTACCAGAAACTGCAAAGCTGACTACATACTGGCCCATCGCTGACTAATAACACTCGTATCTTTTTGCATGACTCTCAGAAATAGTGGCAGATAGGAAATGGCTTATAATCTCTAATCCTGCTGATCTCAAAAACGTTCAGTCTCTCCTTGTGTTGTTCTCTGCTGCCATCACTAAAGCAAAAATGGGTAATTACAATGACAATATTAGCTGTATCGCAGAGAAATTTGGAAATTATTTTCTGTCTTAAACTTGCAACTGAAGCCTCCTCCACTTCCACCTGTCTCAAATTACTCAAATTACTGCTTTGCTTCCTTTTTTTTTTACAGACAAGGTAGCTACTATCAGTAATCAATTTGGTGACCTATCTGGTCCCAACCTGTCAACCTCAGTCATGCACTCAACTCCTGATGATTGCATGGCATGGTTCCTGAAAACATGGCATGTAGCAGTACTAGTCCTAGTCCTAGTCCTAGTCCTAGTCCTAGTCCTAGTCTTATATGCTCCTCCCTTACACCCCCAGTCACCATTGCAACACTCTTAATTTTCTCTCCGATATCCGGTATCCGAAGTACTCACTGGTAGTAATCCTACTACCTGTCACAGTTCCTTCAGACCCACTCCAAGCCATAGCATTAAAGGTTGTGCCAGCAGTCACAAGCATAATATATTCCTTGCTTGCCTTGGGCAAATTTCCATTAGCCTTCAAACAAGCTACAAACATGCCACTATTAAAAGAACAGTCACTCACACCCTGCTCTGGTTGAGAACCAATAGTTGGTCTCCCTGCTTCCCTTCCTTTCCTAGGTTATGGAATGAGCAGTTTGTAAACAGGACAAAAGTTTCCCACACAAAACTACTTTCTTCATATAAATCAGTCTGGGTTTAATGAGGGCCATTTCACTGAAACGACTCTATTGTCTGTGACAGAAGCCCTAAGAAAGGCTAGAGCAGCAGGTCAATTATCTATACTTATTCTTCTTGACCAATTTGCTTTTAATACAGTTAACCACAACATACTGCTATCTATACTCTCAAACGCGGGTATCTCAGGATCAGAACATTCTTGGTTCTCTTCCTATCTTACCGGGCGTTCTGCCAAAGTGTCACGGCTGGGGAAAGCATCTTTATTACGTCATGTCTCCACAATGATGCCCTAGTGGTCAGTACTTGGGTCCCTTCTCTTTGCCATATACACCACCTCTAGGCCATATTATTCATTCACACAGCTTCTCATATCACTGCTATGGAGATGATACACAATTCTACCTGCGATTCCCACCTGACAACCCTACATCTTTGCACAAATCTCAGCTTGCCTTTCGGACCAGTCTGCATGGATGAAGGATCACCACCTTCATCTTATACCGTCCAAAACCAAAGTCCTGGTTATCCCTGCCCATGATTTGTTCAGCCATGATATCAACATAACTATTATCTCTACTACTGTATTTCCAATGAAGATTGCAAAAATCCTGGGCATCATGCTTAATGACCAGTAATCGTTCTCTGACTGTGTTTCCTCAGTTTTCCAGTTGTGCTGCTTTTCTCCCTGCAACATCCAAAAAAAATAAGACTGTATCTGACTTAATATGCAACTCCACTGCAATGTTGCACTGGCCATGGTTACATCCCGCATTGATTGCTGCAATTCCCTCCTAGCCGGCCTTCCAGCTTGTGTGATCAAACAGGTACAAAAGGCCCAGAATGCGACGATGCTTCTAGTCTTTTATCAACCCAGATGGGTACATGACATGCCTCAGTTTATGGAGTTTCATTAGCTACCTGTTGCTGCTCTAATAAAACACGTCTCTGTCTCTTGCCTACAAGGTGATCTGGGGGTCTGCACCTGCATATATGAACTTGATCATGAAGGCTGACACCCCTTCATGAGCACTGCACACTGCACAAGACTACAGACTAGCAATGCCCTCTCTTCACACAAGGCAATCTCAGTCAAGATTCCCGTCTCATTCCTCAATGGTGGAACAAGTTACCCACAACAGCACAACAGGAGTCATCCTCCTTTACATTAAAGAAGCTGTTGAAAACTGCCCTCTTCCAAGAACACCTTCTGTCATGAACTGAGCTCCCCCTATAACTTTCAAAGCACTGTTGTCTTAGTGGGCAGCACGGTGGCTTAGTGGTTAGCACTGTTGCCTCACGGCAAGAAGGTTCCTGGTTCGATTCCCGGCCTGGTGGGTCTTTCTGTGTGGAGTTTGCATGTTCTCCCCGTGCTTGCGTGGGTTCCCTCCGGGTACTCCGCATTCCTCCCACTGTCCAAAAACATGCAGGGTAGGTTAATTGACCGTTATAAATTCTCCCTAGGTGTGATTGTGAGTGTGATTGGTTGTTTGTCTTATATGTGGCCCTGCGATGGACTGGTGACCTGTCCAGGGTGTACCCCTGCCTTTCGCCTACTATGCGGATAGGCTCCAACAGACCCCCGTGACCCAGAAACGGATAAAGCGAGTATTGATAATGGATGGATGGATGGATGTTGTCTTAGTGATGCTTCACTGCACTTATTTAAAAACTGTTTTATCTACATCTACTTTGTGATCTACTATGTGAGTGTGGATTGATTTTATTCCTCTATTGTAAGTCACTTTGGATAACTGCATCTTGTACATATTGTGTCATGCAATGTAATGAAATGAAATACCCGAGGGTGATTTGTTGTGAACTGGATGAATATACTGGCCTACAGTAACCTAATTTACAGAATCTATTTTCAGGTATGATAGCATGGACATAAAGACAAAAACAGATTGGTCAGCTGGGATGAAGAGGGAATTGGCAGGGCAGGTTGGGGGACATTTTGGCATCTGCTGGCGGGACCCAGTTGGGCCTTCGGGTGTGTATCTTCCTGGTGCACGTTCTTACTATTTGGGACTGGTCCTGTGGCCGAGATGTTTGGGGGCTCGGCGGGTCTGGGGTGCGCCTCGACTGGCATGTCTGGTGCACTGGCCAGCCTCTGTTGGGGGCCCTTCTGGGGTGTAGCGGACTAGTTACTGTCTTGGCCTCCCCATGATGTGTTGGCGAGTTCCGTGTGCCTTGCCGTCGCGAAGTAGGGGTGGTGGCTGTTGTTGTCCTTCTGAGCCTGGTCGCATAGCGTTCTCCGTCCTCTTTCTTCCCCTCTTTGCCACATTCCCCTGCCTTTGCATGTCTGGTGGCGGGTTGGCGACAGGAGTTGGTGTCATAGCTGCGGCTGCCAGGCCGTGTGGGGGGGGGGGGTCTGCTGAGTTGGGGGGGCTATCTGCGGTGCTGTTGCTTGGATGGGGGCGTAATAAGTTGGGTCGGGCCTCTCGCATCCCTTGCCTCTTGAGGCCTGCTGGGTCTCTGATTGGTAATGGTGTTGTGCTGGAAGGGGGTGTGGGGCCCGGTGGCTGCAGGTTCCTTCTGCTACCCTTCCCGTTTGGGATACGGTTATGACTGCTTTTCTGGAGGGCCTGGGGCACTCTAATATAACAAGGATATTGATGGCAGTAACCAATGATAATAAGAACCAACAATGTAACTAAATATTAAACTATTAAATAATAACTAGTAAAAGGATGATGATGATAATTATTAGAATTATTCTATTTGTATTTATGTGTGTATATATGTATATAAATGTATGTGCGCTAGTGTGTGAGTGTATGTATGCCTGTGTGTATGGATGTATATGTGTATGCGTATTTGCGCAAGCGTGCTCACGAGGGTTTCTTTTTTCTCTTTTCCTCTCTTCTCACAATTAATATGTATATCTACTAGTTGACTGCATGCATACGACTTTATATTGATGTAAGGAGAATTGTTGTAAGTTGTCCTGGTCTGACCAAACATGCTCATGTAAGATGTTTTTCAAATTGTTCGTTAGTGTCTGGGAAAAGCGTTGTTATTTTGCGAGTGTCTGGGAAAAGTCTTGTTATTTCGTGAGTAGAGCTGAGAAAAGTTTTGTGTATTATGATATCATGTCCTGAGAACGGTTCCTGGTTCGTAAACACGCTTTTGAGACAGGATCTGTGACCAAGAGCAGAGTTTAGTCTGTGACAAGGGGTGGCCCCCCCTTTTTCACACACAAACCTTGTAATTTAGAGATGGAGAGTCTTCGCCCGGTTAGAGTCAGCTGCAGGACACGTACGGATGCCTAGCCAGGTTTGAAGCTGCTTTTTCCGGGACTGTTGGCTTTCCGTGTGTCACGGTAAGAGAAATGAAATGCTTCGCCTATGTATTGATTGTGCTATGCTCTGCAGGGGATAAACGTCACATTTATCCTAGCATCATAGTAAGTGTGGAAAATGCATTTATGATAACCAAAGTGATTGTGAGAAATGCATTTATGATAACCAAAGTGATTGATTATTCTAGAGTTACAGTAAGTGTGATTTTGTGTGTGTGCGAAATGCATTTAACCAAAGTGAGAGACACTTTCATTCCAGAATCATAGTCAGTGTGATTTTGTGTGTGAGAAATGCCGGTATGATATTCTTTATGTATGCTTCGCCTATATAACCAAAGTGATTGTTTGTGCTATGCTCTGCAGGGAATAAAATGACATATATTCTAGCATCTTAGCCTGTGTGTGTTTTCTGTGTACCTACCTCCAACGAACCTAGAAAATTTCACACAACAATTGGTATCCTTGGATATGTCTGAGCAGGTAAATATACTTCTATGTATATTGTGTATATGTCTTTTATACAAATTAATACTACCCTCCCCCAACACTAAGATATCCTCACAGTCCTACATGCATCCCAAACACACTGCACATGCACTACACATACAGCACACACACGTCACAAACCAAAATTCAACGATGGTAAATGGAATGCTCCTCCCCCTTTTCTCTGTCCTCCTCTGTTTGTAAATACCTGGTTGTCCTATGTCTACTTTTACTCTAAAACAACAAGTTATACACTCATTCACACACACTACAACACATCACACAGACCAAACTGCACCCATCACTGTCTTGTCTTTTCTTTCTTGCTCTTTCACGTCCCACACATGGTGATCTTAGTCCTCTTTGGACTAAGATCACCGTGTCATCACCAATTGATAGCATGGTAAAGCTCACACTACAGTTACAGAAAAAAAAAGGTAAGGTGTCTGCTGAAGACCTCAAGCCTTTACCCAAATGGCCCCTGACAATGTCATTTAGGCTCTTATGGTACAGCATAAAACATTAAAGCACAAATTAAATTAGCTTGGATGAAACACTGGCTAATTGCCAAACTGTTTAACATCAGTACATGAACTTTAAACTGCAATTTAATACGGCAGAAAAGCACTTCTGCTTAAAGACAACATTAAACCACTTCTTAGGTTGTTACGATAACCACTGAAAGTCATCTTAAATTGATTATTTTGCCACTTGATTGAAGTACATATACATAATGAATTAGTTTTTGGACTGCACTCAACTAGATCCACTTTACCCTGAGGAAGTCAAATCAATACTTAATGCTTTTCTGCTTAGTGCAAGATGTCAAAAGATCACCTCAAGTACATGACAAGGACTCTTGTCAGAACATCAGCTCTTCACTCTCTAAAGTAAGGTCCAAAAATATTCAAGTTGGTCAGTTTATAACAACCCTCTTTGCCAGAACATATTTTTTCAAGAGGACACAGAACACCAGATGAGGCAGATGAGGTGTCTCAGGTATCTGGTAGGATGCCTTCTGGACACCTCCCTGGTGAGGTCTTCTGGGTATTTCCCACTGGGGGGAGACCCAGGACATGCTGGAGGGACTATGATTCTAGGCTGGTCTGGTTAGGGGTCGGGATCCCCCCCCCACGATGAGCTGGACGAAGTGGCTGGGGAGAGGGAAGTCTGGGCTTCCAACCTCGGATAAGCGGAAGAAAATTGATGGAATAATGGAAACAGAACACACAAACCCTCTCTCAAAAAAGGTTGTTAGAGGGTTGACTCAGTTAAAACATGAGCTATTTAAAGCTTGAAATTCTCCTAGAATGTTACATTTTAGATCTTATGTTATCTTTTCTTTAGGAAGATTTGTTGGGCTGTGCACTGTCAGCTGCAGAAACACTTGGTGGATTCCTGTGGATGTGGTGCACATGATAAAATTGACATCACACAGACTTTGTGCATGTACAATAAATAAGCTTTGGGTGGCTGTCTTTCAACAGAAGTTCTCTTAAATTGTTTGTGAGGCTGCTCCATTTGAAAAAGCAATGAAATCTCCCTCAATAAGCATTCCAAGCCTCTGTGATCAATAAAGCACAACCGCAGTTGAAGAAAGATTGGGGGGGATAAAAAATAGGGGAGACTGCTTTCATTTTAATGGTCACATTCTTTAAAAAATATATTGACTTACAAGAACAAGAAAAGAATAAACATACAGTTAGAGCTCTGAGAATATCAGTGAATTTCAAACAGAATATATTTATCCCTCTTCTCATCATTTCTGGTGGATCATGTTTTTTCTCATGTCCATCATCTTCACAGCCACTTCACGCTGACACAAATAATTGCCCTCTCCATTTATTTTCAAAAATATACTGCCACAGAAAGCCATCCCAGCACTGTTTGATGATGACAATTGTATTTTTATTAAAGATATGTGGCTGCATTACATAACAGCCAAACTGCATGGACAAAACTCTTTGCTGGTTAAAGGTGTTGATGCTAAAATCAGACTTTCAGGGTTCCTCATCTCCAAATGAGAATGTGACATCCATCCATCCATCCATCCATCCATCCATCCATCCATCCATCCATCCATCCATCCATCCATCCATCCATCCATCCATCCATCCATCCATCCATCAACTTCCTACTCAACTGCTTGCCAATAAGACCACACCACCACCACCCCACTCCAAAAAAAAAACAATAAAAAAAAAACAGAAAATAAATAATGACACTACCAAACCAGAACCCTTACGCCTCTTGGCTGGGCCTACAAATTATATTAATAAAAGTTATGAATAGGGGAAACCCTTGCAGAGTCCAGGTGCCACCTGGCATGCAGACCAACCTCTAGCACCATTCGTACAGAGACAGGATGGCCTGTGGTATTTGACCCAGTACTCCATACTCCCCATAACACATACTCTTGTACAGAAGGCTTCGTGCATGATAAGTACATAATTTCATCCTAGGCTTTTCTTACCCTGATCACTTTGGAACAGGGTAAATCCTTGGTCATCGGACAACATGATCCCTTTGCCCCAGATTGCTCCATATTACAGTCTTTACAGTCCATAGTACATTGGAGTTTTTCTTTTTTTCCAATCAGACTAATAATTGGTGTTCTTAATCTACACAGCTGTTTAGAACCAATACCTACATTCTCTTCACACGTATGTACATGTACAAATAATTTTACTTTTATTGTTGTTGAAAACAGTGCCTTTGGTTCTGCTGTTGATATTTTATGTCACTCTGCAATTCTTCAGAATTGAGTTTTTGTTGAAATAACCTCAAAGTTAGGCGTTGCTTCAGTATCATGTTAGTTCACATGAATGGAGACACTTTTATTTTCATGAGCTGTTAAGAAGACAGTTGCATCATGCAGCAGGATTTTTCTCTCTACGTCTCTCTCTCTCGCACACGCTTTTGCTCTCTCACTCTCTCTCTCTCGCTCTCCGAGGAGGCTGCGGTCTTGCCTGAGCTGTGGTAAAGCAGCCCTGGAAATCCCTGCTATGCTGATGAGGGTTTTAAAAAGAATAGCTCATATAATGGGGTGATCCTGGGTGACTTATCCAAATCCCTCACTCATCTTCTTTTATTGCTGTTCACTTTGTCCCCAGTTGCCACTCAACGCTGGAGAAATCCTCAGAGCATTGCCTGTTACTTTGATCTATTCAGGGCATGTCTCACTGAACTAGTCTGCCAGTAATCAAGACCTCCTTTCGTAGTGTAAAATTCTATTGAACTTGTGATTAGTCAGAAATCTCTTATCAGGTATTGTTGAGCAAATAAAGAAAACATACTTGTTTAAACTCAGAGCCCTTGAAGAATCATTATAATGTAGGCAGAAAAATATTTGCAAAGTCTTTCTCATTTGGAGCACTGAATTCATTTCTCAAATATTTCTAATGTTCCCTGTTTCCTATTATGGGGTTGAGGATAACTGTCATTGAACTGGACTCAGATAATACAGCACAAGTATAATCGGCCCATCTACAGGCTTAGTTTCATTACAATCAAAGGTTAGAAATTCAGAGTTGTTGGCTTTGTGGAAAAGATTTTATGCATGAGATCAGAGCAGCTATGTCGCTCTCATACTTGCTTGTAAAACTTGAATGTCAAATGTAAAAATTACTACTTTCTGTGCTTCCAGTGTAATATTGACCTCAATAAATAACCTAAAGTGGATATTGATTGCACCGATAGGAAGCAGTTCGAGATGATGTATGGATAGACATGTTGTGAGCCTTTATTGTTATGTTTGTGTGATTAAGCTTCCATAGGCATTTATCATCATAAGCTGATGTTTCTGTATCTCATTATATGCTGTAATTTCATAAATGAATGATTTTTGCAAAATATCTGGTCAATTCAATTACATTGTTCTTTGCATGACCAACATTCAATTTGTCATTGTGACACATCTCTTACTTAACTTTTAGATTAGGTGCATAATATTTACTGACAAATCAGTAGCAAAACAGTAGAGACCTCTGCAAGTATAAAGTTACGTGCTCTTAACGTCTGTTCCAATTGATTTTTAGTCATAGTTCGGTTGATTTTTTTGCAAGTTGGAATAGCTGATAATGATGCTCCATGTGCTACAAAGCAGGTATTTGCATGTCTGCAGCATTTGCAAGTTTCATGTTTTTTTTGTTGTTTATTTATTTATCTATTTAGCTGCACGTTACTGTATCGAACCAGTTATTTGGCAGCCAATTTGTATTGATTTCTCCTCTGTACAAAGGCTACCAGCTATCTATCATGTTAAGTGTTTAAGCCTAAGAATGTTGACCTCAGCATGCAGGATTATTAAACAACAACATCCCCTTTATTGCACTACAATAGGAAAGGAAATAGGAAACGATGTTTTACACCTTTTAAAGAAAGCGCATGTCACATCCTGCAAGGATGGCAAAACTAATAAAAGCTAATTGATTATTAAACGCATTTATAATTGTTTGTCTTAATTACAGCAGTATTATATTGCTATTAAATGGTTTCATCAGTAAGAAGAAAATGGGTTTTTGTTAATAATATGAAATTAATGTCTCATTAAAAACAAGACCTTTTGTCAAATTATATTCAGGTGCTGCATGGAAGACAATCATGCCGTCTACAGCGAGAATTGTTTCTGTGTAAATAAATCTGCAAAATGCTCCAGAACCACAAATACAGCCAGTTTTGAAACTCTTAAGGTCTTTTGAGTGAAGAGACGGCGTGCCTCTGACCCGCTCCTTTTTTTCACACCAGTTTACTGTCAGGAAAAAAAAAAAAAAACAAGCAATGAGAATTTGAGTGGGAGGCACATTCAGTGGAAGGCCTTAACACATTTACCATTCTTCCTTCTGCACTGTAGCTGACTGGGAGTGATGCTGACATATGTAGCGGGATTCTCCTCTCCTGTCTGAGCTTTGCTGACATAACCTGCATATGAGTCATGCATTGCCTGATGGTTACTTTGTGCAGCTGAGCACGCGCTTTGGCACTATTAGATGCTAAGCCTTTTCAATATTTAAAACCCTTTACAGCAGACAGGGATTGAACTGACAGATATTTTAGTGATGAATAATTGAAAGGGAACAGTTTTAAAAGGCTAGCTACAGCAGAGATTTCAGTGCTCTGTCCTTTTTTGGCATGATATGGAATAAGTCACAAAAACGGAGACTGCATACAGTATGACTGCTCAAGTGATATTGTCTGCACATGCTTTAAAATTTAAGCACAAACGTGTGCAAGATGAATGTCTCGCATTGCATGATGTGGCATAAAGGGCCTGAGGGTGTTTGTTAGCTTGCTGTGAAAGCAGTTTCATAATTTGCCTGTATTACACAGCAGTGATACAGCGTTTTGCTGCTGAACACAAACTGATGAAAGCTGAAAGCTTGTGTGGTGCTTTGCTATCCACATACCCGATTTTTCATTTTCATTTTCACTTTTTTTTTTTTCTTTTTTGTATTTTTATGAAGTGGAATGATAAGCCAGTGATGATACAGTACGAACATTTTTCAAGGTGAAATGCATATTAAAACGTGTTGTTTATCATACAAGAAAAGAACCTCCACCAGGCAAACAATGCAAACCCCTGAAAGTCTACATTATGGATGTGGCCAAGATATCGTGCTTTCAAAACTTTACTGTAAAAGGAATCTGAATGATGGTGGGAATCATGAACCAGTCGATTTCACTAGAGGCAGATGGATGGAGTGAAAGGGAGACAAGGACAGGCTAAAGAAGAAGATATATTATCTCAATTCCTTTTTATGTCACTGAATTTTTTTTTTTCATACAAAAAGTGCAGGGGAGGGGGGTTATTTTTCATGATAGTAATTAAAACTCAACATAAAATTAAGTCTTTTTGCATGTTTTTCCTTTATTATTCATTTGCATCATGTTGAAAGAATAATTTGTTGTATATTATTCACTGAATACCAAGGAACCATCATTATTTCATAAGATGAGAAGGACCATAAAGCCTGCTGGTGTCTGCATAACCCGCTTTATGTTCTGATCAGAATAATGATGGCCTGTGATGTGACATGTTGAGGATGACAATGATAATTCTGAATCAACCACAGTATAGAGCAGAAACACAAAAGAAAAACAAAGACTACAAAAAACAACCCATTATCCTTTTATATAAATAATAAAAGCAGGACTATTGTTTTGGATTGCCTGAGCATGTATTTCATCTTAGGTGAGATTCAGAGGCCATGTAACACGCAAAGTTTTGACACCGGTCACACTTCGGGCACTTGCAATTAAAATTTTGTTTATCACAGCTCCTGCACATTGTAATGAAAAGCATAGCAATGAGCTGCAGTAAACAGTTTAAAGAACTAAACTATGAAATATAATAAAGACCTCTGCTTTTTACTATTAGCTTTACAGCAAAGCTGAATATGAAAATGTCCGTTATTTAACAGTTAATTACAGCTATTTTGGGGAATATTTGACTAATATCCTGTATCTTTGCAAGGCAGCTGGATTCTCACAACATTTGAACGGTGCGTAACGGTGGGATAATGAACTGTTCTGGTCCAATCGAAGACCTCTACAGTCAGACAAGCACAACAAGCCAGCAATGGCAGCTCTGAATCAGCGGGCGCTCAAATTGTAAGTACTGCATGCAACTGAGAAACCGCTAAATGAAAGAATGAGACGAGAACTTTTTTTTTGGCTTTGAAATTTTCTTTGGAAATGTTTTAGCTCTTCTGCTGCTTGATTTACTGGTTGACTCCACTCCATGGATCTGATGAGTTGATGCGAGTCCATGATAAACAGGTCCAGAAGTGGCTCATCCTATCATCTGGAAATCATGTTTTGAGCGCCTGCTCTTTTCCAAACACCTTCCAGTGAACACTTCTCAATGGGTTTGTGTAACCAGTCACCTGGCACGTCAAGTTACTGCTTCAAGCTGATAACTGATCTAATATTCCGCACTATTTGCAACTTAACAGAAAATATACAACAAAGAACCTAGTCATAATAATGAAACAGCATTTTGAGATTGTCATGACACAAAGACATACAGGGTACACTTCCCCTTGCCTGCATACTCTAAAACTGAGCTATTCCACGATGACAGTATTTTTTTCAGCTATCGGTAACATTTACTCTTTTTTCTTCTGCCTTTTCAGTGACTTATTTGTTTACTCCAGATCCTCTTATTCACAACATATTGTTTCCCAAGGACGCATATATGATTTGGTGTGTGTGTGTGTGTGTGTGTGTGTGTGTGTGTGTGTGTGTGTGTGTGTGTGTGTGTGTGTGTGTGTGTGTGTGTGTGTGCGTGTGTGTGTGTGTGTGTGTGTGTGTGTGTGTGTGTGTGTGTGTGTGTGTGAGTTTGGGACACAATCATTTCATTGCTTTTATTTTATTTACATCCCAACATTTGAGGAGTCTTATTTTTACCTCTGTCATTGTCGCTTTACTTTGTTATGACACTCTGCAGGGTTTTCTAACAGCCAGCATCCTTCATTCCTCTATTTCCTCCGTGCTGATTTTACCTTCATGGCTCTCTTGTTTTTTGGGGGAGGAGGATAAATGTACTGAGCAGAACTAATGTTAAGACATTGGACAACACAGACTAATTTTCAGGTTACACGCCTGGAACACCTCTCTAGGGAGGTGTACAGAGAGCATTCAATACAGATGCCTAAACCACCTCAGCTGACTCCTCTCGATGTGAAGGAGCAGCAACTCTACTCCGAGCTCCTCCCGAGTGACTGAGCTTCTCACCCAATCTCTAAGGGAGCACCCAGCCACCCTGCGGAGGAAACTCATTTTGGCTGCTTGTATTCACGATCTTGTGCTTTCGGTCATTACCAAAAGTTCATGACCATAGATGAGGGTGGGAGGGTAGATTGAGTGGTAAATCGAGAGCTTCGCCTTTCGACTCAGCTCCTTCTTCACCACAATGCTCCAGTCCACCAACCACAGAACTGCGGACACTGTACCATTTCATCTGTAATTCTCACGCTCCATCTTTCCCTCACTTGTGAACAAGACCCCAAAATTCTTAAACTCATCCACCTACCACAGGGCCTATTCACCTACCCGCAGAGGCACGCCAACCTTTTCTGGTCGAGAATCATGGCCTCAGATTTGGAAGTGCTGATTCTCATCCCATCAGCTTCACACTTGTTTGTGAACCACCCCAGCACATGCTGAAGGTCCTGGCCTGATGAAGCCAACAGAACAACATCATCTGCAAAAAGCAGAGATGAAATCCTGTGGTTTCCACACTTAGCCCTATGCTAAGGGCTGTTTGGTCTCTGTATGACCGGACCAGGAGCTCAGTTTGTATTGCCGTCAGACCTGTTCCCAGTGTGTGTTGGACTCAGGCGGGGCTGCCCTTTGTCACCAGTTCTGTTAATAATTTTTATGGACAGGATTTCTAGGCATAGCTAGGGGCCGGAGGGGGTCCAGCTTGGGAACCCCAGGAAAACAACTTCCACATGACCCAAATGATGATTTTTGCTAAGGGAAAAACTGTTTACCTACTAACGGACCCACCGTCTCATAAGAGTGCATTCTTGCGTAATACTAAGACACCGAAAAAGGAAATGTGGCCATTTTTAGTATTTCAATTTGGTCTCCCTGTGGATATGGTGGTTATGACGCTGAGTTCTACCTCTGTACAGTTTATTGCTTTTGGTCCGTAGATGTACAACTTCTTTTTAACACAGTTGATACAGTCACACAGGGACAGGGGGTCCTGGAAACTTTCTTGCCTTCAAATGAGGGCGTGAGCAGTAAAGATTTGAGGAACTCTGTCCTAGACACATTGTAGTCTTGGTTGACCCATATTTCTCCCTCTTCCCCAGAGCTGGGCTATTCTGGTCCTGCGGTCCTGCATGTTTTAGATGTTTCCCTGCTTTAACACTCCTGATTTAAATTAATGGATCATCATCAGTTTGTAATTAAGGTCTGTGCAAGTCTGTTAATGACACAGTCACTTGTTTCTGGGTGTGCTGAAGCAAGGAAACATCTAAAACATGCTGAACAGAGGCCCTCGACGACAGGAATTGCCCAGTCCTGCTGTATCCCAGTCACAACTCTGACCACACTCCTTCGAGCCACAGTAGGGTGACATCAGCAAGCCTTTATTTTTATGTGAAACTTATTGCAAACTACACAGCGTAGTAGCACATCAGTCTTTATAATGTGGCGCTATGGTTGGATGGTATCTTTATTTAAAAACTCTCCATTAACTAGTGCTTCAACCTACGGTTTTATTTCAGCGGCAGCTGTTTCCACATTTGGTCATGCTTTATGGTTTTGAATAATGTTTAAAACACAGCACCTTCCACATGATACACACTTTTGGTAATTTAAACATTTAAATGTATTAATGCTTACATGTTATTACAAAAATTCTGTTTTGCTCATCACGCAAAGTCTGTAACTGAGCTCTCATATGAAGGTTCACTCTTTAACCCTTTATTTGCTATATGTAATTTATGTTTCCGGTGTGATTATGTCCAAATGTTTCTGTGCTGTAGTGAGGTAAGATACAGAGCTAAACTGTATGTGCATCAGTTTTATGTACAAATGTACCAGATGAATCAGGTTGTAATTATACGCCAGAGCAAACCTGTCTGGCCTCATGACATATTAACTTTAGTTTGTTCATGATCATGGAAACACACTGGCCATATGTTTTTTTTTATTTTCGGTGCATGACTTTTTGTTTTATTTGCAGATGGTTAACATTGTTAGAAAAACCACATGGCTGGGCTTCAAACAGATGGAGAAGAAAAGGACTACATCTCAGAAAAAGTAACATTTTATCAAATATAACATAAACCACAACATTTACAAAAACTGTGCTTTTGTCTTTTTTTATTTATTTTTTGTCAATTTTTATATTTTGTTGAAATCTCTAAAATTAAGCATTTAAAATGTGTGTTTTGTAGCTTGTGGGCTCTTATTTATGTCCACTGAAGCTCTTTGGGATTCCACAGATTACATGTAATTTATGAATTGTTTCTTAATAGTATTTTAATCATACAATACTCGATTGATTAAAATCTGTGTTGATTTGATTGCTGGCATGGCTGGAATTAAGTCTCCTCGTCTATTTAAACACTACAGTCACAATAGCAGTCCAACCATTTTCTTTGGCAATATGGCACTTTAGACAGATTCAATTAAAGCCAATATCTTCATGTTGGTGATCTTTCTTCAGCATATCATACATGTAAAACGTCCCACAACAACATGTTTTGTACATTAATCAGTTATAATAACTGGTCAAATCCCTGTTAGATTTTAAAAATAAAGTCCTTGTTTTACTTCTCAGACAAGTAAGTGTTGGTGACTGGGCTACTAAAACCTTTCCCCAGGCAGTTACTTGCCCGAAGAGCTTGAGCTTCTTCCTACAGGCCGCTCACAGTTTTATCCGTGTAATGGATTTAGCCCATGTGGTGACAAGTTAGCTGATGGATGGGGTGATTTTATCCCTTTTTTGTTTTACTCGAGGAAAGCCCACTGATCCTAATTGGTAAGAGAGCCAGTGACATGGGAAGAGACGTCTCCCTCTTTTTCTTCTTTTCCCCTCTGACTCGCTGACTACCTCCCCAGTTCCCAGTCATTTAACTAATCTTGTTTTATCCCCTTCTCGACAGGCACAGGACTCTAGCGGTAAAATGGAGTGTAGTGGAGATAACTTGCATGGCAGGGAAGCAGTAATTTAATGGGAACAGATGTTTCCCCTGCTAGAGTGACAGCAGATCTCTCTCTAGCTCCCTGTAGGGTGGAACAGACACATTACAGATGGTTGTTGTGCCTCTGGTCATCATTACTCAGATCCAGGTTTTGACTGGACTCCACTTAGGTTGAAGATATGACAGCAGTGATGTACAGAGGAGCCCCTGGACAGAATGACTTAAAGGATTCTTGAAGTTGAATCAGTAGTGTGCAAGGACAAAATCCATTCAGATGAAACAAGAAAGAGGTATTCCTGTATCTATGAACTCATTTTTTTTATTTGCACGGCTCACGTATGTTTAGATTTTCTTTTTCCTTATTTATGAGTGTGCATGTGGGCCTGAAACACAGTGTGTACTATACCAGTTGATATCTTCCACAGACAGTGAAAAAGCAGGTGATGATCAACCTTGAGAGGGCACAACAAAGGATTTCAAAGAGTGAGAAAACTGACTCACATGCACCACTCTCTGCTGCCAAAATTTAACTTTTCCATCTTATTGCATAACTAAATAGATAAATCCATATTAAATAAAAAAAAATATTTGCGCCGGCCTTTGATTTTCTGCCATGCTTGTAATTTGATATGCCATGCATTCATTGTATGTCTACGTCTCACTGTATTTTTTATCATTATATCCCAGTCACCCTGCACAGGAAACTCATTTCCACCACTTGGACCCACAGCTTATGACCATAGGTGAAGCTAGGAACGGAGACTGACCGGTAAATTGAGAGCTTTGCTTTTCAGCTCAGCTCCTTCTTCACCACGACACACCGATGCCGACTCTGCATCACTGTAGATGCCACATCGATCCACCTGTCAATCTCTCGGTCCGTTTTCCCTCACTCATAAACAATACCTCGAGATACTTAAACTCTTCCACTTGTGGCAGGATCTGGTTCCCAACCCGGAGAGGGCAATCTCCCCTTTTCTGCCGGACAAGGGTGGAGGACCATGGTCTTGGATATGGAGTTGCTGATTCTCATCCCAGCCACTTCAAACGTGGTTACAAACCGGTCCAGTGAGAGCTGCAGGTCTTAATAAAGTCTGATAAAAGCTAGCAGAACCACATCATCTGCAAAAAGCAGAGACCAAATTCTGAAGTCAACTAGCCAGACCCCCTCCGCTCCTCGGCTGTGCCTAGAAATTCTGTCCATAAAAGTAATGAACAGGATTGGTGACAAAGGGCAGCCTTGACAGAGTCCAGCCCTCCCTGGAAACAACTCCAACTTACTGCTGACAGTCCGGGCCAAGCTCTGACATCGGATGTATAGGGACCAGACAGCACGTATCAGGGATTACAGCACCCTATGCCCCCTAAGTACCCCCACAGGACTCCCCAAGTGACACAATCAAGGGCCTTCTACAGGTCAACCAAACACATGTAGACTGGTTGGGCAAACTTCCATGCTCTCTCCAGGACCCTACTGATAGTGTAGAGCGGGTCCACCATTCCCAGTCTTTCATTATTATCTTTTTTTCCCAAACTAATAAATATTGAGGGTTGAAAATGGTATTTATGTGATCAACAGTACAAAAGGTGTATAATCTCTACTTACTTCATCTTCCTAAAATGCCTGTTAAGTGAATGTTTGGTAACAAGTTGTATAAAGTTAATATAAAACGGAAACATACACTAGATAATAGATACAAAAGAAATGAAATGCTATGAACTTGATGCTTACAAAGGTAGATTGACACTGTCGAGAACTTTTACAAAAACATCAACTGTGACTGTAAATTCTGATATTTAAATGCTTTACTTTGAAAGTCCTGCCAGTTCATTCTGCACAGATATTCCTCTGTGATCGCTGTTTCTAGCACTTCCACTGAGAAGTAATACATTCAGGCAAACAATGATTTTGGCAACCCTCTCTGCATTCCAATCCCCAACTCCTCAGTAGAAATGCATTTTACGATACAATCTAACCACTCTGTATAACGGAGATTGGAGAGTTTATTGGAATGGACTGTAAAAGCTGTGTTGTGCCTTGAATCTCCCTTGTGTGTATCTTGTCTTCGTTTGTTGGGTTCTTCAAAATAAACAGTGAAAACTGCTCTACAGGAATACTGTCTTTCTTCATCTTGTTGCAGCTGCGTGTGACTTATTAATGTTGGAAAGCGTATGTCTCTCAACAATAGTGTTAAAGTCCATTTGCAACGTGTTCAAACTGACTGAACACAATCTACTTTTAGATGTAACTTTTAAGTCAAGCTTTTTGTTCTTTTGTTTTTATGGTTAGTGGATTTCTGAACACTCACATCATGTGTTATATTTTAGAATTACACCAATTGTAAGCAAAATGAAGAAATACCCCACACCAGTTAATGTATTGGTGCTGTGGTCGCGCTCATTATTTTTTGGTTTACGAAGGTTTTGTTTATCTCTGTAGGACATTTTATATATAAATATATATATATATATATATATATATATATATATATATATATATATATATATATATATATATATATATATATATATATATATATATATATATAACTATAATAAGGCAATTCAAAAACTTAATATTATTAAATAAAATACAAAAAATAAAGCATTTGACAAGTAGACAAGAATCTAACATTTTAAAAGGAACAGATAAGTACAGAGTTAATTAACAGATACAAAGTAAAAATAATTTAACAAAAAAGAGAAAAGTACAAGATTCTAAAACTGTTAATCAAGATTACACTTCTCCACACTTTAAATTGAACATTTTAATACATTATTCATTTAAAAAAATAATTTATCCACATGGCAAAACAGCTAAGAAAATTGCTTATGAAAACTTTTTTAATCTTTCAAAAGCATTACTTTTTGTTTCTATTATAATGTCGTTATACTTCCACACTGCACTTTTATTAATCATTATAATAATTTATAAGGTTTTTGGGTTCTTAGTTGTTGGATGCTGTTTTAAATTGGACAATCTGATTTGGAAGCAGTTTTATAAACGCAGTATAGACTCACAACCGCTTAATGAGGAATGGCAATAAATTGTAATTCAGTCCGATACGACTTTGTCATTGGATTCTGCTTTAACAAAGCTTCTTTGGACTCCACCCGCCTTGTTTTAAATGTTGCTTTATGTAGATGATTTTGGTCTCAGTCGGTGCTTTTAAGGGCATTGAACTGCAATGCATTTCAAAGTCTTAAAGATAGTTTGTCCATCTCAATTTTCTCTTTCAATGTTAAAATATCAGTTCCAATTTTATTTGAAGGAATATTTGCGTACGTTTAAAAAGCATACTTGGTTATGTTAGGACTCCTGTCTGAGTTTTCTCATCTTAAAACCCTGTATCCCCTTATGATATTATGTCATACATAAAAACAATAACAAATAACTCATAGAGCTACAGTGGGCAATGATGGACAACAATGACAGAGGTGACAAAGAGAAACACAAACATAATGCAGAGGAAACAACAAGATCAACTACATTACACAACTTGGACAAGTTGTTGCTCCACGGCAACAACTTAAACAACGTAAAGCAAAAGCATAAAACAAAATTTTTAACAAGGCGGGTGCCATGGACCAACAACTTGTCGAAGTTGTGTAATATAGTTTATCTGCACAACACCAACACCCTTATGGTTGTCATTTTTTTTTTTAATTAAACTTCAAGAAAGGTTAGAAAGCTGCTGTTTTTCACACAACATTATAATAAGTATTTCTTGTTTTCACGCTTTAATTGTGTTTGTTAAGCTGAAATAGTAAGAACATTTGTAAAAACCTAACACTGATGCTATTATACTGAACTGTCAAGATTTTAAATGTTCAGTAAATAATTACTTCAAGAGGCTTTTTTGTTATTGGTTGATTTTTTTTTTTTTTTTTTACATTCTGATGATAAAAAAAAAATATGTGGAAAATATGTGTAATTCATGAGGCTATGGAACAGTTTTTTTTCTACTCATGCCAACTGAAATGATCCGTCACCCTTTCTGCCAATAAACCAGCCGTAAGCGAGCAGGTAGAAGCGGAGCTGCCATTAGCAGCTCAGAGGCGGAGAATGCGTCAAAAACGTAGAAAAACATCTGTATTAAGGCCGCTTCTGTTAAAAAAAACAAAAACTGCAGGAGGTAAAACATGATTTTCTCTCTATTTGATTCATCTTAATATCAACAAAAATCATGGTAAAAATAGAAAATAACACTAACCCCTATAGACCACACATCTATATTAAATAATTATTTATTCACCATTGGACATGAAATAAAGTCACATCTCAGCTGAAACTATGTCCTGAAAGAAACTCTTCTCAGAACTGTAGGATGGGAGCTGGAAGGTGAAGACAATGAGACTAGCGTGGACTTTGTCCGATGTCAAAAAGAACCGCCGTCATGATTGTACAGTATGTTCTGGCTCCGAGCTTCCCAATAAGTAAAAATGCAATTTATGTGCATATTAAATGCGGGATCACTCAAGGTTTCGGGAAAGAAAAGCTGTCATATTCGTAAGAGGATGTGCCAAATGGAAAGGTCACAACTGTCTATAGAGAACAAATGAGGCCGGTAATCGTTTTTCCTGCCAGCCTTCTACAGGCGCATAAAAGACCAGGTGCTTGTCTGAATCTTGATGATCCCCCTCTAAGTGAAATCACTGACGCACATCCACTTCAATTAAGCAGCTACCATAGTGAGCAAGGGATGATCACATTCCAGAGCTGACAGTGAAAAACTTCACACTGCGCGATGAGCATCAGGAGGTTAAGTTAAATTACTAGTTATGATTTGTTGTAATACGACAAACGATTCTTCGAGGAACTGTAGAGCTGAGAGAACTCTTTAAATCCTTTTTCATAACAGCTCATTTACCCAAGAGATCTAGTAGCCAGAGTGTGTGCGACATTAACTCCACCTCGGTGGGAACTCCGGAGCTGTTAAAACAGTGTTTACTGTTCCACCTCAAGGTCATATATGGCAATGAGGGAGGAGAATTACAGGGACTAATAGACAGTGCTCAAGTTTAATGAAGAGCACTGATGAGGAGGCAGATTGGTCCCCACCGACAGATCAGCTGCTGCCATTTCCATTTTCATGGATGCTCAGATGCTTCACAGGGGGAATGTCACAGCTGAATGCTGATCCCTGTGGGCTAAATCTGCTTTTGTACGTATAGTCTGTGTGTGTGTTTGTGTTTTTGCAGCGTGTCAGCCATGACTGATCCATGTCAGATACAGAGTTGGATTCTTTGATCCTGAGCCAGTATTCACACTTCTCCATGTCGGGAATTTATACCATGTGGCACATTCAGAAACATAATGTGCTGTAAATGGATTTTGAGCTTCAAGTCGGGCAGCTTTAAACACTCATATGGCTTTCTTAAAGAGTGGTGAAAAAGCTGTTAGAGCTCCTATTTTGGTTGGGAAGGTGGGACAAAAAGCTCCAAATCCAGCTTTTCTTGTAGTCTGCAGGGCAGCTGGGAAAGTGAACTGGATTGGGCTTGACTCCATGATACTTAATCATTTTCTTATCAGTGGTTTCTGTCAGAGCCCATCTAAGGAATAACCCCAAAATAAAAAAGGGGAGAAATAGAGGACAAAAAGGTGGCCCATGTTAGCCTGTCATATTCTTTTAGATCACTGACACACCTGTCTGTTGACACTGGAGCTATTTTTCCACCTTTCCATGCCTACTCTGTGAAGGTTAATGGAGGATAAAGCATTTTGTCATAAAGCTTACAGAAGTGCTTTTCCCCTTGTGTCGGCAAAGGAGCCAGAGAGAAAAATGTACATCACTGCCAGCGGTCACTAGTGAACAACTTGTCATCCTGGCCTATTTCAGAGCCTAATACCTGCCAGTACCAAACTGTGGATGCTTCAGGTACAAGGGCAGGGCTTAAGATATGTAGGGTGGGTTTGTTATAGCTTGGAGCAGGATTTCTCTTCTGTTTAAAACATGTATGAATTGAATATGTTCGCTGCAAACAAGCAATGTGAGAATAAAAAATATAGAAACCGTCTCACCCGATGCAGAGACCTGTGATGTGAAGAATTCCCTCTCCCAGATGGGATGAAATGAACTGATGAAGGTCAGATTGGGATATTTTTCCTGGACAGATGTCTATTTCACAAGCAGGTGAAACATCATTTTCTGTCCTAAAGGTCTCCTGAGCCTTGAACAAGTGAATGCACCTCCAACATAGTGGTTAAGTTTCCATCCAGGAAATGACCTTCACTGAAAGTAACAGTGCTGCTTCACTCATTCATTTACATGACATGACAAGAAGAACAAAACATAACTGTAAAGTAGAGCAATGGTTTACCAGTGAATGTGAATTAATATTTTAATTGCAACTGATGCAACCTAAAGAGCAAATCCAGAGTATTCACATTGATAGGTTTTAATCATTTTTTACCCAGCATTAAAAATGGATCTGTTATGTGATTAAGTCGTTTAGGCACATAATCAGGCCATTTTTGCACACACATGCATGAATCCGTATAAATCACTGAGCAACTGGTAAATGACACGTTTTTAGAGCAACACTGCCCCCAGGTGACATGCGGTTCATACACAAGCTGTTCAGTTTTGTTCCACCTTTGCAGCTTTTGAGGAGGTGTTATTTTTCAAATCGCCTTAAATGTTGCATGTTAAAGAGTCGTGCTACAAAAAATTTAATTTACTATCTATTATAGCACAAATGCTTGGTTATTTCAGATGCTTTAAGTGGATTGGCTGATACAGAAAACCATGCTGACTATGACAAACATGGAGAATTGAAGTCTTCACAACTCAGGAACTCTCCTTTTTGTTACCTATGTACCATCGACTCTCTCCACATCTCCAGTTCTGGTATTAGAGACTCACCTTTTTAATTTTTGGCATATACCACAGGAAAATAAATAAATAAAATAAAAAAAAAAAAAAAACAATGCATTTTTTAGTTTTAAACTGTTCTTTTGCTGGGCACACTTTTATTTTGATTTGTTGGCATTTAGAAGTCTGAAGTTTTAACCTATTGTTCTCTTGTTTTTATTTGTATCATTGTTGATACAAACACAGCTGCTGTCTTACATTATAAAGTTAACTCATAAAGTATTCTGAATCTAATTCCAACTTGTTATTTTTCCCATGAGGAATTATAGTTCTCCAATAAAATGCTGGAATTATCGTGTTTGTATTGTTCATTTAATTTGAATGGTTCTGTACCATTTTGAAAATCACACTGGGTCTTCTGACTGTGCCAAGCAATAATCCATATAAATGTGCCAAAGTATTCCCATTTTACAATCAAAAAGATGCAAGGAGGGAAACGAAAAATGGCAGCAGGCAGGGCATCTGAAACTTTTTACTTTCCCCTTTAACTATTTCTTTCAAACTTAGCTAGAAAAACATGATTTAAGATTTTTATCTGAGTATGATTGACAAAATTAGGAGCATCCTTTCCCATAATGGCACTTATCGTCAAATCTCGGCTGACTGTGTGGCATTTTAAGCTTGCTGTCCACATATTTCCCAGGACATTTTTCAGTACCGACTGAGTACTGACTGACACAGCCAGCAGCAACACCAGGCAGTGTTAGCCCCTTTACAATAGTTTCCTAAATAATTTTGAACAGAATTTAAAATCAGTCGTGACGTACAAATCCTTAAGGGTTGCGGCTCCCTGTCATCTTGATGTTATTGTTCTCCATCAGCCCACAAGACCTCCCTTTCAGAATACCAGCTTATTTGATGCCCCAGATATTCCTAGATCCTAGATTCCTAGACGGGAGCCAGTACTTTCAGCCAGGATCTTCTGTTCTAGTTTGGGTTTGGGACAAAAACAATCAATCTGAATTTAAGTCGAAGCTCAAAACATTGATAGAGCTTATATTTAATTCAGTTTTTATGTTATGCACACTTTTTTTAATCCAATTTATTTTCTTGATGCGTTTATGTTTTTATTGTAATTTTGAAAATTGATTCTCCATATTTATTTCTATCCTTGTGTCTTATGGCTTCGTCTTTTGTGTTTTAATGCACTTGCCTCTGTGACTCACTGGAAATGAACTGAAATGAAAACCACCTCTCATCGCTGGGATCGGTTCCGGCTTACAGAACCCTTACAGAACCGCGAATAAAGAGAACCGGACACACCTTTCTGTGAATGATGACTTTTGAGTACTTGTATTCAGGGATTCGTTTGAAGCTTTGCCAAGGCTTCCAGTGTTGTTGGAAAGGTTAACTCTGTCCAACACCCATTTAATTCAAAGAATAGGTAAATGGGTAGAAAAAAATAAGCTTTGCAGTTACCACAAGATAGCTCATTTAGCTTATTGCACTTTCAATTTTATTCATATAGCATCTTTTACAATACAAGTTGTCTCTAGGTGATTTCCAGAGACCAAAAACATGATCCCTGAGCAATGAACACATAATTAATAGATGGAAAAAATATTTTAGTATTACTTTTCTAAGAGGAGAAGAATTAGGAGTTCTATGTATATATTACTGACACATGGTTAGTTGGTGGACTACAGAGACGAGTTTATAAACAGATGTAGACAGCAGAGACTGAGGTGGTTGGAGGGTGGGGCTACAGGTCAGGATGTCTGCAGATATCAGACAGAGACGTCTATATAGACAGATGGAGGTAAACACTGGGATGGTCAGAGGGTGGGACTGCAGGTCAGCATGCAGCTCTGAATGCTCTGACCTGCAACCATGTACAGAAGAGAAAAAGAGGAGGCAGACCAACACAACAAACTAAAAGAATAATGGATTGCAATTATGCTTATAAGATACTTCTAATTAATAACTGTGGATTGAGTTTAAGAAAGGAAAGAAGAGGAGGGGAGCAAAAGGGGTGAGAGGCACCATTCAGTGGATCAAGTTGGTGCCCCCCTGCAGTGGAGGTCTACAGCAGCAGATCTACAACAAAGCAATGTTTAAGACGAGTTGCTCTGGTCTTGTCCTGCAGCTGCAGCTATGACTACTGGCCCTAACACACTAAAGTTTACACTAACTATATGCTTAACTAAACAGAAACGTTTTAAGTTTGGTTTTAAATTGATAGTTGGTTCCGTAGTGATGGTGTCAGATAGCAGAAGGCCCGTCCTCCAAATCTACATTTGGATCATGTAGGAACTACGAGTAAACCTGCACTCTGAGAACGAAGAGCTCTTTTAACATATGGCACTAACAGGTTTTGAAAATATTGTGGAGCTAGGCCGGTTTGGACTTTATGTGAAAGTAATAGAATTTTAATGTGGATTCAGATTTTTACGGGGAGCCAATAAAGGGAGGCTAACGCAGGCATTCTGAAACCTGACTGAAAAACTTCAAAAGGATCATTTCTATACATATGGTCAAATAACTGTCTTGCAACTACCTATTCTAGAATTTTAGTTATAAATGAAAAGTTGAAAATTGGTCTATAATTAGTTAAGATGTCGGGGTCTTCATGAACGAAACGAGTCAGCTCAGTACCTAAGGAAGTTGCTGAAGCTAAAGAAACGCCCACAGCCGCTGCCTTGTGGGCCTGGTATTTTTCTTCTCTAATTCTGATGATATTACTGCTAAAGAAGCTCATAAAGTCTTCACTACTGAGAGGTGTAGATATCCACAGCTCAGTAGAGTTGTGACTTTTTGTTTGGCTGGCTACAGTGCTGAACAGAAAATGTGGATTATTTTTATTACCTTCTATCAACCACAAATAATAAGCTCTTCTAGCTTCACAGAGGTCTTATTTTATATACACTATCTTTTAATGCACGCCACTTCCTTCCCATTGTATGCACTTTTTGTTTCAGCATGCTAATTCTAACATAAGATTCTATAACTGGAAATGCCTTCAGCCAGCACATTTTCCATTTGTCATAGACAATGATAAGGATAATATCAGCTTCCAAAGACTTGAAATTTGCCCTTGTGTCTATAAATCCTGTGAGCAGATTAACTTTTCCACAGATGCCCTTTTACAAAACTGCCCTGGAGTTTTCCTTAGGAGCTCCAACATCAGACTAGTGAGTCACATGCAAATGCTGCAAGCTGTGCAGCACCCTATTTAATACCAAGTAAACATTAATTTAACGGCAACAGAATGAAGACACATCACACGTTGACTGATTACCAAAATAATTTTAACAGATAACACATCTTTAACACAGCTTTATACAGTACCATGACTTAGGCCTCTTAGGTCTCCCTATGTGTCAACCTACTCCATAGTTCTATGTGTTGTATGAGAAATAATGTTATTTATTGTATTCTAGCTACCAATAAAGACTGTATCCCTACCACTTGCCAGAAGACAACTGGGATAGGCTCCAGCAGACCCCTGTGACCCTGAATAAGAACAAAGAGGATGGATGGACGGATGAATTGAATGGATGGATTAATTGATTTTGGGGAAGCCACAGAAAGTGGCACATAGTTTTTTCATTGCCAGCAGGTGGCTCTGCTTACATAAAAGCTAAATAAATAGTCTAAATCCTTGACAAGTTCCTTTTTCAACCAGTCCCGCGCAGTTAAAGTTATTGTTATTTTTTTTATTTATTATTATTTTTTAATCAAATACACAAGGCCGTCAAAAATACGCTTCTCAACATGCACATCTGCTACGTCTCATATGAGAAAACATCTGATACTTTAATGTTAGGTCTCTGTGAATTTCTCTTATCAATCCCTGAGCGGCCCTACAGTAACGTTACAACTTGAAGCCTTTCTGTGTATTGAACAAACGTCATGATAAAATGCCAACCGTAAAAAAAAATAGACCATAAGGGAGAGAGAAAAACAGGAACACAGCCGTTTTCTATGCGCAGGCCTGCCCTTCATCGTCCAGTGATGCAGGAATGTGAAGGATGCTGAGCGTCCACCTGATACTGCTTTGCGCCCGGGGGAGGGTCTCTCCAGACTCCACTCTGCCATAACATGGCCCAGCTCTGGCATGCATGCAGGCAGGAGGGGGTGAAGCACATCCTCTGAGAGATCTGATCTGCCGGAAACATGATCATCGAGGGAACGTAAACGCATTCCTGGGCTCCGGTCAGACGATTCGACAGCTTTTGTGCGGTCTGCGTTATTCTCCGAAGAACGCCGGAGGAGAGACGGCCGTCGGGTCGGTGCGGGGACCGAACAATCCGACATCATCAGCCGCCGCATCGTGTGAGAGGAGGTCATCACGGCACTACGGTAAGATGCAGGAGGGGGGGAGAAAACAAGCAGGTCTACTTCCCCGTGTGTATTTACGCGTAAATATCGACCGATTTCTCTTGGTTATTTTCCCAGTGTCGTTTTTCTTTTCTTTTCTTTTTTTTTTTTAACCATTTACCGACGTTAAGTGAAGCTACGAGGCACCAGGCTTCACGCACGTCGCTTTTAGTCAAACATCTTTTTACTTGATGAAAAACAAAAAACAACAAACAAAACGCTTTTGCATGCCAAAGCTACAGAGAAGGAAAAGCATGCAGGTCATCATGATTAGATACTCCATTAAATAGGCTGTCATTCCTGGACACAGTCAAGATGGACCATAGTAAATGTGGGTTAGTGGAGCAAAACCACGCTCCTTGCATGCGACCACCGGTGTGATAAGGGTGATCCTTTCTAAATGTAATCAAATGCCCTCAATGATCTTTTGCTTAATTTTTGAATTCCAATCATATTTGGATTTTGTGAAAGGAGTAGCTACTATTTTAGAGAGAGAAATCGCAAGAGATGCGTACAGTAGCTCCTGTACAGTACAGGCCTGGACTGAAGCTTACATACCTCAGGCTGTTTTCTCCTATTGTAAGACAACAAACGAATATTTAAATTGCATGCAGCCATTCTCTAATATAAGTTAAGATTTCATAATTTAAAAAAAATCAAAAAGGCAAACCATCTCTACCATTTTTTTATTTTTAATTTTTTTTAATGTTTAAGACATTTTCATTGTGGCAGCAATAAACACTAGGCTGACCCATAAAATCTAAATCATGCAAGCTCTTCAATAATACACATTTATATTTAAAGAAAACTACAAAAAGACAAAGAGCTTTATGTCACCATATAGTCCAGCTCCTGATCCCAGAAGGGTTCGTTATTTACATTGTCAAAGTGATTAAAATAACAAGTTTAAACTGGAATGTAGTTAAATTTGAATGTTATGTTCTTCATATCTCATTAATAATAACTCAGCTTTCAATGGCATCCCTGATTAAATGACCTAATAAAAGCGGATGATAATTTCGGAATGACCTCAGAACAAGTTTGCCCAGTTAACCCACTTCTTCATCACCTGGGGAATTCATCAGCTAAAGTTAGACACATGCAAATACAACAATGATAAAACATGTGTATAATGCAAGAATGAACGTGCATTGTTGAAATGTACATTTGGCAGTCCAAGCTTTGATATTACAGCAGCATCCATCCAAGTTACTGAGGACAAATTCAGAGGCTCCCATAGTTGCTCCTTTAGATGTTGGCTGTTAAACTTGATTTGGTGGGGGTTTTTTTCTGGTTTGATCAGGTATGAGCAAAGCTGCAATTTACACTGGTGATTCAAAGTCCCCAACTGGCACAAGTTATTCATGTTGTTACGTATTTATGTAGATAAGAGCCAGAAGAAAAGCCTGGTTGACAAACAAGGCCTATTGGGCAGTTGGGGGGAATGTCTGTTAAATATAATAGTTACTCCGTGCATAACAAAACTTTTTGTTGGCGAAACGGTGTTTATCAAGTGTTGCAACTTGCAGGATTTATGTCTCTAAGTATATCTCTCAGGTGTTATAAAAAAGCGTAACTGCGTGTTAGCCACTGTGAAGTGATATTATATTTCCAGGAATCGGGATACTAGATATTAAACAATGTCACTGATGTGCTGACGTACACTGGTGTTAACTAGATTAGATGTGACATTGACATTCTATTCACTACATGCTGTAGTTGTGATGCATATATGAATGTTATGTGCACTGTCGACATTTGTTTGAGTAATTTTTATACCATCAGCTTAGTAGTTGTACAGGCTGTGATCTTTTGATGTATTGTCATCCACTGTTTTCACTTTATTGTTACAGTTTGTACAATAATCTCACAGTGATCCCACTACAACATTTCCTATCATCACTTAACATAATGCCATTTAAGTCAGCGTGATATATTTTGAAATAACCCTTTTCATCATTTGTTTGGGTTATTTTATTCCATAATTCTCTAATCTGAGTCTGACTTCTACATCCTCCTCCTTTCGGTCACAATTTCTACAAAAAGAGGATTATGTGTATGAACTGCATTCATGCACTTATGAGTCTGAGCTGTGTGGTGGAACAAATGGATGAGATTGACCTCTCGAAACAGTACAGTGGTTATTCAATGGACAGGGCTCTGCAACCTTGATTATGACAGTGACTCAGATGACAATGAGAATGGGATTTATTTAGTTATATATTTATTTAATGCAGCTAGACATAGTAGTACAGTAGGCCACATATTTGCACAAATAAACAAAATGTTCAGCACTGTTTCACAATCCAATGTAGGTGTATGCCTCTCCTGCCCACTTAACTTCTGATTTCTGGCAATATCTTATTTATTTATTGTTTTGTGTATTGTGTCATACACAGGCTGTATTTTCAGGCGAATGCACTTTTTTTTTTTGTCATCAGTAAACATTTTCGAAAAAGGAAGTGCTTGTGTTTTCACTGTGTTGTTTTTTTTTAGTTTTTTTTTTTTTAGAAGAAAGCAAGTGTTCATCGTAATGAGGGCAGATAGAGAGGGCAAAGTCTTAACAGGACCGTGCTCCCCTGAACAGCAGTTTGTTTGTTGGGTCAAAAGGAGGCCATGTAGATGTCTGAAATATTACACTTGGGAGCATGGTCTCAACAGAGCCAGTTTGTTTGCTGTGGTGGTCATTTTATATAACGTGCTTGGGAAAAGGATCTAACTTGTTATATTTGACTGAGCTGGAAGTGTAATTGCAATCATTATCACCTCCACTTTGTCCTAGAAGTGTCATATTCAGAGTCCTCAAACTGGAGGCTGGCGATTACTCTGCCCATTCTCTGAAACAGGGGTGTAAAAATAAAATTCCTGATCTATTTCCCACGGCGGTGACTGCTCATTTTAAAAGTGTGAGTATTTGAAGTTCAGGTTCTGCAGACATGCTCAGTAGGCCATCCAGTTAGGGATTAGACTTTGTGTGGCTGAAAAGTTGTAAGAAATTTTGTTTCATCATTTTAGTCCATTGTTTCACGCTGGAATAAACCACAGGCAGTTTCTAAGGGAAACCTTACAGATGGAATCAAATTGGGCAAGATAGAGACACTACTGTCTGAACTTTTTTTCAAACGCATAAAATCTCCAATGCATCAGTTGTGTGCATTGATTGCTAATATTTTGAGCAAAAGAGTCAGAATTATTTAAGAAGAAAAAAAAACTGATTTGCATCACGGTAGTGAGGAAGTACAGTACCCAGTGTTGCCTGTTTTTGTATGAATTAGTGATTGAACCACGTTGTACTGGCTGATGACTGCACTCACATAAAACTTTAATGACCTCCGTGTTTCCGCCGTTAGTCAATAGGCAGAGCAGCACAGAAGGGAACTGGTTGTGCCTCTGATAACTGAATGCTGTGAGCAAACCCTTTTTTCTAACATTTCATTTCAATGTGCAGAGGTGAAAGGGAAGAATCGGAGTGAAAAGATGACACGATGGTTTCATGAAAGAATGATAAAGGACTTTCAGACTATTGAGAAGCAGTCTGAACAACAAAGCTAATTATAGAATCTTTTATGTCCATTTATAGAAATGGCTTTTTACTATAGCATAAATAAGAAAGTGTTAGTTAAAAAAAAAAAATAGTCTCTGAGGCATAATATTATTTTAGTAAAATGTATTTCCTGCTTCATTCCAGTATTAATTTATTTCTGCATTTAGTAACTAAAACTTTCCTTATAATAATGTAGCAATTTTAAAGGCACTATATTGTAAAAATGATCCTATTTTTTTCCATACTTGAGAGGGTTTATTTGGGTGTTTTGAAGCCACAACAGGTTACTAAAGACGAGACAAGATCCAGTTACTTTCTATAGAGCAGCTCACTAAATGAAAACTGCTCATTGAACGAGCAGCTCAGATTTGCAGAGCATTGTGACATCACAAACCTAGATCAAAGTAAGTCTTATTGGCATTATCCAGCGTTCCCATCTCTATTTCCACCCACAACTTGGACATCATGCTGCACAGAGCACTGATTTTAAAATGTAATGACCGAGATGGAAGCTTGTGAGTTATTTTGACCTGATCATGTCCCAGACATTTTATAAAGACCTCAGGAAACCGTGTCAAATGGTAAAAACAAGACAGAGGCATAATAGAAGCCACGGTGTACGAGATAACTGGATGTTCACCTAGCAGATAAAGATGCTCGTCTGCTATTACCGTTCTGAAATAGGATTCGTCTGTGACGGATTCAGTAACAAGATTTATCGATGTGTGCGGTCAAAAGAAAGCTGCGCAGCACGGCCTTTTCTCAGTATGCATGAAGTCTTGTATCACTGGTCCATGGATCACTTACTTGTGGGATATAATAATGAAGTGGAGTGTATAACAAGTAAATGTGATTTTTGTCTCCACTGGGGGAGTGCAAAGTTTTCGCATGCTGTGCAACATCAGGAAATATTTATTGGAGTATCCAAAGTCTGCGTGAGAGCAAATTCCATCAGATGCTGTTGTAGCACACTGAGATGTGGAAACGTGCATCAGCTTTTTATGAATTCATAGGAAAACATGAATAAGTATTGATGTGGCACAACCCAAAACTGTGAGAACAGCTTACTGGTGCTTTTTTTTTTTTTTTTTTAAGGCATTTAGCTGGCGTGCTCCCTCTTACAATAGGAGCAACAAGGAGGTGCTGGGTCCTGAATCAAACGTGAGACAGCGAAACAATGCTCTATAAATGTACAAACTGGAGTACAGAGTTGGAAAAGCGTAAAAAGGGGATCCACAACTATTTTTACACCGTATGAAACCGCCCAATGGCACTGGGTGTGTGTATTTATACTCCTACACCTAAAGTCAGTCTTACATGCTGATTTTTCAGCATTTGATGGATACATTTCCAAGTTATCATGCCGGACCCAACGTTTCCAGCCTTGAGGGTGTGTTAAAATGTCTATCACTAACCACATTTCCATAAAACCTCGGTTCTAACACAGAGGGGAAAAAAAAAAAACTATAACTCACTTCTTGAAAGTCTCCCACATGTACAGAGCAACAATATTAAACTTTTACAACATACTTTTAAAGCCTTATTCATGAAGGATCCTTTCAGCAGTTTTACAGTTGTCCAGTTTAAGTGGGTCCTTTTTAATGGCAAACTTGCTAATATTACAATGCCAGCAGCTTTAAAACATGTGGAAAAGTTGAGCCCAGCTTTCACATACTTGGGTAAAAGAGGTGTTTTCCACATTTTTTTTCATTAGATTTTCATCACGGCAGCTCATCCAGCTGGGCCGGGTGACTAATCCACGTCTCTGGTTTCCGAGCCGTGTCGCAGCAGCTACAGTAAGCCTTCATGCCTCATACCTGTGGGCTCTGAATGGGAGAGAGGGGGCAGGAAGGGTATGCTTTCTTTTTTAGATTCTGGTAAGATGATAGAATAATATCGTTCCTTGTCCAAAGAATGAGTTATGTCATGTTTTGTTGTTGTGGCACATTTGTGGATAGATTCAGTGCAATGTGGGCGTTCAAGAAATGCATTCGACGTCACTGACTGCAAATGTCGCTGTCATGTTGAATACCTTGTTAAAGATTTTGTCTTTCGGGTGGATTGTTTAAGTCGTAACAGACATCGGTGCAGAGGAGAGCATTGAACCGTAAACAGATATTGGCCATGCAAATGCAAGCGGTTGCACACGCTCTCCCGCTCACCCAGCCGATTAAATGCGGCGCACAATCATCATGACGCATTTCAAAGACGCATATCCCTCGTGACTGCACTTCTCTTTTTTGTGCATTGGTGTGTTACGGACCTTTCCTTTTTGTTATAGTAAACCTCAGACGGTCTGAAAAATCTTCCTGTGTCACTGCTTAACAACACGACACCTAGAAAAACCCTTGTGATCCGTTCATACATTTTGTTTTTATTATTATTTTCTTTCCCAGCTATTCAGTCTCTTGTGCCTTTTTATTCCAGTCTGCATCCCTGACAAACCTGAAGCAGCCTCAGACACAGCCATCAACCTCGGTCACCACTTCACCCAGTTCTGTTGTCGGCACAGAGGATCTCAGTCTGAAGCCTCATTAAATCCAGGCGGAAAAGGAACCAAGTCTACATGGTTGTTATGGACTGACAGCCGATCAACTGATAGCAGATCACAGTGGCTTTGATTGAAGGTGTAAGTCTTTTGTTAATCCATACGAACATCTCAATTCTCTGTCAGGTTATCAATCAATGATTGGGAAGTAATCAAATAATGTCAAATAAGGCCAATATCCGCATCTAGATGCAGTTAATTTGATTCCAGAGTAATTTAAACATGGTCAAAAAGTAGAGATATGGAGCCTAACATCCATTCCAGGGTTTGGTTAAGTGTACCTTTTGATAAGAGCTGTTGTGATGTGTTTTCCTTCAGCTCTGACAGATGTTTGAAATGCAGGCTTGCTGCAAAGTTCCCTTCATACATGGAAAACAAAGAGATGCATTTGAAGATATCTCAGAACTTGCCAGACAGTGAAGCATTAGTTGTAGTGCCATTGTGCACCAAGGATGTTTTCCATTAGGGTTGTTATCTCTGAAGCCACAATCTAGACGTTTATCTCCTGCAGCTCCTCTTCTCTCTTCCCGCTCCTCATCACTTGCCTCATGTTTCCTCACTCTGCTGCCACACTGTGCTGACATGTGCCTGTGTTCTCCTTCCATTCTTTTCCCTGGCACTTGACAATGGTAGTAGTGGCTGTCTATGCGTTTTATCCCTCCCTCTCACCGGTGCCTTTGTTCCTATGTTCTGTGGAAACAACAACAAAAAAAAAATCTTTTATCTTTCTCTCTACAAGACATGCCATATATTCACAAAATGTGGAGCTTTGAAGTCATATCGATCGTCGAAAAAAACTGAGGCATGGCTAGACAGAGCTATCTATTTGAAAAATCGTGTCAAAGAACATTGTTTACCTTTCCTATAAAACCAACAAATGTCCGGAAGTAAGAAAATGCTCACTTTTTTATTCCTTTTTTCCTTTTTTTTCCAAGTGATGTGAAAATTTGTAGTAATTCAACCTCGTTCATATTCAGAAATGTCTATTTTGTTGCAGATAAGGAGTCAAACAAGCTTAACAACATGTCCTCGACACAGTTTTAATAACGAAACACGCTGAATAAATTACAGATTTAGAAATATGTGCATCTTTCAGCATCAGCAGGTATCACGGATGAACACTTGCAGTGGAAAAAAATGGAAGGGAATCCAAAACCAGCTGTTCAATGTATTTGGTGCAGACACAATCCTTTAGTTACATGTCCAGGATTAGACTGGATTATCTGTGGTTAACAAATACTGCAATCCGTCCTCCTTTTTAGTCCTGCTACTTTGTGTGCTGTTTCTTTTTTTTTTTTTTTTCCTGGGGTGTCGGAGTCCAAAACTTGTTCCTGCAGTCACTTTTGGTGAAACACATTGTATGCAATCACCAACGTTCCCCAATATGTTTTCAGAAGTGCTCCGGCTTCTTCCATTTTTTGTGAGGAAGGACTGGTTTAAACTTCCACCTCCTTGCTCTCGTTTTCCGACTAGCTCAACTTCCTCATCGTCTCTTCTTCAACTCTGACTGGATCTTGAATCTTACAAGAGCTTTAAAAGAGCTCACTTCCCCAAATGTGAAAAAAAAAAACAAAAAAAAAACGTTGTTGTGGCTTGCATGTATTGTCAATTTGAAGCCTGCTTCTTCTTTTTTTTTCTTTATACGTTGTTTTTTAATGACCATACTTGCAAAATCAATGACATTTTCTCAGTTCCTTGGTAAGCCTGTGTTATTTGTTACTGATAATTAGTAATAACACCATGCTATTAATGTGGTCATTGTTACCATGGTAACTTTTGCTGGTGGAAACAAGGACGCAGCTCCGTGAATAGGTGCAGGCAGAAAGAGTCGCCGCGCTCTTGGACTTGCGTTATTTTCGTGTACATTGCAAGAAAGATGACCACAGAAAGAGGAAGATAAAAGGCTGTGTTTACGATGTCCTTTTGAATCTCCTCAAGTCTTATGTAAAAGCTATGCTCATCTACAGTGAAATAAGCTGCGTTTCAAATAGAGCGTTGTATAAGAATATGAATGTCATGGAAAATATTAAAATCTCCTACCACGATACCGACTGCAACAAGTGATTAACCATGACAATAATTTAATGCCCAATTGCCGGGGAGATTTTGTCATGACAGTTCAGCTGTGAGCAAAGTAAAATAACAGATTTCATCCAAATGTCACGGTTCTGAGCAGCAATTTCATAGTACGAAAGCAGGACTGACAAGCAATCTGTGGAGAAGTCAGTTTCCAGTTGCATGACAACAGATTGCATGTTGGCCCCAGTCAGCAGAAACAAAATATGACAGATGCATTTTGAAGTTACTCTGGCTGCTGGTGGATCGGTTAACATTTAAAGATACAGTATTTAACGGCCCTGTAACACTCGGACACCAAAACCACACAAGCCCAGCATAGGCGGACCCCCGCCGGGAAGTGGAGACATCCCAGCAGGGACGAAGAGTGACGGGAGGCACCGGAGCCAAACCTCGAGCATCGCTACCAAGAGGCCGGACACCCATGCCAGCGCAGCGCCCCACGCTAAAACACTCACTTATGCATAAGCAGAGTCAAAAAACTTCCTCCGTTGGTTGGTGCGTGGGTGTTGTCATATTGTACCCTCACCCCAAAGTCTCATTTTAGTTTTAACCATTTCCTATTTTTCACTTTAGCCACCCCCACAAACACCTTCGGCCTACATCTGGTTAATACAGACAAACGCACAGACACTTACAATTACAGATATGCAGTGTGCCCATGCGTTGACCCGCATTCACAGCAATGCCTCGCAGCACTGGGCTGGACAGTGGGATGGGTCTGTGTGAGATGAGGGGAGCGTGGGGAACAGGTGTTGGCATCCATCACCCTGTTAACACTGGGAAGAGAATTAGCTCTGTGAACAGACTGTGACACACATGCAACTCATAGCCTCTGGCTGTGTGCATTTGCAAGCATGCATGCGTGTGATGTGAAAAAGGCCTTCTGTGACATATATTTGCACGCAATTGTTATTCTTAGTCGCTGTTATGTGGTTGAAGGTAGACACAAGACTGAGCTGTGTTTCAGCTGTGCACGTCTTATTGCGCGTGTGCCTGCACGAATGTCAGCATCTTTGGTGTTGCACTGAGCTTCAGGGAAAACACTGTATAATTTGCACAACCCAAAGCCCCTGATTTGCTGTCCAATAATAGTTTTATAAATTGTGGCATTTGTTCTGAGAACATTGTTAGAGCACGATTATGTAGCTGCGTTTTATACAGAAGCATTAGGAGATATTTTTATGGGAACCCCCTTAGGGTTGTGCGCAAGAAACTCTCTCGAACATCACAAATTAGGCCCCTAGATGACCCATTTCTAGAAGAAGCAAATTGACACAATCAATTACTCTATTCAGCTTTTTGGCCTCCATAACAAGAAGGGAACTTAGAACAGAGGATAAATCAGGCCACTCGATTTTTGCATTTCTCGTTTATTCCATCAAGACCATTTAGGTAGATTTGCCCCGTTTGCCCAATTTGTTGTATGATTTCTTGCCCGCTTGTTAGGAGGATGTGGGGAAAGAAAGAGGAAGTGAATGTGAGTTCAGGGACACTGGCTGCTGCACACTGGAGCTAAAAAGGACTCGCGATAATGCGTCAGTATTCATTTACCGCTGGTGTAGTTTTGAGGAGCTCGACAGATCATTTTTGTTTTGCAGCAACCATTGTGTGTGAATGTGTCCTGCAAACACATCACTAGGAGCTTCTGGATATATAACCAGCGCAGGAGTGAGACCATGATTTTGTATAAAGTAATGATTCGGCAGAGCTATAACTAGATATGGTAGAACCATTATTATGTTTGGTTAATGAAAAAAGGATAGAAAGGCAGCTGGACGTAATTAGAAATATTGAGAAATGCCCGGTACATTAAAAGGAACGTCTGAAACGGTGCAGCAAAATGAGATCAGTTCTTAAAAGTCCTAGCTGAGCCCATTTTCCTGGGATTCACAGGGTCACTGTCACCGGTGGGTTACGATTCAAAGTCACAATGTTTGGTGTGATTTTACTCAATTTCAGTTTTATTTATATAGCGTCTATTACAACACAAGTTGTCTCTAGGCGCTTTCTAGAGACCAAGAACATGACCCCTGAGCAAATATTACATAAACAACGGCAGGTAAAAGCTCCCCCAGTGGGAGAAAAACCTTAAGCCAAACAGTGACAAGGAAAAACCTTGAGCTGGATCATAAGGGGGGACCCTCCTGCCGAAGGCCAGCCGGGTAGAGCAGGAAAAGAACTACAAATCAGACTGACAGAATGAAACAGCAAATAGATTCCCCGTAATGACTTTAACCTCTCATCTCTGTCAAGCCACATCAAAGCGGAGCTCTCGTCTGTGTCCTTTGTACTCTGCGCCAAAATGCAGTTAGGTTTCAAATCGGTTTGGCGCCGCCTTGTGAAAATTATGAAGAACTACATGTTTTAAACTGTTCCTCTGTTAAAGTGTTTTTTTTTTGTTTTTAACCCACAGATACAATGCTTTTGTTTCTGGTTGGAGTCACCACCGCTGTGAATAGTTCAACTCATGAGAATCAAACTGCAGGTAACAACAACTGAGCTTTTGTTTTTTTTTTTAAAGATTAAAATTGAAGCAAAACCATAATTTGAGTGGTTGACTGGTACCTGATTTTACTAACGTGCACCTCACGTTGCTGCACATTCTGCTGATTTACTACATATATTAACAATATAATATAAAATCAATCAAACTTAATTTGTACAGCACCTTTCATGTCAGATTTGACACAGACTGTATGAAGGATTGCAAACTAATTCCTCCCGTATCCAGTGATTTGTTATAAACAACAACGTATCATTATACACTTACATTTCAGTGTTATTACATTTTTGTTGAAAAATGTATATTTTTTATTTTATTTTTTGCGTAAAATGTAGAAAAGGCATTGATTTTCAAAAGACAATTGTATAAAAATACAAATGTATAAAAATACATTTTTGAAACAGTTATATTATTATTCCTATAAAAGTCTTAACTTGTGAGTTTGGTGGCTACATTATAGCAACAGAAAGACTTCATTTAAAAAAGAAAAAGAAAGGTAAAAATGACCTGCTGGAAAATTGTACAGTTGATTAAATAATTTGACAAAATAATTTACAAAAACACAACATGATATTATAGAATTGTCTAGTAAATATTGGCTTTATATTAAATACACTTAATGTAGTTTTATTTATACAGCATCTCAAGTTATTTTGATTCACTAAAAATGATAAAATAGTATCAGTTTTTGTGTATGAGAGTGTAATTCACTGTGCTTTTCTGTAGAAAACCCCGCCCACCAGGGTGCACATGTACTGCCCTCCACGCTGGTCATATCCCTGCTTCTCATCATCATCGTCCTGCTGACTATCTACTGTCTAAGGTGAAAGAAACTGCACTTACACACTCACTTCTCGTTGCTGTCCTCTCACTCTGTTTTTTTTTTATGTAGTTGAAAATTACAGTGATGTTGCAGGAAATTTGCCTGGGGGGGGGGGGGGTAAGATAAGCAGGCGGTTAGCAGTGGCTTGTGGTTAGACAGCTGCACCACAAGTAAGACAGCAAACTTAAACTGCCAGATCAGATCCGGCCGCGGTCAGCTCAAGCCTCTGCACACTGACAACGGCATGAGGAGGAACAGCTTTGCCTCTCTTAGATGGTGGATATTACTTTTGGCTTTTCTTGTTTACATGCCATACATTGTGACTCATTGTGACTCATTAATATATATCGTTGGCTGTCTTCACTCTTTCTCCCTTTATTTTAGGTTCAAAAACCACAGGAAAGCCATCGCTACGTCGGTGGACAAGAAGATACCAAATGGCTTCTTAGAGGAACAAGGTACTCTTGTGCTGTTTTTTAAAATAAATAGCGGAACATGAAGATATGACGCAGCCTTTTGCTTTTTATTTTTGCTTTTTTTTAAATTTGATTTGTAAATTTGAAATCTTTATAAACAATGGAAGGCTTATGATCCAAAGCCTGCCTGGAAAAGATCTGGAAATAAATGTAAGATTTCCTATCGCACCAGGAGCCACATAAACTATCTTGTCAAGTTAAAAAAAAAAAAAGAATTTTTATTTGGCCAAATTCTGAGCTGAAATAGTTTGGTGCAGCACCACCAACTTTACGACTCCAGAAGTCTTGTTTCTGTCTTGTACTTGTAGAGGTAGGAACTCTTAATAGTCAGCAGGCTTGTTTGTGCAGGTGCTGTGAGAGCTTGTAATGTTCTCTGTTGGGACACGTTTACAGCCTGACCACCATATATTCCTTCAAACACAGGAGAGCAAACGGTGGTCCTCCTCCCCAGATCTCCCTCGCCATCCAAGAGGTACTTCCCCATCCCTCTGGACTCGCTGGAGGAGGAGTACCGGATACGCTCTGCTGACGATGGCAAGCTCTTTAGAGAGGAGTTCAATGTGAGCATGGGTTTATTTGGTGTGGATGAAGATGTTTGTCCTGCAAGCGTACAACAAGTACAGAAAGAAAGCAATAAAATGTTATGTGAGATGGCTTTGTACCCATGGCTTTATTTTTATCTCATGAGGTTTGGCTTCTCTCTTTATAGTCACTGCCGTGTTACTCTCACCATGGGTCCTTTGAGGAGGCGAGCAGAGAGCACAACAGAGAGAAAAACAGATACCCAAACATTTTACCATGTGAGTGAGGACCTGCAGTATACTTTGCTGCAGGTTTATTGGAAACTAAATCATGAGGAAAGGCAATGCAGCCTGGACGGAAAAAATAAAAAGAAGAATCATCTTAATTTATTTATATTGCCATTTCTCATGCAGATGATCATTCGAGGGTGGTGCTGAGTCATCTTGACGGACATATTTTTTCAGACTACATAAATGCATCTTACATAGATGTGAGTATTAACAACAGTTAACTTCCCCGTGACTTCTTTCTAGAACAGTCCTGAATAATATATTTTTGTCACACAGGGGTATAAAGAGAAGAGCAAATTCATTGCAGCTCAAGGTAAAGTCACATTTTATGCCCTTTTCACACAGCCGTCTGTTGATTTCTTTGTTTCTATGTTTTGAAATCATGTTTCTGTTTCAGGCCCAAAGCTCGAGACTGGTGCTGACTTCTGGCGGATGATTTGGGAACAGAAAACTGCAACGATAGTAATGCTGACAAATCTGAAAGAAAGGAAGGAGGTATTATCCGGAGCACTGCATTATTCCAACTCCACAAACTGAAACTATTGATTTGATATGGCTCCAGTGCATAAATGGCAAAAACACTTTTGTAATCTCACGACCCCAAAGTCACGGGCGTAATTTATGCAGCTCACTTCCCAACTGAGAGTCTAAAAGTGTCACCCTGCAGATTACTTAGCATTGCATTAAATTCTGCCTCAAAGGGATAATTGAGTGCTCAACAGCAGGTTTGATGGAGCAGAATAGCGGCAATGGGGATCAATGATGAAATAATTGTTGATAAGATCCTAAGAGGCTTCATGATAATTAGAGAATCTAGTTAATGGGTCGAAACGTCACAGTGAAGTCCTTATTGACTGTCAGAGTCACACAAAGTCGCTGTGATTGCCTTTAAATTGGACTGTGAACCACACACACATGAAAAACAAAATTGTCTCTACTCATATGCGTATAATCAAAACAGTTATCTGACCCTTCATCCAAAGATTATACTGTTGCATGTATTTAAGAGGCATTAATTTGGCTTTCCTTGCTTTCCAAAAATCACCTTTTCTGTGCTGTGATTACATCACCAGGATAAATGTTACCAGTACTGGCCAGAAATCGGCTGCTGGATGCACGGAAACATACGCGTGACCCCGGAGGACGTCACTGTGCTGGTGGACTACACCATCAGGAAATTCTGTCTTCAATATGTAAGTTAAACTCACATATCCAAGCATGAGAAATATTTGAATAATGCATTTATTTTTAAGCTCATTACTTATTCATTACTATAATCACCAAAAATCTGGTTCAAACACAACCGATTTACAAAAGTAAGGTAGACATGTCAGGAAAAAAAGTGCAAGTGCTTTACTTTTACAACATTTTAGTGAACCCAAAACAAAACTGAATGCCGACGTGTGATGGAAACACATAAAAGAATGTTAAACAATACAGATAACAGAGACGTCATGAATTATAAATGTGCAAGTTTATTTTAACGTACAGTAAGCTACCTGTTCATGTTCAGAGTTTATTTTTGATCCTAAAACATTAATGCACGGCGTGTTTCTGTTTCTTTTCCTGCCTTTTTTGGCTGCCAAGTTGGATGCCAGCGCAGTGTACTGCAAAGCCTTCACATATCAAAATTCACTTTGTTCCCTCTCCATCAGAGAAGCACAGATATTTTCTCTGACTCAAAATACTGTGGTTGCGCTGTAGCTCCTCGCTACAAACTGACAAACTGGGTTCAGCTCTCTGAACATGGAGCAACCAAGTGTTCAAGGGAGCGAAATGATGCTCTCTCGAGAGCGCGGTAAAAGGCAATCCCGCGTTTGATAATTACAGTCTGTCCCAAAAAGCACAACAGAAAAAAAAAAAGGAAAAAAAACAACATCTTTTTTTGTTTTAATACTGGTAAAGGTTCATTTTTTGATTATAAGCATGTAGCGATTTGTTTCTTCATGGCATTTCCAGTTCAACGCTTGTGTGTCTGTGCTTCACAGCAAGGCAGCGATGGACCCCGAGCTCCTCGACTGGTCACCCAGCTCCACTTTACCAGCTGGCCAGACTTTGGGGTGCCGTTTACTCCGATTGGAATGCTGAAATTCCTTAAGAAAGTCAAGACAGTCAATCCAGCCTACGCTGGACCTATTGTTGTGCACTGCAGGTAAAAAAAAAAAAAAAAGTACATTGATGGAAGTAGGAAGAGAACATCTGAGCACAGTCACATTAAAAGTACTTAAGTTGATGCATTACAATATCGAGGAGAGAAAAAAACAAACTTTTGCATGCTCACTTTTAATGTATGAAGCCTTAAGTGAAGCCCAAAGGCTTCAACTAAATGATCTACAGTAGGGTTATGTTTGTTTGACCAATCAGTGTAACGCCTCACCAGAGAAATCTGCAGCTGACAGCAGCAACTGCTGCAACAGGTGCCTGGGGAGAGGGACTGTTGTTGTTGAACGGGGCCCACTGATGACGCTCGACACCCCGCTCTGGAATCCAGGCTGTGTGCTCCCGGGAGTGCAGTCTGCTGAAATGACCCTTGTAAATCTATTAAGGGTGTATTTGGGTTTCAGAGGTGAAGCACTTCCACATATGCTCGATGTCGTCCCCAGCTGACTCCTTTGTTGAGATTATTGGAGTAATATGCAAAGAACAAGAGTGCAAAAAGTATGATGTCTCATGTTCAATTTATAATCGGTGAGAAAAAGACTGGTGCGAGCACTTGTTGTGCTATGAAAACACGTGTTGTCTTGGGTTTTGTAACTACACTTGGCATATTTGTTACAGCTATTTGGCTATTTTGTGTTTCCTCAGTGCCGGAGTTGGGAGGACCGGGACGTTCATTGTCATCGACAGCATGATCGACATGATGCACACGGAGCAGCGAGTGGATGTCTTTGGCTTTGTGAGCAGAATACGAGAGCAGCGCTGTCAACTTATCCAAACAGATGTAAGAATTGACCCTTCCTGACCTTCTGTACCTTGAACTGACAGTTCTAACTTGCTGCTCCAGTCGCAGCGTAAACAAGCAACGATTTGGAAAAACATCCACGCCTGTGGTGTGAAAAGTAGGGGGAAACAGTTTGGCAAACTGAAGCTGCAGCATCTTTGTCTTCCTCGCTCCTCAGATGCAGTACTCCTTCATCTACCAGGCTCTGCTGGAGTACTATCTGTATGGAGACACGGAGCTAGATGTGTGCTCCCTGGAGGGTCATCTGCAGAGGCTTCACAACACCAGGGCTCCCCACGACAGGCTGGGCCTGGAGGAGGAGTTCAGGGTATGAAGGAGGAATTTTCCTCTTAAACATCCCCACCGAGAATGAATTGAAATCTTAATAATGCTTTAGATCAACTAAAACTGGACAGGTCTCCACCATCTGCTGCCTAGAATTGAATACGTATCTGTTGAGATATCTCGTCATTGTTTTACGGCCCTCTACGTTTTCAGATACAGGGATGGATTTCTCCTGTTCTGCCTAGAAGACTTGTTTTTGTGCAGCTTCTGTTCATTTACTTGTTCTTTTAGTAGATTATAAGTTGCTCACATTTAGCAGGTTTGTACTCATCGTCACGTACCAAAAACAATGTTTTAGATTCATTTTGCTCACGAACACCCTCTGTTTTCTCTCATCAGAAGCTTACCAGTGTTCGCATAATGAAGGAGAACATGAGGACCGGGAACCTTCCTGCCAACATGAGGAAGAACCGCGTGCTTCAAATCATTCCCTGTAAGGAAAACTCTGGTCCTCAGGAGTGCTTTGCAAAGCATTATATCCAAGGAACTTCCAAAAAGTGATTTCATAGATGCTGTACACAGAGATCGGTATATAAAGTATAACTTTAACAGGGACCATAACTTTACTTTGAGTTGGGCATCAACTTTTTACATGGAAATTTTGCATTGCTTAATTTTTTTTAAAGGTCTCAATATCAAAGCACATATTTTACTTAACTGTTTTTTTTTTACATCAGTCTTTTTAAACATAGGAATCATTTATGGAAAGTTTCTTTTTCTTTTTTTTCTTTTTTTTTCAGATGATTTCAACCGGGTAATACTCTCAGTGAAAAGAGGGCAGGAGTTCACCGACTACATCAATGCCTCCTTTATTGATGTAAGCGCTTCCTCACGATCTCTTGTATAGATTTGTCATAGAAGTATAAATAAAGCTCATTTTTTTTCCCTTTACAAACAATGTAAAATATTATGTTTGCTGCACTCTCAAGTGTTGTTTACTGGGTGATCTGCCCTCCAGGGCTACAGGCAGAAGGACTATTTTATCGCAACCCAGGGCCCCCTGTCTCACACAGTGGAGGACTTCTGGAGGATGGTGTGGGAGTGGAGGTGTCATTCGATCGTTATGCTTACCGAACTCAAAGAGAGAGAGCAGGTACAGTACCAGTAGCGGCGGAGAAGCAGAGTTGCACTTAATTTATCTGTTCTTTTCTTTTTTTTTATTATTTTTATGTTGTGATTTCAGACCCTTCCCAGCAGTTTGCACATTGTCACTCTTTGCTTTACATTGTTTTTTGTTTTTTTTTCAGGCCAACATTAAAACCATGATAACAAACACAGCATTTAAATAATGCAATAAGCTCAAATATAACTTACTGCATCCCCATCTGATCTTTTTAACCAGGAGAAGTGTTTCCAGTATTGGCCATCAGAGGGCAGTGTAACATTTGGAGATTATACCTTGGAACTAACAGGAGACACGCAGGGAGAAACCTTCACTCGCAGAGACATGGTCCTCACCTACAAACCAGTGCGTGATGTTACATGTGTAAAGAAAAAAATACTAAAAACCATCATGTGTACTGTTTCAGGTGGATGAAAGTAAAACTATGGTTTTACCCATCTCTCCAGGAAAAGCAGTCACAACACGTCCGCCACTTTCACTTCCACGGATGGCCTGAGATCGGAATACCAACTGAAGGAAGGGGGATGATTGACATCATTGCCGCTGTGCAGAGGCAGCAGCAGCAGTCTGGAAACCGTCCCATAATTGTGCACTGCAGGTGAGGACCTTCCGTTTAATAATGCTGCAGCATGATGCACATCACAAAATAAATAATAATGAAAAAACACTATACATGCACTGTATTATATTATGTATTTGCCCTCGTATGCTTTTAAATTAAGCTGCTTTTGATTTTCCCTGTGCTTTTATTAACTGATTAAGTGAATCTAGAAGGAATTCCAATTTTATGGATGCATTTTTTTTTTTTTTTTTTTTTTGTTCCTGCATGTCTTTTACAGTAAATTGTTAATTTTCCCTCAGAAGACCTGGTGTTCTACGCTGAAACCACTTATGTGATCCCTTATAAAGACTTAGCGGTGAAAGCTTTGATCAGAACCTAGCTTCAGGTGAAGTGATTCTAAAGAAGCATGCCCCGATGGGATTGATCCAATCCACTGATTCACAGTCAATTAAAACCTCTCAAAGTGAAATCTCCTCTGACTCCCACTATGATTAATCTGATAAGATGAGCTAACGACAGGAAATGGTGTCATCACTCTCCTCTATTCCTTCATCACCACTTGTCTAAGAGGGGCTTTTTAAAGCTTTTTCTGCGTCTCGGGGGAGTGGGGCTAACCCGTTGCAATCCCTAACGTCTCTCCACACTTTTCTTTTCAGAATCGCACATTGCTCTCCTCCTGCTCCCCGTCTCGTTCTGCCTCTCTCCCTCTTTCTCCCTCTCTCCCAATCCCACTATCATTGTAAACATTGACTCAGTCAAACACTGAGCTTCCAGACTGATTAGTGTTAGCGTTTGGATTAGCCTCCCTTTAAGTGAGGATAATTACTAGCGTCATTACACAAAGGTCACCTTTTCCCTGACAAACTTTTTAAGTTAAATGGAAAACAGATGTGCAGAGATTACAAGAGTTGAACTGCAGTGTTGCTGGTCGGAAATAAAAGAATACAAGGAAATATTCTTCTACTTTCTGATGTACTGCATAGTGCATTTTTAACTGTTCATCTCTCAGCCACAGTTACAGCTCTGTTAATAAAGCCCAGATTAATTTTCTAATGTAGTTGTTAATGATTCTGCACTTATCCGTAGTGCTGGAGCGGGGCGGACCGGAACTTTCATCGCACTCAGCAACATTCTCGAGAGAGTGAAAGCCGAAGGCCTCTTGGACGTTTTTCAGACTGTCAAGAGTTTGCGAATGCAGAGACCACACATGGTTCAAACTGTGGTGAGTACAACGCGAAGATGATTGCAGCAATTTCTCCTGGTGCAGAATTAATCAACTTTTTGTGGCGTCTGGAACAGTTTACTGCTCATAAACTCACAGTGACTTTGTGTTTTGCTTTTTGTTTTTCCTTCCAGGAGCAATACGACTTCTGCTACAGAGTGGTCCAGGATTTTATTGACATTTTCTCAGACTACGCCAATTTCAAATAAAACCTGTCAGATAATTTTCTGTCTCCATCAGTCAAATTAAAGTATGCAATTTTTTTGTGAATGTTGTTTTCTAAAGCTTTTTACATTTTGCACTTGAGTACAGAATTAGAAAAAAAATGAACATGATGTAATGTAGGTAATATAAGACATCTGTGATGATACAAGACGGCCTATCTTTGTCAAGAATGTGTGTGTGTGTGTGTTTGTATGTATATATATATATATATATATATATATATATATATATATATATATATATATATATATATATATATATATATATATATATATATATATATAATGTGCAGTATTTTATAAGACAGGAGAACAATACCTTTATAGGCTTCAACTGGATGTTTCCCAAACAACACCATATTATATATGTATGTCTTTGAGAAAAAGGATAAAATGGTGAATTCCTTTAACTTAAATAATTTTGTTGTTTGAGGTGTAAATAATATTCACGATGTACATTTTGAACAGAAACATAAAATTGCATACACATCTCTGTTAGATGCTGTAAATTACCTCACTTCTGTCTGGAAATAACCTAACAGCTGCTGCCTGTTACAATTTTATTCAACCTCACTAACTTACTCTTTTGCCTGTGGCAATATTACTTAGTGGATTGGTGCCTGACTTGGCAAAATGCAATTAGCCCACATTGGAACAGGCAGAAAATAATGTATTATTTCATGAATTCAAATGTATCATTGCAGCCAAGCATCACATTTTGTGTTAAACAAAAAAATAAAAAAGAAGATTTTATATACTTTAACAAGCCACCTTTACACTTGCATGTTTGTATAAAGCAGTGCCATATGGATTAGACAGAATTCTAATCATGACAACTTGTCACAAAGTGACAATAATTTTAATGATGATAAGCCAGTTGTTTACTGTATGTTTAATTTAGATATAGCAGTTACATTTAAAAAAAAGTGTGTTGCTTATATATAGTGCTTTCGTGTGTGGATCATCACTTGTATAAACACTTTAAAGAATACAATATAAATGTACCTTAATTTTAGTTATTTCAAATAAGTGTTAGAAATCAAACAAACAAAAAAAAAAAGAAAAAGCCTTTTAGGAATGTGTGTTAAGGTGGTATTGTTGATACAGAGGCCAGCGCTCAGCCAAAATATGAATCACACACACGGAGACTGATGAAAGCCACAGAATGAACTCATATCTAAACCCCAGTACTGCTGCAAAAACAAATCCATATATTTTTGCAAGGCTTCTGCTTATTTTTCGTGAGGCATGAAGCATAGCAGTTTAGATTTAAGGTGAAAAGCATACAAACAGTGCTTGTACCTCCATTACATTTATTAAATTAGTTAATACTGGAACAGTAGTCTTTTTGTCTTATTTTATTTTTTCATACACGAATAACTGTTGTAGTCATTCATCATCACTAACTACTTTGTTCACTTTAATCAACTATTGTACTGAAGGAATAACAAATAAGGGTTATGACATCAAGGCCTTGCAGTTCATGTAACAAATGCACAAGCATCTTGTCTCAGTGATGTTTCTGCCTTTTGTAACTCTGCCAATTTGAAGAACTATTTGTTTGCTAAAAGCAGAATCCAATAAATTATGGATGAAGATAAACGTCAGGTTTCATCCAAGTGTTGTCTTCTTTTGAGTACCTCTGCAAAGATGCATTCAATACATCTTAGAGATGTTTTATGATATATATTTAATGCTGCTTGAACCGTCGCGATGATGTCAGTATATCTGAGCACTTAGCCAGCTCCATTAGTAGTATTTTGTGTCCCATTAGTCAGTAAATGTGTCACACCTGCAAAGAGGGGATTATAATCCAGACAGCAGCCATGTGCAACGCCTATAAAATCCCCCTTTGGCTAATGCACCACATGGTAACGAGGCAAATACAGAGGTGAGTTAGTCTGCACTGAAGTTTTTTCAGTGTTCATTAACTTAGAATTGCTTTTTTGTCTTAATATCTGTCTAAAATATTGTTTATTAGTGTTAGGTGATGTTTTATTGTGTAACCCCTGATCTGTGGGTTGTGGAGCTGTGTGTGAGGAGGCTGTGACATTATTGTTTTTATTACATATTTGGCTTCCCCTGCAGTTCTAATGGAGGCGAACAGCAGAGTTATGGTGCAGGTGTTGTTGTTGGCGTTGGTGGTTCAGGTCACCCTGTGCCAGCACTGGTCCTATGGATGGCTACCAGGTGGAAAGAGAAGTGTGGGAGAGCTCGAGGCAACCATCAGAGTGAGCGATTATTTCATGTGGAGTTACAGTTTCAGGAAATGTGGTAACTTTATTGAATTAAAGGCAAAATTGAACAGGAATGCCTTCATAAAGTTGATCTTTTTAAGCGTGACTCTTTCTTTTTCTTTTTTTTTTTTTTTTTTTTTTTTATGTAATGGTTTAAATGTTGAGCTGAGGTAAAATTAAATTTCAACCTTGGTTTCATCTTCCAACATCTTTTATTTCTTGTACTCAGATGATGGGCACAGGAGGAGTGGTGTCTCTTCCCGAGGAGGCGAGTGCTCAAACCCAAGAGAGACTTAGACAGTACAATGTAGTAAGTTCTTACTATACATAATTTATCACGATTTTCTTCTTCAATTGTACAATATTAATGTGCGCTGCCTCTCAATGACTGTTTTTATTTTTCCACTTTTACATGACTGAATACAGTATGTGCATGATTGATTGTACCTCTTTTGAATGGTGACAGCTATGATTATGGTTTTTATTTATTTTTTTTTTCTCAAACTTGTCAGGCATCGTATGTATTTAAATTAGATATATGTTGGATTAAAGATGAAACAAAGAGCGTTTTTTAAATTATGTATGTCTGTCTCATTGTAATCTCTTCAGATTAATGAAGATTCCAGTCACTTTGATCGCGAAAAAAGGTTCTCAAATAAATGAAGAGCAGCAAAAAAGAGACTGACTGCAGCATTAACAACTTCATGGATGGATCACCAAAGCTCGCTTCAGTGAAACACCGTTTAGCCTGCTGCACAGAATTACCTGTTTAATGTTTGAATTCACTTGAGGTTGTAATAAAATTTTGAATCTTGACCTACTCATGAAAATGTATTTAATCTGATTTGTCAAACGTGTAGCTTGCGGATGTGGTCACTGAAACTGAAATGATGCGAAAAAAACGCCCCTTTAAACAGAATCAGCCGCCTTTTGTTATGCAGCCACGACCGACAAGCATGACAAACTTGTGACACAACAATCTCAGCGTGACAACAGCTGGTGATTAAGCCAATTAATTAGAAATCAATGACTTAATTGAATTTGTTACACTTTCGGTAATTCTATTTTCCAACGAGCCAGTCATGTGCACATGCAATGTGGAAAATTATGCCAGCTAATTTCTCTGCTCGTATACCTGAGTGTTGATTAGCCCCTGCGAACGAAACGCACCAATCTCAATCCTTTCTGTTTGTGATGTCCAGAGCAGCGTTCACCTAATTTAAGGGTAACTGCAGTCATCCAAAGCGAGAGCAAGTGCACAACTTTAATTTTTCCTCTTCTCTTTACAGAAAATTGGTGTTCATTATAAAAATTGGAATTTCATATCGGAAAAGGAAAAGAATCAGCAGGGGGCATATGTTTTAAAGAGAACTCATTTTCTGGCAAAGCCCCACAGACAGAGCACCATACTAATCGCCTGGTGCATAAGGGGCTGAGATTCATGAACTGTGCTGACACCGGGGAGGCCCTGCATTGTTAGAGCGTGGTTGTAATGCACACCAATGAACCCAAACCCACTGGCACAACTGGGAAAAGGTGAACATTATAAAAGCACATAGAATTAAAGAGGAATTAAACCACATTCCACTGCACTTCCAGAACAATGCTTGTTCATTTGTGATACTTCACCTCGTTGGTTTAATATTCATGCTTGTAATTTGCATAACACAATCATTTCCTTTGATGAGGAAAGTCTTAGGCTTTTTTGAAAAGTGCTATATTGTACTTTTACCTTCTTTAACAAAGTTACAGAGGAAATTGTTGTCTTGGGCATTTTCTTCTGAAAGTCACAATGAGTTTATACTTATCTTCAATGAATGTTCAGTAATTTTATAACATTCTCATAAAAGATAATTATGCTTTTACAACATTTACTAAAATATGGTTTTAATTAAATTTGCTATACTTTTTTTCTCTCGAATAATTAATGTTTACAGATAAAGTATAAATTTCCTTTAAGTAATCCCAAAGCATTTGCTTTGGAAGCCAACTTTACCCTCCCAGTGTCCTCATCAAGGACCTGCCTAATTGCACGTATATCACGACAACAAAACCTGCTGGTATCTATGTTTCCAAATTTGATTTAACCTCACTTTCTCCTTCCCAGACCCCCTGGTGGATATTCACTTTGTTTACCTCAAATTAAACTTCATATTGTTTACAGCCTCCTGGTCCCTGAACATTTTATAGCCTTTTAGAATTATTTCTTTATTTATTTTTTGTAATGATTGTAGAGTTGGGATTCATTTGAATGTTTCCCTCATCTGCATGAAAATTATATAATTAACTTTTGATTAACCAGCACAGTTGAGTTGGTTCCCCCATGCACACTGGTGAATAGTACCCACCGCATTTTAATGACTGTTTTCCAATTGAGCGGCGACCTTTTCATCAAAGAGCCACAACTGGGGCTAAACAACGGATAGAAAATAATCACGGGGAGACAATAGCAGAGACCGACAGGCTAGGATGTCATCCTTAAATATAACAACAAAGATGAAAGCAACCTTACTGCAAGTAGCGGCTGTGAAGAGAAGCCAAGTGCTTATGCTGCTGGATGCCCCATTGTTGAAGCAGTGGAGGTCACGTCCACTGGCATAGAGAGGGAAAGGACAGGAAGCTGAGAATGGCCCATTGTTACATGTCCTTGCTCTGAGGGAATTCCATTATGAGCGGCAATACATTTTGATACTTAGATTTTTGTGTCATTCATTTGCTTAAAAAAAAAAGAACATAGTTGTATAATGGCTTCAGGAAACGGAGGTCTCAGAACACTTCCGTCCAAGGCTGCGGCACACCTGCCAATCAAACCCATCCGAGCACACGTGTATCCTCGCCCTCAGTCCACAGTCAAAAAATCATTCTATCACATGCATTATATAGTTTTTATTTCATCACTCTCTTTTCTCCACTGTGTGTGTTTTGCAATGGGTCAGAAGGAACTTTAATCGAAGTGGCGTCGGTATAATAAAGTCGTTTTCCAGGTGATTGTTGTGACTCTTATTATGAACAGAATGATAATTTCCCCTCGAGGAATCCGGCACTGCATATCAATCGAAGTTTAGTGTGGGTCTTACTATGTTCCCGCAGGCAATAGTAGAAGGCAAAGTCATCTTCAGAGTGAGTCTAAATGTCAGGAAGGTCTTCAAACAGTTTTTTTTCCTCCCTGAGCCTCACTGAAAGGGGTCTTTGGAAGTGCAATGACTTGGAATTGGACGGAAACGTGAGGCCAATTGCTCAATTTAAGGCAGGCGACATTAAATTTAATTTCATATATATATATATATATATATATATATATATATATATGAACTGAATGGAGGCTATAGAGATAGGAATCGTGAAACATGAAAATCAAGTGCTGTGTGCTTTTTGGGTGAGCGATTTGCTCAGTTTCACTTTTTGTTTTGTCGTTTCCTCTCAACTCCACATGGTGACACTCTTGAGCTGTGTGTTTTGGATCTCCTCCTGTATGTCGGTCTCTCAGTAGTTCCGTCACTTAAGTTGCTGAAACTGTTCCTTTAAATCTAACAAAGACTTCAATCCATCATTTCGAAAACAGCAAGTATTAAAAAAAAAAAAAAAAAAAAAAAAAAGAAAATAGAAAAAAAAAGCAAACTCAGACTAGTTTACAGACTAGTTTATGACAAGAAGTATTTTGTACAATTTTGCCGCAGAACTTTACGTGGACTGGAAGTTAGTTGACTTCGGAAAAACTCAGATTTCATCCACATAAAAGTTTTACATTTCTCAAGTGTTCTTTGTTTTGCATCTATAAGGCATCCAATTTTTTTTACACGGTATATTTTTTCATTCCTACAAGCAAAATGTTGAAGCACTTCTAGCTATAAGGTAGCATGTACAGAAGTGGATTGGCCCTCATTCTGCTTCTTGGATGGCAGGGAACCTTCCTGTTGTGATTCGACTTCTCTCCTTTGATCAAAGAACAGTGTTAAAGCACTGGGAGAAGGAGGAGGTATGAAATATGAATGAATACAGCTGTGTTTTGATGGATATGTCTCAAAGTATCCCAGTAAGAGACTGCTAAAGGCCAGGAAATCTGTTTGTGTTGTGGAAATAGGCACTTCCTCACTTGTTTCTTCACCAGCTTCATCTTGGGTAGCTTTTCACTTCATATTTTAGAGATCCTTTGTTAGGAATGTTAGGAAAGAGATCAGCCCCTTATCCATTCATTTATAGGAAACTGCTCTAAGAGACCTTAGTTCCTAGTACAAATCATTGATGACACTATTTCTTTTGTTTGGTCTTGAAAACACCTTTTGAACAAAACAAGCATTTGCCACAAGAGGAGGATATTTATTATTTTTCTGGGGTAGACCCAAAGTTCTCACAGATGGAATGAGATCTTATATGAGGTGATGGAGGCTTTGTCACTAGTTATGTCTGTGATTTCATTCCCGTTTCTCAAAAAAACCCACCAGGGAGCCGTGACTTCCATTTTGAAGTTGGAAGTTGATACTATGTTGTAAAACTCACATTCCCATCTGAATTAAAAATAAAAAATAAAAAAAACTATCAGTGCTCACACAAATTTCAGATTTCCAGACTAAGATGAACTCATCGTTCCAAATTGTGCTTCTTTAATAAACAATAATAATAAAAAGATGGGCTCATAAAAAAAATAAATTAAACAGAGAGCCTGAAAAATTTCAATTGATGTGCCTATAGACACATTTTACACAACATTATGGCTTAACTGCTTTAGTAATATTCATGCAAAGACTGTTCTATATGTATTAACTAAACCCCCGCACTGGACCTGTGGCAGGACTTTTCTCTGGATCACTGCAGGTCAAAAACTTTCTGTTTGGGATTTATTAGCCTCACTAATAGCTAGGTTCCCCTAATGCCAGGGTCCACCTCTGCTGGGAGCTCGGGCTCAGATCTTGTCAGAAAGAGGTCACACTAACCAACTGTAATCTTTAGGGTACTTCACTCCTGCTGAACTACATCTAACATCGGTTGCGTCCCTCTCGCTTACCCCCAACTGCTACCCTTTCCCTCCCCAATCTGGCCTACCCATCCCACGTCAGTTATGCCACCCTTTGCTCTCCCTCCCTCATCTTCCCACCCTTGTGTGATAGCATCCCTCCACCCGGCCCGCCCCACGCTCATTTCAGCCATGTCCGGCTGGCCACAGCGAGGAGCTTGCCTTATCCTGTGGAAACGGCAATTAGTAGAGTAAAGCAAGCTGTGGAGAAGACTGGTTCCCCATCCACGTTTCAACCCCAGATCACGAGTCTCCAGCACGACTTCAAGGCAAACCATGCAATTAACTACAATAATGATAATGTGTTGTAGGGGAACAAAGACAGGGTAAAACAGACCACTGGTGTGAGGGAAAGTGGGGTGCTAATAGTAGGGGGGTTATTTGAATGCCCTGGTGCAGATAGGATACCAAATCAGACTGATTATCAAACGTATGATGAATTACATTTTTCCTCTAATTATCTGTGCCTTTTATGTGTAAACCAACTGAGTGAATTGTGCATTCCAGACATCTACGGTCAGTGGTCTTTGGGCATCTCACTGGGGTTACGTCTTTTATTTCCTCCAAGAAACATACAAGGAGTTACTCGTGTGGCTAAGCTGATGGGTAGAAGGGAGAGATGTACCGACAATTTTCTTAGTTGACTTAATTAGATTCTTTCAAAAATGTTTGGCAGCAGTACAGAAATGGAAAAAAATAAATAAATAAATAAATAAAAAGGGGGGGAAGTTTGCGGTTTGATGTTTGCCTATCGCCGACGTGTTGACACAGAGTCAAAACATGCTGGAAACAAACCACAAAACACAGACCACAAATAACAGCATTTCAAGTCAAGGTTGTGAGTAGATACAGTTGAGAAGCAGACTCGCTGCCTTGGTTGGAACACAAAAGTGCAGCGCCTATTCTCTCCGCTGTGAGCAGAGACCATTCCTACAGTCTTACATCCAGAGGTTTATAGAGGATATTTTGCTGGGTGTTGTGCAAAACGAACCGTGTCCCCAGAGCAGCAGCAACTTCACCTTGCCGGAGTAATGCTGTGATATTCTGTTTATTCTTCACTCACTTCATTTTACTCAGAGGAAATCCTCTGGAGATGGCTTATCTTGGAGCTGGAACAGGTGCACTCTAATTTACTCCTATTGCTTGGGGAGCCCAGGGGCCCCTGTAGAAAAGAAAGTAGCGATGTAGCACACTCCACTGTAAAGCACAAACAGCCAGAGAAAGAGCATTTAATCGAAAGAGAAGAAAACTGTGAGCTTTGACTGCAGCCCTATCATTTGGATGCAGAAATTCTTGGCTTTCCTGTGGAAAAAAAAAGGACCTGTCATTTCATTTAACTTTTATTTCTTCAACTCTGTTTGCTTTGCTTGAAACTGTCATGTTACACTTGGCAAAGCACCAGATGACATGGGGGACCTGTTGTTATACCCCAACATCATAAAACATTTCCTCACAAGCCATTCCTGTGGCATCGACAACACTTAAGGCTCAAAAATGGTCTCTGATTTGTGCCACTTAAGTTAAAGTATACTTAAGTGCGTATGCTATGGTCTATTTGCTTCAGTAATGCCGCACATTCTCAACCAGGAAAAAAGTTTGTTTCATCTCTCAGCCCCCCCATCCCTGCATTCACTACGAAAGAGCTAAGCTTTCAACTTTGAATTTACTCTCCAATTCTTTTTCTTTAGAGAACTATGGTTTTGAAGAGTGGAGCTGGTATGTTATTTGTTCGGTATATTATAAGTCTGAATTCAGTCAGTATTTTTGTTTTGTGTTGTTTGTCTCCTGGGAATTATGCAATCAAAGCAGATGCCTCAAGCAGTCTAGAAAGCGCCCCTTGTGAATAAGAGAAAATCTTGTACACAGCATTTTTTGTATGTGTGTATGAGGAAGGGGGGCATGGCAACAAAGCAAATATATGGCATTGTTCTCTCTACACTATACTAGTATGCTGCACCTTTTTAAAAGAGAATATAAGCATCACACCTGTATGCATTTTTTTTTGTGAAGAGATTGTCAAACCATTTGACTCTGTTCAGATGAAAATTACACCACTGATGAAGCGCATAACTACAGTGTGTGTGTGTGTGTGTGTGTGTGTGTGTGTGTGTGTGTGTGTGTGTGTGTGTGTGTGTGTGCGTGTGTGTGTGTGTGCATGTGTGAACCACTTTGACTGATGCAACAGAGGTTCAACCATCAATGCACTGAATCTTTTCTGTATGATGGAAAAAACAAGGTTTGAAGACTGTGTGGCTTGTAGAATTTCACAATGCATAAACAGACATTTCTCACTCAGGAAAACTGCAAACACATACAAGCACCACAGAGACAAAACCTTTGACAGAAAAAAAACCCAACAAAACAAACAAAAAAAGAGGACAGAGCGATACAAGGACAAGAGAAATATCATATACACTTTTAATGAGTGTGCCTGCCCCAAGCTTCTGTTTTTAATCACCTTTCCATGTGACATAATTTGCTGCAAGATTGTATATGCTTGAGGGACTTTCAGTTCTTGTCAACTCAAGAGCATTTGAACCAATCAATACCTGTCTATCCTGTGGCACACTCATAGTTGGCCATTAGGAAAGAGCTGCTTAAAGTAAGCTCAGCCAATACCATTAGCCTTAGCCTAAGGGCAGTTCCATGCCTTAGTCAGGGTAGGCACCTGCCCCCGTCACCCCCACCTCACCCCCTTAACCCCCCTCCACCCCTCCCCCTACCATTAAGAACCTCCCCTGAGACATCATTTGGACACATCGGCCAAAGAGCACTTCTTTATTCCCTCTCTTTTCTTTCCCCGGCTCCACCGAAAATCAATACATCTCCCCTTTTTCTTATTTTCACAATTTTGCCTCAATATTATTCTCTCCTCTGCCAGAAACCAATGGACTCTCCTTTTTGTCTTTTCATCTACAATTTCCTGTGACTAATGTCTGCACACCTCGTGTTTCAAGGGGAAGAATTGGGAAAAAATTAAATTATCTTGTCACGATGATAACAAACCTTGGACCCACGGTAACCTAAATTGTTCTAAAAACAGTGTGGTAATTCTACATTTAGTTGTTCCTTTATAGAAACAATGGCTTTCTGTTTTTTAGTATATGTGCTACAATATTTTTAAGGGTGTATTAAAAAGCTGTTTTCGAGACTCTGAAAATATGTAATTGTGCTTAACCTGAATCGTTTGTTTCTGACACTAAGGGAGACATCAGAGCTCAGATATCTTTCAGAAGTAATGAGTGAACTTCCTCTGTCAGTGTCTTTCTACTTCAACCACCAAACCCCAGAGAACAGAGTTGCATACACTGTAATGCTTCCTGACGGTTTCTAATTTCATAGCGACGCAGTGACTCCACACAGAGCAAAGTTTCAAAACATGTGACACAATGCAGTGTCCTCAGAAGCGTCCCGGCCACTCAGTCATTGCCCAACCCAACCATCTTTTTCAAATAGAAACAGAGAAAGTAGGGTGCTGCCCTAAATCTTGGCCAGTGCTGTTTACGATAATAACTCTGAAGAGTGATAGCCAGTTCCGCAGCACTGGCGATTTCTGTGGCCGCCTATATCGATCGGGGGTCCTAATGAGCAGCAGCGGAGCTGTGGCTAATGGTGTTGTGTCTGGTGTCCGTGGTAAACGCCCACGTTGAGATTATCATTCCCAGGGGGGACTGAGAAAGGTTTTGCCAGCCCAAGCCCTCAGGGTGTGAGCGACACACTTCAGGGGTCAAGGTAAACTATCAAATGAACAGTCAGGTCTTTCCCTCCTTCACAATAAGGCCTATACCCTACTTTACTCCTACAGAACCATGTCCGACCGCACACAAAGTGATGCAAAGGCACACATTCTTGTGTTATTCGTGTTTTAGTGCATACAGAAGAGAGATTATAATCTGACAATGCTACTACTGCTTTATCACTTCAGTTCTTTGCTTCATTTCTCTACAGAAGTTGTAAAAAGCGATTGCTGAGGCATTGATAGAGACCTCACCAAACTGCCTAACTGTTATTAAGAGACCTCAAATAAGACCTGGCTTGACAGACTGATAATGGCTTATTTGACTTCAGAGATCAGCTTGGCGCAAACACTCCAGCCCCTTCACATACCCATGGCGGTCATTGTCCTTTGCTATGCACGGCCATTCTGGCAGTCTTGAGTGACATCCAACAAGTTCAGCAGATTCAGAGTGTAAGTACTCACCAGACAGTACGTAGTTTCTTCAAAGAAAGAGCCGAAACAGTATAGTGAAGGGAGTTGTTGTTCCCTTCATAAACCCGGCCAGGAAATGAAACCTGCTGTCAACTCACATGTGGGAAGGGAAACTCTTTATATGTGGACAATGCTTTGTGGATAATTAGGTTTCGATAAAAGCTCAGCAAAAAATGCATCTTTATTACAGCAACATGCTCACTGATCCAACACACTGCTCCTTCATGGATTATGCTTGATGGTATTCAGCTCAGGGTGCGCGCCGGGCGTTACTAGGGCGCATGCTAATGAAATCAAGCCAGTGCACTGCACCTCTCTGAGTCATGCCCTGTTTGGAGTCACACTTCCATGTCCTGGCAAATGCTGAGCATGTAAAACAGAACTGTCAATTATTCAACATGAACAGGAGGATGTATGCAGTGACATGGGGGGTGGACAGGGGGCCGACTAAGCCTCGGGCAGATAGGGGGTACCACTTTGATATGAGTGTGTGGGCCTGCAGAGTTGCACAAGGTGCACTGGGTAATCTTCCAGAAACGCCCCCACCCCACATCCAAACTCCGTCATTTTTCTTTCCCCTCCCTTCCGACGCTGAGCCTCTCTGCACCCTTTACATCCTTCTTCTACTTCCCCTCCTGACACCCTCTCCCTCGCATACATCATCTGGGCTCTGGACATATATAAACAAACCCACATGCAGTTGCACACATGTGTATAGTACACACACGGCATGTATACACGCGGCGACATGAAAGCAAGCTTCCTTTGTTCATTAACCAAACAAGAGACAGCAGATAATAAAGTTGTGAACGGCTGATTTTTTTTGGAAAATAGTGTTGTTGAAGTGTCACAGGAATGGCATTACTCATTTATAGACTGAATACTAAAAGTTCCCCTCTCTAGAGTCTCCTCTCGTAGTCATACAATAGCAAGCTTAATTACATTAAGTTCTGAGAAGAGAGAAGTTAATGGATGACATTTTGCTACACCATGAGTGCTCCTTCCAATAACAATAGAAACCAAAATAAGAACTAATTAATATGCATAGTGGAGCCAATGAACTTAATTGTCAAGTTGCTTTTATCAACCTGTCAAAGGATTGACAATTAAAACAGCCTCCGTTAAAACTTTAATGAGAAGCAAGTAGGATAGAGGGATGATGAGGGAACAAAAAGATGCAGGCTTCATCCGTCATGAAAGACGCTACAAGACAACTACCCATTATTATTTTCTATCAGGATAAAACTATGCAAATCATATTATACATTTTTAAATAATGAGTCAATGAGTAATATTTAATTTATTACCTATACTCTTAGAATGAATATTTAACGTTGTTTTTAAGTTGATGAATTCATTAGATAATTTCGTGTTGAGCTGGGATGTGAAGTTCCACCTCTTTTTTTTTTTTTTCCTTTTAAATTCATCTCAAAATGTCCTTCTTTTTCTGCCCCGAATCTCAAAACAAGTATGCGTCACTTCGCAAGTTCAACAAGTATACTTCCTAAAGTCTCTTGAGGAGGCCAGGGAACCTCTTTGTTTCGGGTGGAGTCTGAACAGAGTTGCGGTCGGACCTGAACTTAGGAAAAAAGCAGCATTTTGACTCGAGTTTTTATCCAAACATTGACACCAGCATGTCTATGTTCCAGAGGGGAGTGAAAACTGCTGACTCACTCCCAGCGCGCTGGTTGTTGTTCTCCCTTACAGATGTGACCGTTAATAGGCCTGCATCCATAATCATTAGTGTGTCTCAGTGCACAGGTACCCGATGGGCCCCGTGCGTCTGCCATTTGGTCTCGGTTCACTGTGCTTGCCTGCAGATGTGAGCGACTCACACACCTGCTCAGGGGCTCTCAAACAGACCGCCGCCATCCGTCACAGCTCACGCTACACTCGCTCTGTCGGAACAAGGCCTTGGTTCCAGTCCAACGGCCCTCAGACTGTAGGTCAGCGGCCGTCTCTCGTGGTGGACCCACCCTACCATGAATCATATTCTCTCGTCCCTTTATACCTGCTCCACTACGACCAACCTAAGTCTCATCGCCCCCGTTCACGGTTCGCCCTTCCCTCAAACAAGCACTCAAGTGCACTGAGGTAGCTCAGGTGAGCCAGGTAAAGACAGCACCTTAAAGGGTAACATAAACTAATGATCATGTTTTCCCACTTCACACACTGCCGCTTACAGAAAGCCACAACGCACTCAAATAAGAAAGAAAAAAATTAAGCATGAAAAAAAAAAATAAAAAATCATCCGTGTGGGTCTTTCACGGGCATCAGGCCACGCTTCACACTACATTTGTTGATGTGTGCATGCATGTGCACGTCTCATGCCAGCCCGCCTCCCATCAAGTCCTAATGAGGCCAGCTGGCTCTGTGCTCGGACCAAACCAAACTGGAGACGGCACAGTCCTGGCTCTCTCTGCCTCGTACACCCCTCCTCCCTGTAGCCTCCCGCCCACCCTCCCTCTCCTCCAGATATCTTGGAGAACCATGGACGGCTGAGCACACAAGGCTGATTTGGAAATGGACACTGTTTGTTAAAATCTTCGACGTCTCCAGCATCCCATGGCCAGGGCCTGAATTAGAAAGTCCACGGCTGCAACTCAAGACCTGCCTCCCTAGTTGCTCCCCACTACAATATATCCTGCTTCTACAACGGGATTGGTGAGGCTGAGGTCTGCTGCAGAACGGCGGAAAGGAGGAGATACCCCGAGGCATAGTCAAGGGAATATTGTACCTGTCTATGAAAACACAGCCTGCCTTACATACCATAACTACAAAAAGTAGTCAGACAGATAAGACACATCCTATCCAGCTTGTCAAAATGTACTTTGATAAAAAAATAAAATAAATAAATAAACCAAAAGCTACAGATTTAATTTGAACTTTAATGTTCATTATCTTTGAGTGGCTCTCTTAAAAATGTTATTATCAGCAAGATAATTTCTTATTAGACTGCGGCAGTTAATTTCACAGCAGACTAATTAGAGCCATTTCACATTATTAACGAGCATTATTGTTGATAAGGGGCCGGAGAGGTCTGCAAAGAGGCTTGCGTTGTCCAGGTCCGTGTGGGTGAGTAAATCTCACTATTTGCAACAACTATGCACTGTAACTCCTCTTACCAGAAAGAAATCGCACAGCATTTGTATAACGCACATTTAGCAATGCTGTCACACTCCAGATTGTGTAATTAGAGCTTCGTTCCGCAATAGGAAACGTAACTGTGTCACAAGTAGAAGCTTAAAAATGTTCATGGTTCCAGAAAAGGTTACGTGTCAAAGTGATCCTTCCTAAACAGTAGCATGCAATTGAAGTTGCATATTTCTAATCTGTTTAATAATGCTTATAAAGAAAAAGAAAAGTACATGGTCACAAGTTTGTAGTAACATCACATCCTGCACCTTTATTCTGCCTACAGTATACTTTTCATGGATAAATAAACCTTTTTGGGATGTTTTTTTAGTTGATGTTTAGACAGGTCTCCATGGTGTGCCATGGTCACTTCATCACTTCATCACCTCATCTTTAACGTGTAAAAGAGAATGGAAATGATGGTGGATTTTAAAATTATATTTTATTCAGAAGAGGTGGAGATGATGGAGAAGTACAGATACCTGAACGTTTAGTTTTTTAGATTGACATGGAAATACAACCGTTTCTAGAGGAAGGCACAGGGCAGACTGTTTGTACTTGAGGGACTCATAGGTCCTTCCAAGATTACAGCAACGTTCTCCATATATTCTAAAGATGCACCGATTCACTTTTTTGGAGATTCAATCCGATTCCAATATACAGCTACTGATAACTGATACTGATTTTGATATCAAGAGAGGGGTGGCTGTTCCATGTACAAAATCCAACCCTTCAAATTAAAACATGCTTCACCTGAACAGGATAAATCACGTGTGTCAAACAGTAAAATCTTCAAAGTTTGAATTTGAATTGATTTATTTTTTATCAGCATTGTCTTTCTGATGTCTGATTGGTGATTGACATCACTATTGGCCTCCGACAGTGACATTGGATTGGTCCCATCTCTAATATATTCCACAGATCTGTGGAATAGAGAACTGGTTTATTTGCAGTCATTTAATGGAGCAACAGACTCACATCAACCAACTCAAAGAAACTGAACAAAGTAGTAAAGAAGGATGGGCTCAGAGCCGCTTTGGACCCAATGGAGCTGATTGAGGACAGAACGTTAACTCAAACTCTTAAACGTAATGGACAGGCCTGCACACCCTCTATACAACACAATGATTACAAAAGGGTGTTTCAGTCAGAGGCTTCTTCAGACCTGCTGCAGTAGTTTCTGACTGAAAATAAAGACTATTAGTTCTCATTATCATTTTTCTGTTTTATTATTTAGACTGCAACAATGTACTTTTCCAGTCTGATATTAATAAAATATTGGACTTGAGAAAAGTATGACTTGCATGCTGACCGCGCTGAGGTGGCCCTAACACTTGTGTGTGACATGCATGTGCATCTATGCATGAATTCGGATACAAATACATGTGAACACAGAGACACGTCTTCTCCATTTCACGCTACTACTAGATCTTCCTCAGTTTAATGTAGACACAGCAAACTGGATGTGAGCTTTTTTTTTTTTTTGCTTTTTTTTTTGCCCAGGAAGAGAGCCTGGACCAGCGGGAACAACTTAACAGGTAGCCCTGGGGTGCTTGCCAGAGTTCGGTCAGCCAGGGGGAGAGAATGGCTCTGGGAAGCGGCACCACCACTATCCTCTCTGTCCACTGATTATGAAGCAGGTCCCAGACGGGTGCCTTTAGGAACCCCCCAGGCTACTCACAGCCTCCTTCTCCTCTGTTACAGGATCTGTCGCTGGGGGATTCGACTGAAGTGTGAAGAGGGGTATGTGTGGGAGACATGCTGAGAATTCTAAATAGGTATGTGCTGATTTCATTTGATGTCTATCTGTTAAGTTTTGTTGTAGTTACACATTTGTTTAAAAAAAAAAAAATACAATTTGTATCATCTATGTTGGATCAATTTCAAATCATTTCAATTTAGTGTGTATATTCCCCAGATAATCCAGCGTGTCTCAGTTGTTGAAATTCTCCAAAGCAAAAATATCCTGTTCTGTATGTGATACAAGAGCTGAGAGGGAAAAGGTCTCAACACTCTGGCTCATCCGAAAACCCGTCTTGAGTTATGATGACGTCCCAAGTTTGCAAAAGCCCTCTAGCTTCAACTATCTCTGACATGGTGTGCCTCTGTGTTTGCATGTGTGTAAAACTCCTTGCAAAGTCCAAAAAAGAAATGAAAAAAAATCATAACTAATGAGCCCATTTAGCGCCCAGCACCTGACTTTGGCCCGTGATCTCCGGGAGACATTAGAGGCAATTTGCCATCGACTTCAGGGCTCTTGTCCCAAACGTTATCAATGAGCTTGTCAGGTAGAGACCTAACCTCCCTTTGTTTCCTTCTACACCCCCCATCTCTGCTCCAGTCCCCCAGCATGCTCCCTGGGCCCCTGAAGAGGAACCAGCGGCATGATGTCACACACCTGTTTGGCTGGAGGCTGCGGCCCGGCAATGCTCGCAGCCGTGGGTGTCGCGTTGGCACCCCTCGCTCCCCCCTTGTCGCTGCCTGCTACGCCCCGTGGATGTGTCAAAATGGCAGATGATGGTTGGGGTGTGTGCAGCTGCTTGGGAAGAGCAGTGCCAAGGGCGCTCATTTCCTGCGGTGAGTTTTAATTTGCTCTACCCGCATCTTCTGAAGAACCCTACCCCCCTACACACAGTCAAACACACATACCTCTAAACTTACCTCATCATACACACACTTTGCAATAAACACTCAGAATGTATGAAAATCTGCCACTACCCAAGGATGCAAAAACACCACATTCCCAGAGAGAGGTGAGTGCAGGAGACGGGAATAACAGGATGGTGTCAGACATAAGTTTTGGAAGCACACTTTTCTAGAAACTTACTCGGATTATCTAACTGGTGCATGCGCAAATCACTTTTCAGAAGCGTTCAGCTGGGTAAAAAAAGAGACAAGTTACAAAAACTGCTGATAGAATATGCGGCTAGCATTGCTACGTTATGAGAAGGGTCTATGTCTCTTGACATCTGCTATGCAGTTGTCACTGGCAACTTAAATCCCCATTGATCAGACAACTTGAGTGAATTTGTGTTGCTGTTTTTTTTTCCTAACTCCCACTTTGCGAACAAACCCATTTTCACACAGGGCACACGCATATACCTGACAGTTACACCCAAACAAGCCTCGCTGTTTACTTGAGAACAAACACATAGACGCCAACCAGCAAATCTATTCTCAATACACACATCACCCTAGACGTAAAGAGATTCAATTTTCGCCTACCGGGAGTGTTTCCATTTTTTTACGCAACAATTTCTTCTGTCTCTCCTGTGTCAAGACAGCTGCCTTTGATGTTAGCATCTAATATACAGGGCTAAAAAACTATAGTTTGCTGTGAGCTGACAGATAAAACAGTGCAAGACGCCATTACCCCGCAAAGCGGAATAATGAGGAGACCTGAACACACAGAAGACAGGAGCCCAGTTGAATTACCGTGGTCTCTCATCCAAGGTGGGAGCTTTTTGACAGCTTTCCAGGCAGCACAACACATTACCATACTGACGCTGCTCTGTAGTGCCAAAGAAAAGCTTTGATGAAAACATAACTGGGAAACTGGGAAATCTTTAAATGTGCGCGAGTGCATTTGTGTGTGTGTTAAAGTGCATGAATGCATGCATGCATGCATGTGCGTGCCTCTGAATGAGTTTGTGTGTGTATAGGCATGTACCGCTGCATGCATGTGTCTGCACTAGTCTATGTACGTGTCCTCACGTAATGTTTTTGTGTGTGTGCGTGTGTGCGTGTGTGTGTGTGTGTAACAACAAAGAGAGGACAACAATGGGAAACCAAGCAGTGTCAAGCTGCAACTTTATGTTCTCTAATTATTAAGTGGATACTGTATTCTTGAGCGTGCTCCTATTGGCTGAGAAACAAGCGACTCTTTTTTGATTTATATTCATGTTGATAATTCAGTTGAATTATCAAAGTATCAAACCCATCTGACAATATGTCTAAAAGAAATTCTTCAAGTGGAGAGAAATGCTGCCAAATTTATTCTGCCGTTTCATTAATGTGGTAAGCTAGTTAGTTATCCATATTCTAACAGAGTAGGTTTGATGTTAGATCTTTGGCAAGGACACCCTGTACTGAGTTTTGGCACGGTACTGTGCCGCAGCATGCTGCTGACTCTGGGTCTTAACGACAGGCTAAACGAAGCGGGCGTTACGGCCCCCTGGATAGGTCATTACTCGTCCGTGGCCAAGAGCTAAACTGGAGCAGGGCTTTTTAAAGAGGGGAGCAGGTGTGTTTCACCATAGGGGCTGGAGCCGGCCCAAGACCAAACAGCCTTAACGGTCTTTATCTCCTTCATAATGAGGCCACGCTCTCCACACACCCGAACTCTGCCCACATGGGCTAATGCTGGAGGTATGGAGACCTAGCCCTCCCCCTGGTTAAATGGTGACACTTTCAAAATGACCCATGCCCTAAGCAATGGAAGAACAGTGGCATGTCATGAATGTCTATAGACACAAAATAAAAGAGCTCCGTGGCATTTAATGTGAGTTTCTGAAGAACTTAACCCAGTTAATTATCAAAAACTCTCTCTATAATGGGAGAAAATACCTTTGAGTATAAAAGAGATGCGCTGACCTTTTCTTATTTAAAAGTAAAATGTTTAAATAACTGTACACTACATAAGCCTTCCTGTGTATCTGTGTGTGCTTGGGGGTGTTATTTTATGAGTGAGTGGCTGTGTGTGTGAGTGTGTCTGAGTGGTATTGTCCCTCTCCTCTTTCACCTGTCTGAGTAGGTTCTCTAGTATGGTCCCTGTGCTCCCCACAGTCTTCTCAGCCCTGTCAGCCAAGTTGAACTTGATCAACATCAAACGGCATAGCATTCAAAAGTATTAGTGTTCTCTGTTGATGGGCCCTCTTGCTATCACAAATCAGTCCCTGAGCTACTTCATTATTTATCTCTAATTCATCAGCGTTGTCTCCTCACACACGGACAGTAATGCACACACACATATAGTGAATGTGAGCACACACAGAGGACACACGCTGCACATCAGCACATTCGTCTCCGCTTACCTTCAGCAGAGCTTTTGTTTTTATTTCACTCCATGTCATCTTAGTTTAGCTAGAAAATATTCATTATTATTTTTCTCCTACCTCTTCCCCAGGTCAGTGCAAAACAAAAATATTCCCAAGGAGTGATTAGGCTCATGCTTGTACTTTCAAAATACTGATTATTGCAGGGAACCTACAGGCCTTGTGTTTTTCTCCAAGCGTTCTGTGGATGTGAGTCCGAAAGTAGCCCCATGGTGCCATGACCCCTGACCTAGCGTGGGCGATCCCACCAGATGTGGAGTGTGTGCTGGGACAGTGGCGAGGGCCGGCTCGGTCTCACACGGGGAGGCCCTGTCTCCCCAAACTGCCACAGAGAGCATGGCCAGAGGGGTTCTGTCAGCACCGTTATCAATCATACTCCCTCCCTGTCTCTTTCTCTCTTTCTCTCCCACTTTTCCGTTCTCTCGCTCTCTTTCGCACCTTTTCCTTTTTGCACTGTCTCTCACTTTGACTCATTCGCCGGATTTCCTTTTTTTTACTCTCTACTTTTGTTTTTCTCTCACTTTTTCTCTTAGCTCTCTCAAGCCCACTTTGGCTACCGGCTTTTTTCTGTCACACACGCATCTTCAGCTCCCCTCCTCCCCCACGTTTACTTTAACCTTCCCGGTGCGACTTTTTTGTTTCCCTTTCCAGTCTTTTTTTTTTTTTTTTTTTTTTTCACCCATGCCTTGCTTGACTCTAAGCGCACACTTTTACGGTAATCTTTTTTTTTCTTTTTTTTTTTTTTTTTTACTTAATTGGCAAACCAGATGCTCTCTTCCATCTCTATAAAGCCTTGATAAGCCATGATTTATTATGCTAAAAAAAAACCTCACTGAGGTCAAGAACTAATGAGATATAGACAAAGGAATGAATAAAAATGACAAATAATAATAATAATGAAAAACGGCAACTACAAAAAAAAAAAACATAAAAAAACACATAGAAAGGTTATGTTTTAAAATAGTTTTTGAAAGAAGTAATGCAGTGTAACTGAAGATGAAGGCAGGGGCCATGGCATGAGGATTAAATGCCAGTTGTCCCTGCCATCCGGTGTGAGGTGTTTTCTGACACATGGCACTTTGAAGGCCCCCAGTTCCTCCTATCACTACGATCCTTTACATCTGCAATCAGGGCAAATGGGTTACAGCCAGCACAACAGACAACAACTAAATAAACAACATACCTGGGGTGGATCCCCTCCGATTCCGGACTGCCAGTCTGGCTTTGGTGCATTTTTAAAACATCACTCGGTAATTGAACTCGAACGTTCACACTGACACATTTGCATGGAGTAAAGAGGAGGGGGCAGGGGAGGGTGTGGGGGTGGTGGTGGTGGTGTAAGCAATGGAGCAGCTGGTACGCACCAGTACGACTCCGGCTCAACCAGTCCTTCTGACTTCATATGTAGCACTTAATTGGTTCCCAAGGCAAGAATGAAATATTTAGCTCGCACGTCCTTTAAAATGCGATTGATTTTGATCTGACAGCTGTGCCTGTCCCGCGCGAGGGAGTGAGTGAGGGAGAGAGAGGAGAGGGTGAGGGCTGTCTGGGCTTGTTGCCTGAGAGTAGCGCGACAGCACCCACTCACCCACACATAAACACCACTATATGGCCGCTGAATGTAAAGGATCACTCATGGATGCCATATGCTTTCAACTAAAGCCGCCTTTTAAATCCCCCTATTTAACCTCTAAGATAAAACAAGCTTTGAGATTTGGACGACCACGAGTGAAAGCTGTTTTTCTTTTTTTTTCTTTTTTTTTTTTTAAATCTGTGCAAGTTCAAGCACACAGATACCGTCTCATAAAACACCAATAGGAACTTTATTCAGGATCATTTCAACCCTAAATAAATTGCATGCACAAAATTAAAGAGAGAGAGAGAGAGAGAAAAGAGATATAATTCTTAAATAGTAATTTAAGCAACTTGATTGCACTCAGCTATAACTTTGTCCACATAGGTACAGATTCCGCTCAGAAGTAATACTCTTACCAAAGTGAGGCAGATATCCAATCAAATTGGATTAATGTCACTAATTATATGGCAGAGCTGAGTGATGCAAGGCAATGGTGTGGTCACGGCATAACATGATAGAAATGCATTAAATGGAAACCTGCACGGGATCCATGGCTGGGAACCTCCCCCCTGTCAAATTGACTAAGCTGCAAATTATGTACAAACGGATATATCCTTAATATAACAGTGGTGATTTTCTCCACTTTATCCTACCTGTCAAGCTCAGAACATCACAGGCTAATTCTTTATTAAGTGAAAGGGCATCGGGGACCAGATGATCCAATTTAAGTACATTGGGCAGAATAGAAGACTAATTAAAACCCATATTTTTACATTATTAATTTTGGAACTTCACTTTTAATGAATGTGAAATGACAGGCCTTCCATTTATACACACATACTCTTTGGGCTGCTCAACAAGGGAATAACACTTACGGGTATACTGTAGGGGCTAAGAAGAATTTTTAAGCATCCATGACAGACTTAATATCAAAGTTAGACAAAGGTGTGCATAGCTAACTTTTGCATCATAAACACGGCTGTTAATTGACTTTATAGGTTTGGAGTTGTTGGTTTATTTTGGCCCGCTGCAAGGCTTGAGACAAAAAAGTAATCAGGACGTCTGTTGCCGGGGGTGCAACCTTGTCATTTAGCCCTCATTCTTCCTTTCGGTACCTGGAGAAAGAAGGAGAGTGAGGCACCTAAATGTCGTTTAATGATGTGCCCCATTTCCAGTCGCTTCTGCTCTCAAGAAGTTGACTTTTTTAGCTACGTCACCCTTAATTGTCCATCGTGCCCTCCAATCAGACGTTGGCCCCGTTTTAGTAGCGACTTTAAATATCTTAGTGACAATCAATGTAAAGACTGCTCTCCGCCAAAACATGCTTATCAGTGTAATTTCTAAAGCTTATCACACGTTGAAAAATAAATGAAATGAATGACTGACCACTATTCGAAAGAAAAAAAGATGTATCAAAATGTAAAAGATGGCTCTTGTGTTTGCCCTTCGTAAAAACAGTTCAGTCTATTCGTTTTTCATTCCCCACTGGCTCACACATCCTCACTTCTACAAATAGGCACAAGTTAAAGGGCAGCGAGTTTATAAAATTGAGTCAAATATACAAAACAGCAATATTTAATGGCGTTTCTTTTTTCACATCAAGTGACCCTTGCATGGAAACCGATCTTTTTTTTTCTTTTTTTTTTCCTCCGGTTTCAGGAAACTCTTGGAAGGCAAAAGCAACATCCTGAGTTGGTGAGGAGACAGGAGAGGTGCTGACATGCCGACAGGCAGGGGATCCTGGGAAAAGCCACAGACAGGAAGAGCCTGACTGACTCTGACCCCTGAGGTCAAGGCTCGAGGCTCGGCAACTGAAAGATGTTTCCAAGCCACACTCAGACTATCATGGAGTTTTACAGGAAATAGCTCAGAAATACTGTATGCTATGAAATGTGGGAGATCTTTTATTGCCTGCTTTTTTGTTGTGCTCTCTGCGACATAAAATGCGTTTTGGCCCTGAGCTACGTTTGACTTATTTGTTTGAGGGTTACTGTATATAATTGAGTTGAGCTCAAGTCCATTTCTCATCTTTCTAATGTGAAAACAGTATTTTTTTTTTTTTTTTTGTCTGTAGATGGACCATGACTAATAGAATTATATTTAGTGGAAAATGTGGAGATCTGAGTGACAGAGTTTAGACGGTGATAGAACCACAGAGCTACTATACTGTTCCAGTTTCTGCTTTCTAACATGTGGTTTGAATTGAGGGAAGTTTCTCTACTTTTTAGGCTTTGTGCGGTGGGTCTCCATAAGCCCTTTATAGTTAAATCAAATTGGGTGAGAGGAGATTTTCCTTTCCCAAGTCTCACCGAAGAAGCCATAAATCAAGGCATCCATCGTTTGTCACATTTGTGTCTCCCAGCTCGTGACTCAGGCCCACTGCTTTCCAACTCCGACTTTTTAAGGCACAAATGTATCCATCAAACGGACCGAGTGGCTGCCAGCCGCCGAGCCGCCTCAGCGATCGATGGGTACGATGTGCCCTCCCTCTCAGCCTGTGCGCAGCTCTATCTGCGTGGGAAGGAGTAAGAGGAACCTCATTTTAGCTGGTTTTAGCCTCGGGCCACTACTGTGATTTTACCCCATGCTCCTGGCCTGACGTCATTAAAGATGCATGATGATGGATACCATGAAGTCAACCTCTCCGAGGGGGTTTTGAGGTGGAAAAAAAAAAAAAAAAAAAAGAAGCCTTGCTTGTTTTTCAGATCACACTAAGAATAAATCAAGACTGTTTAAATGTGGAGGTTGCAACTGGATGCATGTGACTAATCTTTCAATGCACATCAGACGAGAGAGAAGTCAGGTATTTATTGGTGAGGCATGTTTTGACCAGTTGGTGGTGCTCCTGTCACAGTGAACTCACAAGCGCCAGTCTCTCTGTGGTTCACATAAATACACTCTTTGCTCTTTCCAAATCAACTGAGCTGGAGACACAGAAGACAATGATGCAAATGTAGATTTCAGAGCAATACATGCATGAGAAATTGTTTCTTTTTCTCCTATTTTGCAACAGAAACTTGTACTTTCTATTACTAAATTTAGACTGTTTCACTCCCACTATTCATAATCTGATCCCCATCTTCTCCTCCCTCAACATGTATATGGTTATAAGATGATGGAGGATATTCATGAAGCCCTACTACGCCACATTGTGAAAATTTAAGAAAAATGAATACATGCATGTTCATTTATTTTAATCTTGGAGTGTCAGTGCAGCATTAAAAAGTCATTAATATTTCTCCATATGCCCCAGAGATAACTTGAATTTGCTACTTGAGCTGCGTGAGGATCTTAGTTCGGTGCAACAAAAATGTGGTGAAAGTGTGTATGTGTGTCCTTACATGGTCACAGAGTGTGTGTGATTTCTAGTGAAGAATCGGCGGGTCTCCAAAGGGAATGACAGTGGAGACATTTGACAGCTGTGCTCCTCAGGTTCAAAGGTCATGTCAAGTCCTGGATAAGCACAAGGTAAAATGCTTCACAGGGCCCATACCGGTCAATGGGTATCGTTTGCCGCAGTAGCAAACAGAGTTGGCGGTAATGGGACCTCAGTCATGTGTCAGCGCCTGGAAGAAAAGCCAAGTACCATGAGGCTGTGTTTATGGCATTCCAAAACAAAAGAGAAAGTGAAGAGATTGAACTTTTAAACTCTCCAATTTATGACTTAAAGGTGTCATATGCACGGTGAACTCTCTAGGCAGTTCCCCCTTTCACTTGCCCTATACTCTCTGTGTCTTCCACTTTCACTTTTACTTTTTCCACCCTGCCCTCCCCACTAAGTGCTTGGGCTCTAACGGCAGTTTCTAGCATCTGCCTCAGCCGTCGTGGCCCCTGCTGTCCCTGCTGGGGAGTAGAATCCAGCCCCTTCACTGGAAGACCCTGAAATAAGGCCTTTATCAGTCAACCACACACAGTATCAGGGGGCCCCCACTACTCCAGCAGCCTCTGATGTGAAGGAGAGATGGACAGAGCTCTGTGGTCCTCTGGTCGAGCACCAGAACAGGATTCAGCCCATTGTACCATTCAAATTAAGCAGGCATCAAAAGGGAAGAGGAAGCTGTTGTTGATGTATTGTCTCGTGTTATTTTAACCGGCTTAACTCAAGCCTCTTCATGGTGGAGTGTTGTGGCGCTGGATGCCGATGATGATAAGTGGTGGATTCTCTGTTAAGACTGCTAAGCTGCTGTGCTGGCTGAACGGGAGGCTCTGGCTCCATCGGCTGTTGTAGCTGATTTTTGGCTGTGGTTGAACCATTTCAATAGGTTACCATGGATTTATCCACTCAAAACCGCTGACTTGGCTGTCCGTGTACAGCCTCTTCATGTCACCACTGGGACCCCCGTTTATTTCATAATGCTGACATTTTTTGAGGAGATTTGATGGAAAAAAAAAAAGAAAAAATCAAAGTTCAACACAACAAAACACAAAGAGAAACTTTTTAGTTAGTTACACAGTTGTTAAACTGTGTAACTTATGAACGTAGTCTCAATTTAACTTTTTTCCTCTCTCTCTCGTGTTTAAATTGAGCTGGAACCCATTTTACTGTAAGTGTCCGTGTGATTTACCAGCAGCCATTTTTAAGGGCCTTCAAAATCAAAACAAACACGGGCCCCTTTCTCATAATGACACCAATAACATGTAAATCGGTGCTATAAACATACACGTGAGCGAAAATATGTTTTCCGTAGACATAAACTGCGGCATTTTATTTACCGGCCTCGTGAATAATCACCCTGTAAAGACAGTTTAGTCAGCTCTGAGTACTTGTGAATAGCACTCTCCATTCTCTGCTGAAAGCTGTCTATTTAATTTCTCTCTTCTGTCCTCAGAGCAGTAGCTATTAAGTGCCTTCATATGTCAAACCAGTGACACCTCCTCCATTCTCTTCAGCTTGTTTAAGCGTGGCCCTGTATTGTTGCCCGCCGTGCTTGACGTGTTAATAGCTTAATAACGTAATCTGGCAAATAATGACACCTCATCACAAAGGCCGAGGCCAAATGTTTACAAGGGAAGCTTTAATGTATGATGACAGTAATCTGAATAAAAATGAATTTACTGGCATCGTCTCATTTGCAGTAAATTTTCACTTCTTCCATGCACAACTGATGCTCCGCGGACACCTTGCCTTGCTCTCTAGCTGTCTCATTACTCTGCCTTTCAAGTGTTGAGAGAAAGAGAGAGACGGCAGAAAGAGATGGAGAAGGGGTGAGAGTGTGTGAGGGAGAGAAAGAGGGAGGGCAAGAAAGGGGTAAAGGAAGAAAAGACAGAGAGGGCAAGTAGGAGACAGGCACTGATAGAGCTTGTTATTTTCAAAGCTCTATCCCTCTCTATTGTTTGCAGCGGAGCAGGAATAAGAAAAAAGGAGAAGTTCACACCGATTTCAAAAAGTCTCACTTCCTTTTTGACAGATGCGGTGTCAGCTTTGCTGTTTAATTAAAAGGAAATGGAGGTGATGATTGCAACACAGACGTGATCTGATATGATAATGTATTTACAATCATCAAGATGATCGTCATTAAGGATGTGTCAAGGACGAATTCATTGTGGGATTTGGGGTCCTGAGCTGTCAAGTGTATTTTTCTGAGGCAGTTGTGTGATTGTCAGGAGGATGCCTTGACTATGACAGTCACAATTAATAATTTGCTAAAAGAATGTGATTGAGTTTTATAGGCAGTTTTGTCGTGGCGATTTCCAAAGCCCAGAACATTTATACCAGCAGCGTGAGGGAGGGGGAAAAACAAAGGCCCAGGCAGGACTGAAACGAGAGACAAAAATACCCTTGACACACATGCTATATGGAATTATATTATAAAATAACTTTGAAATAAATTTGAATCGTATGCACACCAGCCTGAATTTTTCATAGGAAGTGCATATGGAAGGTTCATCAAAACAAATTGTTTGATTTTGAAAATTACTACAACTATCACACCCTTCTTTACTGCACCTGTTTGAAAATGAATAATTTGAAGTCATTTTAATTGCTTATGTGACAGCTAATCATCAAGGCATTAATTTATTTATTGAGCTTCATTTGAACTTCCTCCTTAGTGATAACATATCCAGCCTGACTCTCTAGAGTAACAAGATACTGATTAAACTGAAGCAACCTCCTTCAGTATTATGCAGATGCCGAGGATTGAGCCCAGAGTGGCTCTAATAATAAGATGTATGATCCTCTCTAAGTCAAAATTAACCATGTATCGGTCATAGAAATGAAATGCAGAAAATAATAACTTATTGATCCTATAAAAATATTTAAAACAAAATTTCCTACTCTCAGGAGCCAACTAACGCTCTCTGAAGTGATTGTAAATATCTCTGGTATAAATATTTGAAATGTTTTTGTTTCTTTAATTATCCTGCTGTTTTTCTCGGGTGGAAAATAAGGATAAAATCTGTGAACACGGGAATATACCCTGAATAAAAAAGGCAAACTTGACAGTGTTGAGTTATGCGCCGCAACACAAAACGTGAGGAACATCTGCCCCAAACTCTCAGAGAAGCGGAGCATTAGCCTGAATGTTTCTAGCTGCTGGTGGCTCATCTGCAGTTGGTGGTGTGCCGGGATTGGTGCGATGGCAATGGGGAAATCAGCCACTGCTCTCTCTCTCTGGGTCCCAAACATGGCCATTAACTGACTGCCAGCAGCTCTGGGAAGAAGAACAACAGATGCCAGCAACTGAAAAGCCTCCAGCTCTTCAGCTAAACCAATCCCAACTGAGTCGGGACGGCCTCTGTAGATTTTTGGACATACAGCGAACAAATGTGGACATGAAAGGGGGAAGAGGAGGGCTGTTCTGGAGGTAAAGATTTGTTAACCCTCTTGAACTTGACAAGAGACGGCACGGAGGCACAGATTAGCCCTCTCAAAGCTGGCTTTTGCAAAAGGTTGCTGTGTGAATATGTGAATTCTGGTGTGATGTGTGTGAATGTGAGTGCGTGCGCACCTGTGTGTGTGCATTTCTGTTCAAACAAGTTTTCCTGTTTGCACATTGGATATGCAGACACATACAATCACACTGAAAGCAGCGCATTAAACAGTGTGTAATGACAGGGATGAAACTATTTAATTGTATTTTAATTACATTTTATGTCTCTGCCACTACCACATGTTCGAGAGCAAATATTTCCTTTTCATTTGATGTCGTTCCATCGCTATCGCTCTGAGCATGGGAATGCTTAAATTTCATTCCTTCCCGTGAAAAATAAGAAACAGTTGACCTAAAATGTTCAATCATTCTTTAAATGACTGAACTCAGATACTTCATGTGCAAATGCTGTCTTTATGTGCTTAAACTTGACGTTATACTCAACCAAAAAAAAAAAAGTGAGTTGAAATGATTTTGGCCACGTGAAGCAGAGGAGCAACATGGGAAAAAGGAAATGATGGGACATAGATGTAGGAAGAGGAGGTGGAGAGCTGGGTGGGGGAGCAAGAAAACACAAAGCCTGGGTAAACACAGCTAGGTCTGCATCTGGAACCAACTAAAAAGATGCTTAATAATGCAGAGCCGTGCAGGCGGGCCCTGTGCAGCTGTTGTGTGCGCAGGACCATGAAAGACTCTCCATCTGACAGCTGGCTCCATCTAGCTGGCTCCATCACCCTCTCTCTCTCTCTCTGTTTCCCTCTCTCCTCTGTGGTCCAGAATGGCAAGGAGACAGCAGATTAGGGATTAACCAATCCCTGCCATCCTCATCTGTCCCATCTGCCTGCCAGAAAGCCATGCTCCTGATTCCACGGAGAGATGAGACATTACTAGGAGAAAGGGGGGAAGGGGACGTGAGACAAGAGAGGAGACAACGTTGACTGGGAGAAGGTGGGAGAACTCGGCAAGAGCAAGACTTTGAAGGAATGAGCAGCGGTGAGAGTCGATCTCCAAGAAAGATAGGGTGGGTGTCAGGAGCATAAAGCCAAAGACGGGACAGCAGGACCTGAGTGAGACAGACAGAGACACGCAGTGTGCGGTTGTGGGAATAAAAGATTATAGGTCTCACTCTTTACTTGAACTTCAGGCTACTTTAACAATTTTAGTCAATGCCATGATACATGCTACAAGGCTGTATTCTCATTAAACATTCAAAGAACCTGCCAGTCTGCATATTCACCAACTTTTCAATGTATCACTGCGTCTTAATCTGTGACTTCCTCTCTACGAGCGGCACAGGAACGCACATTATTTTCTGTGCAGAAAATTCACCTGAACAAAGCTGGCAACCCTTTATAGTTGCTAAAAATACTCCCTTGTATTTTGTCTCGGTATCAAAGAGACCACTTGTCTTTTTAATAATCTGCCAGCTCACATTTGGCAGAGACCAGAAAGCACACTCAGAGAAATAATTGCTGTTATCTGTTAGAGTCAATAAAACCTCTACAATTGCACTGTTTGAGATCAGAGTGTGCTTCTCACCATGTGCTCCCCCTAAACGAAATCCTGCTAAATGATTCAGATATACTGTACACTCTCTAAGTATCTGCTTGCATATTAGGAGTGTAATAAGCTCAAAGCAATTGCAGGCTATTAGAAACATCAGTCACTGAAATAAATGACAAGAAAACAGATGCACAGGCAAATGTGACCAAAATAATTCAGATGACAAACATTTGATGTTATTTCATTTTCCAAACATTACTTTACAATAAGTTAAATTACTTGAAATTTATATATAATAAAAGTTCAACTGCTAAGTGAATATTAGCAGGTAGTAACACATTATGTGTTTGTTTCATCTTATAAAAATGAGTCAAACTTGAGGGACCAAGTTTTGCTCAGCGACAGGGGATTTTTTTTTTTCTTTAAGTTTACTCCTTTTTCCTCTAGAAAGGCACACGGTATCTTAAGAGGCCCTGAGCTCCAGTACCTGGTTCCCTCTGTGCACACCTTTAAATCACACCCCGGATAGTTGCCTTGTCAAAGCTCTCTCAGTAAGCCAGGCATCTGAGAAACATTAAAACACTTCCTCATGCAAGCCCGAGCCTCCCACAGGGCAATGAGCAGGAGCAGAGCCTTTCTCTCAGGCCCAGCATCCGGGGAGGATACTGCTCAGTACCGCTTGGAAAGTCCCAGCTCGGACAGCGGTGGTTAATATTTTAATAGCCTACGGCTGAGGCAGTTATCATCCAAGTGTATTCTTGTTGGTGGATTTAAAAAAATGACTCATTCTCTCGCTCTCTCTTTCTCACAGTTAAGAACCCGATTTGAGTTTTTAATTATTCTTTTTTGAATTCCCCAACCAGCTCTCCTCTGTTCTTTTTCATTTGTGCTGTGCAGTTTCTCCAAGACTTGCACCCAGGGATTCCCTGACAGTGTCCTACTTAACTTTTCACTTTCTTTCCTGTGATTTGTTCTTTTTTTTCAGTTTGGGGTACTATTACTGTTCCACAGCTTTTTTTTTTTTTTTTTTTTTCCAAACACCTCTGTTTATATTGATCAATCACCTGATTCCTCTCCTTTTGAACTGAAGAGATTTCTTATCATTCAGAGTAAAAGTGATCAAATCTACATATGAAACTACAGTGCTGCGCTGAATTGGGAACAGTATTCGTTTGCCAGTGTAACACTTTGAAATCAAATGGGCAGCAAAGCAGTTCCCAGCACTGAACTGGTCTCTTAATGTAGCTATGTAATGCCTTTTGTTGTTTCAACACGTCAGCATGTAAAATATCTACCATAGTGGACTTTCTTTAATCTAAAATAACATAAAAACAGAGGAGGCAATCAAGTGAAATGAGAGTGGAGAGGAATTAAAAAAGTGTATTTGTTTGCAAGTCCTTATATTGGCAAGTGTGTGTGTGTGTGTACATGGGTGTATTTGCATATGTTTGCATTTGAACATTTGTGTCTATGCAAATGCGGGTCCACAGGTCTTTTCTATGCATGTGTGTGCGCGTGTGTGTGTGTGTGTGTGTGCTCTGAGCCAGCCGTCAGCACAGCCTGCAGGGAAGAGGCCGGGGTTACGGCATCAGCTGCAAGCAGGAATGAGAATGGCTGAGAGTCAGACAGACACTGCCGTGGGTTATTATGTTTGAGTCAGACCAAGCACTCCTGGGAGCTCTGAAAATATTGCTGTTACAGTTGTAACATTATCACAACAGAGTAAATAAGAGCAGACCTGGGACACCCAAGGAAAGATTTAAAAAAAAAAAAAAAGAATATATGCATGGGCCAAAATTGAGCCGGAATAATTAATTAAATAAATCTCATCACAGCACTCCTCTGCACGCTTAATTGAAGTGCGCTAAACACGCCGAGTGCTTTAAAATTGAGAGGATGGGTCAATCCGAACCTCTGCACCTCCATAATGAAAGAGAAAAAGGAAGATAATAGCACACATAACCTCGAGCAATTAAAGGGCTCTAGAATGTGGTGAACAAGCTTTGCCCTCTTGGACACTGTTGACCCATGGTGCCCAACAAGGCCCCCTGGGAAATAAGTGCTTATTAAAAATGGAGGAACAGCCACAATCCCACTGAGGCTGTAATATACTATAGAGTAATTTAATTCTACTTACATGTATCACTTCAGCTTCTCTGCAGAGTATGAAGCAATTCAGCATTTCATTTGACAAAATATGACCTGTCAAGAGACTGAATAATAACATTGTTAGATCAGAAGTGTGGACATCTTGTGCATGGCTCCAGAAAAAGGTACTGCGGGTCACAGAGATGGCATATTGGAATAATTGTTTTTTTGTTTTTTTTTTCTTGCTCCATCTTGAAACTTGCTGCATGTTACAATGAAAAGCAAAAAAAAAACAAAAAAAACATAAAAAAGATTCTCATCTACTTAAGGGATTATTTTGAAAGTCTCTCTTTACCATCCAACAGACTGATGAAACACACTTCCATGCTTGATTTGATCATCCTTCGTAAAGAAGAAGAAGAAGTAGAAGAAGAAGAAGGAGGAGGAAAAAAAAACACATATACAGTGGAAGCACAAATCCTGGCATGGTTTTGGGAATATTGGTTGTTCCCCTTCTCAAGAGTCAGGAAAATCCCCTGGTATGGCTGTTCTTTCTTTCTGCAGTGTAGTTTCATTGCAAATAAACATACTGTCTGTTATTGTTTTCCCATAAGAACTTCAGTTAAAAAAGTATACATTTTTTTCTTTTGCTCTTCAAAATGAAATACAGGTCAGTGTCCTACATAACTTTTCTGCAGTTTTGGAACATTTGCACATCACATTTAAAGAGTTTGTTCTTCTGCAAAAAAATTTTAAAATTTACTGCGAAGGAATTATTCTTTTTTTTTTTTTTTTTTTTTACTGTTTTTTAAAATGAGAAAATATGGTGTAATAAATTCTCCCTGTTTAATCTGAAAGGACATATCATTATTGTAGATATGACTTTAAATATGAGGGTGGGGAGGAAGGATATCAAATGCAAGCATGAATAAAACAACTGCTGTAGGGGAACAATTTGGGATGTCTGATTTTCTCTGTGGGTGTTGAGATGAATAAAAAAGGCCCTTCTTGAGCATGCATGTGTGGTTGTCTTTGGGAGAGCGGCCATGCCCTGTGGACAGATAAAGGAGTGATAGGACACCGGGGGATAGGGCAAGGACACGTGGCGGCCCGCCCCTGGTCATTGGTGACATGAGCAGGGGGACGTTAAACACACACACTGGGCTGACTCTACACTTTGATTTAGCGCTTTTGCCTAATGTTACAAAGGGAGGGGGGTTACAGAGGCCCATTGGAGATGGGATCAGCAGATCTCACCGACTGTCGTCATAAAGAGGCCTGTAGAGGGCTCAAACCTCGGATCACATCAGGCAGATGAGCCGAGCTATGTGTGCGAGTGAGGGAAAAGCAAAGAAATGAGGGGTGTTCTCCAGACCATAGAGAACAATACACAAAGGGCATTTAATGATTCCATATTGATGTTCTGTAAATGGCTTAATTTGTCTGAAGCAAACAGCAAAGGCTGAGCAGTGGTGAAAGCTGTATTGACTCAAAACATATGATTTAATACGTATTAATATTGGATGAATAACTCATTAACGGATGCATCAGACAAACCATAATACTGTGTCATAAATGCATCGAGGGCATTTAAGAATTCATGGAATATTGGAATATCTTTCTGAACGTTACTGAGTTGCATATCAAACTTTGGTTGCTGTGAGCCTTATTCTGTGGATGCAGGTAAATAATCTTTGCTTTTTTTCCAGATAGTTAGTCTCACTGTGGGCTGGGAGCTGATCTCTGCTCCAGACACTTTCAAGTCTACTTAATGTAGCCTACACGGGCTTCACAGGCTGTTTCATGCTCTTATGGAAAACAGGCCTTTGAAATCCCTCAGCAGCCCAATCTTAATCTCATTTGTGAATATGAGCCGAGCCACGACAGGACCAGGAACATCCTCGTCTTCCTAAAGCACCGTTTCATTTGTCAGGAGATTTGGGGCGGTTGACACTAGAGGAGTGATTTAATTGATTTTAATCACACACCTGAGATAGGGAGAGCGAGGGGGCTGCCCTTAACGATTATTCAGAGGGCCCATCCCGGTCTGTATCTCTGCTTTCAGCCCTCTGTTTGTTTTGATACATCAGCATTTTGATGGATAGGACTTAGATTATGAACTTACAAAAGCAGTCTGGAATTTCAAACGTGACCTTGGACTTAATATGCCAATAGGAAGAATAAAACCATTGTTTGTCAAAGAAAAGCATATCAGGATCCTGCACGCTTTGGTGAAAAAGCTCTTCTCAAGAAGCAGCTCGCAATATGGATTTGCTATTACCAAATGTTGCTGTCAGCTCCCTGACAACGTTGACTTATTATCTAGAGTTGACTGTCTACTCAATGTTTAACGGACACACACTGTGAAAATGTTCCACAGTCGATGCTCAACTTTGTACCAGTTGAAGATGAATTTTTCCCTTTTGCCTCTTCAGGAAGTTGGAGCTTGCTCTCTTCCCTTGGCGTACCACAGTAATTTGTTATGAAAATCTAGACCAAAAGCAGAGAGGCAAAGCAGGGCCATATTTTTGCAAGCCATTAGTTTGGAAGAAGCTGTTTGGTGAACATTCTAATGCAAACCAACAGAAGAAAAAAAAAAGTGTAAGATAGCCTGGGGAGAGAGATTTAAATATGTAATAAACTAATATTTCATTTATTTCCCTCGCATGGGAACCTGACCATTTAGCTGCAGCGTTCTCAGATCAGAACCCCTCTCCTTTTAATGAGTGAGGCCAGCAATTATACTCTTCTCAGAAAATATTTGAAAATAGATCTGGCATAGAAAAAGAAAACATTTCAATATGCAAGTCACTTTTAATCTCATATTTTGTTTATTCATATGATTTTGCACACTTGTTTTCTCTTAGTCAGATCCTTAATCATGCTTTATATTCAAAACTATAGTTGAAATAAAAAGTGAAATGAAAGTTATTTTTATGCTGTACTTTCTGATTTTTTTTGTCCTCATTCCTTCATTCACAGTGTCTTCTTCTCTGTGTTAAAGATGCACCGTGGAAGCTGTGTTTTATTATCTGATTTTTGCCCTGTCTTTTCTGCTCCGTGTAGAATACAATGGCATTCATTCTTGATGAGGTTGCTGTCACTTTTAATTTCTGTTAGTTCGGATAAAATGAATGACAGTCGGCCTCGTAATAAATATAACATGCGCTGCATTAATTTTTCAGAGAACAAGAATGGGAGGCTCCCGTTACTAATTCCTTTTCAAATGTTTAGATTTATGGCCTTCTCAATGAGTGCGTCTTTCTCAAACTTTGTGGCAGACATATATTTCCATCTCATTAATGAGCAATTAAGGAAAAGAGGAGTATACAGGCAGAGTCTCCTGACTAAAGGATGTGTCTTTCATGGCAATATGCATGTGAGCATGTGTGTGTGTGTGCATGCATGTGTCAGTGCATGAACATTCACATTTTGCAGATATGTAAAGTATTTAAATTTCTCCTTTAATATAAACAAATATTCTTGAGGAAGTGAGCATATCAGCAATGTTTGTACACTTGAGCCCTTATAAATGTGGAGGAAGGGCGCGCGCGTGCGTGCGTGCGTGCGTGCGTGCGTGCGTGCGTGCGTGCGTGCGTGCGTGCGTGCGTGCGTGCGTGCGTGCGTGTGTGTGTGTGTGTGTGAGGACCCTCCTCCCTAGATAGATTCTAATTACTGTTGACTCTTATCCCTGAGTTTGCACTGTTCTTGCTGTCTGTATATCATCACTGACAGGTCCACTCAACTAACCCTCCAACAGTAAGGGGGAAAGCCTCAGCATCACCTCAGCTTGTAGCCACATCAGCGAAAAATTCAGGACATAATGGTGCTTCTCAGTCAACGTTTTCACACCAAAGTGAGAGTAATGATGGCTCTCTAATAAGCCCTTTATCAGCCAACTTTGTACTTTGTTAAGCAGGAAATTCACTCTAGCAGTTTTATCATCATGAATTAGTTTGTGTTCAGTCCCTACTTTGTGGCGAAAATAGGTTTAAAAAATATGAGAGAGATGAAAACGTCTGGATATGCTCAAAAGAAGTCCTCTCTCAAAGGCAGTGCATCCTCAAAGAAGTAGGGGGAATCTGATATTCTTTTTAATGTCTGGAAAGTTGTTGAAGACATGAGCTGCTGTATGTCCTTGCAGTGGCTCCACCACCATGATGTACACAACGGTCCAGGTTGACCACTGGGTACCCCCAAAATATCAAATAAATCTGACATGAACAAACAAAGGCTCATTGTTCTTGTTTTTTTGTTTTTTTTTTTGTCTTTAGGAAATATGGATTACTAAAAAAATATCATGAAATGATATTTTTGTTATTTAATTTTATTATTTAGAAAGCAAATTTCTCTCAACTCTGAATTTGAAGCACACAGAGGGAACGTAAGCCTACGCTATCTGTGCCATGTTGCAAATATATTGCTGTATGAATACCTCATTCAAAGTGTTGCAATTATGGCTTAAGGCTATGCAGTATGCATGAGTAGAAGCAATTTTGATAGTTTAGTTATAACTTGGCAATAGCCTCAATAATTTCAAGAATTTGCTAGCTTTTCAGTGACATTAATTTTGGTTGTAATGACTGGGAAAATGCTTTAAGCACAATTTGGAGACAGGGGAAACTAATAAGAAGGACTAAATCAGTGGCAATCCCATTTCCATCCTGGGTCGTCATGAAGCAAATGCCATTCATATTTTAGCCCTTATTAGGGAATGTCTGCTTCTGAGTGTCTGAATTATATTTCCAGGGTTTCCACTCATCTTGAAAGGCAAAATCATTTGAATTCCAAAGATGGGAGACATTGACAGAGTAGAGACAGAAAGTATATATACAGCCAGAGACACCTTTTCTTCTGGGCTTTTTTTAATGAGCTAAAATCCCCACTTCTTGCCATTTCCCTGCCTTAATTGATGATTATGTTGTTACACAGTAGCAGCGCTTCCCTCTCTCCTCCCAGTCATTATGATATGGACAGGCAGCTCTTGAAGCTTCAAAGGGAGAATGGAGTGATTTAAGCTCAATTCAGCCATCGCCTGGCCCACAGGTAAAAACCCTTGTAAACAGTGAATGCTAATCGCTAATTAGCCCCGTGGCTGAATCACACAATTTCTGTTTTATCTGACCGCTGTTACGGTCCTGCTTAAGGGCATGTTGTATCCCTTTTGACGGCCCAATTAGAAATTCAGCTGCAGAACCATAAGACAACCTCGTCATGAATATTTAAAAAGAGTGCCACAGATGAGCAGGAAGGGGGCACTGAACCACATGTCATGGAGGGAATTTTTGGCAAGCAACCACAATCAATAGTCTCTTGATGTTCTCTGTGTTAACGTGATGAATGCTGTTTTTCTTGGGCCTGTATTAGAGGAAGACTACAGGTCAGGCTGATGAGGAAGCAAAGATAATATTGGGTTGGGTTAACACCTCTGAGTGTCCGATTCAAGCCTCTGGTGGACATGATTCTGTCTGATTCGAGACACAGCAGACTCTCAAGAACCAAACTCGAGCCTCAGTGGTTCGTCTCAATCTGAAGGGACTGGCAGGCCTGTGCCACTGCCAGGGAATAATTAGGCTACTGTCCTTCACAATATGTCAGGCTAAGTGACTGAGGAAACGCTGCATGCTCTCACTGCACTTTCATTCCAGCACTGCATGATGAAGTCTGAATTTAGAGGCAGCTCATGTGCTGACGCGGTATTGTTCAGGATATCGTAGAACATATAGCATGTCAAACTGCAGACATGTCGCGAAGGGGCAATAAAGCTGTACCGCAATGATTGCAGCGCAAGTGGAGATCCCTGCACCACATTTTGGCAGGTGTGATGTCACTCCGTTTCTTTCCTGCGTTTTGTTAACTTTATTTTTTTTCTTTTCCACAGATTATTTTGTGATAATTTATTTCTACATGCGTCGGGCATTTACTCTTTTTCGAAAACGGGACGTGTATTAAAGGATAATGGGCTCTTATTTCCTGTTTCTACAGCGATTACAGTGCGAGTGTCAGGTAGAGGTTGGGTGTTATGTGGTTAATTGGTGATTTAATGCCATACCTGTGACACCTAAAACTGATTCTTCATTTTCAACAACACTGTGTAACAGCATGCTGCTTTGCATAATTACTTCAGTGCATGTCAAAAGTGTCTCTTCAAACTTTATTCAGCCTCACCTGTTCCTCTCATGCAGAGCCGTGAAATAGCTTCCTGAACAAAACAGGAATTCTTGCAGTGCATTTGCAGGATTGTGTTGCCTGTCACTGAATTACAGAAGGGTTAAACACCTTTCACAAGTAACTACGGTAAACCTGTGTTTTGAGCTTAAGGGCATCTGAATAAATTACTGTTCCTCACAATTTGATTTTACTGGAAGTCTTTATAGTCGGTCTGCACGTTGAGAAAATATGTAGAACGTTGGTGCATCTGCTCTGGAGGTTGACATTTGCACATTACCTCAACGCATGTATTCTGCACCCACACGGTTACAGATAAGAGTGGGTTTCTGCTTCGAGCATGAGGCCATCATTTGGATGAGTACAAAACAAGTGTAAACCTCTCACCCTCCACTCACTTACCCTTATATCACTCAAGGCAAATTGTTTTTACTCTGGACCCCACGACAGCAACTAAAGATCCACCTGCTCATCCAATAACAGCAAATCAAATCACATGGGCTTCCCTTTCTTGGTTTCAAAGGGGCATTCTCTAAGTTGATTCTTTTCATTTAATTCCGGCAAAGGGATAGAGCCCAACACCCCCCCACCCCCCAACACTCGCCCTTTATCTGCTCGTGAGAGAGGGGGAAGAAACAGAGGATTATCGATTTGCACTCAAACAGTGGGCCAACCTAAAAAGCCCCAATGAATTGTCACTCATTATTGAAATTATCAGGCACTAATTAAACTGGCAACCCTAAGCCCCCTGGGCTGTGCTCATCTCCAACTGAATTTCAGCTCCTCAGACAGTAATAGGGAGGCAGCATTAGCTGCTACTGGATGCTAATGAGACCTGGAAGCTGTCTCTCCCTCTTAGGGTTTCACAGAAGCAACTGCTGAATGTGAACCACAACTACAGTGCAGCACTGTTTGTGAGCACTTGATTGGCAGAATGAGAGGGAGCGAGAGAGAGGGAGCGAGAGAGAGAGAGAGAGAGAGAGAGAGAGAGAGAGAGAGAGAGAGATTTAGCCTGGCGAATGTACGAAACCGGATGGTCCTCCGAGTACAGCGTCAACACTTACATTCAGCAATAATTTTAGTACATGGATTTGAAAGATTTGAGGCTTTCGCACATAATACCTCCCCCTCAGTTGTTGCTCTGCATATTTCCACCTCGCTCTGTATCTCTTACTGCTGCTGTTCTGAAGTTGTTGACTTACTCCTCGTGTGCTCTCCGCTTCTCCTCTATGCGAATCAACAGACATGGTACCAGTGAGAGTCTGCCTGACTTTATCACATGGTACACAGCTTGTTAATAACTTCCTCTGACAATTCCTCCTCATCTTTGCTGATGACCAGAGGGACAGCCGTGATTGTCATGTTTGTGGGGAAGAAAGAATCTAAACAATGATGTCACGTCAGCCTCTCTATTAAAAGACTTCGTATTTTGAGCGGCATAATTAATACTCTTGGGCACGTCGCTTCCAAGTTGGCACTCCAGGCAAAGGGCTGCCACTCACCTGATAATTATTTTTGGAAATGGAGCCCAAATTACAGTGATTGACAAATGCAACAAAGCAGAGACAGCCTCAAGCATTCATGAAGAAAGAAATGAGAAAATAGTTAAGTGGTTAAAGCACTTTCACAGTGGATTTAAAGTTTAAATCACTTGTCCTTTCATGTCTTTAATGGAACTTTGACTTGGGTCAGGCTGTTTAGCCCTTGAATCCTCTTAAAGAAACTCACTAAAAGGTCTCAGCATGAGTAATTAACACATTCATCGCTTCATTTTACAAGTAAGTGTAGGCAAAATGTGTCTTTTCATAAAGCCTTGTGCCCGGCTGTATTCAGCGCAGCATGTACCAACTGTCACGTGTCAGAGCGCTCTGCACAAATCTTAGTCAGCAATTCGTATGAATCCAAGTGTGTCCTCACTTCACAGTTCCCTGAAAAAAGGCAAACAGTTGTTAGCCCGTCGGCTCGCATCCATTAGATGGTGGATAGAGAAGAGCAACATGCTTCTGTGCTTTTTACACCTCTCACCATGCGTAAATCAGCTGCTCTGTCATTCCACTCAGAAGAGTAGGGGAGGAATTATGTCAAGTTATTTGTTTTGTACCAAAATGAAATATTTATCGGGAGTGAACACCTACCAGGAACAGACGATAGGCCAAGGTGCTTCATCTTCTCAGACTCATATTTGGCTTCCACCTCCGCAAAGGCCATAGCACGTCCTGAGGGTTTTCAGTGATTCAGGGAAGTCCGCTAGCTTTGAATCCACATTTCAAAGCTTGTGTTGAACCGAAGGACTATGCTGGAACTGAAGGGAGACATGTGTACACACACTCTTGCCAATTATATGATGATCTCCCAGATTTCTCTTTGTGTTTGATGGGAACAAGATACATAACTTCATGCCTCTTTATTCTTCGTGTTTTCATATTGGCTCTGAAACACAATTTAACATTTCTATGATGAAACCTAGAGGACAGGGTGGATTATTTATGCTTTTGTGGTTAGGAAGTTTTCCACTTAAACCTTAGGCTGTGAGGGAGATGTTAAGTTACGGTACAGTCATCGGGGGTTATTCTGTTTTCCTTCAAAACACACAGAACACACATCATTTGCCATAATTTAAGCCTGAAATACTGGTTTCATGGCGGAAAACAGAAAGATTGATGGAAAGAAGAAAACATGAAGGTGGAAATTTTAAATCCTCTATGTGAAATCAAATTTTTGGTCTATTTAACAGAAACAAACTCTGACAGAAAAACCATGACACACTGGTGCGGTTTTCAGAACGAGCACTCAAAACGAATTCCTCCACATCGGACCTCATTGGAGAAAATACTATTCACAGTTAGAGGCAGCAGCATAGTCAGAAAGGAAGTATTATATGCCTAAAGTCCAAGTGGACCACTTAAACAGTTGTATTATTGACAGTGGCAATGATGTGGGCCTCCGCTCTACATCCTTTGGATCGTCATTAAATGTGCCTCAACAACAGCTTCCACTTTCCTACTTCGCTGGGAAATCCATTACAGGAGCAGAATGCTAAACGCATTACCAGAAAAAAGGTCAGACAGCAAAAAGGAGGAACCGTTGTACTTTTGTCTAAACCCATTACAACACTGACCCCTCTGACTTCAAAGTATCATTGATTGAGTTGGTGTCATCACAAGACCAGACTTCCCTGCCAGTAGGCCTACCTGGAAATCTCCTTTTCTGAGGGCGCTCTCATTTGATCATGCATGCAGGCGACGCGTGTCAAGCCGGGTTATTCCCACAGTTAATATTCTTTCATAACCTGCCATGCGAGCTGAACTTGATTGTTTTGGCACCTGGGCAAACAGCTACAGCTTTCAGATGGTGCATGCAGTATCAGAGACCCTGGTCACAAGGGTGATCTATTCGCTGAAAAGGCAGGGTTCTGGCAAAAGACTCAGCACCTTGGAGTAATGAAGCCAACCCTACTCTGTGAGCATGGGCAGACCAGGTTACATTAGAAATGCATGAAGGCCAATAGGTGGTTACCTTAGGTTTGCTCCAACCCATTTATATTCCATCAACTGATATCAAAGCAGGAAAATGTTTTTGGAGAGGAGGAAAAGCAACGAGTGGAGAGGTATATTGAAATACCTCTGTATCAACAAAACATGCAAAAATGGCTGTCAAATAGCACTGGGCATGCAAAAACGTGCAGCGGCATCCAATTTGGTGGTTACCACAGAAGGCAAGAGGCGTTTCTTTGGAAACCTCAACTGTGGCTTGGATAAAGGCTAGTTTGGATAATGAATCTATCCTTTCGCAACACTTAAAAAAGGCACCGTGATTTTTGCTTTGCTGTCTCATTACCAGTGTCCACTTGGCAGAAGCTGGAGACTGCGCTGCCCAATATTAAGGTTTGAACCTGGGCAACTTTCCTGCTGTCCACCCACCCTCTCTGCTTTTGCTTTCTCTCTCAGAGACTTGGTGCTTACTTAATCATGATTAATCGCTGCCTGGATAATCAGATACAACATCAAAAGGTTGGAGATGACAGTCCAAGGACGCTTGGGAGGAAACAAGGTACACCAGGCATTCATTAGCTTTGGCATGGCAGTCATACATTAGCCCATAACCCTTTATCGTCCTAATTAGGCGGGAGAGGGGCTGCTATCATTAACATTACCAATATTATAAATATACATACACCGATAATTCTCCCTAAGTTTTGGCCACACATTGAAAAGCACACATGAAAGACCCTTTATGTGCCGCGCTGTTATTACTTTACTTCACTCCACTTCCTGCCCTGGCGGTAGTTTGTACACACAGCGTATTATGTTAGCTCACATCCAGCCACTAAGCTAGGCAGTGTTTTTGATTTACAATCACTTGCTCAGGACAAACATAAGACAGGCTTCTCCGTCCTCCATTATTTTACTCATCTCACTTCACACTGTGAGGTGTGACCCATACTGTATATTTCATTTTTTCCCTTCTCTCCCTCTCTCTCCCCCTCTCCTATGTTTTAAGTCTCCCTGGATTGAGCCTGGCTTGCAGTGCACCATTTTCCCAGCTACAGTAGCAGTGGTGCTGGGCCCTGTTCAACCCCATTATTTCTGGGAGCCAAATTCCCATGGTCCCAGGAACAGGCGTGCCAGCTCTGCCTTCTTGGCTCTCTTCCCTGGTATTGTTTCCTTTGTTACATCCAGAACAGCATTTCAGCCTGTTAATGTTTGCGCTGGGAGGTCCAAATTCCCAGTGTTCAGCTTTAGAAAAGGTAACTTGAAGTTCAGAATGCAACCACTTTTTTTTTTTTCATTCCTCAAATTATGTCTTTTTCTCTTTTATATCAATTTTTTTGAATGCTTTATTGTGATACACAGTTTAAGAAGAAATAGAGTGATTGCTACAATTGTTAGGTGCAGAGAGTCTATAAAATGTTGGCCATGGAAATAATTTTAATATTTAGATCAATCTATTTTTTTTTTTTTTTTTTAGCCAAGTGTGAAATTTTCCTCTCAGAAATCAATGCTAACTGCATTTTCTACATTTTATTGCACATAAACTTTTCCCACAGTCATCTACACACCTCCACCTTAATATCTTCAGATTACACAAGGCTGATCACCAAGTACCAAATCCCCATTATTAACATTTTTGAGTCTGACTTACTATTCAAGCATGAAGCCATTTCCCCATCTGTAATCCATTTTATCACCCATCATTCCAGCCTTAGCACCTTAACTCCTTTTCTCTGATGTCAACTCATGTAGCCATCATGGCAGCTCACACATGGGATTAAATGCAGGGTTTGTTGGCTCAGCGCAGCATGGAGGGAGCATTTCCGACTGATGTTGGCTGTTCCACTCCGAGCCACAGCACTTGTCTCCCAGAGCGCAGACACGACGGTGTCAGGTAATTCTCCGAGGAAGAGCCACACGCCCCTGCAGAGAGCAGTGGGGGAGCCTGTATCACATCTCAGGAGTTGTAATAGCAGCTTTGAAGACTTCAGTCCACTAATCCCACATCATGTGATCATGTGTCTAATAGACCGCTTCCTAATTCACAGCATTGTGGGGGATTTTTAGCTGTCACTTGTGCAGGCAGAGGTTTACAGTGGGTGAGTGTTATATCCTGTGAAAATAAAAGTAAGAGACTCCTGCACAGAGCCACATTTGGATGCAGACTCAGGCACACATGCATGTAAAGGGACTGTAAAAGCATCGGCAGACATTTAGTTAAATTTTCAACAGTAAAAAGCAGACGTAAGAACAGACACCATTTTATGTGTCTAAAGTCATCCAAACTGGAGTCCACTGTGAAATAAAATGATCAACAAAGAACACTTCTTGTGCAGGACTAAAGCTCTTCCTAAATAAACAGTTAACAGAATTTATATTAGGTCAGCCTGTGATCAATAATGGTATCTCTGGTGACTCTGTAGACAGTCTGATCATACATCACAGACAATATTTCTTGCAAAAAAATTTGAGTCAAATACCTTGAAGACTAGTCTCATGCAGCACAAATTGTCTACAACAGAGTCATAAGCTGTCAAATCTTAGAAAAGAGAAAAATGCAACAAGACCCTCTGAGTATAGTCTGTGATCATTGCGGAGGCCCAGGCCTGTTGAGGCTTGTGTGACATTTTTTAAGTCCCTTTTTTTTTTTATAATGATTATCTCTGAGGTACTGTGCACATTAAATGGCTGAGTTAACCTTAACACATGTAAAACCATTACGCCTATTGACGACAGCAGTGTGTAATCCTGCTTTGCAGTTTGATATTGACACTCATGATCAAATGCTAAGCTCTGCTAGCAGATAGGTTGTCCCTCTCTGGGGGCCTAAAAGACAGCACCAGATTGATGAGAAATGAGTGCTCTGTAAATTGTGTGTGTGTGTGTGTGTGTGTGTGTGTGTGTGTGTGTGTGTGTGTGTGTGTGTGTATATATATATATATATATATATATATATATATATATATATATATATATATATATATATATATATACACACACACACACATATATATATATATATATATATATATATATATGTGTGTGTGTGTGTGTATATATATATATACTATATATATATATATATATATATATATATATATATATATATATATATATATATATACACACACACATATATATATATATATATATATATATATATATATATATATATATATATATATATATATATATATATATATGTGTGTGTGTGTGTGTGTGTGTGTGTGTGTAGCTGCTGTTCTCCTGTAAGGGATACTGCAAAGCCAATCAATTAATACTTAAAGTGGAACCAATTCTTGTTTCACTTGGGAACTTGCTGAGGGCTTTGCCCCTTCATTTTAATATACTGAGGTCCGCATTCCTAATTATGAGCAGTGCAAATGGATGTTAAGCCATGCCAAATTAAATCTTAGTTCATTAGATATAAGCTCTTTAAAGATTGAAAGAAAATATTTGAATTTTTAAAAAGTTTCAATGTGCAGTGTCCCATTTTTAATGAGGGCGTTGCAATGTGAAGGAGGGAAGAAAAAAAAGAGGGGGGGGTTGGGGGGGTCTTTGTGTGGATGAATAATCTAACCAATATAAAATATTAAGTCTCTGTTTTACCCAGTGTTTCTCCTCAGGCTGCAGTGTTAGGCTGGATAATAGAAGATTTTCCTTTGGTGAAGTTCTGCTTTGAATGAAATACAGAGGTGCATGAAGGGGAAGTTGAACTGTCTAGAGGCAGCTGGAGCGCTGAATTACACTGTAAATATATTCATTATTCCTCAAAAAAAAACATTGTTGACAGACGTCAGTTTCATCATTAGAAATATTTCAAGTTAAGCAGTAAATAAAACTCCTTTTGTTTTCTGCCGGAAAGGAAACTCACATTTTTCTTTCTTTATTTTATGTTTTTAACAGTGTTTCCTGTCTGTATTAACCTTGTTATTTTAGCGTTGACTTAATCTATTTTGAATGTGCGAGCTAACAACGATAGCAGCTTTGTGGAGGAGCGCTGCTTTAATGCTTACCTGTAGCTCTTAATGTTCTCCCTGGCTCGGTTAGTGATGGAGAAAGCAGATGTTGAGTGTGGCAGCACCTACATGCTGCCGCCCTAACTGCGCTCTCTCACACCACATGAAGAGACTAATAAAAATCTTTAAAAAGTTTCACACCAGTGCTATTAAGGGAAAATGTCCTCACTGTCGCTGCCTCCTGACTACATCATTAAAAGATATATTATAACACACGCTGTTTCGGTTAAAGATGAGGCCGCTGGCAAATTATATTGTCTTGTTCTTTTCTTGTTATTTGTCTGTCATTGACCGTCTTCAATAGATGGAGCCGATTCTAAAATAGGAAGCTCCGAGGCCCCGGTGTCGTAAGAGTTTTACACAGTGTCCATTTTGTAACAGCTGTAAAACACAGATCAAATTATTATTAACTCCGCATGCTGCTCTGCTTCTGATAAAGTGAAATCCCAGGACAACTCCTGGATTTTGGCCAATAACCTTGGAGGGAGTTGGTGATTGAAAACAGCAGTTTGAATCCAGGTCAGTCATTATGACTACACAGCTGAAACAAAGCCACAAGAATAAGTTCAGGGTGTGGCCATGCCATTTTAGGCATTAATGAATAAAAGAGCAGAAAGCTTAGATCCTAAAATCTAGTTGTTTATAAAATTTCAAAGAGATGCATTTGCCACCTTTAATCCTGGTGGCTTTCTCTCTTTCTTTCTTTTTTCTTTTCTTTTTATTTTTTTAAAAAATCTCACAATCTCTTTGTTTGTTGATTCTCACTTTACCTGTTGGGACAGACGGAAATGTCGAATTTGCTCTAGCATCTTTCAGCATTGATATGACACCCAAAACCCAGAAGTGATGGTGTCTCTTTCCCCGCAGGAGAGACAAGGAAGATGATTTGTCGCGGTGCCCGGGGGAATGCCTGCGCCTTGAAAACAGGTGGCGCAACATCGCACTGCAGCGTGCCTTCAGGGAATATTTGTAGATATTCAGGAAATGCACAAAAACAAAACATTTCCCTCCAACAGAAGCAAATGCCACCTACAGCACAATGCAGACTGAAGGGGTGATTAACTTCACTCCTGAACATCTTTCCCCTAATGTCATTTCCTCAGAGTGAACTGAAATTTTTTTTTTTTTTTTTCAAACTGAGATTTTTCCGTCAAGACAAATTCTTGTTATGACTTTGGCTCTCATATATTCATCACCAGCCACACTAAGCATGAGCAATATGTCGCTCGTCTTGACAAGTTTCACCAACTGAGTCACTCACAGCTGAGCGAGATAGGTCAGTGAGAACAATTTCTTCATTTTGACAAATCACTCCGACATGTATTAGCAGAGAGGCCAACTGTCAATCCAGCTGCCCAGAGGTCCTTACAGGGCCTTTTGGTGGGTCTGAAAAATGATGTAATCAAGCCCGTCCTTCTTTCTTACCAGAGCTCCATCCATCCTCTCTAAAGGCCCGGTCCCCTTGGCCTCGCTCTGGATCAAGTCCCCATAAGGCCCCCTGACCCCGTTAGAGGCGCATGATGGGCGGCCCTGTCACTTCAAATGGCTGCCACGGTCCGGTCTGAAAGTAACCCCTCACTGTGAGTAAACCTCCACGTTATTTCTGTTTTATAGGCTACGGGCGGATAACTGTGTGGAATAGATGTGGACAACTTTGTTATTGTCACTCAGGGCGAGGGAGGGAATGTCGTTACTGGGTGGCGAATGGGAGTTGATTGAAAGGCATGAAAAGTTATGTGGTGTAGTTTCCCAGAATGAGAAAAGTAAGGTGAATCTCTATACACCAGATGATGGGAGAGTCTGGCTGCCACTGAATTGTCTCAGATGAATGTTATACATTGCAGCGTGGATGGTATTACACATTTGGCCACAACTTGCCAAAGACATTGTTCAAAGGAGTTATTTAAATTTCAAGGAAGATGAATGACTCATATATGATGTGTATTTTCACTTCTGGAGAGGTTTGCCTTTGATGGCAAGAGGGAAAGACGTGGGTTTGTTATTGAAGTAAAGAATAATAAGGCCACTGCTTGTTGGCCAATCCTCCCTGTATGAAGACCTTGATATGTATCCAATGAACTATGTATGGCCCTTAGAACAAGCAGAGATGCAGGAAAGTGTGTGGCTTTTGATCCTGCTTTCCTTCTGTTGTCTTTCATCTGACCCTTCCTCCAAAATTGTCACTAGAACTCATGTAGAAGTCAGAGAAAAGATCTGCTAATGTAACCCTCAGGGGCTACGCTGAGTGTATTTTTTTCCCCTTTCACTTCCAGTTTTAGAATGCTCCTGGACATTTTTAGTCATTAACTTGGAGAAGACAGCGCCTTAAGTGTTGAAAACCTTCCACTCTGTACATTGTGGACTAAGTGAGCACGAAGTGAAACACAAAACTACATTTTCAGTTTTGATTCCAGCGTTTGGTTACCTCTAAAACAACCCTTTCCATGAGTAAACTGTGTCGAATGTTTGAAGAGGTGCCAGGTTGGCTACAGCTTCGGCTCCGTATCCTTCGCCTCAGAGGTAGAGGGAGAGCATGTTCTCCTCGTCTCTGGATGGTGAAGATGTCAGCGAATTACGCACTGTGAACAACTGATTGAGGCTATGAAGAGGAGGGCATACCAGCAGATTATGTGTTGGTTTGGAACCGATCCGCTGAACATACATTTTTCTCCCACATAAATTTTCCTGGTCTGCCCTCCACAGCAGAGTACCCCCCCTCTTCCCCAACACAGTAGCAGTCAACTTTAATTCTCTTAATTCAGCAGTTCGACTTTATAAATTTTATCCATTTCACCTTAGGGTAGCATTTATAATCAGAAACATGAGTTTATGTGTATAGTAAATGATGCTTTTCCAAGTTTTAGTGTTTCCATACCGCAAGGTGGCTCTCTGAGTTTGGGAGTCTCCACCTATGGATAATTATGGCCCAGGACTTAAATTCCATGTGGTTGCATGGACGAGACATTTACAAAACACTCTCACACACACACACACACACATGCACGACATCTGGCAAATTGGAAACCAATGAAAATATATATATATTTTTTTTAGACTGAAACTCAATGCAGAAGCATTTAAAAGTTTGGCTCAGAACTTCTCAGTTTCTGCTTGAGATTCCGTCTGGATATTTGTTTTGTCCATCATGACAACAGCCAAGGACAGAATTCCCAGTGATTTATCTTGTACACATAAACAGGGGCTTTCATTTTCAATTGCAACAACCTATAAAGGCTATTCTGCAAGTCTTCCACATCGATTTTTTATAGCAACCTCCCTATTCCAAGGTAACAACATGGTATTCATATGATAATAATCATAATACGTCAAGTATCTCCAGCCATCAGAGATGCTAGTCTCAGTTTAATGATTCTGGGAAATTGAGGATTACCCAGGATATGAGAGCAAGCCTACAGTTTTCATATAGTGTGGGAGGTTGCAGGGCTCTGTATTAGTAATCACCGGGGAGAGTTGAGAGGTGGGAGAGAAAATCTGCTTCTTCTCTTCGCTCATTCATCATAGCAGTCCTCTGGTGAGGAAACATGGCAAATGGCCAAATGAATGCACTTCATAAAGCGCAAATGTCTCCTCTGATGTGCTTCTCACTGAGGATCTGGAGAGAGGGGGAAAGATTTCCACTGATATATTATTGTCAAACTCTGCTGCCCCCGCTTCCAAGTGTTATTATGATATTGTAGGAGATTTTACAATAAGATTTGGTGACTTCACTCAAGCAGTTACCATAACAATGTTACATTGATGGCAGCAGTTTTCATAGCTACCTAAACTGAATGAAGCATATTGTCAGATCGGATGATAAGTTTTCAAAATGAAGCTCTATTTTTTAATGTTTTATGATTCTGTAATTTAACAGAGTAATCTTAGAATGGTAATAAAATTCTCAGGAGGTACATAAGAGGGACTATAAGTTAAGAAATGCAAGATAAGATATTGAAAGTGGAGTAAGTCAACACCACCTAGAGTAAGATGGTCAGTGCCACAGGGAGGTGCTATGGATCTGTATCCACTATAACATCCAACACATGAAATATCACTAATATCATAAGTTTAAAAATTTGCAACACATCACTGGTAAACGTAAGTTTACTTGTTGTAAGCATAAAAAAAAAAAAGCATGTAAAGATCATTATCTAAACCTGGAAGCCAGGAAGAAAAAGGGAACGCTTCCATATTTTATCTGAAATATTACACGTTAATTAAGTGGTCATTTTATAATATGGAAATATCAATAATTAAGATTGTTATAGCAGAAATAGGAGTTTTGTGTAATATTGCAATGAGCATTATTTTATTTTAATCTCTCTTGAATGATTGCAATTCTTATTTTTTGTGCGTATATAAAGTCACTATTTCTTTTTGGTTTTTTACCTTTAGAACTACTTTAAGAAAAATGGATAGAATATTATATCATTTTGTCTCTAAGATAAATCCATGAAAAGAGTTTAAGGGCTGTCTGTCCTTCATTTGTTATTATTTTTGTAATTATCTTGTGCAAGCACATGTTTTTACTATTAGGAGAATTTAAAACAGCTTTTAGAACAGAATTAAACTAATAAATAATTGTCCCAGTGATCCAGAACTGCACTATAGAAACTAAATATCAATTATGATTTTGCTTCACTTGTTTTTATTATTATTATTATTATTATTATTATTATTATTATTATTATTATTATTATTATTACTTTAATCTAGAGAAAATTCTAATGTCATAATAAGAAAGAATAAGATTTTGGTTTGAAAAGACATCAAGAGTAAAATGTATGCTGCCTAAAAGATTATTAAATTAATGATTAGAAAAAAAAAAGACAGGCTATAACAAAATAGGAAATAAACACAAATGACAGCATTGCCGATGTTCTAACTATGCTACTGTGCTACCTGGAGAACTCCTCAACTCTTGTGCATCTGTTCACCGTCTCTAGATTAAACCAATTACGCTTCTGCACACTGTCCCTCTATATCACTGTATTAATTACAGCATTGATTCAACTTAACACCTAATGCCCAAAACCCATAAATCATATTTTCCTCTTAATTGTGTATTTGAACTAATTACAAGCAAAGCGGAAGCAGTTGTCTTTGAAAAATAATTATGTAGGATTGTTATTTATTATTTATTCCCTGGGCTGTCACATTGCAATACAAATGATACTAAATTGTTTGTACATGCTTAAATATATATTTAAATGCTTTATTTAGGAAGACATCAGATATAGTATTGCATTGTTTATTTAATTTAGTGAGTGTGTCCTTTTTTCATCTAAATAATGTGAACAAAGCCCTTCAAGAGGAAACATCTTTTTTTTCTTCGTTTTTTTTTTTTTTTTTAATGAAAGCAACCTTAAATTGGGTTGTCATTTTAAAATTGCTTATTCCTAACAATACTGTACAATTGCCAATCGTGGCATACGTACAGTATTGTGGTGCAGCCTTCCTTCATTTTTCTTGCCAACCTACAGTTACATTTGGACATCTTAAGTGAGACTGTAAGGAAACGAGTAGCAAGAGAGGGCAAAGGAGGCGGGAGAAAGGGATCCAAGAAGGCTTGGCTTGTATAATTACACTCTCAAGATGGCATATTTACCGTCTCTGCCAGCGAGGTCATGCCTTCTGTCGTAGTAAATGTAGTGGAGTATGAAAGAGCCAATTACAGCACACTGGGTGACCTTTTAACAACTATTACCACATCCCATCAACACATTATCATGATGGAGATTGCGATTCCACTAGAAGTACAACATTATCCTGTCACATCGAGCCCGAGACTGGCTTGTTGTGTGATGGTGGTGACAGCACAGCTTTGAAGAATCATCACAATAAAGGAAGACAAGTGAAATGAAAAAAATAAGAGGGAGACAGAGAGAGATATGGTGGAAGGATGAGGGGTGGGGGGGTTAGAACAATAGCCCCGTACAGTACATTAGCTGTGGATGTCAAGCACCCGAGTCATTCCCAATGAAAAGCACAACAAATAAGACGTTGGCCTGTTTGTATTCATTATCAGTCAGCACATGCCCCGGCTCCTGCATTAAACATTAGACAGCCTCTGATGTCTGCTTAACAGTTTAATTCCCTCCCCGCCGCTCAGCCTGTCATAATAAACCCAGCGAAGCACACACAAAGTCAAATAAGAGTGTGAGGGGGCTTCCTTTGTGTGTATGTGTCTATGTTTGTATGGCTGTTTGCGTGTGTTTGTGGTTGAGTGACATACAGATCATTCATAATAGCCCGTGCCCTCCATCGCCAGGCTTGCCTTTATTCTAGTTTATCTGATCACAGATTAAGTAGATTGCAGAGTGGCAGCTCTGTTTTTCTCATGATCTGTGTATGAGTCTGAGGGACTATATACATCTGTGAATACAACCATTTTACAAGTGCATTTGTGAAAATATGCATGTATTGTTGTTTTGTAATATGCTTGAATATGTTTGTGTCTCTGTTTTTCTTTTTCGTCTTTTTTTTTTTTTTTTTTTTTTTTATCCCTCTGCACTCCCTATCTCCCCGCCGCAGCCAGAGGTTGGCACGGACACCACATGGTCATAACAGTCTCCTTGAGAAGGAGACCAGGCTCTTAGGCTGGCAGCCTGGCAGCCTGGCACAAAGACGCCAATCTCAGTTAAAAAAAAAAAAAAGAAAAAAAGAAAAAAGGAGACCAGTGGGCACAGAAATCCCCGTTCAAAAGAGATGATTGGATTAATTAGATAAATCCACTGTATCCAATGCAATTGTGTGTTGTCCAGAAATATGTTCATGTTATTGGTAAAGGTATGGCCTCTGACTTGAGCGTTCACAATGTAACACTGGCATAAGGGTGACCATCTGCTCGCTAATCTGACAGCGCTGGAAATATGAAGTCCTTCACTTCCAATAAACAGTTATATTATTAGATTTATTTCACTTTGATAATTTAATCTACTTACGAATTTGTTCTCTGTAGCTGGCTGTGCTAATCACTTGCTGTGAAAACATTGCAACAAAAGCTGTCTTCTAATATTAATAAAGCACAAGCAGTGGTGCACAGTAAATATGTTTCTGCAACATTATCAAAGAAGGGGAGGGGGGTTCTCTTATTTCTATCACTCTGGGAAAAAATTGTAATTACCCCTTGGCGTCGTAAGTGAGCAAAACAGTTTTTGGGTTTTACTTTTTCACCACATTATAAAAAAAAAAAAAAAAAAGAAAGAAAGAAAGAAAGATAAAATTTGAAAAAAAGCAAAAAAGCATTGTCTATTATTAAAATGCAAATGTGCACTGACGAGGGTGTGACATTAGTAATTCAACATGTTATTGTTATATTTGGGATCCTCTTTTCCTGGTGGAGAGCCTTTATTTGTCTAGCAAACGAGAGGAGACTAATACAATTCATGTATGTCTTTTAAAAGCCATGTTTAGCCAGCAGAATGTTAACTAAGGTAAGCAGTGTTGTTTTAGCCCCTCAGTAACCACGCCAATTATCTGTAAACTTATTTTTTTCGACTTCCATGCATACTTAATGCATCCCCTGCTTCCCTCTCGCCATCTGCCCCCCCTTCCACTACACCCCAACCCCTCCCCCCCTTCCCCCCTCCCCCCTCCAACACTCTGGAATTTTTATGAGATAGGACAAAAATGGGCACTTCCCTTATTAACATCTCACAGTGGAAATCAAATATGCAAGGAAAGTAGTGTATCTACTAATTAGTGCTGAATTCATAATTACTGTGCTCATTGATGGAGATACATTTGAATACGTTCATTTCCTTGGGGAGAGAGGCAGGCTGTCCGGGATAGACTGAGAGAGAGAGAAAAAAAAAATTCCCCTTCAGCCCCCCCTCCCTCCCTTTTCTTTTGGAAATTAGGGATCCGTGGCACATGGCGATACTACCAGACTAAGATCCGAAGTGCCCGCAATTTTCTTCAGATATAATTAATCAAGTGAAGCATGTAACCTAATGAATGTGTTTGATATCCGCTCCTATTCAAATATGGGCTTTATCGCGATGTGTGCCGGAATTGCTCAGAGCTATGCACAGACAGTGACATTGCTTGGAAATGTTCTTCAACAGTTACTTACTGCATGTAAACAATATCCATGCTTGTCAAGGCATGAAAGAAAAAAAAAATAACAGACAGAGAAAGACACATTTTAATTGCAGTAAATTAATAACAATTAAGCCGCAGGATGCTGGGTATCTTGACAGTGCTTTGTTGTTACCCTGGAGATAATTTCTCTTAGTGTCGTGCGAGTCTGACAAGCAGGTGATAAGGTAGAGAGGGGAAAACAGAGGGATTTTTACAGAAAAGATCGGTGTAAATGAATAAGTAAAACACTAGCTTGACTTTTTTTTCTCACAGTAGACTTTAGAAATACTAACTTTAATAAACAAAACATTGACTTTGGAGGCAAATCTTTACAAGTCTTTGACCGTGAAAGCTGACGGATGAGCACAACGTTCAATTGAAGAACTGTCCAAGAGGTGCACCAAAAAAGATGAAAAATGTTAAAAAAAAAAAACAGCGCGGCGCAAGTTGACAGATAGACAAACGGACGATGGAGGAGGAAGATCCATAAGTCCTTTCTGTGACCTCAGAGTGTCAGACCAGCAGAGTCACGTGGCAGACAAAGGCTCTCTAATTAACAGAGAGGACTCTGGAAAGCCGCTCTGTAATGAGGCACCATGCTGGACAGGCCTCCAGTGAGGCACACGGCCCATATGCAAGGCCAGCATTGCAGGAATTTACATACTGCAGGTCAATTGAACATATGCACACTCAAAACTGACTAATGACTTCCACTAGCGCTCTGATTCTATTTCACAGCCTCCTCTCAGGATGAGCGTAGTATAGAACACTAATGAGGATAACACTGGGAGGCACCCAACTGCAGGCATTAATATACGTATTGAGACATGGGTTCAATATTAAACTTTATTGCTTGGGAAATAGGTACAACTGCAACATTTCAATGGGCAAAACTTGAAGCTGCATGACTGCACCTCCTGCACAAAGGAAACATTTCATGGTGTGGCTGATCAGCAGGGAGCAAAAGCCAATGTCCAGTAAAGTGCCCATCCTTGTCTTTTTGCCGCATATTTACTCTTAGACAGCTGATGCCCAGTACCTGCAAGGCCACCCATTCACTATTAAAGTTTTCCCCCAGTACCCCACAGTTTGGACAGTTTGGGGGCTCGGCAGGGGTGTGTGTGTGTCCATCTGTGTGTGGCTGCATGTTTGCGTGCTTGACTGCACGTGTGTGTCTTCATGCATGTGTATGTGCATGTGCATGATAGAGAGGGTTTATGTTGAGGGGGGTGGCGGCGAGGAGTTGGAAGGTGTTAAAAGTAGGAGTGCTGGTGGTGGTGGGGGGGTGGCTCTTATTTGGCTGGGTGTAAAAAAATGCCCCCAGGTCTCCTGATGGAAGAGACAGGTATTAGCTCTGAGACCTCCATAGTCCCAGCTTGCCATTAGTTTCCTCTCCAGCTGCACCAGGATCCGGACTATGAATCTGCCATGGCTGGTCATTCATCAGTTTCACAGTCCGCACCAGCACACACACACATTCCAATAACAACACAGTGAAATAGTGAGTGAGTGAGTAAGAGACACAGAGAGGGGGAGTAAAAGTGGGAGAAAAATATCTTGTCATACAGAGACTTTTATTTCAGGAAGTGTATACGACCACTGCACAGTGTACCTATGACTCAAATGAGGGGCTGCGTTACCAGTCCAGCATGAGTGTGTGCGTTTGCACGCGGGCATGGCAGAAAAGGCCCTCGCTAACATGTTAGTCTCTGCTTCAATGTGTACATGTGTATGTGCAGTCTTCCACAAAAAGGTGATGAGACGTGATATAAATTAACTGTGGGTTCTGCGTGCCGCCGTTTCGCACAGTTGAGCATTAGCCCAGGTCCCACAAAGTGATGTGGAACTTCCTGTCAAACAGGAAGCATTTAAATGTTGGCTAGAGAGTTATGGAATTGCCTGTGGAAACACATCGGGGAGAGGTCAAACAAAAAGGTCAGCACTCCAAGACTTTCCATGTCGAGGTCCTCTCCTGTCAGAACCCCTCAAGTTTTTCTTGCTCTGGTGGCTTATTTTATCGTGACGTTTAGTGATTGAAATTCAAGCTGCGTATCACTTTTAATGCCGTCATCGCTGACGCCGTCGCTTTCAAGTTACACGTCAATATCTAAAAACCTCCTTGTTAACATGTAATTGTGTATTTTATTTTTATAATAGCAAAAAACTGAATCGGAATTATCAAAACAAAACAAGTATTCGCTTTCATGCTGTTGACCTATCATACCAAAAGAATCTTTTTTTCTTTTTTTTTCTCCTTTGCTGCCCCAAGTGAGTGAAGGCCACAAGCTTTGTCATGTAGTGTATATGCTAACTCAAAAGGAAGGACAGGTCCTAGCGATTCGGTCGCTTGGGTTGATGTGACCAGGACATGGCAATGGCAGCAATGAAAGCCCGTTTGAGCCACAGTGACACGTCGTCTCCATCCATCTTCAGTCTGAAACATTTTACGTTAACTGACAGAGCGTGGCGCTTGCTTACCAACCTCCCAGAGGAAATAGCCCAGACTGGTGTCTTCTTGACATGCACTAAAGAGTGAGCAGTCCGAAGGTCCGGAGGGGCATTGTGTATTCAGTCCAAGACGAAAGGTTAGATCCTCTGAAAAGAAAGAGTACTTCAGTATATATTGTTGAAAGTGACAATGACTTTTTTTGTGCATGTGTTATTCAAGCAAATAAACATATTCAGTCAGTCCTTTCAGACTTTTTTTTTTTTTCTTACTGTGATTATGCAGAGCTGCTGTGTGTAAGTACAATATAAATGTGTATATTTGTGTGAGTGCATCTTTTTTTTTTTTTTTTATTCATGGCTTCATGTGGAATCTAGATTATGTTTATTGAGTAAACAATTAGTTTGAGTGAAAAACTAGAAAGTCATTTTTCAACTTTACATGATGTGGGGGGGAAAAAAACTCCTAACATATATTAACACTGTATTAACATATATTGAAAAAAGTGTTAAAAAAAAAAAAAAGAAAATTTAGTTTTCACGTGTTTTGAAAATTTAAGCAAATTATTTAATAGTCAAAAAGTCAAAATATTATAACAAAGATGTAACTGGCTCACTGACTGACTGAATTTGGTCTGCTCTTGTGTTCATATCCTGTATCTCGGTCAGGTACCAAAAGAAGGGGGGGAGGTAGAAAAGGAGAATTGAGCAGTGGCTGTAGTAATAAATCACAGGATCGCTGGTGACATTCATACAATACGGATACAGTGTTAACTCAATGAGTCGGACAGCCCTAGCCTGTTCCTCCATCCTGACCTTCCCTCCCTGTCGTAATCAATCATGTTGGCACGGCACACACGCTCCTTATTTATTATTACTGTGGACCCGCATGTACAGTAAACAATGAGTAGAATACATTCGAAAGTCTGAGGGAGAGGGGTGCTATTATAAGAGAGGAGGTAAAGGTCCAGTGGAATAACCGGGGGGCATATGTGTCCAGCTGCTTGGTTAAAAGACTGCAGAAAAGGACAGAGAGAAACCACCACAGCTAATAGGTGGTTGTAACATGCTGAAATGACTAATACTAAGTGCCCATTGCTCCACAAAGGTCACCTTACTGTCACAAGTTTAAATTTACAATTGCTGCCGTTGATGTTATGAATGTTCACAGTGCCATGTTCTTGCACGGGCTTTATTTTCTTCTTTAGTGAGTGGCTTCAGACTTCCATAAGTGGACTCTTTTTTTCAAAAGGAGGGGGTGTCAAAGCTGTTTTCAGGGTTGTCCAGGCTTCAATGCCGTATTAAGAAACCGTCAGACGGATGTCATTTAATTCTGTGGTGTTTGACTGTTTTCCTTTTTGATACTTTTGCTATTCTCAGGTAGCAGGTGTATATCCTGAGTGACAAACCATTTTCTTTGTGGAACTAACATCTTACAAAGTCAGTGTAAATTAACAATGACCCAATGTGAAGCCTTCATTACACCCCCATAACAATTCATGAAAGCCAGCCAAGGCCGTCATCATACAGTCCCATATGCAGCCTATGCAGGGGGCCTGTCTTGGCAACAAAACAGGGCCCCCATACAGCAGAGGGCCCCTGAACTCTTCATGAAGGATGGCTGGCTACGAGGAGGGCCGAGGGGGAGTCAGTTTAAAACACATACCATATGCAGTTAGGAAGAGCCTCATTTATCAGCCTCTGAAATTCCTTGGTTTTTACACCTTAGACCCCCCAGCATTTTCTCCCTTCCCCAAGGGGTTAGCCACCTCCTGACTGTACACCATAAATGACAGGTCGCTGGGACCTGGCTTTAACTGCAGACCACAGCTCTGATTTCTCTTTCCATTGAAATAGCATGGAATTGATTATGTAAGTGATCTCATGACCTGCCTTCTGCGCACGATTGTATAATTTTTCTGTGCCACTCAAGTCACTGTGATTTCTCTCAGATATATCCACCGTCTTATTATGATTTTTTGGACGCTTTTTTTTTTGGACTTTTAAAATTTGTTTTCCAAAGTCCATCAACCTCTGCTGTCTTTTTTGCCCTTCTCCTGCCCTTCCTGTCCGAGCTGTTCTTCGCAGTTGGACATCATCTGGCCCGTGAATGCCACATTGTTATGCTTCTCCTCAGCGGCCGTCCAAGCAGATGCCATGAGCGGCCCCAACGCCGGTCCCTGCACAAGGTTGGTAAGTTGCATTCAACACGAGGCTGTAAATTACCTCTCGCGAACACACAAACACGCCGCGCTCAACTGACTTTAAGCAGTTTGGAGCGCCACTGAAGGAGCACAGCATATCCTGATTTTGTTTGACTGAAGACCGGTTACAGGCAGCGGGGGAAGTGGCCCCCGTGGTGCACGACCGTGGCCTAGAAGAAGAGATCATGCATGGACAGCTGGGCTTTGAACTTCTTACCCAGGCGTTCCTGAGGTCAACAGCTTGGTGGCCGCAGGGGTCAACCAGCAGTAAGAGGCCGTCTTCTAGTAAACTGTTGGAGTTATTTTGACTGAGTCCCTATGGCACAATTACCCCTCGGTGACTGGAGGTAATAATCTTCTGAGGGCTCAAAGTTTAGAAATAACATTTGAATTTTTGCATTAACTTCATGGACTGTATGGGAATGAAAAGCGCCTTCTTTATATGAACTTAACTTTGTATATACTCTATGTTTTTGACAGCGCTTTATCTAATAAGTCTGTGCAATTTAAGATTTTAACAACTCTAAATAACTTATCAACAACATGACTTATCTGAACAAAACTTCAAACAAATTCAGGGAGTTAAGCCTTCTAAAAGTACAGTAAATTACACTATAGATCTAAGTTGAGACCCAATAAAGAGTGATTTGTAATGATCTTGGGAAATACATAACTCCATATCTAATCAAATATATCACTAAAGTGTATTTGAGGAAGAATCATCCTTGTTGCGCTTTTCTACTGCAAATATTTACACAATCAAATCCCACGTCTAGTCCACAAATGTATAGTGGCCCGTTATATGGGATACTTTATTCATAGCACTTCAATTACAAAATCATGTATTGGGGGAAGAATAAATTAATAATAAAACCCCCTATCTGAACTTCTAATATTTTGCTTGGCGAAGGAAAACGAATTACCCTTTTCAGAACTGATGATGTATTACTAGCGTTTGATCCTTAGAGGTTTCACCATGCTCACATTCATTACTTTCAAGTGCTGAGGTGTATCTGCAATTAGAAGCACCTTGCAGTGGATTTCTGACACTCCCGCAGACTTGAAACACCAGATCATAGAATCATCACGGCATTATACTGCAGGAGAGGGGACGCTGTCTCCTTCCAATGAAGGCAGCGATGGAGGGGGTGGGCTTGGTGGGGCGCGGGTGCTTAATTTAACCGTGTGCCCGTAAGTGAGGGGAGCCGGTAAGCAAATGAGGACCTTTCATTAAATCAAAGGTGATTTTTGTTCTGCTAATGGGTGCCCCAAAAATCTAGTGCAGCAGCGAAACATGTGATCAGTCTCTGTGGAGCCCGCTATACTGCTACAGACCGGTCAGGGCTATTCTTATTACAGTATGCATAATGTAATGAGCATGCTTGTTTAATTTAATCACACTGAGTGGACTGTGTTAGTATTTCTTTGAAACGACCAAGTCACATGAGCATGTGGTTTCATAAGTTAAAAAAAAAGGGGGGGAGGAAGGATAAAAAGAAAAAAAATACAATAACTCAACCTATTTGTACAGTAAATGCTTTTGCTGTTTCACAAATGGCTTTCATTTACATGGTTAACTGACTTCATAGTATGAAACAATCATGTGGACTTCTGCAATACGTCTTTTCCCACCATTAAGTTTAATTTTTAGATTTGAATGTCTAACTCTTTATCGTCTTCCCAGTGATTATCCTTAAGAACTGCTGTCTAACTCAAGTCCTCCGCTGATTGGTTATGACAGGGCCAAAACAGCCACTGTGGTGAAACACCTCAGAGAAGCAAAAGAAGTTTAGCCAAAAAACACGCTGAGCCATTATGTTAAAGTAAACGACAGCACTTCCTAATGTCATTTGGCAGTGCTAGCACTCAGCAATTAGGGGCTCTCTTAATGCGACGCTGGGAGCATTTCTCCTCAAGGTTAGCGCCTCATTTCCCCACGATGGGTCTGCAGGGCCGCACCAGATGCATTGTGGGAGCTGGGGGGCGCAAGTTAGGACAGGTGTCCGCCACCTTGGATATCTCCCCTCGCAGCTGGCACCAGCTGGCACCCCCAGTGCCCCATCCGAACGGTCTGCTCTCACTTCTCCGTAAGGGAGAAGGCGGGGGAGGAGGAGTTTGTGGGGGGGGGGGCATGTCAAGGGCAGACCTGGTACAAGCTTACTCACAGGGCACCCATGCCATGACATGACCTGGCCACTAGGGGACCTGCCAGCAGTGAGCAGTAGGAGTAATGTGGTGCAGCCGCGCTCGTTTGGAGACCTGCTCCAGCATCCCTAATGGACCGGCAATGATGAGGCCCAGCAGTGCCAGAGGGTCAAAGGCAGCTTCTGTGGAGAACGCTGCTCTTCCCACCAGAGAGCTGAGGATGTCATGTCTGAAGGTGGTCTCTCTGGATGCACAGCAGCCACTCCGCCTGGAGGTAAATTGGAGTGAAATCACGGAATTATGAGTATTATCAATTTAGCATGCACAAACCCATTCATGTTAAAAACAAAAATCATTACACAAGATGCCGTATGTTTGAGACCATGAAATATGTGTGATTTACTACAGAAGCTGTACAATTTATTACAGACCTATAACAGTTGTCATACAACAGTGTGTGTATATATATATATATATATATATATATATATATATATATATATATATGTGTGTGTGTGTGTGTGTGTGTGTGTGTGTGTGTGTGTGTGTGTGTGTGTGTGTGTGTGTGTGTGTGTGTGTGTTATTTAAGGACGCTGCTTTCGTCTGCTTGTATTGAGAAGCTGAGGGCAGCAAATTATTATAAATGTAAGCTGGCTGACCTGTCTCCAGTCAGGAGAAATCACTTCACATTATAATCACATTATGTTCCAGGCAATACCACACAGTGGTTCCCTACTCATGATGTGAGTTAATTCACTTAATATGTCTTTAATGGGGAGAGGCTTTTTTTTTTTTGTTGTTTAAAATGGCTTCCACACTGACCATTATCTCAAATCAAGCCTAATGGTGGCTTCTGTTTATGATAATGACCATTATCACACAGACAACCATCACGTTTGCCAAATGATCAAATGATCTTGCATTTCTTTTTTCCAGTCTGAATTTGTTAGTCATGTAAATTTAAGCCCTTGATGAAGCTTAACCCCCCTTCAAATACTTTTTCACCCCCCTCCTGTATAATATTAGACATCTGATGTTTGTACTACTCTTGTTCAGACCTCATATTGAACGAAGCCTGCTTTTGAAGTTCTTAACAGCATAAAGCATAATATCTTTGCCCTCAACAGCCCTTAATGGGCAAGAAGAAATATGCAGGCATCTCATCATCTCCTTAGTTAACATAGTCATCAGTGCCAGTACAGTATATGAAGGTAACTCTGAGGCAATAGCAATGATAATAATAATGATAATTTTTAACAACACACACCAGCTCTTGGTGTCTGATGCCACATGAATCCTTTGAAGTGCAGACTGTTGATTACTGTAAATGAGAGCTGTTTCAGGGTGGATTGTGGGTAATTATATGCAGTGCACCCCAGGGAGCAGTGCTAGGACCCAGGGGACAGCAGTTCCACAGGAGAGTGAAGCACAGACAGAGCAACACATGCTGGGCCACCGATTCCCAGCATGAAGCAAGTCAACAGGCCTGTCTTTTATTTCTAATGTCTGTGATTTACATGAAAGAACCACTGTCACCCAACCGCAACAGAGTGTTGTGTGCCGCAGTTTGATTGACAGGATTTCATATTTCACATGTCCCTGCACCCCCTACTCCCTCCCCGAACAACTTGATGATGATGATTGCAGCATTATAACATAAAACATATTGCTGGTTTAGTTGCTGTGAAATGTGACTACTCTGTATTTTGCTCTTCATACAGATGTTCATTTTTATGAGCCTAAGTGTGTCAGAACGATCATATAAATTATGAACTGTAGTTTTAAATTTATAGCAAGAATACATATAACATAAAAAGACAAAAATCAAATATTAATCATATGAGAAGAAGAATATATTAATAATAACGTATCTGTATTTAACAGTATATAAACTATTAATATGTGAACACTATAATTTAAGTCTAAGTAGATATAAGGCTGTTGTAAAAAAAAAATGTTTAAAAAGTATTAATGATCAGTATTTTTCGACAAATGAAGCAATTTATTTTATCAAAAAGGTATCAAGAATGCTGTCATCAATTATGTCTTCAGTCTGATGGTGTCTATGGTGGCACTGATTCTTATTTTAACAGTATACACCCTTTTAAAAAACTATTCATGATATACTAGAATTTAATTGCAGCCTAATGTAAGTGTTTATATGTAACCATCTAAAATCCATCTGTGCACACAGGTATACATGTACCAGTGTAAACCATCTCGTGACAATTTAAATTGTTTTTATTTTTACATGTAAAGTCGTGACTGCTTGTAAACTGACTGCCTTGTAAATGCTACAACTACGTAACAGAGAATCAGATCATTTATCAAATGCTTATAGCGCTTAATAATTCTAAAGAGGGGCAGTTAAAGTCACCAATTTATCAAAGTACATATTTTCGAATTGTCCTTTATCTATCAAATATATATTGAAAATTGAATTTAAATTAGGATGCAATGTGAGCCAAAGTTTCCAATCATGCTGGGAGCCCCGCAATCTCCTTCTCTTCACTTGAGCTCATTTCTCTACTAATGACTTTGCCCTCTGATGCAAGCCAAGGGATCATCAAAGGTCCTTGAAACAAAAAGGGAAATATAGCAATTACTGGGACTTTCATCGGCAAGAAAGAGATTAAAAAGCCTGTGGTTGTATAAGCACCCGAGAAGCAAAGCGAGACCTGTTTTTACTAGCAAATGTACTGTATATTCAAGCACTTCAGCGCAGACATTATTCATCAACATGCTCTTCCTTTTTCATCATCTTCATTCCTTTTTTTTTTTTCCATGCACAATAATAGAATCAAATGTATTATGTATTGCTAATCACATGATAAAAGCCTGTGGTGCTAGTAATGCATGTAGATTCTGAAATGCCGTGCATGTACAAGAAAAGTCATTGCCTTTTTAACAGTGGCCTGAGGGAATGGAGTTGTCCCTTAGCCTCCATAACCATTGACACAAAAGGTCCCCAAACAATTTCAAATTACTGCTTTATTTCTCTCTCTTATATAATCCACCTACATTATTAAATCTACCACCTTCTGGGACTTTACTGATACAATAATATTACAGTGCTAAGATGTTTACATTCGAGACCACCAGCTTTTCTTGTTATAAACATGTATGCCCTCAGGACCTGCACAATACGTATGCATACTACTTGGCCTAAATGAGGCGCAGGTCATTTTGTTTTTAAGAGGGGTCAATACTATCGCGAGCAAGGGGCCAAGGCCAACACTGGAACCTGACTGAGCAGAAAATGGCTCCCCGATAATCACAGATGAGATCTATTATACATTAAACATGCTTGTAAATATTCACTAGTCAGACCATTCAAATGGAAAATATGGTTTAGGTCAAAGGTCTATGAAAATGTTGTCTCCAGAGGAAGTCCCTGCAGAATAGAGGCAATGATGATAACAGGGAGAAACACCCATAGGGGACTAGGGAGAACATTAAGAGTTGTTTTACATGTTTGAATGTGGTAGAGCGATGATACCAGGGAGATAAATGATGGGCACTTATTAGACTGGACTGACCTGGAGTTATGTACCATGTTTAATGGAATGTAACACTCCCATCAATTATACAGCCAGCTTAATTACAATGAATTAATGCCTGATGTTGACGCTTTCTAAATTGTTCTGTTTAAACGTTTTATTAGCGTGAAAGCTAAAAAAAAAAAAAAAGAAAAAAGAAAAAGAAAGAAAATTAGAGGACCTCACAAAGATTAATGACCAGAACAGGTAGGCATTTTTGAACTACACTTATGAATTGCAAAGCACAAAAGGTAGAGAATATTATGTGAGCGTCAGTTTTATTAGAGGTTTGTCTCGCTGACAGGATCACATGGCCTGAAAATTATTTCATCATGTTCAAGTCCAACAGTGGGACTACGGTGTTATCTTCTATTTTTGTCTCTCTCAGCTGTATATTTCAGAGGCCAGGAACAATGTAGTCTGACAGACATATTCTTTATGAGGGGCTCGTGGTCTCTCTAATTTGACACAGTTGTCAGAGATAAAGCTCCTTAGAGAGTGTGGCCATGCTCTGGGTAAGAATGGGGATTAAATTAACACCCCCACCTTCACATCCTCTGACCCCAATACTGGAGAATAAAACATGCATGGTGACTCACTTCAAAACCTCACATCTTCCTTCCAACTTCATGTCTGAATGTAACTTGATTTTCTCACTAAATGAAACATCAACAAACAGTACATCTCAACATTCTTTATTTTAAGAAAACTTTGAGAAGTGACCATTAGCACTGGTTCAGCGGGTCCTTAAATATATTTTAAAACTCTGATTAAATCTCACTTTTGTATCAACAAACAAAGCTGTTTGACGAGCATTTTCGCAATGATTGTGGCCAAGAAGAGGTGGGGGAAAAAAAGAAAAACTCAAAAAAACAAAAGCTCACACAGTGCAACAATACACTCCCTCTCCTTGGTAGCCTCCTATCAAATGACCCAAGCATGTAAAATCAAATCAACACTGGAATGGATCTTATCAAATTCTAATGAAAACATAATGTGCTCTTAAAATGTGTGTTGGCCCGGCAGCCAGTCATCCAGAGAGTCTCCCCCAAATGACGTGATGAATAGGGAACACCGATGGAATATGCATCAAAGTCGAGCTCATGATTTATGTAATAGCAGTCACTTGGACACTGATTAGCTGCTCTGTCAAGCGTGTAATACGGGAGGCACAACCCCTGGTTTATCAGTCATTTATCTGAAGTGCGTCCTGATATTATCACTGGATCCTAATGTCATCATTATGCCGCACAGCATGTGCGGGCCAGTGTGTCATAGTGCCGGCGACACTGCCTGTCAGGAGTTCAAGCCTCTTCATTTGCAAAATGCTCAGACATTCATAGTACTGTGTCAACAGTAAAATAGAGAAGCCACATCATATCGGAGGTGGAGGGATAGAAGCACACAGACATGCTAAATAAGTGGGCACTTGAGGGCAGAGAGAAATTTTGTCACATCTTTGTGGTCATGGAGATACTTACATGATGATCAGGCTAATTCTTTTGAGAGGACGTGGGATTACAAAGAGTGAAAGTAAAAAAGAAGAAAATAACAGGTTGTTGTTTTCATGCTTGGTTCCCAGTTTGATTTAGAAGAAAAATAAAATGTTTCAAATATTTTTACATCTGCTGTAATCTGAATATACACATTACAACCTCCAGACCTCCTCTATGTACCCACAGAGGCATTTTTTTCTGATTAAAATGCAGACGCACACACCCCACTGTGTGAGAGGATAGTGGCTGTTCAGTCTGTCATATTATAAAAGACTTCAACTCCTCCCATGCCAACACGAGAGTGAGATTGCGAACACAGGAAAAGAGTGCAAGACACAGACGGGCTGTATATGACTGAGCCATGACAATCATACATTACCGGATGGACAAAACTGCTAATAAACAATTTCTGTCATTATGACTAAAAGGGCTGGGGTTGTTATTCTCGCAAACATCTGGTGCCATACACTAAAAGGAAGCTGTGCAACATATAAGTCTATCAACACCTCACACAAACAAAAATAGTGAGGGAAACTGAACAGGAAAAAGAGCTCTTTGAGTCCCAAACAAAAGATATCGGCCTGGCTGCCAGCACAGACAGGGCACCACACCTTGGCAATGATACCGCTCACAATCAAAGGAACAGTCGTCATCAGTGGAGCTGTGTTTTTAAAGGATATCTTAAAAAGATTGAAAATATGTGTCATTATGGGGAACAATTGAGCCTGGATCTTTTACTATACAAAGTTTTATGTCACTCACACGCACTTTAGGCCATTGGCTTGATCACAAAACGGCAAAGATATTTCCTGTTTTTAAATACATTATTTGTGCTTTCACAATTGAACATGTCTTTACAAACAAAATGTAAATCGTGCAAATAAGCCCTGATGTGCTCGTGGTAATCACGTCTACCAAACAATACAACAAAAATCAATAAACTGTTATTAGAGCCACTTAATATTGAACATTTGAGGCATTTTAAAAAGAGAAATAAATGTAATAAAACAAACACAAAACAAACACATATGTGCGACACAGTCACATGTGACCACAGAATGATGCATTTAAATAATTTCAAACATTATGGCTCAGAAGATCCAGCAGAGGGGGCTGCTTACTGCAATCATATGCTGATTAATTGAGCTTGATTCTCCCCATGCTGTGAACATAAGTTGTCCCACACTGTAGGCTACATGTTGGTATGTGGGTAAAGGTTACAAGGCTTTACCGAAGTCACCTTTTACCACATGTAGCCCTTCACACCATTTTTGATGAATGTTAAGAAAACGGTGATTTTCTGATTATCCCTCATCAAGCCTGTATCAAACTAGGTTATGTTCATTTTATTAATTGTGCATGTTGCTCTCTAATTAGCTAATGAGAGACAAAAAAAAACAGGTTTAGAGCAGAAAAATGCAAATGACTTTCAGAAAATAGCACAAAAAAAGTAAATGGCAAGGCTGAGAATCATCCTTCATTGAAATGTCAGAGATAAATGGCTCAAATGTCACATCAATTAAAACGGGGGACAGTTAGTAGTTCATTAAAGAGAGAGCCATATTGCACCGTCGGGTACCGTTGCCAACCCTTACTATCTGGGGCAGACTGGCAGCGGGTCCAGATGGCACGGAAATCCTCACAGATTTCAAAATGGTCTCTGCAGGGGTGGCGCCCCCCCCCTCCCCACCCCACCCTCCTCCCACACACACACACACACACACACACACACACACACACACACACACACACACACACACACACACACTTCCACCCTCACCGTAGAGATGGGGTGTGGGCCACAGGCCCATGTCGGCCTACACATTCCAAACGAAGGCATGCAGAGAGCTGGAGGTTCCATAGAAATTAAAATAAGGCTGCTGAGGACAACAGACACTTAAAAAAGAAAAAAATACATGACTGATGCCACACACTTTGTCATTATGACTGAAATATATGCTTCAGCTTAATCTAAGACTGCTCCAGGCAACATAAGGCAACTCCCTCTCCTTTAGACTCCATAATAGCACACTCTAATAAAAGGATGGAGAAGTGCCCCATGTGTTGTTCATAATAGCATGCTGACTTTATTAGTTGGTAATACCTTAGATGTTATTGGTTGTTGCAGTCATATAGGTGTCTTTTATCCACCAACATTATGCCCAGATCAAAAAAAAAAAAAAAAAAAGGGAGAAAAAAAAAAGGGAAAAATCTCTGATGCTGTCATTGGATGCAAAGGATGGGGTAAATATCTTAGCTATGCATAGAAATAAAACAGTGTTTGAAATTAATGCTCAAACTATGCATTATCATATTCTTCATCGGGCAAATAAAATTTCTAAATCACTACAATTACCAGCCTTTGGTGGCCCCTGAAGAGCCCAGATTTCAACTTGAGGCCTATTAGACGTCTTCTGTTATTTCTGCCCTTGGCGGGGGGAGGGGCTCGCTCTACGTATCGACCAATCACAAAGCATGAGCGGACTTTTGCCTGTTGTGATTGGACAGTTAGTCCACGCAGCTCGGAGAAACAGGAAGAGTCATTTGTTTTGCAGAAGGTGGAGTGTGGTTTGCGTTGACACTGAGGGATGAAAACGGCTTCATTTGTAAGCAACGAAACAAGTTTACAGACTTGAACATACTCTTTCCAAACTTCATATTCAACGCAAGTTAGAAATTGCTTGAAAACTTTAGCTTTCGAGGTGCTGTCACAGACCCCCACCACCACCACCGTACCGCTTTTATTATCCGACTTTTTAATGTCACATTCAATATTAAAGGTGTGTTTTATCGTTTTGAGGACACACGCCCGGCTGCAGACGTTGTACGAAGCGTCCTCCGTGTTTCGGCGTGGTTCTTTAGTGGTTCTTTATTGGTTCTTTAGTTGTTCTCTCTGATATAAAATAGCACGTGTTGCGTTCACATGCCTGCGCTGTCACGGCGAGCTTTCTACTCAATTAATCGCGCAGGTTTGACCAGGAACCAGTCTAATGAGAAACGAGTCAAATGATTGACGAGCATCAGGACGCTGCCAGCCACGTTTTTAAACAACACAAGCTGTTTATTGTTTGTTTTTGTTTTTTTTTCCTCACAGTTAAATAGCTGGGTAAACATCAAACATTCAAGCAGCCGCTAAGTACAACAGTACCCGAAAGCGGCGCGGGGCGAACATGATGGCGTTATTTTTAATCAGAGCTGGCTATTAGTGAAGGTCATTATTGCCAAAGTCTATTATTCTATCTACGAGTCTATTACCAGCTTGCTAAATGGCAGGCAGTGTGTGTTCAACGCTTATCCAAAGTGCACTGTACCATTGTTTGGCTCAGAAATTTCTCGCCTTTATTGTCAGTTCAGGCAAACCCCTGATGAATACAGTGAGAGCTGCAAGAGTAGAAACAAGAAAGTTGAAGCCGGCGCATTTGTGATCACATACCATGACAGATGTGCTGGTGTGCGTTTGTGAAGAGGGTTGTGTTGGGGAGGGGTGGGGGTCTAAAGCTGAAATATATACAGCTTTAAATTAAAAGTAGTGGGTGAAACGAGCTGCAAAGTATTTTAGATTTGTTTATATTTTGGTCTGGGGCTTCTGCCTACGATTTTGTTTTCTACTTCTTCACTATTTAGGACTGGTATCTGCAATATCAGAAGATGGTTGAAAATATCCATCAATGTTTCTTCAAGCTCAAAGAGACATCTCCCAATTGCTCTTGCTGTCTGACTAACGGTGCATAGCTCCCCAAAATTCAGTTTACTGTCTCTTAAGACAAACTAACGCAGAAAACAGTAACATTAGAAAACTCTGGGATTGTATCATGTTTTTTTTGTTTTGTTTTTATTTTTACGTTTTGTTTTTCTTGAAGAAACCACAAGGGTTGATTTTTACAGTAGTTGTCAGGTGAAATCAATTGATCAGTTCTTCTTAGTTTGAGATACGCTGGTTGATTAGATAGTTTGTCCACAGCTGGTTCTTGAAAACCTTAATAATAGTTTGATTAAAAACGTTTTTGTTAAAATTCAAGCAGTCAGATTACTGTAGCAGAGCACATTCCCTCTCACAAAGTTCCTATATTGTCCATATGCCAAACCTGCCAAAATTGATTTTGATTTTCTTTTATGCCTCTTATGTAAGCAGACCCAGCATTCATTATCTCTGGTTGCATCTTTACATCACAAACACTTTAATTGAAACATGGCCTTTCTGCTATTTTATGAAATAATTAATTTAGAACACAAAATGTGATTCATGAAATTTTTAAAAACAAAAATAGTTGTGAGTTCCACCTCTTCAATAGTCATTAAGGTATAAATACTTAAACAAATTTTTTTTTTAAATACATTTTTTTGCATTAGATGATTTTACAAATGTGACAGATATTGTATTTGTACCCTTTACTCTTTTCAGATGAAGGTTGTGAGAGCTAAAGGTTTCCTTGGTAGAAACTCTTACAATCAATGTGACCTTTATTTATTATAACCCCCATTTCTCAAAAACTCACATATAACATAGTCAATCATCTCTCCTTCCCTCAAAGTAAAAATAAAAAAGGAACTGCTGTCTGGTTATTGCCAGTATCCATCTCAGTCGTCAGAAAAGCTGCACGTTTTTGCTGTTGTTAAGGGCTGGAAACCAGAATCCCATCGGAGTTGCACCCTAAGGAACAAATTTAATGCTAGAAAAACATCCCGGCCATCAACCAAAAATGACGGATTGAAAATAATGTTGAGCTATCTTGGGAATCCCCCACCAGACAAGGGAACAGACTGCATTGTTTTTCTCATTTATGTGATATATAGAACAGAAAGAGGGGAAAAAATGGGCGATTTATTGGTTAGATAGGCGTATTCTTTCTCATGCACAAAAGAAATATTTGAGAGTAATGTAGGGATCAAGTCACATCATGACATTGTTTGGAGTCTAGGTGTTTCAGATATGTAAGTCATCTCCCGTTGGTGGCCTGCTTGGTTTTCAATAGATCATTCAATGCAAATGTGTGTGGGAAATTGTGAAAGTTGCCACATGAATATGTCAATGAACACAGTATAATTTGTACTCCTTCAGCAGGGCAGCGGGATGAAGAAGCAAAAGGAGAGCCCGTGCACTCGGAAGACCATCTCATTGCTGAGCCCCCTGGGGACGATCCAAGTCAGCGGATGTGAGAATGGTGTGCACACCATCCAGATCCTAATGGATGTCGCACCTGCTGAAAGGTACTGTACAACAGCCGGGCTGGTGACGCGATAAACAAAGGTGTGAAATTTACAGGCAGACAGAATCCACTCCTGTGATGGAGTGCCACCATTCCTCACTGGAAGCAGGGCATTTTTGTAGATCCCACAAGAAATATCCTGGAGAAAGTTCGGCAAATATGAGCAGGCACTAGAAATATGAGGGGCACTAGAATACAGTTGGGCTTGAAATTAGATTTCTGATGGCATCTGGTTGTGATTCCTGCTGCAGTATATTTGAAATTTCAGAAAAATAACTTGCTTATTACCCACAAGGGAGTTGATTAGAAGTGATGTCTGGAAGGTCAGCTAAGGCCACAGGGAGCATGGACTGTTCTCTCCTGTTTCTTTATGTTTCCTTCAAGTTGTATGCAGTAGTTTGAGCGTCAACTGACACTCTGAAATGTAATATGTGGTTGCGTTTCATGGCCTGCTCATCCCTCAAAATTGTCAGGATGTAGACATTCTTACTGGAGCGACTGAAACTGATTAAAGCCAGCATTAATAAGTACTTATTCCTTAGTTTTACAGGTCTGCATCCTACATCTCAAATTAGTTTTGATTAGATTGAAATTAAAGATCCATGTATCGCAGATTCACATTTGATAAACTTGAATGATTTGGGAAATTAAACCATTTCAAATGCACCCGGATAAGAAGTTATCCTTTTCAAAATGTAGGTTTAAATTCTAATTTATGGAAACCCATTAATGACCTTGTATATTATACCTCAACATGTGTTTCCTGCTCGACCGTCTGCTATCCCCTAAAATTCATCAAGCAGTAAAAAACATTCCACTTGTTGTTAATGAGTTGAAGTGAGAAAATTAATAATATGGTATTTTGATTATGGAAGATGTCCTGTAACCATGCACAAGCACCTTCCTCGGTCTCCTCGCGAACAGGGTTTAATTTGTGTGTTCAGGTTCAGTAGGAATATGCAAATCAATTTAATGATTCGCATCACTAGATCATTTCTCAGTTTAATATCATTTGCTATGTCGGTCATAAGTGGAGCTTCGATCACATCCCCGTCTCTACGTTCTCTAAGGTGTGAGGAAGAAATCATTAGGAAAAATGTTTAGATTTTATCCCAACCAGTTGAATATGGTGTTCTTGTTATAGGACAGAGGAAGCTAGAGCCACCTCAGATATCTGGAGTAACTCAATGTAAACAGGTATTAAGGGAGGCGAGATGAAGTGATAGAATACAGGCTTATCTTTGCAACCGGCTTTACATATAGATCTCACAAAAGCCTGCCTGTAGCAGTGATAGTTCAGATCAGGCATTTCCATTGATTTATTTATGACATATTAAACAAGGCTCTTTCCAGCTTTGGATGTGGTGTGGTGCAGGCTTATGAAGTCAGAGTGATAAATGATCTCTAAGAGCATATTTTGGATAAGGAAAACGGACAACGTCCATGCATAAAATAGAGGGAGACCCACAACAGATTTTTGTGAGCGAGGCTCAGCTTTTAAGGCTTACACGACTGTGTTTGCCTTCCGTGGTTTTTTAAATTCACTACTGGTTGATGTTGAACAGCTGGAGCAGCAACTGAAAAAAAAAAAGCACGTGTGGCATTGATAGATAGTTATTGATAAATGCCATTATAGCTACATAAATGCCCTTGAAGCATTGCTTACACACCATGACCGTCAGCTCTTTCTAATAGAAACGTCCCAAGCCCCTTTTGCTTCCTAACTGATCTTAGGAAAATTTCCTGAAATCAGCCTCCTCTGCCAGTCTAACGACAGCCCTGAAGGCACCATCAGATGAACAAATTCATTACATCTCAACAACCCCTGATGGGGCCTTACACGCCAGCCTCCCTGTTAACCAGTTTTTTCCCCCCTCTTTAGTTTTTAGTATGGCCTCAGCGTTCACCAAAAAAAAATGATATGCATTTTGTTTACAGGAGATTACTGTTATCTGAAATATGATGCTTCTCGCCTCTTCCACACGGAGCACAGACACATACATACAGAGGAAATCATGGAGCACTTTTTTATTAGGGTGAAAAATGAAAAAAGGGCTGGACTCCTGCCCCGAGACATTTTGTGAGCATATTATTTTACAATGCTTTGATCAATTTGTCTGTCAAGCTGGCTGAGATGTGGGGGAGCGAGAAAAAAGCAATTTAGCTTGTGAGGTCCTCAATAGAAATGTACTACAGGAGCCTGTGTATGACATGTTGCATTAGAACCTGAGTAGCCTTTATTGCCTGATAATGTTGCAAGGCAATGCTGATATCAATCACTCTTTAACAGCCAGCATGATGTGTTTTTATGAAAAGAAAAGAAAAATAATGCATGAAGCATTTCTTGGAAAATAATTGATTTAATTCCGAGCTGAGGGAGTTCTACTTTTAAAAATATGAAAATACTATGTTGGGGAAAACAGGAACAAATAATGTTGGAAACTAAAAATTGTTAAGAATAGGGTCTTTGCATATGCTCCTATAGAAAATTGCAATTAATTTTACACGGATAAACAGGCTCATTTGCATATAGATATAAACAATATATTTGTGCATCTGAATTCCCAGCACACTCGGGTCATGTGATCAGCCTAAAATCCTAAGTGGCTAAAACCAAAATTATCATTATACTTCCCAGGCCATAAATCCCCCGCTTTTTTTTTTTTCCCTTTGCACAAAGCCTTATAAATCGGTGTCTGATTTTTCACATTGCACATTGTTTTTAGTTAATGATTTTCATCTGTTTGTTGTTGCTGTGATAGCGGCGAAATGTACCATATGCTCTGGCAAAAGACAAATGATTAGCAAATGAAATTCTGGACAGCTGTCTGACTGAAAGCATTTGGTTGATAGCATTCTGCTACCATAATTAGCTTAAGCTTTGGGTTAATTAACTTTCTACCTGGATATGCATAATAATAGCATTCTGCAGAAAGCCAAGGAGCTTCCAGTATATCAGCTGCAAAGGCTGGCTTTTTATTTTGCATTTCAGCAGCATATTTCAATTTCAAGAGGCGATTTAGCTCGGGAGCATCGTCAAATATTGTAGATTTTACTCCCCAAGCCAGATAATTCTGAAACAATAGGAGTGTATTATGTGGCAGAAATGCCATTTCTGAATGTAATTAAAGCGGATGAAAGCAATCACCGATTTTTAAATGCTTTTGTCTAGCATGAGGCCTACTTGTTTAAAAAAAAAAAGAAAATACCCATCAAGAGGAGAAAAGAGGCACGAGAACCCCCCAAGTCCTTATATAAGAGGCCTCTGAGACTGAAGTGAAGTACAACAGTAATTAGTCTTTTGTATGAATTTGCCGGCCATGGTCATGATTAGTTAAGCATATGAGAGGACTGCAGGACTGCACTGCTCTTAAGGAGGAGGGTGTTAAAGTCTGTTTATCACCAGTTATCCTCACAGCTTTCCATTATCACCGACAACACTAGATGAGGCCTGAGAACAGCCTAATTATTCTGAGGTGGAGTGTTTTTGTGTCAAACCCGTCACCCCAGTCACATTGGCATTCATAAGCAGCCAGACATTTTCCATCTATCTATCCCTAATACCCAAGCTGTCACAACAGCTTTTACACACTACCAATGCTAGTGTGAAATATCTGAGGTGATGCATTTATCGTTTTTCTCACACTCGTGTCGTGTTGTGAATCAGTGTCCTGGTTCACGCTGAATAGCAGTATGGTAAATGTGTTCCCTGGTTGGGGCCCGTTTACATGATGTGCTCACACACCGGGAACCATAACGACAGCTTATTCGCCTCCACGTTTTCCCTCTCCTCTTCCTCGTCTTTGTTTTCTCTCTGGATCTTTTATATTTAGTCTAAATTTTAATAAATATATGCTTTTTTTTTTTTTTTTTTTTTTTTTTTGCAAGATTTATAAATATCTAAAGACGTGTGTGTGCTAAATAAACTGCTTACACTGATGACTAAAATGCTTTGTCATACAAACTGTGATCTGCTGAGATATTGAATGAAATCATCAATAAAACAAGGGGGAGACTTTTTGACAAAGTCCCCTTAGAAATGGCATGAATAATTCATTGTGTAATGATATTCAGATGATTTTTGTTCTATTTTTTACCGCGGCCTTAGAATATTGTTTTGCATGTTGAGAAGTGTAGTACTCAGCTGCGTATTCATTAAGGTGCTGCTCCCTCTGGCCCTTGGACCCATCTGTGCTCTATGTTTATGCGTCCGTCTCTCGGGACCGTCCCAATCAAGCTACATGTGCCATTTCCTGTGTAAACCAACACCTGTGTAACACACTACCTGTAAACCGCCCCACGCAGACGAGACACTGACGTTCGCTCAGATGAAAATCTGCAAATGTTGTGGTTTCCAAAGCAGAACCTCCAGGGTGAAACTGGGAACCGAATAAGAGTAGCCTCTGATTGCACAGATGCAGCTAAAAGCAGTTCCTGCATTTTTTTTTGTGTTTTTTCTCTCCCTGCTGTCAACCGGGAAGTTTTCTCCAACAAGAGGGTCGTGCTAGTTTGTTTTAGAACTTGATTGGATTCTAAATCTGCAGCATGCAGAAGTGTACAGTGTGTGACACGCTAAGGCAATATGCAGAGAGATGATTCCACTCTGACATCTTGGAGAGGAGTATGAGTCAATTATGCCCAAGTGTTGTTCTTGCTTATCTTCCTGCAGCACCAAACAAGGATTTAGTCAAGGATTTAGGGGTGAGGGGGCGGTGGTGGGGATCATGGTAAGCGGTTCACAACAAAACACTCAAAACTCTTGGGAGCGGGCACTGATTTAAAAATAAATTACAGAAGACGAAGCGCTAACACTCAAGGGCCCTCAGCAGTGCTGGCGTACACAGGTGAAGATTAGCCTCCTCGCTAATCAGAGGAACAAGGCAGTAATTTGCTCTGAACACAGACAGTAATTAGGACTTGGTGACACTGGATTCCCATAATGCCTTTGTGCTTGACGTGGTCAAATTTTGACAGAGGCTATCCATGCAGGGTCACTGTCCCTTCAGTCTCTTGGCCCTCTTCAGTCGAGGCTCTAAAAGGTCCCTGCAGTTGCAGCAGATCCCTAATGTGCTTTATGCCTCCCTCACTGTCTCCTTACCATTCAGGTAATTGGAATCTCTTACTGTGGCACTTGAGAATAGGGGCTAAAAACGCTATTTGAAACTGCTCAGTAGTCTGTTGTAGATAAACATTGCAGCGTTGACTTGTGATGTGGATACACTACATAATGGAGTAAGAGTTAAGGCTCTCGTAATACATGCCTTCACTGACTCCTGTGGCTAGTCAGTTGGGAGAAGACCTAATTGTTGTGTGCTTTGTTGCCTGCGCTGCAGTATTTCACCGACGCCTTATGTATTGGACTGAATGCTGCAGCCTCTTTGGTGGACATTTGCTAATAAGACTTGCTGGATATCTGGAGAGAAATGTATCTGGCCCCGGTTGTTTTTGTTTGGAAACAGCAGCACACAGACTATGTGCACTTCGCAGCAAAATAGGAAGCATTCCTTACAAGCTCACCGCGGAAAGCTCTTAGACTTGAGCGTTGCAGTAGCTAGATAGGCATCTGAATGATGTTCAAACGGTTGAACGCGCCGCATTGAGCAAGTGGCTTACAATTGTATCTCAGCCTTTTGCTCAGAGACCATCAGGATCTTGACATTCATAGAGACATGCTGTATTTTTTTTTTTCCTTTTTAGACAGTCATTTTAGGCTTTTTTCATGCTCTCTTGAGTCTTTGACGTCTCTGAGTTAAGTATCTGCAGCTATAAGGCTGAGGAAAATATTGGACTGCTTTTGGCCTTTTCTATTTCATCCTCTGACCCGCCATGTTACCCATGATCGGTGAAGGAGAACTCTGGCAGGCTGTGTCAAAAGTGACAGCCGATCGAGTCAGGATGAGCGCCATCACGCTTCACAGGATGAAGGCTTGAGTTCTGAGTTTTTCCCCTTTTTGTGCAATATACCATTACACCCTTCGCCAGATTCCTTTCAATTAGATCCTGTGGTTAACCTGCTTCATTCTTACGTCTGCAGCTGATAGAAAAACTCTCACTGAAGTCTTGTGCAAGTAGAGAGATACCAAATATTCTGAAGGAAATTGACAAGTTTAATGCAATTTTTTTTTTCTTTTGTCTCCTTTGATTGTTTCTTCCAGGATGAATGAAATAACCTCCAACATTATATAAGTGCTCAATTCATTCTTTATATTAGAGTTGGAAAATAGGTAGAACTCCAAATGAGTCCCACTTTACGCAACAATGATTTATGGTAATTGGAAATTGATTGTGACAGGAGCACAGTATTAGAAATTTTCTCAAATCACTATCTTGTATCAGGGGAAATATTCTTTTTAGTGCAGCAGATCCTTGGCTAGTTTGGAATTAGTTTCTTCTTTCCTTACCTGTGATGAAATAGTAAAAAGGGTGAAGGACACTGAAGAAGTATGATTTATGTATTTTAAAAATCAGGAAAGGCCAATTCTTCTTTAACCTGATTTAAATTGTTTATTCCAACTAAAACTTATTGAGATACTTCTTATAATCTCTTCTAAATATCATACAGGCAGAGGCATTTTCTTTGAGAATTTCTTGTGTTATTAGTACAGCATTTATTACCAACCTCCAAACTGTCATTTGAAATGCAAATTTCAAATGTGCCAGCCTTGTCGCTGCAAAGAACATATGATGCTGCTTGATTTCTGACTCACTGAAGCGGCTGGAAATGTTGCCATGTTGCTGGAGCTGCATCTCCACTGCCCACATGCTCTTTAAAACCAATCCCCCGTTGCACCTAGAGGTGACAGACTCCAGCTCGGTTGATGTAGTTTTTCTTCTTTTTATTCATATATATATTTTTTTTTTTTTTTTTTTTTTTTCTAATTATTATTTTGCTGTTGTTTACCAGCCATAACGTGTCCTGCATTGGATTAACTTTTACTACTGTCAGTGTTGTATCACTCAAACACCTTTTAAAGCCAGCAACGGGTAGAGAGGAAAATTAGCCACAATGACAAGTCTGAAGTGCAAGCTGGAGGTCAAAGGTGACAAGCCTTAAGCAAAGGTGCTCTAGCCTTTGTCCGGTAGATTGTAAGGGCCTGCGGGTCCAACAGGAACATTTCCACACACAATATCCCCGAGCTGTCAGTGTGCAGCGGCTGGAACATCCTCTCAGAGAGAAAGAGGGGGTATAGGAGGTGGTGGTCGGAGGATGCGAGTTGGGATGGGGGGGGGGGGGGTAGAAAGGGAACAGTGGCCTGAAGATCCTTGCTGAGAGATGTGTGTGTGTGGTTTTTTTTTTTTAGGGGGTGGGGGTGTGGGGGGGTGGCAGTGGTGAGGAGCCAAAAAAGCTGGAGAGGGAGGATAGAGAAATAGAGAGGGGGGAAATGTGAAGGTAGAGCTGGGGAAGGGAGGGGAGGGATGGAAAGGAGAGACAATGACAAGTAGGGGCTGGCTGGGCACTCACCCATGCCGACAGAGATTGCCATGAGCCATGGCCATTGTTTGAGCGGGTCTCAGCACAGAGCCCGCTGGTAGGTTTCCGAGTTTTCACCACTCAACTATAAACTGCTGTGTGGTTTATTTAGAAATGAGAGTATTTACACCTTTTACTGTATTTACACCCACTGTTAAACGGCACCTGGGGGAATTTCATCACACAGCCACAAACTAGCAGGCAGAGCGGCTCGCTGGAAACTGACCTGCTCAGTCATAACAGTCCAGTAAACCTCGGCTTCACATGTCCAATATAAAACGTTGCTCAAACTGTGACCTGCAGAAGTGTAAAAACACTTTAGGGCCCTGTTGTTACGGCAGGCAGGAGAGAGACGGTATGTGTGTTTAACAAAGTAAATGTCCATTATTAATACCATACAGGATAAGCCAATTTTGTAAAAGGAGCACTTAAATGGGGATATTATTTATTTATAAGTTCTGTACACCAGTTAATGGAATTGGCGGCCTGTTTTCAGAATTCACAACACAGCTTGAGGTCCACTTTGAAGTAATGCACATGCTAAGAGAGGACCTTCCCAGTAGGGTCTTTAAGTGTCAAATATGGGTCAGCCTGCTTGCATTGACCTGGGGGGTGGTCAGCGGCAGAGAAAAACTCAGCTGTTAAGTGATGCCAAGTCAACCATCGGCAAATTCCTCCAAGCTCCTGCTCGTGCTAAGATGCACGTCCAAGTGCAGTGCTTTGCTGGCCAGCACCGCTCTGGCCAAAAACATCCATTTATTCTTGTCATGAACTATAAACTAAACCCGAGCTGAGCTGTTGTTAAAACAACACTTTTAAGTATTTCTAAAATTTTTTTGTTTTTTTTTCCCATTCTTTGGGGGGGAAAAACTGGTTTTACCAACTATTGAGTGTTTTTCCTTTCTTGTTCATCATGCTGTACTTCAAACATGTCCGTTCCAGGAAACATCTGGATTAGTGTCTATATTTTGTTCTGTTTTCACAGTTCTGATATTTGTCACAGCCAATTTGATAGGAGCAACCTTCATATGTATAACGCTCCTCGATTAACAACTTAACTTTCCCTCAGCAAATTATCCCATCTTGCATCTGTGTCACATGTTATTGGACTCCTGTGACATATTTTAGCCCTGTTCAGCCAAGAACTGGGTATTATGATTGCTCCTCTGATCCCCTTCTTACCTCCCCATCCCATCTTACATCCCTCACAGGAGCACCGAGCCCCCCCTGAGCTGCGTGGTCAACGATAGCCCGGCAGAAACGAGCCCCGAGTTGCAGCGCTGCGTTGAATGGCTCCAGGCGTACTTCAGTGAGCCGCAGACCGCTGGGAGTCTCCCGCTCCCTGCCTTTCACCACCCCGCCCTGCAAGGAGGTCTGTCATGGATAAATATTTGCAGAGCCATGACTGGGATCAGGCTTTCACTCTTAATTGTCAGTTACATCACTTACACTCACTGGCTCACTGTGTTATAATGAAGTATTTTATGGCTGAGAGGGAGAGTGGAGGAAAAGTAGGTGGTGTGTGAGCGGCGGAGAGAGAACAGAACACAGAGCTGTAACTTGGTTCAGTAATCTGTGGCAGCTCTTACCACGCGTGTTAGTCTTGGCAAGCTTTTCCATGATTCTTGGCACATTCTTTGAAACTGATCGAATTCCACTCTTGACATTTTCAGACAGGAAGCTTTCTTTTTTTTCTTTCTTTTTTCTTTTCTTTTCTTTTTTTTTTTTTTTTTTTTTTTTTTTTTTAATGAGAACATGTGAATGGTGGTGAAGTTTGAATGAGCGTATTGTTTGCTTGGCCAGTCACTTAGGGCGAGTAAAATGAAAGCACCTCAAAAGTGGACAATTAGTGTCCTTTCAACTGGTAGATGTACTTGCAGGATGGATGATTGAGAGTGCTTAAGAAAAAAAAAAAAAGGGGGGAATTAATTATCCTTGGTGTTTTTGTTACAAGTATGCACAGTACAGTAGCCTGACAGCTCATTTTTGAAATCAAAGACATAAAACTGTGCCATTTTCAAAACACTTACAGGCAATTTCTTTGTCACAGCGAGATGCTCACTGCATTTTAACTTAAAGATTTTCAGATCAGCTCATTTAAACCCACAAGCACACCTACTCTGAAAAAAAAAACAAAAAAAAAAACCAACTTTAATGTATGCATTTAACAATTGCACCTCCCTTCCCCTGCAATCAGGCCTTGGTTACTCTCTAATTTCATGCAGATCTGCAGAGCTTGAGTGATGGCATTTTCAATGAGCAGGTACTCCATCGAGACCCTGTATACAGCTATGAGTCCCACGCTCCCGCACAGGCAATGCAGAAATACATCAGGACCAATTACGATATCAACTTTCAGTGTGATTCCCTTCGCCACCAAGTGCTTGTGTACCAGCCCCAGGCTCTTTCAAATCACATCTCATCTGAAGTCTTTGGGGTTTTAATTAAATTTCAGGATAGATGGAATTCTTCATTAGTACCTGATCTGAATAGGTGATTGTGTTGTGTTCCCCGTCTTTCCCTCGCCTGTTGTTTTGGGGGCCAGTAAATACAGGGTTTAGGCTTGGATTGCTCGCGGTAGTCACAGGCCAAGCCAGTATAAAAATGTTAAATGTGGGCATCAGGAGTATTTGTCTTTGGAGGGAAGAAAATAGAAGGTTTTCCTTCTTTCTTTCTTTTTTTTTTCCTTCTTTTTTTTTCCTATTGTACTTTCTTATGCAGGTTGATTGACAAATATTAAGGATTAGATTTTGCCTTGCCGTTGTACAAATTCGTACTTGATCGAGTCATGCAGTCACTGCTACTCAGGGAAAAAAAAAAACAAAAAAAAACACAAGTTTAATCAGGTCATTACAATCTGTGACAACCAACTTTTGTTTGCTCAGTTATCTTCAGGGAGAACCTGAACGCTGTAGCGCTCTCGCAGCACTTGTCATGTAATATTGAGTTGTGACCTTCGCTTGAAGTGTTGCCATGTTTATTTACACATTTCTGACAAAACAAGCCACTTTTCATATTAGCTGTCACGACATACCTGAGAAACAGAGGTGACATGAAAGGAAACGCAAGGCGCAGTTTTCTATAGTGTCTGACTGTCATGCGGAGGATCACTCACTTGTTTGGTCAACAGGGGTAAAGGAATGATGAGCGCATGTTATGCACTCATGTGCATTTGTGTGCGTGTGCGTGTGTGTGTGTCTGTGCACTCGCATCCGCTGCCTCAGAAAAACACAGACGCCAACGTGGGTTCTTAAAACGATGCATATTCTTATCTCATTAATTATACATCCATATGTAACAGACGAGAGGATCTTAGTCTCGGTAAGCGGCACAGGGAATGTGCAGGGAGGGGGCCAAGCAAAGGGGGGAAGGGCGCTCTTCAAAGCCCAAATGACTGTGTTCCTGCAGGAGCCTGAACCTCCCCCTGTGCGCAGCACAGGGCAAGATGAGACACTCACCAGGACTCGCCCCTGTGATGTGGAGAGGAATTAGGGAAATGAACGTTTTCAGAATATCGAATAATCAGAGAATCATCAGCACCCCGTCAGCCTTCAAAAGTATGGATCCCTTAAGACTCAAGAGACACTTTGACTGGGAGTCAAAGTCTTCCCTCCCATTAGACACAAAGGATAATGAGGTAGCTGCATTTCCACTATTGTCTTTTTATTCTCACAACCATGTAAGAGGTGACTGTCAGCTGGAGGTCATCTCTCCAAATCAATTATTAGCAGGGCTGATGAAAATCAGTTTATTGTTTCTTTTTTTTTTTTTTCCTTCTTTTTTTTTTTTCTTTTAGTCTTTGAAATTGCTCGCATATACAGAATTATGAGCAAATCAATCACAAATGTCAATATCCTCATAATCACTAGATGTGTTTGATTTATCCTGGTTGGATCCATCTCTGCCTCTGCACCTGGCCTCATGGTAGGTAATGACCTGTGACATAATTATGGGATGTCTGTAAACATGTAAGTGGTTCCCCTCAAGTTTTATTTAAACAATTGACATCACTGCACCCCGATCTAAAGAGGGTCCTGACCTTAGACACACCGTATTAGGCTCTTTATGAAGTATGGGGCTGGGGGACTGCTCTCGAAATCATTGCTGGTCACCTTGAGCGACCCGTATGAAGTCTCTGTCACAAACACTGATGAGGGCAAAGTTCTTTAACCTCTCTACCAGCAGCCAAATACACAGAGCCCCTCCACACGTGCACTCACACACATACACACACACACACACATACACACGCCTCTTATCTGGGACTACTGGAGATGTAAAAGCTTGTTGCTCTGTTTGCTGCTGTGACACCAAGTTTGGTTGTTTGTCAAAGCGTTTGTATCAACAGGGATTTGTCACCACCTTAGTCTGGGCAGGTTGTCATCTACCCATCAGTGACAAAGCGATATCAAAATGTGCCATTCACACTGTGAGGCCAAATCCGAGCTTTAGGAGGAAGAGCAATGCATAAAAGAAATTTTGAGGGGTGTATCTTATCTTCTCATAACATTAAGGCTGTCTGCGTAAGAGCCCGTCATCTCGTTGACAGCGTGATTATTACCTGAAAAATTATTAAACAGTACCTACGGGCCTTGTTCAAGACAAAGAACTCACATGGGTGTGCATCAATCAAATGTATCCCCTTTAGGTTTTACACTTATTCCCCCCAGTTTAGGCAAATTGCCTTGTTCGCGTGGCTTTGTGTAGCAGAGAGTGACTATAAGGTAGCGAGGGAGCCTGGGGAGCAAAGGATGTTCACTCTGTAGAAGAGAGACAGGGGTGTGACATGTTTTCACACAATGCCAATTTAGAGGGATTTCACATAGATCACTTGTCATGTGCTCTCTTAGACCATATAAATGAGAGAGAATGGGAGATCACTAATTGAATTTTCATGACTGAGTACATGTATATACTAGAAGAATTTTACCCCGTCTTGATAACGAGACTATTGTTCCTCATCTTGTCCTCAGTGCTGAAAAAAAATATGTTTTCTCTTGTCGCGACGCACAAGCTCAAGTGCATCAGTGTCTCCAGGTTTTTTCGAGATGCTCCGAAATACTTTGCTCTTTTCTTTCAGAGCCAGACAAACATGCCTCTCCGTCACTGAGCGATAATCCAGAAAAAAAAAAAAGATAATGCTACTGCTAAAGTGCTAATGAAATCAAAGCCGTTAATGTGGTCGGTTAAGCTGCGGATGATTTGAAGAATTCCGCCATTTAAGTGAAGATGATATAATGAATCTACTCTGAATAGAAAGCAATTAAAAGGACAAATTGGTCTGATTAACCTCAAAGTCATCCCACTGCCACAAATGGTGTGCAACATTCAAATTATTATTATTAAAAATCTGGAGCAGATTTGCAGTCTTTTTGGCCTCTCTTAATCCTTTTAAATGAAGGAACGAACTTTTTTAATTTTAGCTGTGACCTTTCTAAAGCATAACCTAGATTTTTCTGCCATAGGAATAATTTTCTCACATGCGCTTGTGTAGCATGTTAATACTGGTTCTAAGGTCAAACCGGGGACTTCTGTGTATTTAGTTGCTTAATGAGTAGAAGAGGAGCAAGGATGGACATTTGATTGTAGGTGCGGCGTGTATTCTTGTGCAACGTTGTAAACTTTTCATTTTGACTAAACTATGTTCCAAATGGCCTCATGTCATCGGGCTTTCATTTGAAGCTCAGTCAGCCTTCCTGGTTGGATTGATTAAAGCTCCTTTTCTGTGTTCTCCTCCTCTTTCTGTCGCTCTTCCACGCTGTCCTCTGCTCCGTGGCGAAGATGCGTTCACAAGCCGCGTGTTGCGCGTACTTCTGAGGGATGTGAAGCTCGGAGAGACCGTCTCGTACAAACGCCTCGCTGAGATGGCGGGAAACCCCAGAGCGGTGCGGGCGGTGGGAGGGGCTATGAGGAGGAACCCGGTGAGTGTGGCTGACATTGATTGACAGGCTTCTGTCTTTACTTACTTTATTTCACCAGACAGGAAGGGTAATTGTTTTTATAGTGTCACTGCCTTTAGTGAAATGTAAATTGTATTTCTTTTTTTTAATCAGTAATAAAGAACTTTTTAAGTAGTTCCGGAGACATTATGACACCTGCAGTATTAAATACAGATGTGTTTATGAAGTATTGATTGAGTAGTTTGAAAGAAAACTCATCCGCAACACTTTTGAAACAACGTCAATCATTTGAATTACTTACTTTTAAGGTGAAGATGTGACTCAAGACTCATCAGAAAGGGGTCGAGGGACATTTTAAATGTGTAATTGAGAAAATAAATATTTACTTAATTGATAATTGAATGATGTCATTAATTATTCTTAAATATAATTTGCAGTGAAGGAACAAATACATTCATATAAGATGACCTGTGCATGTATGTAATCTATATTACTGGCACATTTTAATATATATGTGATCATTTATTATAAATATCTACTCATTTTTATTACCTTCAGACAACTGGTTGTAAACACCTCTAGTGCTTTCCAGTAACATGCATTTAAAAGTGTCTCCCCCAGTTCAGATCATCTAAACTGTAGGTGTGTTCCTATAAACGTGATTGTGAAACCAACACCTCCGCCTGTGAACAGCTAAGGAGTAAAACTCTACTTGCAGCATGATTTTTAAAGCCTATACTTTTTTTATTTTTTTTATTTTTTATTTTTTTTTGTTCTCGTCCTCCCATGTCTCTACTGTAGACGTTCACTGCAAATCTCCGATTCTTGTAGGAAACCTGGTCTGCATCATTTTGCCCATGAATCCACTATGTACAAAATGGAGGGCTAGAGGGCAAGTGGTGTGTCTTCTTTTGATCAAACCCTTTGATCAAAGCCTGTTTAACTCTGCCCGTGTAGTGCTGTGGGCACCACCGGTGTGCTCGGCGAAGGCAGAGAACACTTCTTGTTCTGCAGTGCAGCCAGTAAAAAGATGTTGCTCATGTGTGCGATAAAAAAGCATCTCTACATCCTCATCTAAGAGCTCTGATTTTCCTCTGATGCTTTTTTTTTTTTTTGTGATACAACTTATAGAAAGTCACTTATAGCGGGAGTGATTAATTTGTGTCTAAAAGCGTAAGAAAAACCCCATCCAAACAGCATTTTTGTCCATAATGCATTGCATTAATTCTCGATATACTTCATACATTACACTAGCCAGTGGCGATGCTACTTGATGGCTGTGTAATGTGCTCAGTCTCGTGTTTTACAGACATTTCTTTCCTTTCGTCAGGGAGGCTGGGAGCCTGAGCCCTCAGCTCCTGATTCAGATCCAGAGTCAGATTGTCAGTGTCAATTACTTGTCAGCAGCACTGCTCTACGCGGGCTTCAGCTGTGAAAAGCTCAGTGTGCTCAATCGATCCTTGCCTCTCTGTGGCACTTCTTCTTCACCAGGATTTGAGTATTGATAAGCCTGGCGTTGCGCTCTTTTCCCCCCCAAGTGAAGAGGCAGATCCGAAGGCCTTGAGGGTACCCTGCTCTCCCTCCAAACCCGGGGAACAGTATTGATCCGAATACACGAGCAGTATTTCTCTGTCTGCAAGGTTAATCTGGGGCTCGGAAAGTTTTATTGCTGTTGATATGGGAGCGGGTTTAATGATGGATTTGAACTGAAACACACTCCATGTCTAACTTTCATATGAAAGGCTGGGGGTGCAATCATCAATTCAGCGAACAACTCTCCTACAATGGAGAAATACAGCCACAATGCAGCAAAGGTTATGATTTTTTTATTTATTTATTTATTTTTTGTTAGTGGAACAACAAAATGAGAGCAACTTTAAGAATATTTCAGAAGAAATAATTGCAGCGTTTCACTCCAACCACTGCCACTTTTCTTGTTCTGTTTTCACAATGATCGAAGTGTTTTAGGCTTGCGTGTTTAATCTTTCTCCAGCCATTTAGTTTACAAAGAACTCGGGACCCCCCTGGCAGTCGTCTGCAACAAGAGTAAACGCTCCACCGACTTCCTCTTTTTAATGATCACAGGGTTATCAGATCTTAATGTTGACACCCTCTCGATTGAATATTCATCCTGCTGGTGTTTTTGCCCATTAATTTTTGATTGCTTCTTTGCTTTTCACTATTAAAGAGTAAAATATATATATATATATATATATATATATATATATATATATATATATATATATATATATATATATATATATATCCAAAGACTGAGCCATCACCCTGCATGTAGATTTGTGCAGGATCAAACCAGATACCTCTACTGTGGCGTTTTGTTTTTAATGCTGTGCAGGAACATAAAAAGTGCACAATAAAAAAGAAAAATGTGCAGTTTACATTTTCGGTTTCATTTCATTCTTTTTTTTTTTATAACGCATAGCTGCTATCAACATCTTCCCACTATTATATTGCTTCTGTATTAAAGGTTAACCATTGAATAAGAAAAGCTTCACTAGGTTGCGTTTTAATTCACATACTTTTTGTGTTTTATAAAAAATAAAAAAACCTCTAAATATGATTGTTTTTTGTTGTTTGTTTTTTTTTTTTTTTTTCCTTTGGGTGCGTCCTGTACCAATCAATGAACTAAAGTGTAAAATGACTTATGAATTAAAGAAAATAACAGAAGCCAGCTTTTAAAAGTTTGTTTCCTTGTATGTAGAAGTGTTGCATGATATTTGCAAGAAATTGCATGTTGATTTCCTCAGAGCGTTGCTTTTTCTGTCCATCTGTGCCAGGTTCCCCTCCTCATTCCTTGTCACAGAGTAATTTCCAGCAGTGGACAGAGTGGGCCGTACATGAGCGGCAAGGGCAACCACCTCAAACAATGGCTGCTCACCCATGAGAGGCAGCGAGGGGAAGGCTGAGGCACGACACAGCACAACTGTCCTTCATTTAATACAAATACAGACGCGCGCACACACAAGGCCAGCATTTTTTTTTTCTTTTTCATTCTTTATTCTTTAAAGAACACAAAACAGGGCCATAAAGTTAGGCGTGCTTGGCACACGCCGTGGAACAACCGGAGTTACTTGTAAATATTCAGTTTACTCCTTCTTCTTTTTTTTTTCCTCTTCTTCTTTTTTTAAGTCTAAGAAAAGAGATGCTGCATGGTTAATGCGATACAGAGTTGTTGCAGAATTAGAATGTACAAAAATAACTTAAACAGAAAACAGTAGGAATTACAAACATATGTTCCCGAGGGCCTCCTCTGCGTTTGCCAGATAGTGCTGGAATGGTTTTTCTAAAGAATTATTATTCCCTTAAAAAAATGTCTCTTGCATTGTTATTGTTGTTGTTGTTTTTTGTTGTTTTTTTTTTTTTTCCTAAGCAGAATTAGTCTTTGTACCTCTCGTTGTTTTTTTTTTTTTTTAATTTCCTGCCAAGTGGATGCTTTGTTCAACATCCAGTGATAAAGGCTCTGAATTTTACCGCTACAAAGCTTTGTAGTGAAGCATTTGTTTTGTCTTCATTTAAATCTCATTGTTTGCTCGCGCCTTATAATCCACCTAGATTGGAGATGTCTTATGTTTTATATACTGTATTCTTCTTGTGTCAGACATGTTTAAATAAATACGTCTCAAAAATGACAAATCCTGGCTTTTCATCAATTTAACCGTGTTTAATTTAGACGCTGATTTTTATATAAAATCCACTCGGTTCAGCTCATAATTAATTATGCTGTATGTCTTCTTTCATTGCTGGAGCTCAGTATGTCAAAGCTCCTTTCTTTTCTTTCTGTGTGATGTTTTCCATTAGAGGGCAGTACAGAACGGGAAACAGAAATCAACATTTCAACCTTGAATCTATCCTGCACATTTAATCTTTAATTTAAATGTTTATGTGAAATTTTATTTTCATCACAACCCTGTTTAATCCCTCTGGGATAAATTATTCTTTCTTAAAAAGAGCATATGGCGATTGCCGCAGTGTTTTGTTTTTGTTTCTTTTTTTTTTCCTGTGAAAAGAAATCAGTTGCTTTAACTGGATGTGTCCTGAACTTTTATTTTTTACGTTTGCCTTACAGTAATCTGTTGTTATGGTGACAGTTAAGTCTTTTATATTTTTTTTTTTTAATCCCTAAATTCTTGATTCTCCTCACAGTCTCACATAGCTGCGTTGACCCTTACTTGTCCATAGTTGTTATTCCTCGTTTCAGCCCAAGTAGCCTAATACCCCCCCCCCCCCCCCCCCCCCAAAAAATAACCTCAGCCCTAACCTTTGCAGAACCAATTCAAGTGGCCCGCTCACTGAATACATTTGAACTTTTGCAGCGTCTCTGAATTACTTATCCGACCGGCTCTGTGTGGCTGTCTTGCCGTACTGCTGGACTCACTCACTCTGCCACTGGTACAGCACCGCCGCGTAAATGTTGAGGCAGCAGACAGGCAGATGAAGAATGAGACTCAGTCTGTGGTTTCACAGAGGGCTAATGATGCCTGTGGTGACTACAGGCTACAGTCAGCCCCCTAACGAAGGGAGCTGTGACACAGCCACAAGGGGTCCCATTTAAGCCAGGCGCACTCTGAAGTGCACTGTAAGCACCCTCCTTTTTTGCTTGTGGCCAAGTAAATTCTATGGAATGCCATGAATTTAGCAACGAGAGATACTGATGTCTTTAGAGTTCTGCGGTTGATGTTAAAAACAAGTCCAGCATCAAAGCGTCAGACATGCTGCCTGTAATTGGCTGTGTAATTTGTGCAGTTACCCAAAAAGTCTCTTAAAAGACATTAAAACAAAAAGCACACCTTTAATTTCAGCATTTTTAAAAAAAACTTTTTCAATATTTTAGGTTTTTTTTTTTTTTTTTTTTAGAAGTATTATAATTTTGCCTGCCTTATTTTTGTTGTATTTTTACCGCGTAAACTGCCTTCATATGATGCTGGCTCAGAGATAAAAAGGAATTAGATTAAAAGAAGCTGAGAAGATCTCATCATCCGCACTGTTAATCTCTGTGAAACCTTTAATTTTGGCCTAATATCTGCCTCCGTTTCACAGACGCTACATGAATGCATGTGCGCGCGTGTGAGTGCGCGAGCACGTGGCCACGCGCGTTGGTGTGCGCACATGTGTATGTCCATATGTGTGTGGGTGAAGTGGATGATATTGAGTCTGACTTCATAAATCACCCAGACACTGATAAACTCCCCATGCACCCACACACCGCTAATGGGCAACCCTTAAGGAGTGTGAGTGTCTCGTGCGGCGTTTGATTCAACATTTATTAACCCCCTCACACACACACGCGCTCTCTCACTGTCTCTCTCACACACACGCGACACACACTCAAAGAGTGGAGATACGGTTGGTGGCATCCGGAGCGTTGGTGCAGGGGTTTTGACCTGGCCGGGCTGTATTAATCACGGCCGATAGTGGTAAGATACATTTTAGCTTATACAGCCGCAACAACAACAGCCTCCACATTTCCTAACTGTAGTTCCCTTCTCATAACTTATATCCTGTCTCTAACTCCCTACTTCCCATCTCATATCCTGGCACCCCTCCTCATTATGGAACAATTTTCTGCCCCCACATCAAACACAAACACGCTCTGTGCTTCCATCTCCTTCTCTTTGTACGTGTCTCTTCATAATTCCACTGTTATCACAACCTGCACCTCCTTGGCACAAGTCATGCGCTTTGTGGGGACTCTGCAGAAGTTATTCTCGCAGCCACATCAGTGATTCATAAATAGCCGCTGTTATTCTTTTTGGAGAAGTAAGTGCGGTTTTTTTGTTGTTTTTTTTTAACTTTTTGGAGCATGTGAAATCAGCCGTGAGCAGGGTGCTGTTGCAGGGAGTGAGAGGAGTGTCCAGGATGCAGATAGGTGACGTCCAAAAGTCAGACAGCTAGACATGGGGATAGATAGCTGGATACACAGACGGGCTTGGCCGCCGTATCAGGTTTCTCCCCTTCTGTCTGTCTGCCGGGACAGCCTGGCCTCGGAGGCCCTGACACCGAGGCACCACACAGCCAGCCAGGACAGCTGCCACAGCAGCCTCTAATACCAGCACACTCCATGCCTTGCCACAACTACAAAGAGAACCACCATTTCAAAGATGGCACACTTTGATGCACTTGTTATGATCTTTGTGTTTTGAGAGAAAAAGCACAAGGACAGAGGAGTTTTTTGTTTTTTTGTCTTTTTTTTTTTAATGACACCCCCCACCCCACCCCCTTTCTAAATGCCTATTTCTTTAGAACAAAGAGACTCTTCAACAAGAGCAAAGTTAAACACGGTTGTGATGAGGTAGAGTAGGATTATTTGAGAAAAAAAAAAAAAAAAAGCCGTATGCAAGCATGTGTGTTTTTTTACGTGTGTATGTAACCTTGTATCAGCATGTCTTTGTAACCCAGTGAACTCAAACGTCAGTCTGGGGGTCCCTAATTAAGAACGGCTGATGAGCGTCCATAAATTACGTGAGCATGGGCGCCTGCGAGTGCATATCTGTGCATGTATCAATCTGTGACTCTGCAGCGCGGTTGTCAGCGTGGTAAGGAGTGTGTCTCACTCAGCCTGGAGAAAGTGCAGGTCTAGCCTTGGTCCTGTTGATGGAGGGGCGGCACTTCAGAGGCTCCAGGACCCCATGGCACCAGTCTCCCCAGTCCCTTCAGACAGACTGGGAGCATCTGGGCTCTGTCAGCGCCTCTGGCCCCTGCAGACTCCGATCTATATGACGGGAGAGAGGAGTGCATTGGATCAGGGCAGGGGAAAATATGAGCCAGATTCCTCAGTCTTGTGCAAAATTCATGCTTTGCCAGTTTGCATGTAACGTGATGGCGGGGCTGCATTGAGGCCTGACAGCAGGTCATCTTGATTAATTTTATACAGTATGAAATGGGGGTTATTGATTTGTGACTAATGCATGAAACGTCCTTTTTATAAACTGCCCAATTAAGAATTAATTAAAAGTGGGCTGCTGAAAATATGCAAAGCCGATTCCGAGCAAAGACATCAAAATAAGAGTGATAGATGTCATTCCAGATTTTCCATATGAAAGTGAGCAACGATTTGATCAAGTGGATTCAACTCCAAAGCTCTGCCACATGGAAACTGATACACACTCGCCAAGACTAATTAATCCATACACCAAATTAGGAAAATAAATTGTGGTCCCAATTTAACAAGGTCAGTTTTAACTTCTCCCTTTACACTTTATTTAACTGTGCAGGCGAAGAAGAAAAAAAAAAGAAGAAAAGAACCCCTATCAATGTGCTTTGCTTATTATGATTGACGATTGATGATTAAGTCCTCCAGCTGACACACACCAGCAAAGCTGGTGAGTTGGAATTGGATGTGACACATACACAGTTCTGCGTGTTAGGTAATTCATTGACGAGGGGCCAAATTCATTTATGGAACAGCGGTATTGGCAGGCGTGGACAGTCTCTGCAAAAACAACGATAATCACAGAGGTTTGGCGCAGTGTGACAAGGACTCTTCAGGGAAAGGCCCTTACACGCCGCTTTGTTGGCCGTTCCTCCCTAAGATGGAGGGAAGCATCCGCCACTGTTCTTAAGATGAGAGCCGGAGGAGAGCGGATTAGGTGAGGTGCAGATGATGTTTAAAGGGTTGACTGGCATTTGTTGGGTCTGTTTCCTTGGAATTCGTAGCGCAAACATCTGGAATCCAGAAGATTCCATTAATGTCGATTTCGCTGCTGCTTTGCTTTTTGAGGAAAACAGGGGATTTATTTTTTGTCTTGAATTGATGAAATAAAGGCTCTTATAAATCCACTCTAATGAAACATGAGGGGGACCCTGTCGCAAGCCATTTAATCTCTTTTCGCATTCTCCATTTTTTCTGCTAATGAGCCTTATTGACAATCAAACAGAAGCTGTCATCCCCCAGGATGCAACACTCGCAGCCCCTGCGTGTTTGTCATAGTGTCCTGGCAATCAGAGCTGCCTGCAAGACCAGGCTGGCAGTTAGTGGTTCTCACAGCAGCACTGCCTGAAAATGGCACACTTCCTGTAGAGTTGCAGCTGCCACCTCTGCTACTTCCATTACTTTCTATAGCATGCAGATGTTGTATCAACATTCCCTGCCAAGGGGACTGCAATAACTGTGAGATCCATGCCATGTTTCAGAGGCACATCAATTTCTCAAGTGGCACAATTAAAGAGGGAAATACAGTACCAGGTTTTTCACAGGCGCTGAAATCGGAAAAGAGCTTTTTCACTCTTTTTTTTTTCTGTTTTCCAAAGAGGGGCTGTTTCATAAGGGCTCTGAAATCCACCCGATTTTTACTGCCCTTTTCCTGTGTTGAGCTGTTCTGTGAGCCTTTGTGCGGCAGACCTGTTGTGACCCACAGCGGATATGGAAATGGGGCTAAGGTTTTATGGGCCAAACGGATTGGACACAGTCAAGCTCAGGGGGCATGAATATTGGATGTTATTTCTGCTCCCTTTTTATGTAATCCATTGCCAATACATTATTAATAGATGATATCATATCCAGAACTACTGGACAAAGCACTACAGAGGAGTACTATGAAAGGAGCTCTATATGGCAGACTGTGGCAGAAAATAAAACCTAAGTGATATTATTTTATCGTTTTAGCCCAGGACTCTATGACCAGGCAATCCTCACACTGTAAATTTTAGACTAAGTGAAGTTCATATAGATGGGAAAGTATGGCGAACACTGCTTTTCTACCAGGGGTAAATCCTGCATTTGTGGGTTTCAAATGCACTGAAACATTGATGAAGTATCAAATGACACCCAAATACAAGTTTAATGGATATTGAAGCGCTGGGATATTTTGCTCATCCTTATTGACTGTAGTGAGTGAAGTGGAAATCTTTGGAAGGATCTGGAGTTTTCCTTGCAAAGCGGACTCCCAGTGTACGGTAGCAGGGGAACGGTGTCTTATCTCATTTACAGAGTCACAGACAGGAGGCTAAGCTACTGCGGGAGTGTTTAAAAAAAAAAAAAAAAAGGGGGTCAAATTCCCAGTTTGATTCATATGCTGATTTGCTTTAAAAAAAAAAAAAAAAAAAAAAAGGTCACACTCCTTATTTTGCCTCGTCTCAAAGTTCTAATCTCTGCTTGTGGAGTTTTTCTGACTCACGAAACCGGTGTCATCCTCATGTATAAAGTTCAGGAAAGTTCCAGACACTTTTCCGCCGCAGTCAGTGGTCTGTCCGTGAGCAGGTCCTTGCTCCTCGGCTCTGCCAGCGGAGCAGAGAAGGTGAAGTGCTGCCCGTCTTTTAGTTTACCAGCATACCTTGATACCTTACAACCTGCAATAATGCAGTCAAAATAAGCCCCTTAATAAGACGTGCATAGAGGGAATATGCGTAAGGTAATATTCTCCTTCTAAGGTCAGTCCGAATTGTTTTTTCTCATGGGAAACGGCGGATTGATAAAGAGCAAACAAAACCTCTTTTCTGAATGCTTGTCCTCCATGGCCTCAATGAAGGTTTCATTCCTTTATATCAACCAGCCCAATTCCCAGCATGCACGGCCATTGTGGCTCTTTCAACTGGAGCTCTCCATTGACTGGCTCATTGTCCGGCCGTTCTTTTGTGTGTGCTATCACCGGAGCACAATCTTTCACCTGAGCAGCACAAGAACGCAGCCTGGATATGGTCACGTCGAAGAGGAAAAAAAAAAAAAAAAAAGTGAGTCACCCATGTAGACGCCAGGATGCACGATTGAGCCAACACTGATGAAACAATATTTGGAACTTTAAAAGTCCACAGTGATGCCTTTTAATAACGCAGTAATTAGTCATGCTCAGACTGCCTGCTTCACACAGAGATGCTCGGTATTACGGCTTAGGCTTATATTGAAAGGAGATGGGGTTTTTTTCTTCTGCTTTTTTCTTTCTTTTTTTTTTTGAAATATAACAATGCACGAGCAGATGTTTGAAGAGTGGCCCACGGCAGCACAAGGCTAGTTAAGATCGATATTGCTTTCAATATTTCTTTCCTTTGACAGATAACCAGTACTGAGGAAAGTCTTGATAAGAGTGGCAACATATGGATGTGGTGAGCCTCGCTCTCTTTTGATTGTGTGACCCGCTGACCCTTGCCTGTGTTTGAGAGCGAGGCAGCCACATGGTACGGTGGGGGTCTGTCAGACTCCTGGTTATGGGGCATTATTGACCCAGGATTTATAAATATTTAATGCACACATTAAGATCATGGTGGAGGGTGGCCATTAGAGTTCTCCAATAAAAGAGGCTCTCACTATGATTGAATGGTGTGGCAGAGCTAGTGGCTATTTGTTGGGTACAGGGAAACCTGCTGAGACCATATACTGTACTGAACCTCAAGCGTGCCTGCCAGGCCTCACAGTTCCTAAAATGCACAACTGAGCAAACTTGTCTTTTTGTTGTTGTTGTTGTTGTTGTTTTTTTTTTTCCACTTCACCGTTTACCCCGAGATTTTTCGCTTAGTTGTAGTTTTTTTTGTTGTTTTGTTTGGGATTGAAAACCCTTCGATTTGTGCAAGATTTTTTATCTTTTTTCTTTTTTTTTTTAATGAATAACAGAGACACCAGCAGGCAAGACGATAGATCCAAACTTGTGTATCCAAAACAGATAATGCGATGTCAGGAAGCAGATGTGTGCCCATTGTTACCAGACCCCGGTGGATTATCGAGGGAATGATTTGAAGCACAAACTAGCTGAAAATGAAATAGCTCTTTTCAGTGTATCCGTCCTTTGCGCTATCAGTAGCTCCTGCATTATCTCCTGCATGCTGGCTGACATAATAAGCTGTGATATGCTGATTGCCACTCAGGTTGCTGTCATTTAATTGTTCATTAAAGGCAGAGTTGGCCTCGGACAATGTTGCCTTGATGAGAAATTGACATATTGTGACCTGCATGTGACCACTCAGGATGCCAGATAAGATGCTCAGTTGTTTTTAAGGGGAGGCACTGTTCTTCCCTCAAACGCTTCTAGCCTTATGTTTGACCCACTTGATGAGTATAGATTTCACAGTGCCCCCCTTCACCTCCTCCCCCCTTCAGCACTCAAACTATAGGAGGTTCAAAACGATACCAGCCCTTATAGACAAAGGATAACCTTGCTCTTTCAATGTATTGATTCTTTATTAACTAGGTGGCTTAATGCAATGAAATGAGGGATTTGAATGAGCCCCATTTGGGGTGCTTTGAATAAAAAGCTTGCACTGTTGTATGAATGACTACAATGAATCCTTGAAGTATCACAGATGCAGGATGTGCTCATACAAAGACCAGTAGGAATGTTTTACAATGTGTGCTTTGCTGACAGAATATGATTAAAGAGCAGTTTTCAACTTTTAAGGATGTTACACTTTTCCACAGGTGTCCAACAGTTATCTCCATAGCAATGTCTAAACACTACAGCTTACAGACGGAAAACAGACGTGTCTACTGTCTTTTTTTCCTGTTCTTGATTGTCAGTTTGTCTGCCGGCCAAACTGTGCTTAAAACTGAAGAAGTCCACAGTTGAGGAACTATTGCGTTTTTACTGAAAATTTTAATAAAACATCACTTATTCATTTCTGTTTCCATTCCAAATGTTGACATGTTTAAATTTTTCTTCCCTGTAAACACATGTAAGCTATGTGGCAGAGTCATAAGTGGTGAGTAAAAATGACTTCTATACATTCTACAAAACAGAAAAAAATACAACCACAAATGGAGTGTTTTTTTTCTTGTTTTTTGTTTTTTTGTTCTTTTTTCTTTTTTTTATCTCCAAGGTTGTCCCTCATGCACATTAGTCTCTATTGGATCTTAACAACTATCATATGGGTCACAAACAATTTATTTGACAATACAACCAACAAAGTTTTCTCCAAAATGGTCTGTATAGATAATTTAAAATCAATATAAAAATAAACAATGAAGTTTGACTTCCCCTTTAAAAAAATGGACAGAGAGTCTTGACGGAGTAACACAAATTTTGAGGATACACATGAAATATATGCACATTGCATTTCATCAAATACAAAAAGAAAACAAATGAAGGCAACAGTTCTTGGCTGAATTATCTGTGCTGCATCACTATATTAAGGGCATGACGATTAATACATACATAATGAAAAGCAATATACAAAATTTCAGAGATAAATACATTATTTATAGTTGATATGTTACAAAATTTCCCTCAGTGAGCGCAAGTGTGTATTTGAACAGAAATATGACAATGAACTACTTTAACTCTACATTCTCAATGGAATTAAATTTTGTTTTTTTTGTTGGGTTTTTTTTCTTCTCAAATGTTTTGTGTTGATCTAAAAGAACATGAAAAAGACAGATGTATAAATATTTAGCACAAGTTTGGCAATATCACAATAGTCTACAATTTTTAACCACATATAAAACACATAGGGGAGTTGGAGCTAGAACGGGGAGACTGCTCCTCAACAAGAAACAGACTTCACAGTAGCCTAGGAATGCATCAATATACAGTGCTAGCAAAAAAGTTGAAAAACATGGCAAAACACACTTGCTTAAAAGGAAGCTCTAGACGTGGAAGTACATCATATTCATCAATGGAGCAGTGTTTTGTACACCTCAGTGTGCTTGTTGAATCAAAGAAGTTTTTTTTGTTTTTTTTTTTCACGTTTGAAGATGATTTCTAACTACAATAAATTACAAAATTTAAGTTAAAATGCAGGAATGAAACATGATACAACATTGCCCGCCCAGCCCAGCCCAGTTTTACTTGTATTTTGCTGTACTTTTATGATCAATTTTCTACATTATATATCTCATATATTTTCCAGTTGAAATTCAAACTGACTTGGCCCCTGTGTATTTTTGTCACACATAATAAAATACAAAAAGTCACATTATAAAGACACACAACTGTTGTGAATCTATTAAAATTGAATCGAAACTGAAAAAAAAAAACAAACAAAAAAAAAAAAAGATCTATTTCTGAGGCAAACAAGTTCGTTGGCAAGTGTACTGTACATCAGTGTTTTTACTTTACAACCAGGTGGTGAGTTCACAGAGTCTCTTCCAGTACTGAGTGTGTGGTTAATTGGATATGTCCGAGGCCGAAGCGCGAGCCGACAGGTATACAAAATAAAACCTTCATCATTCTGTGTCCTTTTCAAGGGTGATAAAATAGGGGAAAAAAGAAGAAAAAAAATCCACAGAAATAAAGATGTTCCTCATGAAATCCCTTTTTTTTCTGAAGGTTGTGAAAGTCAGTGAAAAAAAAAAGTCTTTCTTTTCCTTTTTTTTTTTCTTTTCTTCGTCTTTAAAAACAGAGCAAGCGGTTGACTATACATTACACCAGCGTTTTGCAGTGTGCTGAGGGGGTGTCCTGTGAAGTGGTAGTGTGTCGACTGGTGCTTGTGACGACAAAAGTGCATTTACATTGGAGGGACAACCAGGCCGGACATGGCTGAGAGACAAAAAAAAAGAGAACTGAGGTTAGTTTATTATGTTAAAACAGGCATGGATATAAATATGAAAATCTAATAAAAATTGTAATTTAGTGCATGCATGTGTGTATGTTGGTGCCGGTGTATGGTTGCGTGAGTACAGCCATCTGACGGTGCACAGGTGCGTGAACGTATGCCTAATTGTGGCTGTTTGCGTAAGTGCCTGTGAGTGTTTGCTGTGTCCGCCAGCCTGCAGCTGCACGTCCTCCTAACGGGGGATAGTTTGAAAACCTCCCTCCTGCTCTGACATTTCAGCCCCCAGCATGCTTGCCCTGCTATGTGTGATATTTCTCCTGGCGTTGGGGTAATGGCAAACAGAGGCCCAGACTCCCAGGAGACGCAGCAGTGGTGACGGCGGAGCAACATCGCGGTCACTTCCCACAATGCCACAATCCTACAGTACGAGACACTCCTCAGATTCACTCCTGTCAGTTCTTTCCCTCCCCTCATCTCTTTATCCCTGAACTACCCGGCGCTGCGCAGCTCACTAGTCCTGCGTTTTCCGCGTTCTCCAAGTTTTCCTTTTGCGTCATTATCCAAAAGAGATTAGGCAAGATCAAAGGTAGCTTCCTTTATTTCACCAAGACCATCTGCTTAGGATATCATAAGCAACTGTACCTCACCCTGAGAGTGTATATATTCAGTATTTTCACACGTTTTAACAATTAGGCAACTAGTGAAGTGCTAGGATGATATATTATTATATTGCTCCGAGTATATTTGTAGAGTCATGGTTGAAATGCTTTTAAGTTTGCCAGCACAGATGATGGCAAGGCATTGCTCATTAATTTCTGCACAACATGTATTAATAAGTATGAACGTGTAGCAAGATGAACTTTAATTTCCCACTTCATTAAGCCCAATGTTATTAATCTTGGGGCACACACTACGGCTAAGCTTGTTTTCAAAGCAATCATGTTGGTCATGACACATGCACAAAACCTAATAAACATAATTACTAAAACAATCCTGGGAAGGTCTCCGCCGACGTCGGATCGGATCGTTCGTATGAAAGGGCAACAAGAATGTATGTTTGAGCAAATGTTTGCACAGACACTCGCGATCCTACAGCTGCACGTATGTGTGTGTGTGTGTGTGTGTGTGTGTGTGTGTGTGTGTGTGTGTGTGTGTGTGTGTGTGTGTGTGGGTGAATGCGTGTGTGAGGGCATGCTCTGGGTGAGTCTGTGTGTTTGAATGTGAACTGAAAGGTGTAAATTGGCCTGTCAAAATGCATATATTTGTAATGATTAATCCCTCACCAAACCGGACAGAGGCCTGAGCAGCGGTATCTGACCAGTAGTCCGTAGGGAAGGGATGAGGGGGTGAGGGGGGCTCACCTTGCAGTCCGTTGCCGTTGGCGCTGGTGCAGGAGGGGGGTGGGGAGGCCTGGGGTCGGACCACAGGGGCGAAGGCGCTCTTTTGTTTAACTGCAGAGACGATAGGGAGGGAGAGGGAAGAAGGGAGGGCAAGAGTGAGAACGTGCTGTGAGTAGTGCTTGAGAGGGAGAGGGCAGTTAAGGTAAGGCGGGGATAGTATTTCTGCCAGAGGGGACACCCGATCAGTACTCACAGGCCCCTACCATCAACATCTTGTCTTGCTGAACAAATACAGGTGGCATATGGTGAAACCCACCTAATATTTCCACAATTCAAAGCCACATGTGTGTTCTCTGAACCGCTGAACCAAACAAGTCCTTGTGAATGAACAGCACTATATTATCGCCATCAATAATACTGTAACCCCGTCAGAAATGATTCATAGAAGTGAAAATGAATGTGGGAGCTGGAATTAAATCAGCAGCAGCTTAGTGCTACGACAGCGTGCAGGAGCGGCGAGCTACTCACTTCCATATGGGGAGTTGGCAGAGGATCCGTTGAGGAACCCAGGGGAGCTTGGCACTCCCAGGTTCATACCAGCATTGCCGTAGCCATTCATGCTGTTGCTGACGGTGTTGTAGCTCGACTGCTGCGGGGTGCTGCTGGAGATGTAGCCCCGAGGGGACACGCTGCTGGTGTTTCGGCTGTAGCCCACTTGAATAGCACAGGTGAAGGATAGAACAGGACACTCATTCATTTCTTTCCTTCCGTAGCATTTATCAGGGAAACGTTCACTGATTATAGTAAATGACAATGGAAATTTACTAGTGCAATCAAACTTTTTTTATTTTAGCACGTACTGCAGGTGTCGGTTTTATAGGGAAGAAATATGCCACTTAATTGGACCCTTTAACTGCCTCGTGAGTGTGGGGCCAGTGAACCCAGAGGTAAGACACAGACTTTCTGTTAATATTCTCTTTATTCTTAATAAAAAATTTTAAAAAAATGAAAAGAGGGGGGTCATTTTCTTGTAAACCGCTAGAATCTCACTAGAGCCCACCTGCTCAGCTCCTACGTCCCACTTTTGAGAACTTTGTGGAGTCATCGTCGAAGCCACATACCTTGGTCGTTCCCTTGTGACTCAGATACGTTGACCGCTAGCTGACTGCTGAAGGAGTTGACTCCCATCATGCCGTGGGAGGCTGTGTTTGCGAGAGAGGGGATCTGGTTGTGGTTGCGTGGAACGCTGTACAGAGCCTCGGCAATGTCAGCCGCCCTCTTCAGAATGATCTCCTGAGAAGCGAGGAGAAGGCAGAGGTTTTGTTAGGATTTTCTGTTTTCCTTTTCTTTTTTTTTTTTTTTTAATATATAGTTGAGCTTTTTCTTTGATGCATGGTTTATCGGCATCCAGTTAACTTACACTGCTTGTAGCCTACATTGTTCTAAGTATAGTGGTGAAAACTCCCGTCAGTAAATTTTCAATAGCTTCTTACATAGCAGCAGTACAAGTATGCTGAAAGCGGCTGTTGTGTGGTTACAGACCTGATTGTTGTGGGGCATTCCATACAGAGCTTCAACGAGATCAGCCGCCCTCTTCAGTAGCACCTCCTGATGAGGAAAACCGGGAGACTGGATGTTAAGACCCAAGCGGATAATGTCTGATACCCCGGTGGCACATACAGTAAGAAACAATATCACAAGCAGCCTCGCACAGCAGGGTTGCAGAGCACTTTAGAAATGTTTACATAAATAAAAACCACCTTGATTTAAGAGACACCAGAGCTACATTTATGCAGCACTACCATTTTGCTTTCTCCAACCATGCAGAGCAGTGAATAATGTTCCCTATCTTAATTAAACTGGCATAGTCCTTTAAAAACAACACCTCACCCCTGATTCTGGGCTTCACGTTTGCTCTGGAGTTCAATGCCGAGAACCTTCTCTTCAGAACAATAAAGTGAATTAGCTCTGGGTTAATCTAGTTCTGTTGTAATGACATTAAGGAATTTTTCAATTAACCTCTTTGACTGGCTGTTGCAAAGGACTTCACAAATGACTTCCCATCCAGCAAGAGCTGGGTGCTTGTGCCTTGGGGACAAGGATGCTCGGGATGTGGTCTTATCCATGTCTGCATGCTTGCCCCCGCTTGACAATGCGGATTAGCTGTGTTGCTTTGGCTCTTAACACTGAAAATGAGTTGGCCCCGGATCCTGTTCCCCCCACTCTGTTTTGGGCTTTCAGCTAGGTGGGGTTTGGCCCGTTTGTGTGTCTTTATCTGCTCTTTGAATTCAGCACTTACAATTAAATCCCTCTCAAGAAACCAGACTGCTCTCTTTGTTTTCTATAATACAGAAGGCAGTATGCCGCTCTATGAAACCCCTCTTCTCCTCTTAGAGTGCATTTAATCTGACAAAGGCAAGTCGCAGACATGGCTGTTGCCTGTGTTTTTAAAATGCTCTCTTGTTGTCACCTGCTGTAGAGCAGAGATTTGTTGACTGTGCTGTTAGAGCCCTGGTTAAAAGCAATGCAAATCTGTCACCAGAAACATCTCAGATGGCGCTTGTTTTCTTCCCACATTCGCCGTGTTTTCTTTTGCAGGCCTCGGTAATTTGTCTGAAGTGTTCCATCACTTGGCAATAGCAGTGTGGGATTAAGACGGCAGCTGCCGTAAATGAATGTAAACACAGCCTTCGCGCCTTCAAACAGCGGCCTCCAAGACTTGGCCTGCATTTCCAAGGCACAGCGTATGTAGTGTGTACGGAGTGTGTGTACGGGCCCTTTCATCCTGAGGAGCATATCTAGCACAGTCCTTGATTTATCAAGATGAATCACTGTAGAAGCCACTTGCAGCGTATGCCATGCTCTCTTATAGAAACATATCGCTTAATCCACCCCAAGTTACCGGATGGGTGGCTCTTAGAATGGGCATTTACCTCTGAAATTGGTGTGTATGCTCAACGTTGCATGCATCTAGTTTGCATACAAATAAAGAATTATGGTTGTCGTGAGGCAGGTAGACTAAATGAGAGGACCAGCTGTCTTGATGTGTTCTCATCAGGCAGAACAGATTTCGCTCTCTCTTGCTGAGTGAGATAAAGTGGTTTTCTTTCTTTTTGTCTGCAGTTAATAATTACCAATAATCTATTCTATCATATTTCAAGATCTCCTACATGGCTCTCAATTTTAAACAACAATTAAAGCAATTAAGACTGTCGTGTTCGCAAGCCATGTTTCATTCTCTGTAAAACATCCTCTCCCTCCTTGTCCATATGGTACTTTGTAGCAGTGACATAAGGACAGCTTGGAAAAAGGAGGAGAGAAAACGATATTGCCTCTCATCCTTAATCTGTCGTTTACCGCGTGGTGTCTTAACTAACCAAGCTGACTCGCAGGGCTATGCTTAAGTGGCAACCTAGTCATATCCGAGGATGATGAGAAGTGCTGTACCCAATCAAGGAAGAAGTTTGTTTTCTTCTGACGAGACGCTTTCATGCGCATCAGCTCACGCTGTGAATACGATTAGCACGGAATAGTGTTCTGAGGGCATTTCCATGTAAATCTCAATACTGCTCCGGCATAAGTGTAATTGGCTTTCTTGTCATGGAGACATATCAGAACGCACCATGTTAAATTGAAACAATTAAAGGCTTCAAATGATTTCTGTTGTTACGTGACGAATGCGTGACGGATTTCTACCATTGTTTGCGGCGCTTCAGATAAAAGTGTTGTGCTCCACAGCTGTTCGAACGGAGCCGCCCAGATGACAGATCATCCAAGATTTAGAAGCTGCTTTATTTCATTGATGAGCACCAAAAAAAAAAAGAGAGAGGACGTCATAACAAATAATGTGTTATATAGAAGGAAAAAAAAAAAAATCTAACAATAAGTAGATGTGGCCCAAATGTGATTCTTCAAGCACTGGATTAACATGGATTTTGTATTTATATTATCACAGTTAATAAAAAAGGGCCTAGGTTATGTAGCTTGGAGTGCTAATGCCATTATAAAACTGTAAGGCAATTACTCTGTTAGCTCTAGCCTGAGGTAATGAATGCATTTAGAAGCATAGGGCCATTAGATGAAGGTACTTCAAAGAGCACAGGAAGAGAGATTCATTTAAATACATGGGTAATTGCTTGACATGAACACATTTGTAATATTTTCTCCTTGTGGATTACACAAAGAATTGGAAAAGAATGGGCTTGTGCTCATTTTGGGGGGAAAGAATAGAATCCAAAGCAATCAGCTTAATAATAAAACAATATTGAGTTTCCACTTTTAATTTCATAATGAATCTAATTTGTTACAGAAGAGAGAAATTGAGTGTGATATAATGTGATATCCAGTCTATTTGTCCATTACTGCCAGAGGGCACAAAATGGTATTATAAATTGTCTTTTTTATATTATGAATAGAAAATTGTTTTATAACAAGATCTTAAAAAGGAGGGTGAATTCCAAAGTCTCTCTTCACTTAACGCGATGCCCGCAAACCAATCTCCTTTCTCATCACTTGACTGCTCACACTTATTACTTTCATATTCACCCTGGACTTTGCATTGAATTTTTATATCTGCACTCCTCCCACAGGGTCAGACTGTCATCTACGATGTTGTCTTAGAATTACGAGGTAAACTTCAATCAGAGGCAGCTTCCCCCTTTTTTTCTCTGTGTAGCAACAATATTAGCGTGCATCCCTTGCTATCCATGAGCACTCCCATATTGGCTTTCTGTCTCCTTACAATTACCACGTGTCTTACTGGTCCCAGGGAGAAGGCTGGTGGAAATCAATAGCGCAGTAATATTATCAACTGGAGGGTGAAGTCATGGTGGTGGGGGGGGGGTAGAGGCGGTGAGTGGGCTTGGTGTCGATTTGCCTTTCTGCTAATGCACACCGCGCGTCCTCCAGCTTTATCTTCTTTTTATAGAGTCTCCCTACCTCACCTGCACCCTGTAATGGCTGTTCTTTGCATGCTGTTTCTGTTCTCGTTCCAAATGTACATGCAAGCCTCAGCTCGCCGCGGGCTGTTTTATTGGGAATGTGCTTTTGACCCCAAGAGCTGACCCTCAGATGGCAGGCTTAACAATGACGAATCACTTGGTGGGATCATTTACATGCCCCCTGAACCCCATATTTGGGTCCATTAGAGAGCAAATCAAATATTTATGTTGTTTATTGGAAGTGCAGGGTTTCATCTCACTCTGTGATTGTTTCATGCAAAGGCTGGGAGACTGTGCTATATTAAGTATACCCTCACCCGGGAAACTAATCTTGGGCTCAGTGTCAAAATCTGTCTCACAACCAGCGGTGCTTTGTATTCAAGGAAAGAAGTAAGGTTTCTCTGTAATAAAGCTGTGTTAACATCGAGTCCCTCTTTGTGGATTTTGTAAAGATGTTGTGGGACTTTATAAAATAAAAACAGTCTATCTAGATTGAATGCCGACGCCTGCAAAGAACAAGTCGTGTGGATATTAAAGGTAACTGTACTTTACCTTTTGGTCACCGTTTACACCTGAAATTAGAGTAACATTTCATGTCTAGGTGCAGCTTCTTGGCTCCGCGGGGACCAGGTCTTAATTGAAACACTTCATATACTGAAGCAGTGGCTAGCTGTGATGTTCCATGTTTCCTCGTTGACTTGGTCAAACATCTATAGCTACTACACAGTCTGGTCTTTATTAAATTGTCCGTTGGACATTAATGATATTGCTGTGTTGCATGCTGGGATTTAATAGATAAGGTCTTTAAAGGTTTTACAGTATTATTAAAACTCCGAGGTGGTCTCCACTTTACTCCATGCTGAGGGGGGGTTTGAATAGACTAATCAGTCATATTATTACACTTGACACATCTGGAACGTCAGTCATCAAAATGGTTACAAGCAGGGTGGCAATTAGTGCGAAACACACTGATTTTATCAATAGAAAAACGGAAGGAGTGTGAATCAAAGAGAAGCAAAAGAATAAAAGAATCAAAGAGATTCTGCATGGGTGGAGAATTAAAAAAAAAAAAAAAAAAAAAAACAAGTGTGCGTGCGCTTTAGTCTCATGCTCAGGTCTTTCCAATATAGCAGCCTGTTTATGTGCCACACAAGTGTGTCTTAAAAGTGAGTTGACTTCTGTCTCCTTTACCCAAGTTCAAAAGAAAACAATAAGAAAGCCAAAGTATAATAACATGCAGTCTTTGTCTATTAGCCGCAGTAAGACTAGGGGGTTTACGGCACAGGGTTCTGTAAACAAAAGATTAAACCAAATCGAGCTGCAGAAAATGAAAGGAAAACATGAGTGGAGTAATGATGGTGCAGGCGTCGTTTCTGACCAGATTACCATCTCCACAGACTACTGGAGAGGAAAACGCCTGATTGAGCCATTTTACCACACAGAGAGTTTACGCCTCTCTCCACACACAAAAACCAATACCATTACCATGCTGGTTAGTGGATAAGCCACATATGTGAAGCAAAGCTGTTAGCGCTTAGGGTCACAGTGCTTCGCGTTCATGGTAATGTTGTTTTGTTTATTTGTCACACTCAGAGTATTAAGACATTACAGCCCAGACAGCTATGTCTATCGCTGTTCTGCACTTCTCCGCAAAGAAAGAAAGCGACACTGTACTGACCTTTGGTAACCTCTCAGGATCACCGGGGTGTCTGGGGATGACCTTCTGCAGCCTCTGGAAACCATAGTCGATGGTAGGCTCATTCAGGGCTGAAAGATAGAAATGGAAGAACCGTTTCAGGAATAACTTTGCTGGAGATAGGGAGACGCTAATTGAGAAATCTGTTAGTTTACTGTACAAAAGTAATTTCAGAATGACTAATTTCGAAGAACTCTCAGGGGCGACCCAGTGTTTTATGAAACATCCGTGGCTGTGGAGTGAGGGGAGGGAGAAACTAATGGAAAAGGACACAGGTTCCTCTGACACTTGTGCCACCAAGTGTTATTCCATTAACAGCCATGATGACCTACATCAGTCTGAGGATCCTTCAGAGGGCCCCTCCCCCTTTTTATCTGCTTGAGAATATTGACTACAGCAAACTACATAGCGGGGGTCTTTTAATCTAACAGAGCTTTAATAATCTGTGAAAGGCTGTCCACACATTGATCTAGTGTAAGTTGCTGTCATTTCACCCTTCTGCACCAACTGTACTGCAACGCTGGGCCTGTGAAATACGGCAGCAGATCCCATGGAGCCATTAATCTCTCCCACCCCTCAAATAGTAATCTGGGGCATGAGGCATATTGGGCGATGAATCAGAGGCACAAAGTAAATGAATCATAACCCAGACTTTGGTGAGAGCAGGCCGTTTTATGTCTGACAGTCCTAATGGGTAATTGAAGGTTTCCTTACAGCTCCGCCTGATTCTAAACAATCATGTGTACGCTCATAGAGAGGGCGAGGAAGGCAAGGCGAGTGAGGGAGGGGGGGGCGTGAGAGGGGAGGAGGAGGGGAAGAAAGGAGGAAAGCAGTGTAAAAGGGGAAGGAACGACTTAATAGAGAACATCACTTCTCAATGTAGATATCATTTTCAGGAGAGTAACTCCGCCGAGCAAGGCGCTTCATAAATCAATGGCTTTCTATGGAGACTAATAAGAGCTGCCTGCCTCTATTCATTGTTCAGCCTGTAATTTGGCCCATCACTCATTACTCAGCATGTAATTTCAGCATTAACACCGCACAGCTCGCTGAACTTGCTGAACAACAGAGAATGTGAAAGCAAGCAAACACACCCCCATCCAACAACCACACGCGCACACACACACACACACAGGCAGGCCACAGACACACAAGCCGGGGAGTCACGGCAGGAAAACGAGCATTTATGTTTCTCAATCTTTCTTTTGTTCCCTCTCATCTAAGAACAAATGAATCCCTCAAACAGAAACCTCAAACTTTCGGCGCGCACAAATGCAGCGCCTGCTCATGCCTGCCGTCTCACACACGTGCAAACAGTTGAAACACATGCACCACTTGTGCCGAAACCTAAATACAGTAATTGTCAACTTGAGCGTGATCAAATCGAACAATTATGTGTTCAAGCATGGACAATGCAGGGTGCTAATCGATAGTGAGGGTCTTTGTTACAAATACAGCTGTATTCAACCCTAAAGACCACACACACCTGAATAAACCGCTCTCCACAACAACATCCACTGCTGGAAATCTGATTTGACATGCCATCGTGTGTCCTGGAACGACAAAGGTCTGCTTTGGAATGTGGGGAAAGTCATCTTCTCCTTAATAAAGGATTGATCAGCTGTATTGATCATATATGACAAGGCTGTAGTAAGGTATTTTCCCGCTTTTTTTTTGTTTTCATTCCCCCTTTTTATCTATGCACCCCTGCAGTTACATACATGTGTATATATATATATATATATATATATATATATATATATATATATATATATGTACACATGCGACTATGTTTCTGTTACTGTGTACATTTGTCAGTGCATGTGCCCGGCTGGAAGAGTGTATGTGCACGGCAGCCCTGCCAGACTCCGCTGCTCAGTGTGATGTAAATTGTGTATGTGTAAAAAGCACTCCATAATCAGGCCATCCATCATCAGAGGCTGTCAGTGGGCTCTCTCAGGGTGATACATCACGCTCTCCTGTCCTCTGCCTCAGCTGGGGCCTACACAACCCGCCAGGCATACTGGGAACACAGCCGGAGAGACGTACAGTATGGGATGAGGCATAGGTGGGTAGAGGTGCGCTGTTTGACATGCGTTTCCAGTGATAATGATGCTACAAAGCACACTTAAGAATTATGAAGAGTATGATTTTAAGAGCACCCTCAATCTTTAGAGCCCAGTTTAAATCGGCTTCTGTCAACAGCTGAGATACAGTAACCACTGGCTTGATAAGTAAGGGGTTTGAGGTGTGTCAAAACAAAACATTTAAACCTAAGCTTGTCTCAGTTAAGTTTAAAACGTAGTCCAGTGTTGGCAGCTGCAGTCCAGGCATCAGGCATGATCTCCACATGTCGACGTGTCGCCATCTCATCTATCATGGAGATGATCTTTGTAACAACCCCGGTGTAATGAAATTGGTGACACAGACCGCCATCTGCTATTGATTTCATGCAAATGCTTTTGACAGCTGATGGAGACTTGCATTAGTGCTAAACGGTGCTGTCAGTTGATGAGTTGACAGTTTTGTAGTCATAGCATGTACACTGGTGCAGACAGACACAGACAATGTCAATAATCCTGTAAGAGCTGCTGATGATATATACTGAGCACTTATATTCAATCTAGACAATAAATGTGTTATGTGTGGAGTCATTGCACTGCTCCGCACATTTTTTTTTCCATGCAAGGAATTTCTTTCATCTGCTGAGCTGTTGCAAGAATCACTGGGACTACTCTTCTTACTTTTTCTTGCAGTGCACAACCCGACAGCAGTCTTTACTCACTTTCATCCTCTTCATCCTGTGTCTTTTTTAATCCTTGACACATCACTATGTTTCAACCTGTCATTCGTAAACTTTACTCTCCTGTGAAGAGCAAATCTAGGTCTGTGATGGCGCTACTTGACTCCATGCATGCCAAAATTTTGTTTGGTGCCCCATCTCCTTGCAACTCAATAAAGTTAAAAGGGTGTCTTTGGGGTGGGGGTAGAAGTGGAAGGTGGGGGTGGGGGGGTTGATTATGGAAGAACCAGACTCCCACTGTCCTTACCCCTCCCATAAGGCTTCTCAATCGCTGCAAGGAAACAAGAAACCTTCTACTCACATCCCATAAATCCTGTACTGGATGGGGAGTCTTGCCGAGGGGAGGAGGGACCGAGAGAGGAGAGGTATGATAGGGATGGGGGAGTGGGGTCGCTGGCACGTTCCAGTCACGCCCGCTTCCCGGCCCGCGGCCAATCAATACCACTTTCCTGTTTTAGAGGCGGGTAATTATGAGGTGGAGAGATTGTGTGACCCTTCACCCCTGCTGCATTACTCGCCTGATATTAAGATAAATTGCCTGATTTTGGGTAAACATATGCTGCAATTCAAACTGTCAGCACTGGTTTGCTCAGGGATAATTTGTATTGATCTCCTGGCTTCTTCCCCATTTTGCTTACTGACCTCATGGATAATTAGAGAAAAAGAGACACGGGGAGGTAAGGCAGGGCTTGCATTTGAATACTTTGCAGGAGAGATGAAGAGCACATGGGAGGGAGGGGGGCAAAGGGAACATTAGATGCTAATAGAATTTTCATTTTCTCTCATTTTCTACTCAGATTTAGACAGGTTTCGTGTTTTGTTCAATTATATCGCTTATATCTTTTTTCCCTGCTCATGTTAGAGATGCTCTGTGGTTTAATTTCTGGGATGATGTAAATTTGTCAAATACAATGTGACAGCAAATATGGCTCAAATTAAACAGCTGATGACTGTAGTGGTTAGCAGTGTTCCTGGAAGTTTGGACGTTCTCCTTGTGGTTCCTTCTGTTTTCTCCGGTACTCCAGCTTCCTCCAGCGGTCCAGAACCACACGTGTTAGATTAAGTGGGGATACTAAATTCAACATAGGTGTGAATGTGAGCACGCATGGTTGTTTGAGGCACATGTATCTGCCTCTAACCCTGTGATGGACTAGCAACCTGAAAAGGGTCTATCCTGCTTCTTGCCCAGTGACAGCTGGGCTAAGCTCCAGCACCCTCCAGCGACCCTGAATAGGATGAGGTGGGTGTAGAAAATGAATGAATAAATGAATTATTGCCACATATGGGTAAAATTAACATGATAAATGGAAAAAGCTCAGACCTGCTGAAGAGTGTGCCTCTTCTTCAAGAAGATTTGGAAGAACATCTTTATGAATATTTCAGTAATTCTCTCCAGAGAGTGAATGATCATGTTTCGGAATATGAAGAAATGGAATGCATGACTTGGTGTGCAGCTGTGACCATATCGTTTCCCTTTCTTTTTTTTTTTTCCCTGAATATCCCGCATGCGCACAGGCGTCCGTGGCGGGCCTTCAGTTGAATTCCTCCGGCTGGAATGAACGCTTCCCGATCTTATTTTGATCTGACGCCTCACTTTGCCGCCCTTTCATGCCGCTTTCTCCGAGAGCTCCTTTAGCTGCCTCAGTCCTGTCACTTTACTTAAAAATGTAGAGTGGATGGTGAGTGCACGTCATGCGAGTGTCTGCTGCTCCTTCTTCATGTTCCCCAGAAATAGGACATGAGTAACTGCTCCACAGGAACAGCGTAACATGGCCGATACTGGCAGCCAGAAGTGCTTACATGGCAATACAGCGCCGTGTGCCCTCGGTCTATATGGAAGTGGATTGAACACATGTATTGACTTACAGTATCAGGGTATAAACATAGGGAAATGTTTGAGCAAAGCAGTAAATTCAAGGAAAATTGTTCCTTGTTAAGTCTGTGAGCCTGAATGGAAGCTTGCACAGAGTACTAGCATTCCTGCCAGCCATTACAGCTTATTACGATAACTCTATCTTTCCAGGAGATAAAAACCTAGCCTTGTTGCCATTTGCCAGCTATTACTTTCGCTAATTATACTTAACTGCTTCGAGCTTATCTGCACTCCTCCTACACCATTGAGCAGTTATTTTTTTCTTTCCCCTTAACACAAATTAGAGGTGGAGTGGGAGTTGGAAAGGGGGAGACAGATAAACAGCACAGGCAGAAGTTCATTCAAGTGTTATTGCATTTGTGACTTGTCAAACAGTCTAACTGACGCCTTCTAGGCACCTGCAGTCTGTTAGCTGGATGCAACTCAGAGCAGCATTATCACACATAATGACCTCTCCCCGTCGATATTCAACGGTCTACGGGAGCCTGTTGGAGATGAGGAAACGGTGAATATCTTCTCGTTGTTACTGTAAGGAGTTAAAACTGAATGCTGCGCAGACCAGGAAGGCAGAGTAATCACAAGTCATGCCGCTGCTCTTCAGTACAGACATGTTCCAGTGTGGAGAGAGGGGGGAAAGTACACATGCAGATGTAGAGACCAATTTATAAATCCACCAAAAACCAAACCAAGCCAAATTGGAATTTTCACAGCAAACCCACGCAAAGCAAACCTCATCTGTTTTGACACTGACCACATCATCTCCATCCACTGCAGCCAGTTATCACTCAGTGATTCCATCTCCAGCAGTCTCAAGATGAACAGGAAATTAAAATTTCAAAGATCTGCAGTTAAGATAAATCAATGGAGACAGATCAATGTTCATTGAAATTTCATGAACTTTGAGCCAATACAGATGAAAAAAGCCAGACAGTTACAGTCTCCAGCAGATATTGCTCCTGCAACAGATAAAATGTAATTAACACGGTTAAAAGGGAGCAATGTTACAGATTGCACATCCATAATTTCAGGCTACCTTCATATTGGTTGTATTATTAGAAAAGGCCAAAGACACCTGTTCAATCCTCTTTGATGACATCTAAAGTATATGTGCCACTTCTCTAAGGACATCAGCGGACTTTCACACATTACCGGCCAACAGAAATCAAATGGGTTCCCTTCACAGCTGATTGCAAGCGCAAATTAATATTGTAAAATGAAGATCAATACATGGACGGGGCACAGATCGATGACGGCTAAATTACGGCCGCATTTTCCCCCTCATTCAAGATGAGTTGTGTTTTCCTCTCAAAGTCAATACCGCGCTGCCTCCCTCATTCATTTCTCAATAAACTCGCCGATGAATTTCAATCAAAATGCGGGCAGTGGAGGGGGTTTGGGGGGGGGGGCTAGAGTTCTTTTAAAGCCCGTTGGGTGTGGATCGCGCTGAAAATGGGGCAAGGAGAGGAGGAGGAGAAGAGGAAAGATTCTCGTCTATCAAGACCCCCCCCCCCTCTCTCTCTCCTCGCCCCACACACACGCCTCCTCTCTCTCTCTTTCCTGTGGCAGAGAACTGATGCTGTGATACTGTGTGGACAATCCATTTTAGGAGCCATTACAAAACAGACTTCTAACGATACAGTGGGACAGAAAGTGGGTCCAATTAAAATTAAATCAATGAATACTTTCCTTATGGAGGGGAAAAAAAAAAGAAAAAAAACCACCGCCCATTTTTTTTTTTTCATTTTTCTCTTGAAGGATAGCCACAATACATTTAACAGATAGACGTAATGGGGAAAATACATGCTCAACTGCAAGTACTTATTTCAATCAATTTCCTGGAGCTGGATTTCACAGGTCACTTGCTGATAACACGCTGTGGAATAATGCCACAGTGTGCTTCTCAAAGCCTACCTGACAAGCTGCCTGACAGCGGGGGAGTCCAAGCACGTGTCACGTCAGCCTTTTAATTGGACACAAGGACCTTCCTTTGTGGAACCTTGTCGCGATGTGCACAAGCTCACAAGGCCTTCAAACCAAGCCCATCTAACTTGGCAATGCGTGTGTCTACCCCGCTCCTGTGGAGCTGGTGCTAAATACCAGCGTTGTAATGAGACTAGGCAGGTATGGGGATATGGCTGTTGGATAACATGCTTTGACACATGCTAAAACTGTTGTGCCAACTGGTTACAGCCTATTTGACTGTGGTGATGACATTTATAAATGCCCGTGTCATCCTTTCTCATTGCTGCACTTCGTAACGCGGGATAGATTTTTCTTCAGTCAGCTCTTTTAAAGAAAAAGAAAATCAAAACGGTAATGTAGAGTAGATTTAAAGAGCATAAATATACAGCTCTCATGAAGTATCTGATGTGCGATTTTAAGTCCTCCTCAGAAGCTGATCTGTTTACATACCTCCTTGAATGCCTTTGATTATAGCATATCTTTGCCGTAGGCCACACCCCATCACTGACCAGCAAGCAGCAAAGAACCCAACCCAACCCTGCAGGACAGGAAATGAAAAGGAAGCTCTCCATCTGATCAGCTTGTAAGTCTGGGACTTCAAAGTGACGACAGGGCGGAGAGGAAACGCGAGGATAGGCCCAATTCACTTGTTGGATAGTGCCAGACCCTATCTCATGAGCTCCGATAAAGACGTCTGTGGTTGTTTATTTCATTTTGGGGGAGGAGGAGTGTCCAGGAGCACATAACATTTTGTTACTCCTTCTAAAAGTGGACCGGGGAGAGTGTTTATTTTGGATTTAGAGACTGGAAACTAGAAACATCACTATTTATACCTATGTAAAGTTTGGGTGGGCAACCGTTGCACAAGTTTAGTTTAATTTTACCTTCTGTAAAGCAAGAAACTGTGATTGAAGCTCATCTGTAAAGACACTGTACCTCTACACGAGCAACATCTTCCTTTTCCATCCCTTACATGGTTGACATTTCTTGATCTCCACTAGTATTGAGTGAAACACACATGACCCCTTTGTCCTTATGTTGATGAATGACTGCCTCATACCCATTTTGTCAGATTTTGGTGCAGTGGAGTCGATAGCGTCACCTTGACAAGGAAACTTTGTGATCCATCAGCCCTCAAGGCTGTCTGGCCACAACTAAGGCCTGGCAAGAACAGCTCTCTGTTTGGGGCTTCATCCAAAATCCTTCACTCAGTGTGCTGCAGTCTTGCGAGGTCAAACAAATGGCTCTTATTTCTGCCGCTTTACACTAAGGTTAAAAGAAAAAAAATGAAAAAGAAGAAGAAGAAGGAAAAAAAACACTTGACTTGTACTAATAGCCGAAAAGCCCTGCTGGTCACCAAAGGTCTGAAGACGAAGCACCCTGTCAGTGCCCAGCTTGGGAAATTAGCAAATAATGTTCCCTTCCCCCTGACAAATGTGTGACAGCTCGCCTTCGCCAATCATTCTCTCCTAACGTTATGATGCATGTCCTGGATCCCCACTGGAGGATACAGGCGAAGTTTACTGACCCTCAATTTACCCGTGACAAATGGGGTCCCGGTAAATGTGCATTTTCTGGGGCGCGGAAGGGGTTCATTTTAAGCAATCCTGGTTATGTGGATGTCACTGATTAGGATAAATAGTGGCTGAGTGTGTTAGGACTGCTTGCAGAACCATATTACCACGGACCTGCATCGTTGCCCCTGGAGGGGAGCTCTCATGGAAACTTGGCCAAGATAAAAAACCAAAAGCTCTGATGCAATTAGGACTTAAATTAGATGAATTGTACAGTCAAGTTTTTATTTATGATTTACCCTTTCATACAGTTCTGTAACCATGAGGGTAAAAAGATTAGGAAGCGACAAATGAGGCTGAAAATTGAGACTTTTTGTTTAAGGTATTTGATTAAATCAGCTCGTGCTGTTTTTTGGTGCTTAAAAAAGGGTAAAGTGTAATAAAGTATTGACTCAGGTGCATCTGCGACTTTCTCCTTTTGATTCTTTACAACCTTGCTGACAGTTGGTTTTACCACTCTAGTCCTGACCAATAGATAACCGATACATGGATTAGACAGAGGACAAGCATGCAAGCGCCAAGAGACAACACTCACTTAAAAGGTAAAATGTGCAGACTGTGATTTAGGAAAAATAGTCATTGCTTTAAAAATGTGCCAGTTAAAGAACATATATAAGGTCCTTGAAGCAGTCCGCCAGCTGCAGGCCATCCGGGTTTTATATAGTGTCTGTGTTTGTCTCATTAGTATTTTAAACATTCAATAGTCAATGACAACCGGATTATTTGACATACAGGGTGCTCTCTTTCTGTGAATGGATTGTGAGTTTTGGAGCGATTCCAGGGTGTTAACCCGAGTGAGGACATGTCGCTCTGCTGTTTGAATTGACTACAGTCTCCTCTGTGTTGACTCTTAGTAATTTGTGATAATTTCTTAAATTGGCCAAGTTAAATCTCCTCGATTAGGGTGGCGGTGCAAGAACAATCAACATGAAAAAAGAAAACTAAAAACAAAAAACAGAAAAAAAACAAAAACCCTCACTCCACTCAAGCTGTGCTCCCAAGTCACGCTTGAAGTCATGTGCTTTGATAACTAGACTTTTGATATGCACATGGTGCTCTGCACCACGATGCTAAAGCATTCTGTGCCTTTTTGACAGCTTTGTGTCACTACATGCCCTTTTCAGCTTGTGTAATGTGCTATAGCAGCTCCGGGTCGTTTCGAATCTATTTCTGCGTCTAGGGCCATTTGTTGAAGTGCTGTAGCACAGAAAGAAAAGCTATGGTTTGGAATGAGCTGTTTCATTTTTAAATACGCGATCCACTCTCCTGCACTCAATGTATCAGCCAATTCACATTTCAATGTCTCAGAGAAGTGGCGACTATCCTTTCACCTGGCAATTACTGTACATATGGAATCAGTGATTCCTAATTCTAATGTTATGCATTCATTCTCTCAAGCATCGCCCCTCATACAATCAGGGTGAGCCACACAGGGAATAGCGGAGCAGCAGAGGAGCTGGACCTGTCTATTGGTGACTTTCTCTTTTAATTCACCGCACTAATCAATTGTACCACCGTTGCCTCCAGGGGTAATTGTATCTTTATACTAACTGGAAGTGAGAAGAAACCAGGGAAGACAGAGAGGAAGAATGGGGGAGAAAAATCAACAAAGATAGAGAGAAGGGGACGCGTTTCCCCAGTAAAACCTGATGGTAATCATCCCAATCCGCTTAGCCTCTGTGACTAATGGGGTCTGTTCTTAAGGGACCTGGCACTTTCACTAGGGTGCTATAGAAGCCATTAATGTCTTAACTTATACACCTTCTCAGGGCTGTGCGGTAACATGTGTACACACACACACACACATTTTTGCACTCGCACTTTCTCCTCCTCAGTCACACACACACACACTTACGCAGGCACAGTACACTCCTGTTTCATTATCCTGGTGCCTTGTTGGCCTCTGCTCCGCTCCTGCTAGGGAGGTTAAACGCAGGAGAGCTGGGCCAGACTGCACGGTTGGAGGAGAAGGGGACGGATGACTGGGGGTGGCTGTAGGTTTGGGGAGTCAGAGGAGGGGGGGGGCGAGTTGATGAGAAACAGCTGCCCCAGTATGGAAGGGTCTGGATGGGGAATTTTTTTGTAGGTGTTTAGGGGGGGGTTGCTTCTCCAGCACAGCCCTGGCCTTGCTGTGCTCAAGGCCAGGGCTGTGCTGGAGGCCTGGGAGTTAAAGTGCTATGACGCACCCCCTCCCCCCCCCCCGATTTCACTCTGCCCATCAGAGTTGGAACAGACAGAGGCTTCCAGGTCAGACGGGCTCTGACCCCCACAACCTCTGTCTACTCACCAATGATGACAGATAAGACCACCACTTCCTTCTGTTAGCCAAGATAATCAGATCTTTTACTCCGAGTGTGACGCACACTCACACACTCCCTTTCTCGCTCATGTGTCTCTCATGACTTCATGCCGATCACACGAGAATAATTTCACACTCATGCACTTCATCTCGTTTGAAATTTTCCAGTCTTATTCATAAAAAAAAAAAAAAAAAAAAGCAGAAAAAAAGCAGAAAAAACCCTGCACACATTATGACTAAAACATCTATTTCACTAACGGACGGTAAAAGAGAGTAGAAAGAATTAGTTACCTTGACAGCTTGGGTCTCACAGAACTTGACATGAACTATCTTTTTACTAGTTATGCAGATCTTACATTTTTAACATTCAAAAAGCGTGGTCGATTCATTATTAGCACCCGGACTCAGAGCTGAGGGCTCCATCCAGGAAGAGGGAGGAAGGGGAGTACAGTAGAAGCTTGAAACAGGAAGGAAAGATTTTCACTCACCAGTATAGACAAATCGCCCAGGAGCACCTTTGCAGAACTGCTTGGACTTGTAGGACAGCGTGACTTCCACAACGCCAGGGATGTGCCGAGGTGGAGTCTGGACCCGGATGGCGTGGGGAGTTATCAGCTGCATTACAGAGTAACAGAGTGGAAACAATGAGCCCACTTGCAGCTACAAACTACAGAGCAGGTAGTGCTATCGATGCGGCCTAGAGGAGTAATGTTTTGACTGAGTCTATTATTTAAGAAGATGTAAAGTCATACCTCACTCCATACAAGCATGGTCCCGAACACAACTTGAAGGCCATCAAAGAAGTTGTCCCCAATAATGATGACCGTGGCTCCTCCAGTGGTCCATCCCTCGCTGGGGCTGATAGCCTTGATGCATGGGGTGGCTGCTTATCCAAGACAAAAAGAAGAGCAAATTCAGCACCTAAGCTTCAAAACTCAAGCACCTGTCTCTTTCCAATCAGAGACACTACTGCATCACCTCTACGTTCAGCCCTCCATGTCTCTTAAAAGACATATCATGGAAATTGCCCCCCGGAAAAAAAAAAAAAAAAAAAAAAAAAATGATGGATTTGTCCTTTAAGGCATGGGAATCAGAATCATTTATCAGCGCGCTGGAGTGGTGTAGTTAAGCAGGCCCTTCAAATGGTCCACTTCACAAAGGCTAAACGCCAGGCTCACCAGGAAAATGATTTGATGGAGCAAATTATGTGTCAGGGCAAATGTAGCTATCAGAATTGATTAAGCATTCACCCGTATGTACAGTAAAATTTCAAAGTTGAGCAAATCTTAAATGAGTCAAGAATACAGACTGTTAAAGTGGAAATGACAAGCTAAAGCTTTGGTGCTTCAAGTTATTTCATTACCTTTGTTCTGCAATACAGTGCAGGCACACTGAGCCTAGTTTCAGGTTTCATAATGCGAAATAAGCTCATGAATTATTCAGAGTGAGGGTTTTTTTTTTCGTTCTTTTTGTGATCGATTCAATCCATTTCATATTGTTTATTACAAAGCTTTTCATCTGGCATGACTTCTGCGATGTAGCGCTGCCATACGTCAACAGTCTGGGTTGTTATTATAATCTAATTTGAGTGATCTTGTGCCTCACATTCACTGTCATTTGATGCATTACCTTAATATGGTGTTGGGCAAAACACCGTGTTTACAACAGAAATAGCATGACAGCTAGTCATAAAGTAGCAATATCAAACTTAATCTATTTCCATCAATATCTCTAATACACTATGAATTGTGCATGTTTCTTTTTTCCCCTACCGCTCAAAATGTGTGTGACTATTCCACTAAGTTCCCTTTTTGTCTCCTTACAAGCTTAGTTCTGAACCTCTTTTATCCTTTCCATCCAGTAAGTAAATCACGGCCACCCATTGTTGTATGGATCACCTCAGACAAGACATCTCCCTTTGTTTGCCTTGCTGTTGGGTCTGTTCAGGTCATGTTTGTTCTCTCTCCCTGCCCATAAAGTGCACACACACATTGGTACTACAGGGAATCTGACTTTAACAGGCGCTGTTGACTTCATGCTAATCACCTCGTACAGATTTTCATTTGTGAGGCCTGGAGGAGTGACATTTGCTTTCCTTAATTGGGAAGCGGAGCGTCTGAAAGAGGACCAACCCTCCATGGGCATGCTGGGCCCCCTCTAAGGGCCTGACCTTCATCAGTGCGGACGATTACAGCAAATAATTCACCCTTCAAAATTACTGTAAACAAATTGACTTTGGGGATGAGAGAGAAGGAGGGGAGCATGGGGGGGAGGGGGGGGGGGGGGTACAGGAAGGAGGAGGCAAGAATAAGGCCTGATGGTGACGGGGACTGTTGGGGGGCAGCTGCAGCCTGAAACCTATGACAGGCATACACAATCACGCACACAAACACAGACGCACCACCTCGGAAATCCCAGTGCCCCCTCCCACGCACAGAAGGACCCATGGAGAGGCAGCGACTGAGGCCCTAAGCTGTCCACCCTTCTGCCTAAAAATTTGCATATGTCTCAATGCACAGACAGAGTGGGGAGCATGTGCTGAATGGGGACCGTGGCGAAGTGGATTACACAGTCAGCACAGGCGATCTGATGACAGACACGCACAATGCCCCCTCAGCAGATGATAGGCATCATCAGGAGTGGACGGATGAGGATGCAAAGAGCCGGTCTGCTGGCCTGAGTGTTGCATCACTAAGTCTTTGCAAACTTTGGATTACATTAGAGGACCATAACACGATTTGATTGCATATTTCAAATCGTCTTTTTCTTTTGCGTTTTTCTTTTTCATTGCTGTGAAATGATTGCAGACTGTCTACCTGTGATCTGTTTTAATCTTCTCCTCCTCTGTTTAGGGGTTGCACGTCAAAAGTGATCCGAGATCTGAGCGAAGGAGGTCCTAGCTCTAGTTTTGTGACGCTCAAACAGGTCTGATATGGCCCCGTGAAGCCGTCCTTTGTTCTGCCTGCTGAAATGTGTTGTAATTGTGCTGTGGGATGTCCAGATGGTCGGTTGATAGTGCAGCTGATGGGATTATACCTTTTACCTCTCCCTGGGCCATCTGTTCCCTTTGACTCTCTCCATCTCTCTCTCTCTCTCTCTCTCTCTCTCTCTCGCTCTCTCGCTCTCTCTGTGTCTCACTCTCAGCCTTGCTCACTCATACTCTCTCCATTTCTTTCTCCTTTCTTTCCATCCTTCTCCTCTCCTTCTTTCTTCCTCTTATGCCCAGCAGTCTGGATTCACTTGTCTTTATTGCATAAACCCTAACAGCATTACAGCCACTTGGCATGCAAATGAGGCAGGCGCTGCAGGCTCTATGGTGAGTCTCCCATATTGTCTGGGGCTCTATAATGGTAGAACAGAGCTAAGGAACGTGCATGTGCGAGTGCGTGCTTGCATGTGTCTGTGTGCGCGGATGAGTGGGAGTGTGTGTGAAAGACTCAGCTATTTGTGAGCATGTTTATGCACCTTTGAGCCTGAATCTATACATGTTTGAGTGACAGGCAGCCTCAAAGCACGCTCGTGTCTGAATGCATAATATGCTTGTTGTGTGACAGTGCACACAAGTGAACAAAAATGTCACACGGTGAGACTCAGTCTGTCATCCACAGGCTGTCCCCTCTCTGTGCCAACAGGGGGCAGCACTTCTTGATCAATGTGAGGCAGCTGGTGCAAGTGCAGCATGAGTGGGAGAAAGGATGCCTTCCCGTTTCAGCCAGTCAGGCAGCCACATATCTGAGGCTTCACTTGGACTCAAAAGGAAGAATGTGTTGCTAATTTAAAGCACGCTGCCTGTCTGCCCGCTCGCTGTCAGAGCACAATGGAGGACATGGCTGGGATTACATTTTACGACCGGGTCTCCTTTTCTCAAGTGTCAAATCTCAGTTTGTTAAAGGTGACTCAAACAAAGTGAGCCATCGTTGTTGATGCATGTTAAATTAGTTTGTTGTTGAGCTGAGCCTGGGAGAGCGGTGGGGCGGGGGGGGGGGGGACAAAACAGAAAAAAAAAATCTCAACTTGTGAGAGCGGTTAAGCAGAGAGAAGGTGTATTAAAGTTATTAGACAAAGACATGTGCAACTGGGCGGTTGACAATAGCTTCTTTTCTTGCTTTACGGGGCGTCACTCTGCTGCTTTGAAGAGTGTGGTGAAGAGAGAAATAAAAGGATGGGTAGGGGTAACCTGTAAAGAACACAAGCACACACACACACACACACACACACACACACACACACACACACACACACATGGACAAACACACACAACACACAGAGGGGTCCCATGGGAGAGGGGGAACATGGAGGCAAGGGCTCAACCTCTTTAATTGCTCTCCTCATTAAGAAACTGGTTGCTAGGCGATCCACACCTATCGTGTCATAAACGTGAAACACACAAACAGAACGTCAGCGAACATAATGACTTTGGTGCTCCGGGCAGGACTTTAATTATTTGATTTTGTTCTCCAGTAGAGGAGTCATTAATAAAGACAAAAACAAATAGATTAGCTTTTTCCCCCACTAGGACTGGAGAGCACTGAGATATATTAATTGTCTGGTCGTCTTCTTCTTCCTTTTTTCTTTTTTTTTTTGTATTAGTCATTGTTGTATTAAACATTACATTTGCTTTTGGTGATAGAACCATTAATGCCCATTAATGTGTAGAGAAGCTTGTTTTAGTCAGTGGTGTATATAAGCTGTTTGCCCAGCCATAATTGGCTCTTGAAATTTGAACATAAGCAATTTGCACAATTGGCCCAAGTCGGTTTACTTGTCTCGCTCTCTTTTTTTCTTCTTTTTTAACAGTCTTTCAGCTGTGTGTGCTCCCATCTGCAAGTGGAGGCCACAAGGGTCAAAAGGTTATGTTCAGTGCATTTTACTTTTTGAATTTCCCATGGTTTGGTGGTCCTTCTTTTCTCTCTTTTGGCTGAGAAGGCAATCAGTCTATCATATGGAATCAGTTGGAAGAAAAACAGTAAGTTCTGTTTTTCTCATAGGCCACCCCACCCCTCCACACACACACACACACACACACACACACACACCACCAACCCACCCTTATGTCCCCCTCCTCCCCTCTTCCCTCTTTCTGTCTTTCTCCTTCCTCCCCCTGTTTCAGCTCTCTCACAGCTAAATCTGCAGAACCCAATGGCAGGAAATTGACCTCACAGCCAAATTCTTCAGCAATTTGATCATGTTTCACATAGGCTTTTAGGACAAATGTAGGTGCATTAGGAGACTGGAAGTAGTATAACAGTTTTAAATTAGTCTGAGCATCATCATAATTGTTAGTGGTCCTGAAATGATAAACACACCACATGATGTATACTATTTCCAGTCAATGCATAACAGCAGGGATGAGGGAGGCAAAAAGCAACTCAAAAAGTAAAAATGAGAGTGGCAGAAGAACAAAAGGTTCTAAAAAACTAGAAGCGGCTACGTGTGTGATCTGAGAAAAAAAATGTGATGATGTCTAAAAGAACTAGAAGAAAAAAAGGAGCGTAGCAAATTATAAGATGTAAAAATGTGCCTACCATTCTCCAGATAAGGAGGCGTACCTTCTGAAGGGTCGAGTCTGCGAGCCCTTCGCCCATGCTTGGAGTTGTTGTGTACGAACATGTTGTCAGAGACAGCCAACACGTGGCCGTCCACATTGACGGTCGTCGATACGACAACCTGCAGGAGGGGTGAAATTAAAGTGGGGTTTAGCAAGAGGTGAAACAAAAATCCACACTTTTGAGTATAACTGTTTTAACTTTAATACCCATGCATGACTGATACCTGAATGCTTTAGAAATTATTTTAGTCAAAGAGCATGCTTTTGTGTGCTATTGATTATTTTTGTCAAACCGCCTGAATCGGATGTTGTCTTTGGACATATCACGTTACAGTTACCTCGCCTCTCATCCACTTTGTGTTTGCTTTTTAGTGTCTTGCTTTTATGTGCAGCTAATTGACTTTTGAATTACCAAAATACCATTTCCGTTTACTCCTCGACGGCGTTCAACTTGTCCACCTATCTGAGGGTGGAAGGCCTCCCTTTAAAAATGCTACTGTAGTCATTAGCAAGCGAGCCATACTCCATCCCATCACTCAACAAACATTTTAGTAGGATCAAATTCCAAGCCACACTCCATATTTCATAATGCTTATTTTTGTTGTTGTTTTTTCGGCTACCGCATTCCAAACAGTGAGCCGCATGTGAATGGCCAAAGTGTTTCTGCGGCGGAAACAGAGAGCCCCTCTCAGGTTTGCTTCGCCGGTAAGTGACCTCGTGTAGCGGTGGAATTCAGGGGGGTACTTTTTTTGGTCGGATTGGGAAGGCTGGGGGGGTGAGGGAGGCGAAGGGGAAAGAAGGGGAAGTGAAAGAGCTCCATTCTTGTGAGCAGGTTCAGAGCTGGGCCAAGCTGAGGATGATGGATTGGGCCCTTTCTGGCCTCCAGCTGGTTTTGGGGGGTAATAAGTAGTGTGGAAGGCATGTCGAATACACGACTTTGGCCAGAGAAACACCTATGGTGGAGCATCTGGGAAATCTATTTGGGGCGAAATGGCCTAATAACTGCTACACAGAAGATAAGGGATGGTGTTCCTAGTGTTCTTTTGAGCAAAGAAAAAAGAGCTAAAACAGAGTTTCTGCTTTTCTTCAGACACATAGGAGTGAAAGGTGAAAGCTTGTGGTGGCTGTCATGCATCAGTCCACATTTACCCTGAGGGAAAATTTGAGGAGGCAGGGGAGGTCTGATGGTGGTGACATCAGGAGGGGACACCCTGTCTTGTCTGTTTCATGTCTGGGCTTCCTCCTGGAGGATGTTGACTTATATGTCTGTCACAGAATAGTCTTGCCAGTGACGGACGTCCTCCTGTAGTTCGTGGCTACCCTGATAGGACAAACTCTCACCTTGACCTAGTGTGCTGCTCTTGGTGAAAAAATGTCTGGGTCGGATGGATGGATGGTTGGATAAATGAATCAGCAGGGCGCCGGTCATTTTAAAACTTCTTTACGCATTAGATGTGAGAGGGTAAAAGAAACAGTAAAAGTACTAAAAACCACTCAGTATCAATGTCCCGATAAAATCGCAACAGTTTTCAGAAGATGGTTTTCATTGGCCGTACACAGAATTGCATACGTGTGACAGTAACTGCATGCATATGTGGCTAAGAATGAGAGACGGATACAGAGAAAGCAAACATATGCGCTCCTGACGTTTATGTGCATTCGTCCGTGTGTGTGTGTGTGTTAGAAGGTATGCGTTTCCTCTGCCAGACAAATCCTGAGTTAACACTGTTGTTACATGTGGTTGGATCGTCCTCCCCTCTGCGCTGAGGCTCAGAAAGCTGTCAGGAACAGGATTGATGGCACTCTTAAATCCTATATCCTTATTTGTGTCAGATGGTATTCCCTAATAAATATTCTGTCCAGAGCACACAGAACACAATATCCCTCACTCCCATTTTTCTTAGTTTTTGCCCCCTTCAGTGCCAATAATAAAAAAAAAAAAAAAAAAAAAAGAAAATTAATAAATAAAAATAAAACTGTTTTGTACGTGAATCTATGTCAAAGAGAGTTGGTACAGTGCAGCAGCCGTAGCTGTGTTTTTCTACACATGTGAGTGCGCGAAAACGCAGACAGTGAGAGACGGAGACAGAAATAGAGCGTTTGTGTGAAATAGGTTTCAGTCACCTGGAATCTGCGCATGTCCCGTGGATTCCCTGCATTCTTCAGACAGTTCTGATTGCACTTGAGAAAGAACTTTAGGAAGAATCTGAAAGAGAGCACAAGAAGAAAAGCAAGAACTTAGTCAAATCCTTCAAGCTGACACTTTGAAAAGAAAAGTCTGAGAATATTTAAACTAGACTCTGAGCAACTCTGTTGTTACACACATATTCATCCATTCATCATACTTGGACAGTCTTGGTCTTCTTTATTATATTCCAATATCAAGAGCATCCGTCTCTTTGTGATCCCGTCCTCTCACCTGAGTTCATGGGTCTTCCCCAACACCCATCTGCCACTAACATACAGGAAGTCACTTGATATTCCACCCGCCTCTTTAATCCCAGGACACCCCCTGTGCAATTAAAGTTCTCCTGTTCAATAGGGAAGCAAATGAGGCCCACCTGTGACCAGGTCTTGTTTGAAGAGCATCAGGGATAAAGGACCTAACAAGGTGAGAGCGCGCCACAAAACTTATAGTCCTGTCAGGCAATTAGGCGGACACTCCTGGGACCTCAGTGTGCCACACACACACTGACGCACACACATAATGCATACACACACCCATGTACTTGTGGGTGGGTGAGGCAATTATGCCACAAATTACAACCTGGCTAATCGTCTCAACAAATGTCACATCTGAGTGAGATCTGGGCTTGGTTCGTTTGGGAGCTGCCTCCCCCTCCTGCTCCCTCTCGGGCTTCACTGGATTTATTGATAAGGCCCTGAACTGAGTTGTATATCAGATGTGGCCTTCCTAACATAAATGTAAGTTCAAGGGGAACATTTGAGTAAGAAGAGACCGTGAGAGAAATGATATCAAATGTAACCTATTGTGCAAAATCTTACATGACCTCACCGCATGAACAATTAAATCGACTTGTTGTTTTTGCAAATTCTCCCCACAGAATCATGACTGATTGCTCCTGTGCTTTCTCTGGTTTGTTATGAATACACTGCAGTCGTATTTATTTTTCATCACATGGCTCTGGTATTACTATATGCAATAACATGGTTTCCATTGTAACACTAACTTGGCTCTCAGAATCGCAGCGGCTCATCGGATTACCATAGATTGCACCATAGATTGCACGGCCGTTTCATTCAGCTAAATTCAGTGGCTTGTGTGGCCTGTGAGGATGGTTTCACAACACTTAAGACTTCTCGTTCACCCAGTGGGATCCCAGCCAGGCCATAAATCAGAGTCTGAAATGACCCTTCTAACCCTGGCCACATTAACACATGCACTGGTCATTTAGAAGTGTTCTTCGATAGACTCCTATACCTTGGGCTTCACCGAGGGCCCAGGAGGGAAAGGCGAGGTGAGAAAATATTTTCACTCCACATCCAAGGAGCTTTGGCTCGGACATCAATAAAAGACGCTTTAACCCATGCCAGAATGCTGATTGCCTGTCGGTGTGTGGCGAGCCCATAAAAAACCTGACTTGTCATTAGAGCATTTCACTTGATTGTGTTCACTGTATTTTCGGGTTGCATCTGTTGGCTGATCATCAAAATGACCATTATGTACTCTAATTCCCTGACCCTGTTTTTATTTCCCCAAAGAGTCATAATGTAGAGCAGCAGACATCTGCGGAAAGCAGACCTGAAATACGACTTTTATTTGTCTGTTGCCTCTCATACAGATTAGGTAAGACCAGTGGGTCGTGCGTATGTGTGCATGTGTGCATGTGTGCTCAGCGGTGTGTTCGTGTAAGCATGTGCATGCACATGCTTCGCCTATTGAGAGACAATTTATGTCGGAGCAAGAGATAGAATATATTTCCCAGGCAATGCATTCACTTCATAAAAGAATCACATTACTCTCGGAGTTCTCCCAGTCTCTTTCTTGGATGCTTTACTTGGGTGCTTTTACGTACTCTTCCTACTACAGCAAAACCAAAAGTTAAGAAACAATAAACACAAGAAATTGAGTGCCCACGCAATCATAAAGTAGCCCCTTTATGTTTACTGTTATGAAAGCAATTAAGCACAATTCCTCACCTAAAAAGATAAGCTTAATTTTCATAGTCCACAGCAGAGGTAGCGCTATAGCATCCATTACATTTGAGTTGGTTAAGATTCTCCATGAGCACAGTGCAAATTGGTCCTTGGTGAAAAGCAGAGCAATTAAGACAAGGCCCCTCTCTCTCTGCTTTACTTCTTAAATATCTACAGAAGTTTGTGCTGGTGTTTTGGCACGCACGGAGACAAAAGGAGGTTGTTTAATTGTTTTTTAATGGGATATCAAGTCGTCGCTGCCATTAGATGTTGGCAATGGAGGGCAAAGGGGGATAGAGGGAAAGAATGAACTGCAATTAGGTTTGATTAAAGCTATCCTTCTCAATAATCAGCTGTTCTGACAGGACAGGGGGACCCTGGTGGCCGCTGAGATGGAGGAAGGTGTTGAGTGATATTAAGGCCAATGAAGGGGATATTAACATGGCTAATTAAAGCTCTTCCAAAGTCGGGAGAGGAAGCTCTCAGTGGACCACACTGGATGAAATAATCGGCCAAGGCAGCTATCAGTTGGAGGAGAGAGAGAAAAGGAGTGCAGGAAGGGGTGGGGTGTAGTCCATCTGGGGGGATGGGGGGTGGGGGGTGGCTAGAGGGAGGGATAGTGGGAGGCGTAAAGGAAAACTATGAAGTGTGAAGAAAGACAAAGAGGAAGACATCGACAGCCATATAGAAAAAGACTTCCAGGGCAGCCTCAGAACCTTGACATCAAGCCCATCTGTCTGCATGCCCGAAGTCTGCCAGTATAACTAAGACCTGACATGGGCTTTTATCTCCAACAGCTAGTCATACAGGTCCACAAATCAACGTTAAAACAATCCCGCTCATGCCTTGGTCTAAGGCAATTAATACAGTTCTCCTGTAGTACCTCCATGCTTGCCCACTGCCGAAGCTACTAATCATGCCATAATGATTTCTCTCCCTCTGGTCAAAGGGGAAATAGATTGTCTCTTTAGTAATGCAGCAGGCTCTGCGCCTTCCACTCCCTGGCTTCACAGACCCGGTAATTGAGGAGAAAAAGGCCGACTTTGGCACTTTGACTGATTTGAGGGCTGCTAGACCCTCTTATCTTTACTCTGATCATTTTAGGCTGACACTCAAAGGAAGACCCATCGCCCTAATTCGAGCTCACCCTCTACCATCATCAAACAGAGGGGGAATAGAGAAAGATAAAAAAAAAAAAAGAAAAAGAAGAGAGAGGGGAAAAACAAACATGCGAGGTGAGGAAGGCCCTCTCTCATTTAAATGGCCAACTTAATTGCCGGGTTGATGTCACTCATGCATAAATGTCCACCCTTTTGATTTGAGTGAAGAGGGCAAATAAGGATAATGTTGTATTATTAAGAAGGCTCTATCGACAGGGGATGCTTGCTATCCTGTCAGTTACATTCCTCTTTTTTTTTTTCTTTTTCATCCATTCACTGGATTTTTGTGATATTTTAACGACCTGAAAAACATTTTTTAAATTATATCCGAGCTCGCTGGAATTTATTTGTCACTCCGAGACTTTTTTTTTTTTTTTTTTTTTTTTTTTTCAAATTACTTCCTGGCGAGCATATTTTTTTCATCAATAGTACACCTTGTTCTTATTGTTCAAAGGAGCTTTCCCATATTTACTTAGGCTGTTACACAATACACTGACAGATGGCCACAGTATCTGTAAGAGGCAGGTATTGACAACTCTAAGCTCCTGATTGGTGCCCCGGCACTAATGACTAGCATGCAGTGTCCACAGCCGGCAGCCATGACAGTGAGGTCATCCGTTGCAAGGCGGTGAGTATCGATCACCACCCAGCTCCAGCCCATCAGGCCCCAGCTGCCTCCCAGACTCAATGGGCCCCTGTTACAAGAGCCCTGTAAGAAACGGCTCCCAACACCAGACTACAATCTGCTGACACCAGATCTCTACGCTGAGATAGTAGTACACGGGTCAATAGCGTATCGGATTTCCAAAACGCCAGGGTCTTAATGTCAAGCCTCCTGCCTTCCCTACCTACTGCTCCAGTTATTAGGCACTTCACTGAACTGCATTCAGATCCTTGTTGTGACAAGACGGAGCAGGTAAAACGAGAAATAGAGACACTTACAGATCTTAATCTTCCCAAACACTTATTTATACAGCTGAGTGGGCTCAGATATGTATGCCAGTTAAGTCTCTGGGAGGCCGAACTGAGCCGCGTGGCCATTTCTGTCATATTCTGGTTTGCCACTGTCTTCTCTCGTCAAGCAGGGCTGTTTTTCTCGCCTTAGCTGAAGTAAACCACAGCACATTAACAATATTTGCTCTACCCCTGTACAAGCGCCGAGGGACCAGACCCACAGATCCTATCACTTCTTTATCAGGGAACAAGTGCCTCACTATCCAACCTTATTGGGTTTGGAAGATTAACCCCTTCCACTCACGGGCTCTGCCCGCCTCCTCCGAGAGCAGCAAGGCAGATGTCACTGTGATTATTATTGTTCCGACATCAAATATCCCAACTACATGTCTCAGAGAATTTATTGGGTATTTCCAAGGCCTTTCCTGTTTTTATTTCTTTATATTTTTTTCAGCTACTATTGTCAGTTCATTTTGTTGTTTCATATTTCATGTTTTTGTTGGCGGTATGTGTGTTGCGAGGATGTCACAAATAATTTATTGGCTTCCCCTGCAACGTAAGATGTAGCTGTGTCCCTCCATTCATCCCTTTTTACCCTCTCCTCCACCATCCCCCTTTTTCTCTAATGGGCAGAATGGCATTGACATTATTTCACTTGAGGATCCCTCACTCTGTCAATCCCTCTTCATTTAGTCCATGGCTACAGGACTCATTATGGTATCTCTTCTTCCTTCACTCTCCCTCACACTCTCACTCATTCTCCTCACCTCCTGTCTCACTTGCTCTCCAACTATCTCTCCCTGGCTCTTTCTACACTGTTACTTTCTTACTTAAGAGAATCGCTCGTCTTCACAAATGGTTTCACGTCAGGCCTACTTGCAGCTAGCCCCCACTGATTCCCTTCAGGCTTTGGAGCAGGTTTACTGTAACAGATTAGACAAAGACTTGGAGCTCCTGCTAACTATCCATCACTTGCTAACAGTGGACTAAGGCTGTGTGCTTTATGCAGCTTTTAGCTCCAGCATGCCACGTACTGCATGTTTAGCCCCAAGCTTTCTCTCTGCCTCTCCCATCCCCTCGTATCAAGATACCGCTGAGGCTGTGTACTATTGCACGCTGTTCTTTATTTTACTCTGAATACAGCTTTACTCTACCAGGACTTTGAACGCAATATAATAAGACACAAAACATAAATAATTCTGCGTTGTTTTGTGTTGCACAGCCATGGTGCTCTAGCAGAGAAAACATCATCTGCATCCAGTCTGGGAGTCTTAAATACTACTGAATGCCTCTTAAAAGACCATGTAATGATTATCAGTGATAATGACTATGACAGTGTTAATGCAAGTGGAGGGGTTGTTGATGCTAGAAAAATAATCACATGGCACCAACAGAACAGCCCTCTGGAACGTTTCCTCTGCTCACCAGCTGGACCTCATGGAGGTATCTTCAGGTTATTTTTTGAGAAGAAATATGGTGCTTTGATTACTGGTCAGCACTGGAGCTTGGGGCCTTGAGGAAATACCAGTCAGCACCTCCCCGCGCTAGTGAGATGGAAGATAAGCATATGTTGGAGTAACTGGCCTGGGTGAATAGTTGTATTTAGGGTGTTGGACGTGGGGTTCTGGAAGGCCCCGGAGTCGGCTCACAATGAGAGCTATACAGCGCCGGCGCTCTCCTGTGGCACCTTGGAGTGATCAGACCCAGGCGAGACGCGGGGGAACACAGCTGTAAACCCTGAAGGCCAATGGGGGGGCTGTGACCATTTACTGTACAGACATGTCGCTGGACTCAGCATGCCAGCAAAGGCTGATTTGCATGTGTGTGTGTGTGTGTAAGTGAGTGTGTGAGTGTTTAGGTCAGTGAGTCAGTGGTTTTGTTGTCTGCCCATGCATGCTCAGATTTATGCCAGTGTATTTCTACATCATATTATTACTAATGTATAATACATACACCTAAAGTGGCTGTCAGGGCTGGTCAGTCATCATGAAACATGAGGCAGCCACTCTGACGTCGCCACCACATTAACGCATTCTCAGAAGATTTGAAAAAAAAAAGACCCAGTGTGGACTGTTGTGGGGGGGGGGGGGGGTGTTGAGACAGAAAGACAGAGGATGGGTCGGTGCTTAAAGCTAACAGGTAACCTTTCTGTGCACCTAGGACAAAGGCAAGAGAAAAAGAAAATGTCAAATTAAGAGAGGCCAGGCAGAGAGACGTGGCTGCCATATTTGTGTGAAAGCCCAGTGCTGTTGGCAGCAGAGATGGCTGCTTTCTGATTCATCTGGGGCCGTATGGCAAAGCTTTGTCAGTCTGTGCGAGGTATAAATAATTCAGGGTGAGAGATGGCAATTACAGGGCCCTGCACAACCAAAATGAATATTTTATAAGGACTAAAACTGCCCTGGAATGAATCACACACATGGAGTCTCACACACACACACAAATGTAAGTGAATGTGTCCACACCCACATGTGCAACCAAACACATGCACAAAGGTAGCCATATAAACCCTTCCTATAGCTGTTGTATTGTTGACAATATATCCAATACGTTATATCGACCCTTGCTTCTGTGGGTTAATCATTTTTTTAATATTTTTGTCAGAGGGTGTGTTTTCTCGTGATAATAATAAGTTAAGAGGTGTTTTTCTGTAGCTGAGTTTCTATTTTCTTATTACGTTATCGTAAAGGAAGTATGTATTACCACAAAAATATACCTGCGTATAAATTTAACTATTCACTAACGATACATGAAATGTATTCAGGGGGGAAAAAAAATCAAAATTAAAGTAAAAGTGCAAATATAGAGTAAAAAGCGATAGGAAATCAGTCCCCAGAGATCCCGAGGCTCTACTTTTGACCCTGTAAATATGATCTTTGTGTGTGAGCAAAGTGAGGGAGGGGGGTGAAATGCTAATGGGAAAAGATTAAACCCAAAAGCCGCCTGGAGCATTTACCTCTAAAAGGTTTTGTCTGTCAGGTTTCCTGCAAAACTCTGTCTTTATAATTCTCAGACAAAAAATAACATTGTTCCCAAGTCCTGAGGAGCGCAGTGGTTTGGTTGAATGGCCATTGTGCGGGCCTTGCTAATGATACCTTAGCTTTTGTGAGAGGGAGGCCAGGTAGGTCTGTGACATCAGCGCCACACAAGTGCTCCTCTGTCCGGATGTTTAGGGAAGGATTTCGCTTGTGGTGGGAAAAGGGTATAGAGAATAAACAGGTCCCGCTTTTGTACCAGCATTCTGATCCTCACTTCCTGAGACGGGGGTATCACGCAAGAAAAAAAAAAAAAAAAGAAAAAAAAAGGGGCTTTTTTTTTTTTTTTTTTTTTATCATTACTTTTTTCTAATAATGAGAATCTGATATAAAATATTAGCATCAGTCTCCGCAGGAACTGCCTCAGCAGAGAATGATGTAATTCAAGGAATGTCTTTTTTTTTTTTCTCCCCCTCTTCCTTTTTTATATCAGTGGGAGTGTGGGCGTTTTGTCAGTCCAAAGGGAAGATGGCAACCCTCTGAGGGAGGAGAGACCCCAAGCATGAAGACACACAGAACGCATGTGTTGGAAAAAGTGACAGCGAGGCAAATGCTATGAGAAAGCTGCTTCCTTACCGAACCGCGCACAGCGATACAGCTAGCTGTTGTGAAGGCAGCTGACAAAACCATAGCGTGGCATGTCTCGCCCCGTTTGTGAATTTTCAAAGAGTGTGATTTGCAAATAACATGAGTCTCTGGGCATAGACTGGGCATGTAAGTACGGTGAATATAAAGCCCCCCTGCTCTGCCGAGGGAAACCCTTACTTGTCAGCTCAGTTCTTTGTCAGGAACCTGACAGATAAATAGACAGTGTTTTGCCGCTCACTCCTCCTGCCTTATGTACACAGAGGCGTGTGTCTGCTTCCACATACAGGTTGACTTGCTTTAGGGGAGGAATTTGTTGAAAGACACCCCACCGCTTCTCGGGGCAATGACTGAAAATATTGTGGGCCACTTCAGACAGCCTCAGACAACAAACAATGGGGGATGATGTGTAACCAGATAAAACACAGATCGGATAGCTGGGTCTAAGCACCACTACAGGGCTTATTTTTCATGCAAATTACTACTAATGAGCTTCCTGAAATCTGACTAATTATATCAAAGTGATTTCTTTAATTAGTTTGTAATAAGTCCTCGCATAAACATCATAGTAAACAGATTAAGCTATATAAAAATATCAATTTGTCACACTTATATAAGATACTGTGCAGTTCAGACTAATCTAGCTTTTCCAAATGCCAGAGCAAACATTTATTACAGAATTAAATATGTACTTAGAGAATGTTTGGTAATATTAAGAGAGCACATCTTTTGCACATTTGTCATGGGTTCTCCACATTCATTTGTCTAACATAGAGGGAAGAAGCTTTTGAAAGATTAACATAATGGTGAGTGTAACGACTTCCATGAATATAAGTGGTGAGAAAGACTCTAGTTAATAATTTAACACTACGATATAAAATTCCATAATTAAAAGTCATGAAATATTTTAACTTTCTGGCTCTGCCGGAGCTGGTCTTATTTTAATCCGACATCAGAGATTACTCTTGTGAGTGACTGGAAATACTGCCTGTCAAATCCAAATACCTATTTGTAAAATAACAGATGACTTCAGAAAAGATAAGAAATTGAATTTATCTACCACTTTGCACCTCTTGTTAATCCAACAAAATTTCCTCAAAGCCCTAAAGAGTAAAAAATATCTAATATAGTAGCAGTCACAAGAGAACTGGAAAGACTACCGATCTTTCTGATACCCTCAATCTGCACGAGATGGATTAAACATTCAATTTGTTACTCGCCAGACCACCACCTAGGCTCACCACTTACCATACAAATGGAAAACACACTAGTAATCTATTAGCCTGCCTGGCCTGACACTGTATTATGTTGTATTTGTATTATATTTACTTCAGGGAAATTACGATTCAAGTCATATTTATCTTCATGTGGAAATGTGTGTCTAAATGGAAATCACCTATAGTGCGAGGGTGGATGCAGAGCAATACTAATGTGATCCATGAACCGTGCGATTTAGTCACCCTCTATGGATGCACTATGGGCTGATTCTACATATCAAACATGCACTCCCCCTGTTAAAGCCCATACCCAGAGCCTCCGATGCTGTTTGATAATTATTACGCTTACATTACAACGCAAGACCTTGCCTGTGGAGCCGGAAAAGCACACTGCTCCCTCCCTTCCCCATAAACACACACATGCATGTGCAAACACACCCGCGCACACACACACACACACACACACACACACACACACACCCTTTGTCATATACAGTAGTAAACAGCTTCCCAGTAAGCTGTTTGCACTTCACTGCCCGCTTTAGGAAATAAAAACAAAGAGTAAATTGGGGGTTTTGCGTCTCAGTGAATAAATAAGGTTGTTTTACTCACCGAATCCATTACCTTTTAAAACATGTGCCTAATGCGTTGAGCCTTTTCATTCTACAAACAAAGCCTAAATTAGGAATTAAATACATCCGTATTTAGATAACGGCATTAGCTTTCTGACATCAATGTAAAAAAGTTGGACTCCGTCCATATCATTCCCATGCCTCCATTGTTACGTTAAATTGCAATATTAATCCTGGCTAAAACCAAGGTACTGCAGCTTTTATGCAGTACACTTGAATTATGCTATTGAAGTAATTGATAGTGATTCAGTCATTGAGGGTACTAATCCCATGATTCAGTTCATCTCTCTCAGTGCCATTTACCTCCAGATGTTTAGAGTTTGGGGTAATCAATAAAGAGGGAATAAAGATTGGCATTCACAATACTCCCCTTGACAAGCTCCAGCCGAATGTTTGTCAAGCAAATTAAACACACTTAGACTTTTCACCTGCTCCTACAACGACACCACATATGGCCGTGAAGTTAAAAATAAGAAACTGTGCATACATTACCATGCATAATGCACAGCTCCCTCCATTTAATATGCAAATTTTGTAAAATATTACTGAATACCTTCTGTTCGGAATGAATAAATTTGAATTGCAATTAGAATAATCTTGTATAATTAATGAAAACTGTCAATTTTGGTTCCGAAGTAATTTGATTAGCATGTTGATAGGACACTTATCAAGTTCAGTAAACTGTTAGATTAAGAAGATGAAAAAAAAAGATTCTAAGGATATTTTTCTCAACGGCTCTGACATTTTCCCTTGGCATTGTAAACAAAGACAGTAGCTGGCAAACTTCCTGTTTCGAGGGGCGAGAAAGGGAGGGTGCAACAGAGAAAGAGAAATAGAGACGAGGACAGAGATAGAGAGCCTCTTGAGATAATCTGTGAATCTCAGTCCACAGATGAAAAGGAGTCTATCGTCAAGGCTCCTGAGTGAGCTACTCATCTCTGCCCTCTGCTCTCCAGCTAAGCCCAAGTTTATGGGATTTATCTTGTGAACCATTTGTAGTTTTCACATCACATGATGAGTTAAAAACAGCACACAGCCTTTCTGAATGTTTCCAGGCTATAAATGTAGAGTTCTCAGCTAAAGCGCACAGACGACTGATCCCAGTCTGTAATTCATCTGAGAGTAGCTATCTATTAACGATCAACAAATTGATGTACGCCATTGTTGCATTGTATAAAACAGAACCATCTGTACTGTCTACAGATGAACAGAGCTAGTGACCTCCTTTTCCCCTCTCTTTCTCTGCTCATTAGCTATCCTGAACCTCTTTCTCTCCTGCCTTTAGTTTTCAAACCCCCAAATGAGACCTAAATAGCTTGCAATACAGGTTAGCTCGAGGAAGAAGGGGGGGGGGGGTGCAAACATCTGTCGCACTAGGTATCCGCATGCAGCTCGGGGTATCTCCTGCGAGGAACTTTGGGGATGTTTAATTCATAAATGCTGTCATCCATGTAAACCTCCTGATTTCATAATGACTAACTCTTGGTGGTTTAATTAATTTAATAATGCCTTTCAGAAGCCATAAATGAAAGGGTCTCTGAAGTGTTGCATTAATTAGCCAGCACCGATGCTACCCCCTGTCAGACTGGTGGCTGTCAAAAGCAGGGCAAAGCAGAGGATGGGCACAGCTGACGTCCTGAGTTCGGAGGTCATGCCAATCATGCTCCTCACCGCACTTAATGAGTCATAATTTGTGTCTAGTAAACACATGTATTAGGGTCAACCTGTGGTCATGTCCGTAATTCTCTCCCCTTGCAAGGCTACATGAAAATAAGCGGCGGCGTGACAAGGTAGTTACATTCTCAGTAATAAGCGGTGGCACGGTCACATTATGTTCCTACTTGTATTTACATCGCAACCCCCTCTGACACTGCAATCTATCACTGCTTTCCCTTTACTTTTTATGAGGCTAAAGTTGCGACTCATGGCATACTTTTGCTTTAATTAAAACATTATGGCTTACTTGCACATAAGGTTACAACAAAGAATAAATCAAACTTCATTAAAAGCCTCAGTAACTCACAAAATCATCACAGAACCAACCAGATTATATTCCAGACTAACTCCTCGCATCTCATGAAGAGGTTGTTTTCCTTTTACATATTTCATAAATATGAACCAGGGTGGTTTGTGTCTGTGCCTGTCCATTTATTACCATAAAAATCAGCTGACTGAAGTATCTCACTATCTGTGGAGGCAATTAACTGTTTTGAGAGAATGCGTAATACGGGACTTTGTAATGGTATCATTTGGAGTCGAGGCACAGATGCGCTGTGCGGAGCCATACTGTAATTAGAGAGAAACGCTGTACAGGTTTTCCACTAATTAGCAAATTATGCTGAAAATAGCATCAAGCTAATTAACAGTTATTATGGCATTTTTGAAAGTATGACTTTAATTAGCAAAGTCCTGACGCAGGCAATTTCAAACTCGTCTCTGAGAAGATGAGGGAAAAAAGCAAAAAACAAAAAACATGGGGCATGATCAATAAGATACCCAGATTATTATGATGCTGTCAAAAACTAAAGGAAGGGTTGAAAAAAACAGGAGACGGAAAGAGAGACTGAGTGAGTGAATGAGAGGAGGAGGAGGTGGTGGAGGATGGAAGAGGGCCGGGAGGGGGATAAAGCTTTTGTGTGTTGTGTCTGAATCTCCATCCAAATGAGGGGACATGTGTGCTGCACCACGTTGCCAAGAGGAGCCCTGAGCCGTGTGCCCAGTGTCAGGTGGCAGCGGCTCACCCCTCAGCTACCAGGCGAAGACGAGAGTGAGCTCAGCTGGTGCCCACAGCCACTCACTTATTCTACTCCGCTGCACATTAAAGGAGCCCTCGAGTGGAGCCAAGCAACGCCAGCCAGCCAACCTGACAACAACACTCCGCCTCCTCCTCATTTCCAGCAGTTCCTCTTAGCACTTCCAGGGACCCACCTCCGAGCTAATGACGGCAATAGGTAAACTTGAATCCTCTTAGTCAAAGGAGGAAAATATCCATGCCATGTTGAATGTTTTCTGTTTGTGGAAATGTCATATATTTCTGTGTGTGAATTGTTGATATGATGGACAACAGAGTACTTGGGGGCTATTTGATGGAAAGTTTGTTGTTAAAGGCACCTGTTCAGACCCTTCCAAAGGGAGGAAGTGTCACCAGTGGATGTGGGGAAGCAAGTAAAAGAGGAGTGGAAGAGATGGAGGAAGGAGAGAGGAGAGGAGGAGAGGGGTGGACTGAAGGGTCTTTGAAGGCCCAGTGTGTGAGAGAGAACAGAAGTGTGCCTAGCCCCAGGCAGCCTACAGCTCAGGCCCATTAGCTAGACTGACCTTGCCCGCGCCTTTGTCTTTGTGCTCTCCTCCCGCTGCTTCCCCTTCTCAAGCATTCCCTTTTTGTTGTCTGCGAGCGAGATTGGGAAGGGGGCCATATCTTTCAGCTTTCTAACCCCCCCCACCCCCCCATCTCGCCCATGGTCCCACTCCTCCTATTCACCCCACCACATCCCCCACACCCCCTCATGCCTAGCCTGGAGCTTGTATCCCAGAGGGCTCAGTACAGTGACACGCCTAGCCGGTGGCCACCTCTGCCCTGACAAGAACTTGGCTGGAGTGGTCAGTGTCCCCGAAGACCCCCAGAGAAAATGCTACATATTAGGGAGCCCAAATCGTGGTGTTGCAGGCCTCACGTACATGCACCCACTCTGGGCAGCCTGCCTCTTTATTGCCTGCCTCTCATTTGAGAGGATGGAGACTGGCTGCCAAGTTTTGACACCGCCACATATGGCCTCCTCCATCAATCGGACTAATCAAGCATCAAGGGGAGGCAGGACCAGCTTAATTGCCAGCCAGATATAGCTGCTCTCACTTGACGTGCAACCTGAAATAGAAACAGGTCTAAGGAGACGTGACAGAAGATAAATGAATACGGCCATTGTTCTATTAATTGTGTAAAAAAAAAAAAATGCATTTCTTTACACTCCAGTTTTTAACCTGCGGTGAACACAAATAACAGCTAATGCAACTGATGTGGTTATTTCAACGTGACAAATCAACATCATTGCAAATATTACCTTACCATAGCATCATCCACTCATTAAAATGTGGATTATGTTCACATTTGTAATGTTTGATACCTCAGGTTAGAGAAGAGTACAGTAAGTTGTTAGGCTTTTTTTTTTTTTTTTTTCCCATGCAGGCAGTAGAGCTCTGCTCCTCCAGAGTCCTTGAGGCATTCTGTCTGCCTCTGCTTGCCTCTCTCAACTTCCTGTTTCCCTACACCCCCCACTGGGGTAGCAGCCACGGAATAACTTAGCACATGGAATGAGGAGGCGAGATCAACAGCGGCGATCCATTCATCTTGAGTTTCTCCTGTCACTCTCTCTTTCCGTTTGTAAACACTGAGGGTCTGTGGTCAGAATGGCCTTTTGTCCACTGTGTTTTTCTGCATCCCTCTCTTATTCACTTCAAAGGTAACAAGTGACAGATGTCTGTCTTCTCTGCGGTCTTGAACAGTGAGGCTCTGCGATAGCATCTGGGCTGAATGTCAAACTGTGAATCTACCCTGAGAACGCACTGTGGTTATGCCAAGCTCATTGTTATTAATGTCAGGGACACTGCCTACAGAAGTATTTAAGATGCTCCCTGTAGTTCACAGCAGGGTGTGCTGTGGGGCGGGGAAAAGGGGGGGGGGGGGTAGGAAGTAAGGGCATGTATATAGAAATGATGGACAAAGATTATTAGACAGATACTAAAATAGAGAAATTGCAACAAAGGGCAAAGTGAATGGATGAATAGCATAATTAGATCTATATCAAGATTTCCTGGTGGGCATGCAACTTCCCAAAGTGTCTGGCTCTGCGTGAATCAATTTAGCCACAGGAGGTGATTAAAAAGAATGAAAAAGAAATGTATTATTTCTAAATTAGAAGTTTAGCTGGATTAAATAGTTCCTTGGAATTGCGGGAACTGAAACGAGTGGCAAAGGTGGCGGCGTTCTGAGCTTGTAATCACAGCACGGCACAGTGTTTACTTAACTTTGTCTGCTGCTGCCTGCTCTTGGTATTTACATGTTTAATTGAGAAGTGTGCTGCCGGTTTCTCCTGCCCATCTGCTGAGTCCCTTCCTCTTATCAGGCTCATTCCTCAAACTGACAGCTCTTCCTTTCTGCATATCTCTCTTTCACTCCTGTGCCACTACACTGCTAACTCCTCTCTCTACCTCCCCCTCTCCCTCTTCAATCTGCGAAAGCTGGATATGAGTAATGACAACGCGTTTTCTCTCAAATCAAACCAATAAGTAGCAACATGCGCAGACAGACTTGCAACGAAATCGTGGCCAAGGGCAATCACGTCACTGAGCTCTCTGTTGTGTGGTCCAGGTTGTATTTTATTTTATTTTTTCCCAGCCCCACGTCTAAATCACACGGCTGTCAGATGCAACATGTGTGTCATTGTATCCCCATCAGCGTGTTTCATTGTACACACTACCACCTTTGAAGAGCCTCCTCTTATCAGTGGAGTGTCAGAAAGCCCCCAGCACCACCACCTCCTTCCCCACTGGCTTTCTAAATGCTTTTCTATTAAGAGCAGTGTTGTGTCCCTCTGATAGCAGCAGCTTCACCACTTCATCATTCATAATCCCAATGGGCATCAATGGAGTCTATAGCCTCACCACACCAAAGGCTTTGTCATTCAGCGCAAATGAAAACAACTAAAATGAGAGCGAGAATCTAAGGAATCCACTGAATGAGACAAGGAAATGGGCCAATAGGCCAAAACACTCCAGTCATGAATTGTCCACTCCACAGCAAGGCACTGGCGGCACCTCACACGTTTGGAGTGGGCTTTTTATTCTTCCTAGATGACATGAAAACATATGAAGGGGATCACGGAGGTGTAAAATGGTGCTTCTTCTGTGGCCTATCTGTTGAAGGCTTTGCTATTTTAGATAAATGCGTGGCACGACGGAGGAAAACAATAACTTCTGAGAGGCAAATCAAGCCATGACAGCCAGATGAAAGAGCAAGGAGGAAATATGTCCACCATGCTACGTCATACAAATAGCGTAAACTAACTTTTACAAGCTAAAACAAAACAAAAAAAGGAGAAGAAGAAGTCCAAACGGATGTTCCCGCCCTTCCCAGCATGCAGGAGTCCCGCTGGGGGCCACAATGTGATCAGCAGCATCCCCACCACGTCTCCTCATTATTGAGTAAATAGGTTTGGGCATGTCCTCAGTAAACAAAGCCAAGACTGACAGTTAAGGGAGTGAGGGGAGTGGGAGGCAGCCTCGTTCCCAATTAGAGTCGCCTCAGGCAAAACTTTAAAGAGGAGATCAATCCTACAGATCACTAAACTGATCCTGTCACAGGCTGGGGATATTTAAACCGTGGTGCTGAGCAGAGCAGTGCAGGGCAGTTCTCAGTACTGTTTGACTGTGTGTGCTAATGACTTGGGGGTAGGCTCTCTCACCAGGACACCCACCCCACAGCGAGGCGGCTGTGATTGACGGGTGAGATCGGACCTCAGCTGCAGTTCTCGGCACAGTAGGGGCCAGATGGGGAAATAGTGATTTGCGTTTTTTAGTATGCAGCTCCTGCACTTACGAATATCCCCTAATTGTCTCTTTTACTTACCTGTGAGGCCGGTTTCCATCACAGATGCAGAGTATATTTCAAATTAACCCAGAATGTTTTTCTTTTTTTTCTTTTTTTTTTTATTTCTCACCTTACACCTTTGTAGCGGATTTATTAAAATGTGCCAGTGGGGCTCATTCCTGTCCATCTACTCCGGGTTTATAAAAAAGAAAAAGAAGGAAGACTTAACAGGCCAACATGATGTGAATGAAGCAGGTGAGTTGTTGACACCAAAATGTAATTGCACCGTCAGGTTATGACACCCAGCTGAAGCTGTGGAGACAGAATCTTTGACTACAAGTGGTAAGCTGGCGTACTCCAAATCCCAGGCATGCATGGGTGTAATATGTAAAGAGCCACCGAGATCTCTGCAACGGCAGAGGAAACTGAACATTTAAATCAGCGACTGATACATTATGTATATCACAGAGGTTCATGTGCAGGAATTAACCATGATCATAAAAGCCAAAGAGAAAACAACATACTCAAGCCGTCCCTAAATGGTTGTGAAGTAATGCAAAACAAATTCATTCTTCATGCCATCAAAGATAAAGAAAATCTTAAAAGGTTTGGTTTTGCTTGTCTGCATCTCTCATTGAGAGTCATTCACTTTCAACTTTATTTGCGGATTATTGCAAATCCCCGGTACAAATCATATCATGAAATCATGTAGCTGGGACATTGGATGTGTTCTGCTAATGCTCAAAGAAGATCCCCTGAGGGAGCCATTGAGTGGGAGAGGAGGAAAAGAAAGAGTAAGGAAGGAGGGAAAGAGAGAGAGAGGTGGAGAGCGGGTTGCAGGATGGGAAAGAGAGCGAAGGGTGGGAAAGAAAGGCAAAAAAGGAGGGGAGGGCAGCAGTAGTCAAGCTGCACTTTATCCTGACAGATCTCCTTTACACACTAATTTCCTTGTTAAAGAAGAGAAAATGGCACTCAATCCGGAGAAATCCTTTTCTCCTGGAGCAGGCCTGTCAGCTGAGGGATGAGTGGATACAAGCAGAGCTTTCCTCCTCAGGCGAGCTCCCCCTGGCACACAGCAGCGAGGCTACCGCTCACAGCACAGCTCTCTATCTATAGCCATAATTAATACACCATTGGAATATAATGAACCATACCATGATACATGAATTTCAGTGGGTGCTGTCGACAGCTTTCATTTAACCGCCTGTTGGGAATCAAATATGAAGTGAACTAATTTTTTGATCATATTAACAAACTGTGTGCAAACATTACATGCTCAGTTTGCCTTTTATAAACATTCCCCATGACAAAACAAAATATAGCCATGCAGGCGGGGCATAACATTCCTTGAAACGTATTTATCTCTGAATTTATAATTCAGCAAAGTGTAATAGCTCGGATCTGAAGACGGGAGAAAAAAGAAATGCATCTTTTATTTTAAGTCAGGGGTGTTAGCTATTCGTCCGGGATCTTCTCATCTCCCAAGATTACTATTCGGGTTTGTGTCAAGACTACTTTTCAGAAATCTCTGTAACAATTCAGATGCGATCGATAAGGAGTGACAGTTTATTCTAAGGCTTAGCACTGGCCAAGAAAAGAACGACTGAAGCATCAAGTTTAGAGGAATGAATTTGTTTTGTATTTGATTTTTCCATTAAATTTATCACCACTTTAACTCTCCCTTTTCCCCTTCTCCTTCTCACTCCTTTCCTCTCACTTTCCCCCTCACTCTGTCACTCACATCGACAACAAGGCTGTAAACGGCTGTCAATTTCTCATCTGTGATTCCCATGTCTTCATTTTCATCCATTTTGATTGCTTCACACCCTACGCGTATGATGCTTTTAGTGCTCATCGGTGACCTTGTGAGATGATGGGGAAAATTATAAAATAAATTTTCAGTGGCAGACTGAGGCTGCCCTTTATAACACTTCATCATATCTGCTGCAGATGGAAAATAGTTGAAACATTTTCTTACAAAATAGCCTAATGCTGGTTTGGCACAAAATCATATGGTAAATCTATTACCACTTTGTCAAGAGAAACCACATGAGGTTTCCCACAGTGCAGCAGCAGGCAAAGTGGGAAATTGTAACACTGAAAGTGCTGTCCGATTTCTCTTATTAGAGCGTCTTCAAAATCGTCTCCCTCCTTAGATTTAAGGGTCATTGACAAAGCCAATCAGAGGGACAGGCCAGTCAGAAAGCCAGCGGCGTGAACAGGACAGGAACCAGCTGATGAAATTCATCCATACTTCTCACTTATGATGACATGATTGATTTTCCCTCAGAGTGCTCAAATGTAGGATTGTCTTCCTACCCCCATCTCCTCCTCCATCCCGCCTCAATCTGCCCACCCACCCGCCACGCCAACAGCTAATGGATAAAGCCTCTGTCTGTCTCAGGCATGGCGGAGAGTTGACGAGTGGAAGAGCAACTGCAACGAATGAAGGGTGAAATCTGAGAGTGCAATTTTCCGTCTGTCAATCTCCCTTCGAGAGAACAAGTTGACCACCAATCAGGGGAGTCGATTCGGAGCTGGCGGTTGATGGGAGCACTCTGAGTGACAGCATCATGTCACTACATTAACACAGCAATGAAAGACATAAAAAAAAAAAAAAAAGGAAAAAAGAGGAATTTTTTGAAGGGCCCAACCAGTTACTTGATTTCTGGATGTGATTTGGAGGGCCGGGGCCATACTGTTCTGCCTTAACAAACGAACAAACTGGCAGGTTAATGCATAACGTATCATTCCATAATTCATGCTTCTGAATTTGGTAGACTCCTATCATCCGCTAGGTGCTTCAAAATACAACCAATTAAACTTTACTTAATTATTAAAGGTAGAAAGTGAGGGAGAAACATGCCTTAAAAACTCTTGCTTGCAGTCAATTATGATAAAACTTTAATGAGGCTGGATAGAGAGCCATAAAAACTGATAGCCCCTCTGTCATGAATTATATATCCATATCGATTTTGTTTCTTTGCTATAAGAATTGCAGGTAATCGTATGTTACCACATGTAAAGTGCACTTCCACAGCGAGGATAAATATTAACTATCAAATATATATGAGATGTGTGTGCATTTATGACCAGGCTCATGTAGAGAAAGAAGAGCAGAGATGTCGAGGCGAGGGCCATTGGGAATGGATGAAGGGTGCCATTTCTGACAGTATGAGAGACCCTTAGTGGTGCTGCCTTGATATGTTACCTAGTTAGCGTCACAGAGAGAGGAATAAATAGTTCTTTATTATTTGTGGTTGCCATCATGTCTCTCCTAATAGACAGGCTATACTGAGTTTAAACCACATTATCCTCTGCAAGACCATCACAATTACTCTTGAGAGCTAGGTCTGATGTGTGGATCAGGCAGGTCGCCCATGTCTTAATGAACACAAACAATGTGAAATGGAGGAGGAAACAGTGGGGGGAAAGATAATAGCAGGGGAGGGCTTGTTTTAATAGAGACAGCACTAAGTTGTTTGCTATGATCTATGTGAAGTCTGAGAATGTTGAAACCCCCAATTTTAGTTTGCTGTGATCTTTTTTCATGATCCTATTAACCAATCAATCTGCACCCTTTGCTCTGCATTTTGCCAACGAGCAGCGCAGGCACAAATCCTTTTTTTTACAGGAACTACCGAAGACTTTTGTGTGCCTTGCTGTCGTCGTAACGCACTTCTCGGCGGGCTGGACACACGTGGAGGTTAAAGGGCACCAAACTGGATCACTGTGACACCCAGCGCCGGCTTTATCCCCGGCACAAATGGCTCAGAGCTGGATTAATTGATAAACTGCCGCTTCACTTCATTAGTCAGACAGACCGGGCTTAACGAACGAACACAGAGAGATTGTCACTCTGAATATGTTAATCATGACCGTCTATTATGGGGCTCTTCCCTCTGCCTCCTTGTCTCAGCCGCTGGTAAACTTCAAAGAGCACAGATTTGGACTCACATCAGACTCCAAGCCTGTGTTGGGCAAGACTATTTATTGGTGACAATGGGAAAAAAATATATATATATAACAGAAGACAGACAGACTCAAGAGTGGTCCTGGTGTTATTGAATATAAATATATAATAACCGTGTAAAAAATGCATCATTTGGCCTTTTCACAAAGGCAGTTGTAATATAGCGCTAGGTGAGTACTGTACTTGACGTACACACTAGAGGTGAGGGTGTCAAGGGAGAGCTCGCTGGAGAGAGAGGAGGTTTTATTGTTGCCCAGCCCTTCCGCTTAAGTGCACATGGCTGGGAGGAAGCCGGGACCTCCAGCTCTGACCTCTGCGCATGTATATTTAATAGGCCATCAGTTGGCCAGGGCAGCGCTCTGATCAGGATTCAGAGAGGGGCTTTGAACACCCCTGTGTATTCCTGAGCGTGCAGCCTCAAGCTGCTCTCCCCAGCTGTGTCAATCCGACAGCACTGTTACAGGCACCCAGACAAGGCGCTGGGCACTCCACTGCTACCGCCTAATGACTACAGAAAAAGAAAGAAAAAAAAAAAAAAAAGAAAAGAAAAACAAACGCAAAAACAATAACATTTGGCATATGGAGCTCTGCTACCATCTAATGAGTGGGTTTTAAAACTGAAATATTACACCAGCTGATGCGCTGTAATATAGGAGGGTGTGCAGGATGAGTTTGGATTACAGCAGCTATGCTATACGATGCTATGTTCCCCTTAATAATAACAAAAAGGCAATGTCACGGTGACTGCACTGCATACTCCTGTAACGATTGCAGAAACAAGACGGCAAACAGAGAAGTGCCACTCGTGTGTCTCCTCTTCTAACAAGGTATCACTACTCTTTGAGTCAAATCGGCTTTGTGTGTGTAAGCGTATGAGTGTCACAGTGCACGCTCGTTGGAGAGTGTGTGTGTGTGATGCGAGGGCAGCTTAACGAGGGTGGTTCATTTGACAGGCAATTAGTTTGCGGAGCTGCTATTGACAGCCCCTGTGCTTGTGTTTGTTCAACAGCTCTGGGTGAGTTCCACGCTCCCTGGGCTACGTGACAAAGCACCTCCGACAGGGAGCTCCTGATCTCCACCGAGGCTCGGAGGCTCACTCTGCGAGGGGGGGGTGGATATGTGACAGCCTTGCAGACAGAAGAGAGGAGAGGGAAGGAGGAGAGATACAAAACCCACAAGGGTCTATTAGGGGGTTGTTGCAAGTTAATGTAGCTACAACACACTTTTTGTGTCGTATTTTTGAAAGGCCTGAGCAATGATGTTGTCATTTGTTGTTTGATTGCGGGGATAGCGGAGGGTAATCTTAGGAGACACACAGGCTCTCACACTACATGCACACACATAAAAATGCAGAAAACAGAGGAGACGAGAAGGTGGGGGAAAGCTGGAGGGAGATAGAGGAGAGGAAAAATATAACAAGATCCAAACACTCTTTTATCCTCGAAAATCCCATATTCTAATGCAAGGGCCCATCCCTCTTTTAGTTGCAACCGTTTCGTTTGTAGAGCCGAGCTCCAATCAATATCATTATTTTCACAGAGGATCGAAGTGCCTTCACCGAGTTAATGGGGGATTGAGGTGGTAAACGTTTACCCTCTCACTGTCAGCAGAGCAGTGGTCCATAGTGGGCCCAGATGACAGCACTGGCCCCACTGTGGACACACTATGTGGAGATGTCCTGTGGGTAGACAGGCTGCATGGACTGTCAACCGCCTGCCATGCCCTAGATGGCCGAACATATCAGGCACTTGAGTTAGAGCAGCAGCACGGGCTTTGACTTCTGCCGGAGCTAACAGAAACAAAGCGAACAGCGCTGGCCGCTGCACTACGGCGCCGCTTCACGCTGCTGTTGTTGAAACAAGAAAGTTTCTCCTGTATTTTTTTTTTTTTAATTTTAAACCAGATTATTCTGTGTAATGCAGATGCAGTTAAGTACAATATTAAATAAGGGAATGCCTTATCATGTCTTTGACTATGGATCAGCTGCTCTGTCCAATTTTGGAGAAACGGAGACTAATCTGCATCTGGCAACTGCAAAGCAAATTCTCTTGTATCGCAGCATATGCTAAATAGCTCTTCAAGCACGCAGATGCATTGCTGTAAAATACTTCTCATGTCTGCATATCTGCATCTCCCAGATGGGTCCCAAGCTGTGCCAAACTGCATCTCATCAACTGCTATGAACTATGGCATCACATGACCGCCGAAGATATGTGGGGTCCTATTCTGTCTTGTCTTGGCACAACGCGGTCATGCGATGCATCATCAGGAAGCCGCTACTTTGTCAATATGGAGGGAAATGCGGGAATCCAGGAAAAGCCGGGCTTTTTCTGCTCAGAGTGTTGAAAGTTGTGTTCAATAAACAGGAGAAAAGAGCCAGATTTAACGTGATGAATATTTTTTTTTTTTTTACAAAACAAGAAAAAAAAAAACCAGCAGCACAGTCCAAGTTGATCTGCGTTTGCACAAGGGCGTGACAGAGCAGTGAAAGATTTCATGGGACGTTGCCATATGATTCATTGAGTTATTAGTTTCCGCCCTGTTTTAATCGCTGGCGGGTCTGAGCCAAAAAATCTCGGAGGATTCCGGAGAGTTCGTTTCTCCACCATTCAACAGAATGGAATTTGGTCTGCAAGTGCCTCACGTCATTCGAGGCGTCCTTCACAGTTTCAGGGGCCCTAATTCAAACCACATGGAGGCCAGCGTCCGGTTACGGACCTCTGACATAAAAAAAAAAAAATAAAAATGGGACAAATTCCCATTGGCTGCTTCAGGACGGGAAATGGGGTGTCTTGAAGGAAAAAGATAACAAACACTTCTAAGTAGGAGTCACAACACAGCCAAAGCACACACATTCACATGCATAAATATACATACACATGTACATACACAGGGACATATACAAATATACATGCATATACACAAATATACACACAGACTGTGAAACATACACTTATGGGCCTGCAAAGGCTGTTTGCTTGACATGATGGAAGAATGAGCAGCAGCCTCTGTGATATTGCTCCTATTCTTCATTGACAAGCATATGTATTTTTTTGCTGCTCCCAACTGACTTTGCAGCGCTGAACTCCATTTATGAATTATCTGACATATTTCCTGCTATTTTTTTGACAGGAGTACTCAGAGGAAATTTCAAGGCACCTTTCTCCTGACAAGTAGAAATATCAATATTTGAATAAATTGCAGATTTGGATCTCCTCACATAGATGCTCTCCAGCAAGAGAGAGCATGTGTGTGTGTGTGTGTGTGTGTGTGTGTGTGTGTGTGTGTGTGTGTGTGTGTGTGTCTGTGTGTACGGCTGTATGACTGTGTATTTGTGTGTATGTTTTCGCATGTGTGTGAGTGAAGGGAATGGGAAGGGGTTTGTTTCATTCTGTTACCACAGTCTTATCCCCCTGAGCCCGGAGGCAGAAATCTGTATGCAGCATTTCATTAGGAGAGAGCTCGACTGAGTGACATGTGAAGCACACTTTGCCGTCGACCTGATGAAGTTTACTTCTCTCAAACGACAAAAAGCCACTTTGTAGACTAGCCCTTTTTTCCACAGAGGAAGAGAGGGGGTGATGGCAGTGCACCAATAAAAGAATCATGAATGTTGTTTCACAGAATGACAGGCCTATCTGTACACAAATATTTCTCTTCGAGAAAAATGTAAGCATCAGAGCTTTTTTCCTTTCCTTTTTCAAGTAGATTTGACTTCATAGAACTGACAGTCTTCGAAATATGATCACCTAAATTCTAAGCCTTGTAGAAAACAGCTGACAAGAGGCACAAAGGGGAGAACAAAAACAGACTGTTCTTATCTTACAGAAGTGGCAAGTTCTATATGAGGAAAGTAGCATTTCACCCAGTGAACTAAATAATTTACAAACAAATACACCATTGTCCTACAACCTTGATAAATACACCATCTGTGCATCAGAGGTCAATGTCAAGCATCCATAACACTCAGCGCTGTCTTCTTTAAGCTGCTGGTGTTACGTATGAGAGACTTCTGCCTATCTGTCTCACTCTGTTTAGCTGCAGTAGCTGCCATGCTGTCTGCATGTCTGCTGCCGCCGCTGATAGATCACCCTCCTGCCCACCCCCTTCAACCAACCCCCCTCCCCTCTCCACCTCAGCGTCATTTCAGGGAGGCTGAGAAATGGCTTAGCCATGTGAGGTTACTCAGGTACCAAAAAGGCTGCGACACCATGACCCCCCGAGGCGACCTTCCTGACCGGAACGTCATACTTTCTCCCTCTGCAACGGAAAACAAAAACAAATCTTATCATGAACCTCCGTGGCTCAAACAAGAAAAAAAAAAAAAAAGGAAAAGCCCCTCTATCAACGTAGAGCTTTGACAATCATCTATCCACATGACCTGTGATTTCTCTGACAGGGTCTGCTTGACACTCGCAACAGAGAGGCGACGGCACGCAGGTTGTCCATCTCTCGACTCGCCTGCCCTTATCTCCTCTCCTCTCCATCTCTCTTGTCCTTCTGCCTTGTGTGCACAACTTAATAAGCAAGCAAGGGGTAGATTCCCATTATGAAAACCCTGGAAAATGGCCCGGACATTTCCCCCCATATCTGGGATCTCCATCTGGAGATCGCACCCTCGCTCTCACTGCCCCCCTTGTCCAATCTCAGTGTGTGTTCTGGTGAGTCTTTGCTGCAAAGATGGCTTTCACTCTCCACTGGCTACAATGAGATTGGCCCACCAGGTTGACTCTATTCGAAACGACATCCCATTTCAATAAAGTAACAAAACAGAAGAGAGACGTGATGCTGAATAAAACATTTTAAGAGAGAGTGCAAAAGAGGCAAGCTGAGATTTTGAATGATCTAAATTTGTAGATATCAGGACATGTCAGTTTAAGCATACATTTATCTAGACAAAACAGAAAATAGTCCCATACTTAGTAATTTAATAGCGCTGTATAATTTAGTTTGTTTCCCACTAACCTGAACTGTATGTCAAGTCGGGCTGCTTCATAACTAGACCATGCAGTTAACAGACTAATAAAGATTACACTGAGGTCAGCAAGTCACTAATCCTTAGCATTATTAGTAAAAACAAAGTCTATAGCTTACACCAGGCACCTCATCACATCTGAGTGCCTATGCACGTGCATAAGGTCCGAACATAATATGGTGTGACTTAAACCATGCAATGAGAAGAGAAAATAAATATGCTAAGAGCAGCAGGGGTGGACCAGGCCAGGCCTCTGCGGACCTATGTCATCACTCCCTCTGGTCTCGGCTGTACTCCCCACCCGAGCGAAAGTCTCAATGATTACGGAGGCTCAGCTTCCCTCTAAGAAAGCAAACCGGAGCTGCAGTCCAAACAAGGCCGAGCCAACAGCAAGGAAGCACAGCTACACCAGGCAGCTCGGGTTTAGCGTCGCCTCCGACCTGGCTGGCCCCCGGGCTTGCATTAGTCCCCCTGCCCTGCTTCTCCAGGACAAACAAACAACCGCCACTTACACAGTCAGGGACGAGCAGTGAGGCAGGGAGAGCTGGTGCCACCAGCGCTGTGCAGAGGGCAACCTGACCCAATTGGATTTGCTTTATCACCCCACATAATGACTCCCAGACCAGCTTGTTCCAGTGGCCGAAAATAAAAGATTACAAAAAATATCTGCTTGCCTGCCATTCTGAGTTTGGCCCAAAATGGGCAGCTCCCCCAAAACAGATGGGGAGGCATCTCAAAAATGTTCTCTGCCTCTGGGGGCATGTGGTTTTCCCCATCATTATATAACTGTAAACTCCTGGATGTCAGAGATTGGGGATAATAACTTTCAGATGTTGGCAGCCTAGGCCAATGCCGGGACCTGCTGGATGGGAACAGTTATTTGGCAGAGAAGAGGAAGTCCGAAAGATTACGACTAAGATGTGACAGGGAGGAAAGTGGATCTGGCTGGGGCTCAATGGGTCGCCTTGGTCTGCAACAATGTGTTCGACATTGCACCGGGTCCTAATGATGTCCGTGTGGGAGGCAGGGGCCCGGCGTGTGTGAGTGCATGGGTGGGGTGGAAAATGAGAAATGAATTAATAACAACACACCAGGAAATCATGTCATCGTGTTAACACGCTGAAATCTAACTAAAGTGATCCACCACTTTTAGTATTCCATTTCAGTTCGCTAAAAGATTTGATATGACAGTTTTAGCACTCCCAATTGGAGTGCAGATGTCCCACTAATTCAGAAACAGACACACCTCCTTTCAATAAACGAGTCCTTATAGAAGTGTCATCCTGTTAAACAATTTTTATTGGTTCGTCTCGCATGATGGGAGAGGATCATTGTTCACTGTTTGCCGGTTGCTGGTGTGGTCAAGGTTTGGTCACTTAAATTCATGCTCCTCAAATGAAATGAAACATCCCCTCACATTTTTATATATTCCAGCTGGTCGCTGCATGGAAAGAAAGCACAGTCCTGTTTTTCTTCTTTTTGAATTTTTTTTTTTTTCCCCCTTTGCTTTAAAGTATCGATCGCAGTGCTGAACAAGCAGAGGAGTGTTTTTTATTGTAAATCAATACTGATCGATCTGCAGCCTGGGTGTTGAATATGGATCAATATCACACCAGGCTGTGGAGGAGATCTGATTTCAATTGGCAAGAGAAGCCCGCAGCAGGTTTCCATCAAGCGGTAATTCAAGACATGGGAACATAAGTCAGATGGATTGATATAGACTAGCCAGGACCTTTCTTGCCACTGAACCAGCACAAGGAAATTTCTGTCATATATCATTAACGCACTTGGGGCAGGCAGTAAAAAAAAGTGGGGGAGCAGAGTACCTTAGTGACCCTCAATGAAGAACTTTGGTCAAACATTGAATAAACGCTCCTTTATTAGTGAGGTTTTTTTGTTGGGTTTTTTTTTTCATAAAGAAATTCCACAATTAGAAAAAAAAAAAAAAAAAGAAATTGCCCATTAAGAGCTTAAGCTTGACTCTGCACCCTCAACACAATGCGGTCATGTTCTGTGGAACTTCTGGTACTGATTATAGAGGGGTCAGCCTGAGATTCATACTGTAAGCTGTTGGTAATTTACTGAACAAATGTCCTGGAGAAAAACTGGTGAATGGTGAAATATTGAGCTACACTTAGCGTATGGATGCTCTCTATTAAAGCTGCACATTTGTTTAATTTAGCACAGCAAACAACATATGTAATAGGATTTAACGGCAATGCGTGTGTTGTTAAAAGTGCGTCTGGCATGCGTGTATGTTAAAAACGCTGGTCACCTGGTTCATTCATCACTTGTTTGAGATGCTCGAACAGAGGGGCACCGTTCCAAATGACAGCATTGTAAAACAATAAAAGCAGAGCTATAGTTAGAAATAACTTGTCACTTTTAATAAATGACACTGGTTCAGGGCTCTTTCTCTGGGGCTTCTCTTCCGATACATCCCAGGCACCCCTGGGGCCAACAGAGCAGCCAGCAGACCAGCTCGTTTCCCCGAGGTAACTGATGACCCTATCCCTGAATTCCCCCATCTTTGTCCTGTGACCTCACACCAGCAGGAGCAGGACCATGTCCGATGAAATCTTCAGACTGCTTCCCATCCTAATCTTACCCGTGTCACACTACAAATTGCTACATTCAGAAAATGGAAATAGATTGAGGTGGAGGTGGAGGGAGGGACTGACAGAGGTAGGGAAAAGGGGAAGGAAGGGCAGGGAGGGGGAGCGGAGGAGTGTGCATCGACAACCAGTCCCCTAAGAAAAATACTTGAGGAACGAACGACTCGGGAGATCCCGACATGGAATCACATCTCAGCGAACATATTGATCTGATTTACAAAACCTCCACTCTAATGCGAAACAAATGGCGTGGGCGTGAACTGGTACTTAACCATAAAACCCCAGCATTACTCCGTCTCCGATGAAATACCACATATATCCCTCACCGAGGCCTAATGTGCTGTTTTACGGCCAGATATGACTGAGGTTGACCCAACAGTTTGTTTGACAATTAGGGGAAACCTAATAAGGATTGAATCGGGGGGTGAGAACATGCCAAGAGAAATAAAAGGAACCCTTCTTCAGGAAAAAAAAATACCTCCCCAAAAAAATACGGGTTTGAGTGACCTAAATGTGGTTGTTTGACAAAGCTCTTGCGTCAATTCATTATCGCTTTAAGAAACCAAACAGCGCCATCACAACAGCTACAAAGCTTAATTATAAAGGAGTGCTGCTAAATATTTGAGAAAGAGTGGCATGTTTTATTTACTTCAGATTTAATTTCAATAATGTAAGGTTTTCACCACGGTGGCTCGTTGCAACACTGTGTCAAGGCAAAGAGAATTAATTTTAATAGATTGTTTTCTTTCATAATATCACAATAGATTACTTACATCACTCCGCAGTCGGATTTAAATCACATGAGCGCGGCAGTAAGTCAAGTCAGCAAATGAAACTGAAGACAGTAAACTTTAGAAACATATAAAACATACAAGAAAATATATATACAACTCTGATAACCTTTTCTTACTCCTCTTCAGTGTGCATGTGTGTGCTTGACTGTGTGTGTGTATGCAAGGTCCAGTGTTGCTCTTGGCCCAGCATTCATCCCATCACCCCAGCTCTGGCCTTGTTTCTGTCAGCAGTGAACCAGGGGAGTAAGGAGCAGGGGTTGGGGAGGTGGGGGGTGGGGGGGCCGGCGAGGCAAGGAGGAAGAGAAGGAAAGAAGGAAAGAGAAGGGGGTGGTGAAGCGGGGGGGGGGGGGGGTTGTCTCCATGGACAGATGGACTGCTCTTTCTCAACACATGTGGAACCATGTTTCGTCTTTCACTGCCGTCAAGCTGGAGCCGAATCCGTCGCTCTGTTGGCCCGCGCCACTCTTTCGTACTGCACACCTCTCTTTTTAGCAAGGCACACACACATACACACACACACACACACAGACGCGCGCACACGCATACACGCGCCGCACAAACATCTCCGTCTTTCTCTCTGCACACATGTTAAAGTCATCACCCCTGCTCAGCGCTAGTAAAACACAACACCCCCGGCTTCTCTGCTGTTGTCAAGTCTTGCCATTAGCTGATGCCACTGGGGAATCCTACCCTAGTGAGGTGGGTGTCCCCAGGGAGCATCAGGCACCGCGTTACATTCAGCCGCCACTCATGTGAACCCAAACATGTGAGCATAATTTGGAAAATATCATTTATACTGTGCGTCTTTGTACGTGTCTTGACATTTACAAACTGCGATAAAACCGACATGAGGGAGGAGGGAATAGAAAACAGGGTGAGAATAATTTGAGGTAATGTTTTGCTTAGTGAACAGTATTACCCAATCCTGGATGTTGGAGCGCTGGGACGGAGGTTCTGGCTCTGGGGCTGCAGAGTGGGTCTGGGTTTCATTTTTCGGCAAGTGCAAGCCAAAGGAAAGCTGCCAAGTACAGCTTTCGCTCTCAACACTTCCTGTTCTTCCTACTCTGGCTCTGAAGGAGACAGGCTTCACTCTAACATCACGTCGACTTAGGCAGGGGTGGCCAGTTTATTCTCCTGCTCCGCAACGGGTGTCAAAACCTCACATCTGTCTCATGAATAACACCAAAACACATCCATAAATACAACATCAAGACATAGATATTATTAAGCCACAAGTAATTGGGTGTTTGCAGGTGTTTGCAGGCATGCGTAAATATAATAAAAGAGGGCATTTCCTATACAAGTTAGCAGCTTTAAATGACTACAGAATAGAAAACAAGAAACACCTGCCGCGATCAAGCGAGCCACAACAGCAGTGACCCTATCCACTGCATCATTTTCATTATGGATATTGGGAGCACAGTGCTAGATTAACACTACCTACTGAGTACCATCTTAATTGCCCTTCTGCAGATGCAGTGAAAACATGTCATTTATGCACTTCATAAACAGACTTCCCTTTGCAGGTTATCAAGACAGCCGCTCAGTGAAAACACACCCCCTTTTCCAATGCTGATGTGCAATTAAAATGGTTTTAGAAATCCTCTTTGACAGTCCATGGCTTAGCCAAAAATGTAAATGACATTAAAGGAGACAATGAATTTAATTTTGTTTAATGTCCCCTTTCGCTGATTCTCATTTACATCACATTTCCACATAAAGGGCTGACCTTATAAATACTGGCATTTGTTCAGCTTTTGGAGGTAATCACGGTTTTGCAAAAACCAGATGGGAGCACGCAAATTTTCCGATTTGTTTCTTAGAAGGCTGAGGGAACCACATGTGAGACGTTCTAAGGCTCCGGTCTTTTGTTTCTGGTAAACAACTTGACAACAAGTCAAGTGCACTCTGGGAAATGACCTCGTAGGTGTTCCACAAATGAACGATAACGCAAAGTCATTTAGAAAATACAGACTGGCTAATGAGGGACATAACAGAAAGCTAAGCAAAATTTACATTAGGCCAAAATTTAATTGCATTAACACACGAACAGGTGCGGCGAGGCCTTTATAAATGAGCTAAATGAATAAAAGCCTCCCACAGCACAACCATGTGTGCTGACCAAAAAAAAAAAAAAAAAGAAAAGGAAAAAGAAAAAAGAAAAAAAAGGGGGAAAATAAGGGGGAAAACAAGTCAATGTCATGAATTATTCAGTGGCTGGGCTGCACTCCAAAGGTCAGTGCTCTTTGACCTATGTGACAGGAAGTGAAAGGGAGTGCCGTAGCCGCTGGAATAAATGGAGTTGACATGTTTAGGTCTGCTCCACAAACTATTTGTGAATGGCAGCGTAAATTGAGACAGGATGTTTAACTGTATGAACCCACACTAAAATCAGAATTCATGTGCACTGATATCAAATTATGTGTCTTGTCTGTCTGTCTCAGTTGCATAAATTGCACAATTTCCCAGGATAAAATGTGACCTCTTCACCCTGACAGGCAGAATGAGTCTTTTTCTCTCGTCTTTCAACAACATGTGCTTTCTTATTATAAAATCCATGTGGAAGCCTGAGCAATGTATCTAATCTTTCACACAAGAGAAGACAAAGTCAATATGCAGAAGAGTGAGGAAGGATACCAGACCGGTAGAGTCATCCTAAATTGAGTTATGTTTGGATATTCACTATGTGTACTGTAAATGGGAAAACAGTCTAATCAAATATTAGGTATCTCATCACTATAACTCTAAACACTCAAATTACTGGGTAAATAAACCTACACTCCCACTTAGTTTAAAGCACCATTAACTCATAAAAGTGACATCTGTAGCAGGTCTGGATTTATGCAAACTGCAAAGTGATGCATTTAGAGCAACAATGCAACAATTAGGGTTGAGATTAATTTACTGTTTCTTTTATTTAATGACTGCACCGCTATGCCTTGGTTTTTTGTTTTTTTTTCCTTTTAGAGTAAAATATGTCTTACTTCTTCAAAGGGTACTAAAATTTGAGTCCCATCACAAATAAACTCCTCCAAATGCAACAAAAATAGGGCCTTTCTTCATCCAAAAATGAATATGAATAATGCAGGGGCATCAAACGTACGTGCTGAAATATTTAACGACCAAGCAGAGCTGAAACTTTGTGACAGCTGTTAGACCTATATCTAACTAACTTTTTTCTTTTTTTTTTTTTTTCTTTTTTTTTTTTTAAGAGAATCCTTCCTCTTTAGAAATCTGAGTGAAAATCTGTATCAAAACTCAGAGAGAAAATAGGGTAAACAGATGTCTGGCTTGACCGCAGGAAAATAGGACACATTTGGAATGATAAGTTTCCCAAACTCCGTTGGATATGCCAAATCCATGGGAACGCCAGTTAATGTCTCGCTAGATGCCAGCTAGCTGTGCGCGCTTTTCCCTCTTACCATCTGGGAAAATGTTACAGAGAATGAACGCCATCAATGATTCACTCCAAATCTGTTTCTTAAGGTCCGGCCATGCTACTGTTTCTCTAGGAAATGTGGCAGTGCTCGCTGGTTTTTCACGCTGTAATTGTAGACAGATGAGACGTGCCTGATTCAACAATCAAACCTCTCCTCTAGGTTTGTGTCACTCAACTATGTTCTACTCAATTGGAAATAATCGCTTTCTGCCAGCAGCGACCGCAGCACAGGTGCCTCTAATGACGTGCATGAGAAAATGACAGATGTAACAGAAATGGCTGTAAAACATGGAAGCTTTAACTAAAAGCTTAACCATATGCACTGAGGGAAGAGTCAAGTAATTGCACTAAATAATCTTACATGCCAGTAGTGTGCTCTGGTCATGTCCGTAACTCTTGCAAAGCTTTCACAAGCACCCCTCTCTGCGAGCCTCCCTCAGTCACTGGGAACCTGTGTGGGTCTGTTAGGGTGAGCTGACGGGCTCATAGTTACTACGTGGAGACAATGGGAGGGTCTAATGAGGAACATATGCTTTTGTGTTTCAACAGAGCCACTCATTGTGCAAGGAAAGGGATACTCTACTCCTATTCAGGCTCGTCACAATGAAAATCCGAGCCCTCCCTGAGCCAGTTGAGCTTACAATATCCATCCGCTCTTTTTATTTTCCCCCTGCTCTTTTTTTCCCACCTCGTCTTCATGACTTTAATTCTGCATGCATTCAATTTGCCTATTGTACTTAAGTTACATGTTTTGTCCCGCAGATTGAAAAACAATAGAGTGTGAAACCCTAAACAGTAACAAAAAGGCAGCAGAGCGACACAAAGCACGCAAGAAAGCAGCAGAAATCCGCTGAAGTAGTCATATCAAGTTATGTTTTTTGTATTTGCACTATCTTCTCCTATTTATTAAATGGACCTCACTTGTAAATTTGGGAACGTGTGCGTACCAGATACAGCTACTCCCCTTACATTGCATGGAGACATATTAAAGAATATAAACACTTAAACACAGCAACAGCATAAGCAACACATGCGGGATGTGCATGCATGTGTGTCCGGGTGTCTGTCTGGCTGCATTTGTGCCCTCATCTGAGTGTGTATCTGCGTTTATCTACATGTGTGTCTGTGTGACTTTGAGTTCAGACAGCAGTAGCTCTGGTAATCCATCCAGGCTCCCAGGGCAGCCAGCTCCTACTTCCTGATGCATGAGAAGCCGCTGGAGTGGAGTGGCAGCAACAACTGCTCAGCCCTATTTGATTACTAATAAGAGAGTTGTCCCCTCTGTCAGATACCAGGCATTCTCCGCTAAGCAAACAGTGATTCCGGCTAGTCAAACATTAGCATTGCTGCCTCTCCTGCTACGTGGTGAGAGTTGCATTGAGATCGACGCTCAGGCTACACCCCCTGCCTCACCTCTATATCCGCCACACACAAACACACGCGCACACAAACGCATGCTCATCCCCCTGCCTAAACATATTCACACTGACCAAGACCTAGAGTTCTGCCTTGTGAGAGAAATACCAATGAAAAAAAAAAAAAAAAAAAAAAAAAAGGAGTCTGCTTGTTCTCCCTCTTTACAAAGTGTGGCAGACGCGAGAACAAAACAGCTGACATAAAATGTTTATCCCTTTTGAAACAAAACTTTAACTGCATCAAGCTCACAGCTACCTTGAGAGAAAGAAGCAGTCAATGAAAACGAAAAAAAATAAATAAATAAGTAACACAACTACTGACAGTGTGAGCATCACTGTCATAAACAAAGACAGGAAGCCAGCCAAATAAATGCAAAGTTGCCTAAGCTAATTGGGTGTATTCCCAGCATGATCCTCTGGTGATTGAACCACCTGTGATTGAACAAACCCCATCCAGGTGGTGACCGCCCCTCGGAGCACAGGTACCTGGGAAAGACGCTCCTCAGCCACTCACACAGCTCCCACTCAGCAGGCTATAAGATGCAAGTCAACCCAACTGGGCCGTCAGTACACCAGGAGGGAACTAATTTGTTCACTAGCTCATCCACGCGCCTGCTCATCCACTCCGTCACTCATCCGTTTAGTCAGTGTGACACTCACTCATTCACTTACTCATTACCTGTTTACACACACAGAGGATGGTGCACACAGCCTACCTGTCAATGATCACTGGGTCTGACGGCGTCTCGTTCCTGTTTCCACAGCTTTTCTTGTCACAGCACCGGCTGTAGAAACATACAAAGTGTTTTTAAAGACAAGACCTACTTTGCTAAATAAATAAATTAAAAAAGGGCATTTACTAAGTGCATCTGAGTCGTTTTGATATTAAGGGAAGGAAAGATTGCCATGAGATTTCCTTCACTCAATCTATTCAATTCCATTGATGCTGATGGCTGATAAAAATGTTGAAAACAGCATGTTGTGTTGTTTGGCTTAATGTTGGAGGGGAGGGGAGTGGGGATTGAGCCAGGAGGCAGGGGAGTCACTTTTCACAGCTTCAGCTTTTGTTTACCTCTAATTGCCAAGCTGATATTTCTGAGGGAGATGCAAGGTGCCACCCTCAACCAATATTTCTGCGGGGCATTTATCAATTATGGCCTCAAAAGCACTAATCTATCTTCCAGCACATGTTTCCACCATCTCCTGCCTAAGTCTATAGCTTGCTGCCTCTCACTTCTTTGATTGGGACTTGAATCAAAACTGCAAAAATAAACAAATACATCATCCCAGCTTCCATTTGAAATGAAAACATAGAAACATATGTGAATGAGATTGATTTATGCCATATGGTGCACAGAGGAAAAAAACAAAGATTCTGTGCAAAGCTACTGTCAGTCAACCACATGCTATCTGAATATCCTTTATTTATATGAGACAAAAATAAAGATATGTTTCAGCAGAGCAGCATTAAAGAAAAAAATTTCTAAACTAGTGTTATACAACGCTAAAAAAATACTAGTTAAATAATTTATCGAAAGACTATTCTCATTGTGTACAGGCATGTAAAAAAAAAAAAGGCTGCAGTAGTAGTTAGTTATTTTATTCAACAGCAAAATACACTTCCTCTTGAAAAAAAAAATACCTCTACAGCATGACCATATTCAGCGTGTCACAAATAAGTGATGGATGCATGTATAAATTGAGCGTGAGTGATGAGTTTATGCATGAAAAAAGACAAATCATTCTCAGCTCTCTTGCTGCTCTTGCTCTCAACCAGTAACTTGAACAATGCACTGGTGCAACAAAGGAGAGGTTAACCAACAGTATCCAAATTCAATGTTCACAAAGCTCATGCTGAGCTCAACAATAACAACAAAAGGCATTTTTCCTTTTAGTATCAATGACACCGATGAATAGCAGCGCAATATGAGCAGTTGAGATTTATGTGGTTAAATGACACTAAAGGCTCGCTGATCAGTGTTGACAGGTGGGATCAACCGAGAAATGACTCTGCGCTAAAAAGAAAAAAAATCATTCATAGCAGGCAGCGTTTATGCATGAGGGAAAACACATTGTCTCTGGCAGGCTTAAAAAGTGGCATGCAGTTTTTAAAATGTAAAAATAAATAAATTAGAAATCAGAACGTATGTTCTTTGTCACTGACTGTTTATTATACATTCAATTTCCCTTCAGTGGGAAAGACAGATCATTTTCACTGTCATATTCATATCAAAGTTGAATCACATCATATCAAAGTTGTAAATGACAGCAGCTCTGTGTGTGTGTGTGTGTGTGTGTGTGTGTGTGTGTGTGTGTGTGTGTGTGTGTGTGTGTGTGTGTGTGTGTGTGTGTGTGTGTCTTCTGAAGGACCACAGGACAGCATGGATTGCTGCATCAAATCATGAGTGTCAAAATGTATTTTGGGGGGAAGGCGTTACGTTATGCATTGATCTACAACATGGACAAAGTTTTTTTTAAAGAAATTTTTAAAAATCATAATAATAAAAATGCTTACCTGCACATAATTTCATGGGTGAGAAGAACTCTGCACATTTCTGGATTCTTATCTTGACCCTCATAAACTATGGCCTTTGCAACAAAATCAGATGGAAATAAAGTGAGAACACAATCAATAATTAAACACTTATTTATTGATATAAATTCACAAACCCGATTTTGCTTTTTTTTTTTTTTTTTTTTTTTTTTTTTTTTTTACATCATAACATAAATAAACTAAGAATAAACTTGATGTTAGGACAAGACAATATATTAGATGAGAACAAAGGTTGACTAAGAATTATGGCTAAAATAATCCCAGATATCCCGAGCATAATAAATTATATAGCTTCATCAAAACATCAATAAAATCTTATTAAATTAACAATTAAAAAACGATTAAAAACGATTACCAGCTATATGAATAGCTACATCAATAATCTAGCGACAGTAATAATAAAAATGTAATAGTAAAATTCAAGGTATAAATAAATATGCGGATGACAATAATAATTGTATGTTTTATTTAATCGCTATAATATTCTGTAGCTCTCACAGACAGACAGACTGACAGAGAGATTTTCAGAAGGAGAGATCCAATAGAAGTGTCATCAATATGCTTATAATCTGGGGATATTTGGGGGAAAGTGTTAATGGGCAATCTGTTGTTTATTTTGAGCCGCTAACAATGATCTTTCTGTGGATAAAAAGCGGTGTCTGGCGGTACGGTTGAGTAATTTTTGAGCATTGGCTGAAACAGATGGCATGGAGCTATCAGTTCTGCCGCTCTTCTCTCCCTCCCTCGATCCCTCCCTCCTTCTTCCTTTTCTGAGGATAGACACTTTACTCCCTCGTACTAAACCGGCACCAAGTGCAAATGTGAGCAAAGAGACACATTATAAACCAAATGTTCCAAATGGCAGTAAAGAATTCAAAAATAAGGACACTGATGTTTTATGTTGTGCAGTCATTCTTCAATTGTGTGTGTGATTTTTTTTTTTTTTTTTTTTTTATTCTGGCACGCTTCAGGCCAGGAGGAAAGAAACGACTTTAAAAAGTGACATATCCGAACCAGGTCGCATCACTCTCGCTCTTAAAAGCTGTCCTATTTGACCTGACTTTTTTCTTTTTTTTTTTTACTCTATAAATATATGTAATTTTTTTCCCTCTTTTTTTTTCCTGGGAACCGGGCGATTATCTATATTGGTTTGATTTATGTCGCTATTTGCAGCTGTAGAAACAGAAATCCATAAATTGCTTGTTCTGCGTCATTGACTCGGATCATTCGCACAGGAATGTTGTCTGTGACCAGTGGTCCAGGCTTCACGGCTCTATTCAGCAGGCTCTACCTAAGACCCCCTGTTTAATAACAAAAACATGATGGATGAAGATGGAGTGCTAAAAATCAGGATGTGTGTTTTAATTCCTCTCATTATAATTGAGTTTTCTCATCTTTGCGTGGGATTAAACTGCACGCTTGGCGCTTAGGCTCTGGGGTGGAGGTCACTCAAATATTTGAGAGGATGATGAAGGAAATGCACCTCTGCAAAACGATGTATTTTTTAAAGATACATACATGTAATACTTCATGCAAATTTTCTATATATGTTTAGAGCGTCACCTCTGACTCTTTGCAAGAAAAGTCAAATCAGATCATATAGAGCAGAGGTAGTGTTTAAATTTTAATGCTGAACAAACTGAGCCTACAAAGCAGCACAACTCTGGCTGAGAAAATTTGAATTTAGAGTCCTGCAATATGATAGGGTCAAACGTAAACAGTCCAAATGGAAGCCGTCTCTTCCTATTACACCGGTAATTTGATTTTATTTTGTGCCACAACTGCATTTTTCTTCTTTTTCTCCTCCTTGGTTTTGGAAGCAGATATAGAGTGGTGTGTGTAGACCTGAGGGGTGACGATTTGCACGGCATGTTAAGGTTTTACACGAGTGGATGTGAGCAGCGTTGCACCGTGCGCACAAACAAGTGGAACAGCAGCTTACCTGCTTCGTCATGGAATCGATTAACCGTATGTAAAGATCCTGTTCTGTTCTGACACCTGGGGAGAGGAAAAAGAGAAGAACATGTGAATTTTGAGGAAACACAGACAATAAATAAAATAAAATAAAAAAAAAACAATAAATATTTATTTTAAAATAAATATTTATGTAAAGACTTCAGACAGTGACAAGATTTATAAACTATTATTATTATTATTATTATTATTATTATTATTATTATTATTATTATTATTATTATTATTATTATTATTATTATTATTATTATTGGGTTTTCGCGCATAGGTCAAATATGTTTGACTTTCTTGCGTGGGTTTACAAAGCATTATGTGAATTGTTCACTCACCGTTGCTGTACAATAACTGTAGTTTGTAATGTATCCCATTGTTAGTTTTTTCACTGGTTGGTTCCTGCAGAAAACAACAGTTTGTGAAAAATCAGCATCAGTAAAACAGCTGCCCATCACGTCTTTTTAAATGATATCCAAGCTATGTATGTGCACCGTTTCTGTGAAAAAGAAGAGAAACGGCTTTAGTCGTTAAAACGACTCCCTGTCATCAGCGAATTGAGTTTTTAAAAAAATCAATATTACACGTGACTTCCCCTTAGTAACCCATTGCCATTTCAAAGAACATAATTTCGATACATGTGCTGATTTTGTGCAGGGTTGCATTTATTTTTGGGAAAAAAATGCAGCGCTTACTTTTTCTTTCTCCACAAAGTCCACAAAAGCTGTCCTTTCGATCTCCACGGGCTGACCCTGCCTGTCATACAGCGCCAGGACGAAATGGAAAAAATTGGATTTTCTGAGGTTGGAAGGGGGCTGCTTTTCATAATGTGCCCGTGCCAAGCCGACACCGCTGCGGGAAGAAAACAAGACACCATCTCGGTTAAGCACCGGACACCGGGGATACTAGATGATGGGGAAGCTGATGGAAACATTGGAGATGCAGAAGCGCGCCTGAGTACGGGGGAGATTTCTTGATTTGTCACAATAATGGGTAATCTGATGCAATGAAAGAAGGGAAAGCCGAAGGGGGGGCATTTATTGGGAGACCGTAATTGATACAGAGTATTCAGGGGATTGAGGGGTCGATATGATGAGGAGGGAATGCGTGAGAAAAATCAGATGCTTTTGGCATGCGTACCTTTGGGCGGCTGTGTTTGCATCCACCACCCCAGCTGTGTGCATCCAGGAGCGGACCGAGTTCAGTCCACCCAGCGGTTCCTCCTTCATCGTCGTCCCACCCCGCGGTATAGTTTCCTGAATCCCAAACATTTAGGACAATTTGCGTGAAAAAGAGCCTCCTGCGAAATTAGGGAAATAAACGTCCAAGCGCGTTATCCTTCAGGGTTTCTCTTTTTTTTTTTCACGGGATAAGCAGCGAGAGCCGATTCAGACTTGCGAGGGAAAACCCGGTCCACAGGTCTTGCCTCCCTCTTCAGTCCGTCCGATGTGAGCAATTCTCAAAGTGCTGTACTTAGTTAGAGCGGTATCCACACACTGGAAAAGTGAATTGTTCAATAGACAAGATTTTTTGTGTGTTGCTATTGTTCCTCTGTTTTTCTTTTTTTTTTCTTTCTTTCTTTCTTTTTTGTGCTATTCACAGAAAAATCGATGGCAGTTGTTTGTGTTTGTGGGTGATGCTGCTCTCAAAGTGCCCACATCCCTGAAGCGCCGCATCCAAAACCTTCAGGACTTCTCCTTGAATAAAAAACCCCACTCCTGAAAAGGTGCTGCTGCTTCTCCACAAGACAAACACAGGCAAAGGCTGATCACCAGTGGAGGTGTTCCTTGTACACAGGAGAGGTGGATAAGGGGCCCTTTCGCGTCGTGCAGGATGGATGGGAACATGCAAAACTAAGCCCTCTTTCCCCGAGGACTGAAATCTTTCCCGGGAGCCAAAACTCTAAACCCACGGGAGAGGCGCTGTCAGAATATGACGCTGAAGGGGCGGGGTTTTGACCATATATGGAGCTCTGACGGTTCCTGTCAGGCAGCGGCGCTCCACTGTACGGGTACAGCCCTATAGTGCAGCAGCCTGAGAACACTCATTCGCTCCACTTTTCCTCTTGCTTAGGCCCCTATATGTGGTGAGTTTGATTTTTTTTTAATGATATGGAAAAATTCAACCGGGTGTAACCATCACACATAATGAGGAAAATAATAATAATAATAAAAATGCATAATAATAACTCAAGATTCATTGCTTATTATTAGCTGTCCTGATGATCGCAATTTCCGTGATTAGTTTTATTGTACCGGATTAAAATGAATTGATTTTGGTGTATTTATTCGATTAACCTTATTACAAATTGACTCGATGAGGTTGTTTGTTCACTGATGTATTGAAAGCATCTCAATGGCTGTAATAATACAGGTCATAAATCACATTTCAATAATGGCATTTCATGTTATCTTCGTATCATTGATCTATTTTTTTTCTTTTTACGCACTTTAAACATGCGCGCTCCGGCTTATTTTGCTGTAATTAATGTGTCATTTATATAACGCTGATATAAGATTAATACACACAAATCTGTTTATTTACATCAACTTTTTAACGAGAAATTTAACAGCTGATGATTGACTTTTAATTGTTTGATGTGCATGGAAGAGAGATTTTCTTTCTTACGATAAGAATAAAATAAGAAAGTTTGTTTCATTTATTTAAATAAATCAGTCAAATTGATATGGCATTTATTGAAATGAAGTCGTGGACTAAAAATCAAAGCCACTTTGTCTCAACACATGAAAAAAAAACTTCAGGAAATCCGTGTTGTGTGTCTTCCTTTATGTCGTGCAAAGTCCCGTAAAATCAGTAATAATCAGAAACATCTTAATCATTTTTTAAAGAGCCAACTGGCTCCACGTCCGACCCTGTCCGAGAGGGACAAGCAAGCAATTCGGTTCATTAGTGGTGAAAAGGGGGAGAGGATGAAGGGCGAGAGGGGAGGGTGCGAGGAAGAGAGATGTGTGCTATATCCTGAGCAATCTATCTAGCTGGTGCTGAGGGTTAATAGCTGCTGCCAAAGATAAGTGAATTATAAGCTGTTGCTTTCACCTCTACAAAATCTATTGCCAAATTGCTCAGTCTCAAAAACAAGGCGTACTTTTTCCTTTTTAATATTTAGGACAAAATAAAAGTTTCAAATTGTGCAACAAAATACAGAATGAGATCTAGATTTTTTTTTCTCCCCATCACAGTGGACTCTCTTTTAATTCTATTTTTCTCTTAAATATTACGCATGTTTTAAATCTGATCTGTTCCACTGAGATTGCAAATATCTTTTTTGCACAGAACTCAGTGCTTTTTTGCACTGTTTCAAGTCGCTTATTAGAACTTAACCCCTGATTACACGCACCGAGGCGATTTAAATCTGATTATCAAATTAGGAGACTTTGAGACAAATCCTCTTAGATCTGATACTGTTGACTGGAGAGGGAAAATGGATCTCCACACCCGTCACGTAGGTAACGACGCTGTCCTGAAAGGGAGTTTTAAACCGTATTTGACAACAAATGCAGCTGTCCCGCTATTTCAGAAGATATTAAAGGAAAATGAATGCAAATCTGTGTGCAGGAGCCATCTGGACGTGGAGAGGAGGGAGTCAGCTGCTCCACACACATAAGGCGCCGAGCCTGAATCCGTCTCAGCTCATTCTCTGGGATCATCTGCGTGGTGGGCTTACACCGTGGAAAATGCGCTCTCCATCATTAGGTGAAAATGTTAGCATCGAAATAAAAGAAATGTTGATCCCCGTTAGTTTTAATGCTTGCATGCATGGAAACTTTGCACGGATGTGCATATTAGAGGAGCACAATTTCTCATTACTAAACCTAAAAATAAAATGTAAAAAACAAAAGCATGTTGGGATTTTTTTTTCTTTTATCAACAGTGTGGAGGTAAGTGATGGGTGACAAGAGGGAGGGGAAACAAGTGCAAAGTATTTCTGATCTGCTGCATCTCGGCCGGCTGATGACTTGGCCTGTTATCTCACGCTTCTATTCAATGACCACAATAAGTGAACCCCCAAAGATTTGAGCCTGGACACTGATATCAAACCAAACTCCTTCGAACGCGCGCTTTTCAATAAAGAAGAAAAAAAAAGAGAATCGCACAGGGTGACTTCTCAGACCTCCCGTCTCGACGGGACGAGCCTCCTCCGTATTGAGGGTGACGTCTTCTTTTTTGTGTGTGAATTTACGGGGCGAGGCCCTCATGATCTCCTTAAATTTGCATGTAAATGGCGACATCAGCCTGTGCGCGTGCCAGGGGCCAGCGGGCCTCCCAGATGTCAAGGCAAAGTCAATCAGCCGGCCGCTGCCCAGCTGTCCATCGATGCACTTTATTGGGACAACACTTTCATTATGCTCACCTGCATTGTTTCCTAATGGATTGATTGGCAAAAGAGGGAGGGGGGCGCAGGAAATCTTATTAGCACCCACCAAGCAAGCTCGCTCACGGCTTTATCACAGAGGTTGTTTTAAAGTGATCTCACTCTTTTTTCCTCTCTTTCGATTAAATATTAATCAAATCCGCCTACAGTTACGCATCATTCCAAATTCCATATGGAACAAATAGGCAGCGAGCCCGCTTACTGTTTACAGAAACTCAACTAACAATGTTTGTTCCATTGTTTAGAGGCACAGCATTTTGCAGATGCGCTTGAAATGTCTTTATTGATTTCTCTAATTATCTGAATGTGTCATTTCAAAGTTACCGCACCAAAAACGAACTAAATTTAGAAATAAAAACAACAACAAATAAAGTTACAGCATTTTTGTTGATCTATCTCCTACTAACTTCATCTTAACAGTTCACCTGCAATTTATAAATGTGCAATTTGTTTTCTAAGACTCCGCAAAATCGCCAATAGGCCTGCTTAACTCTACTATTTTGATGTAATAATATTGATTTTGTAAAATGCCTTATTTGGCACAAGAATGGCAGCTTCATTTACAAACTTTGGCCCGAGAATCCATTATGCAGGCCTGACAAACGCACGTCCGGATTTCAACTCGCCATATTCAAACATCGTTTTAAAATACAGTTTGTACGTTATTTTTAATTATAGTGGTAAAACACAAATGGGATGGAGTGATGAGATCAATCATGGAGGGTATCCGTGTCAAGTTCTTACGGGTGATAGACGGACAGCGCCCCTCGTTGGTTACTCTTGAGATCATTGTGTCGATTTGAGGCAGCTGCGTTTTTAAGTGACAGGATAGTTGTATCTCAACGCGGGTTTATCTACAGGCTGTCTCTGAAGCACCCTCGGGTGGAAAAAAATTGTCCCCCATCAGTAAAAAAAAAAAAAAAAAAAAAAATCATTAATCAAATAAAAAGTTTTAAAAAAATCAAGAAGTTTTGAATAAAGAATGCTGGCAATAATTTACATGTTCGTTTTATCGTATATTTATAGAGATGAAGTATTACAGAAATCAACGGATAATAATAATAATAATAATAATAATAATAATAATAATAATAATAATAATAATAATAATAATAATAATAATAATAATAATAATAATAATAATAATAATAATAATAATAATAATAATAATACTTTTTGAGCTTTTATTGGTGTTTGTTGTGTGACTGTTTCTAATAAATACAAGCACATTTTCTCACTCTGTGCCGGTGTGACCTCACATTTCGTCACCAACTTCTGTCAGAGTGCTCATGTTAATTGTGTGCAGCGGTGAGTTCTGTCAAGGGCATTGCCCGTGCGCACAATTTGCATTTCCATTCTGCTGTGGAAATGATGAGAGAGTTTCTGCGCGGTTTTGAGCCTCGCGGCGCAGTCTGTGGGCGAATTACATTTAAAGAAGGCGAGAGAAATTAAATAAGAAACCGAGACCACTTCAGGGCTATTAACATCTAAAATATCCCCTGGAAATTTAGACCAAAATACACATGACCAAATACCCAGGGTGCCTTCGCTCTCATGGAGACACCGTCTCGATTGTGTCCATCAGTGTTTTGTGGGCCCATCTAAAATTCCTTATTTAAAAAAGTCATCATGCAGCCTTGCATTTCTCGGTGGCATTGACATGAAGTGAGGCAAATTTGATTATTCAACTTTGAATAGGAGCTTATTCACCTATAATGCAGAAGCCCTGCCGCCAAACAGACACCCATATGCAAAAACATGACTCTGAAAGTGATTTAAAAATCTAATTTCTTGTTATAGACACATGTTGTGTGCCAACATCAGTTTCAACGTTTTCTTTTCCTCTCCTTTCCCCCTTAGCATTCAAGATATCTTTAATTCAGCTTCTCATCCCTGTAATAGGTGTCCTCACTTACTTTACAGTGATGCTGTCCCGCCAGCAACACTCTAGTATTTCTCAAGTTACTCCAATCAAAATGCACATTTCCAACATGTTGCATCAGTGCTTCTAATTCATTCAGGGATTGTCGATTGGGGATGGGAGGTAATGCAGCACAATTTATCACCACTCTACAACTGAAATCCGATTGTAGTCACACATCTTTATTAATATCGAACTGTGTTACTATTAACAGAAATGTTAATTATGATGTCAAGACAGAAGGAGTCAAGGTGAAAGCTGCACAGCAATAGCTAAAAATAATCCATGCCAGCTATAGTACAGTGTGATCCTGCAGAGGAGTGTTACTGGCAAGGGACCTTTTTGCTGCAACAAAGAGGTGGAAAAGAGGAAGTAAATGAATTAGAGTACAAGCCAGATTTTGTCTTTGTTTCATCCACACTTGTCCTGTCCCTGTTTTCCAACCTCTCCCTTTTCCTTGCTATTGGAAGTGCTGCAAATTGTATAATGCTGCTCTTTGTTCTGCCGAGTGGAGCCACATGAATAGCCGTCCTGAGTGCACACAAAAACACACTGACAAACTGATCATCTTAAAAAAGCAACGCCCTGGTGCTCACTTGGCCTACTTTCCACGGCAGCACTGGGACGTGGGAAGAGGAATAGAATTCAGGGGAGGATGTTCTTGCACTCTGGGAAACATTCAGTATAGCAAGTGTGATGCACATAAACATAGCCCTTGCATTGTCAACCTTAGACCGCATTTGCCCCAGATAACTAGTCCCCATGTGCTAGACTATTCTCTTTGACTTTGCAATTGAAATCCTGAGAAGATTATGCCAAAGCTAAAAGAGGCAAACTCCAGGGTGGGATTTCAATTGTCAATTCCTGTTGGATTTTATAGCATTATGACATATAGTACACCATCTGTTCACACTTCCTGTGAGCACAGGTCTGCATCTGCACAAGTGGAGTCTATTGATGTGAACATCAGTACAACTAAAACCCGGTGTGGAAGGGACAGCGATGTTCAGCCTAATATATTTCATCTGACATTCTTTTTTTTTTTTTTTTTTTAACACAGATGCATGGCTAAGCAAAGAGGTCTCCTAGGTAAGAAAACAATAAATTAAGTATATTAAGAAGGTTCAGGAAAGTAACCACTCCTAACTTTAGCTAAACAGACTTCCTGGAGCGCTAGATAATCTGGGGCTTCTATGTACACCGCCTAACCAAATGTCGACATCTGTGAGGGTGTGCATAAAGAAAAGCTCCTCTGAGAAACGGGGGGATAATAATCTTAGTCCCCCTCACCTTCAGCTTGCCCATAGGGGTTTAAAAAGGGAGATGAAGAAATCCTATGTAAACATGCCAAGTCAAATTTTCACTTGAAATGTGACATGAAGGCAAAGGGCAACCTTGGCGCATCACTAATGTGGTTCCAACATGAGTGTTCCCTGCCCCTGGATGTAAACAATTGATGTATTCACTACACGGTTCGAAGACTGACTCACTGTTCATACTTGGCATGTTTGAGCATCTTTTTTATCCACGGCTGTACGTTTAGTGCACATAGGTGACGAGCTTGAAGAAGTCAACACAAAGCTTGTACACAATCAGGATCTCTGTACTCAATAGCTCCATGAAAGTGAGTTTTACTCTCTTGAGAAACACACAAAGTTTGAGCATCTGTTCTATCATGTAGTCTTTGTTGAGAAATTAAATATTGAACTGATCTTGTGTACCATGAATGTTTCACTCACATAGTGATTAGACAAACCGGGGAAGGCAAGACACCGCAGCACTTTACGGCCTGATTCAAAATATTTGTTGGTCTTGCCTTTAAATGCTTCATTCACCAGATTGTTTTCTTGTCAGGATGTTGTTGGGTTTTTGATTGTTTTTTTTTCATTTATGTATAACTCAACAAAAGCAAATGTATATGCATGTTGTGTGTGCAGATAAAATTCAACAATATGAGAATGATTGTATGGTGCAATCCAGCAGATAAATCACGAATAAATATCATTTGAAAAAATAAATAAAAGCAACTCTTAGTTTTATGATTAAATAATAAACTTGGTGTCTTCATTTTGTACTTTTTTATGTCGTTGGCGTGTAAAAAGCATTGTTTTGAATTGGATTTCAGAATAAAGGGCATGTGTTTCCTTGCTTCCTCATCTCTTCCTCCCAATCATCAACTCCCAAGACAGAACCCTAAAAGATGTTTATTGACACGACATTCTGGATTAAAATGAGCAGACCGCTTTAACATGCGAGCAGGAGACGGAAACAGTATCATCACAGAGATCATAAAATGGTGTCGTGAGTAGTCTTTTTGTCCAGGACCATAGGAGAGTTCTGTTGCTAAAGGGAAGGACAAAAGCAGAAGGCGCCACGGGTATAAGGTTCCCCTGAGCAACAATACTGAAAGTTTCAACTTGCAGCACATGGGTGTAACTTTAACTTGAATGCTGTGGATCAAAGAGTCGCAAACAAAGTGGGTGGAAATGCTGGAGGAGTGTCTGTGCTCAAGTGAAGGACAGGTTCACTGGAGAGAAAGCAGGAGCGACAATTTATCAAACACAGACCAGGCAATCAAGGCTAATTACTGGGACTGTGTTTTTGTGAACTCAGAGGGCAGCGTGATTCAATAGACAAAATTGATGTGCATTGTAATTTTGAACAAGTAAAATTACCCTCACAAAAACACTCCGTCAAGACAAGCTTATCAGTCATAAAACAAAAACCCAGATTAAATGAAATTTAACAATAAGTTTTACATTTGTCTCATTCAGTTGGGAAGCCCGCGCGGCAGATTTTCTCACCGCATCTCAAACATTCACGGCACGCTCACGTCGTTGCTTGTCGTCTTTGAGAGAGTGGGAGAATTATTCAGTTCGGCTTCTTTAAATAAGAAACACAGCCTTGAAATTTGCGGAGCTTAAGGCAATTCATCAGGTTAGATCAGTACAACGTGGATGTGTAACCTTTACACTGCACTGGAACCTGCACATACAAGTGTTATGAAAGGTCCCTGTGGCACTCTGCTCGTCTGACATGGATTTGAAGACTTGCCACTTTATTAGCTGCTAAGCCCCCACTACTTGTTCTATATAGTGGAGGCCTATGTTATGAGCTGGGATCTCATTGTCTAGCGTTATTAGAGGAAGAGTCTGCAGCACTCTCTTGCCCCCCCTGAGAGAATAGGCTGACTGTTTGAAGGGAAGCTACAAGTGCAATTTAACCCATCTTATTTACAATATGATCTTTTACAAGGACATCATCACTGCAAGGATTCACATCTAATACATCCCTCCAATGTAATTCTCTTTCTGTTTTCATTGATTCGGGAGAGTGGGTTCTGTTTGATGTTCAGCTGAGCCTTCAGGAGTAAAAATAAATAAATAAATAAATAAATAAATAAATGTAAAAATACCTGTATCTGTGAAGTTAGAGCACACTTGGAGTTCAGCTGAAAACTTTAATGATCCACACTAGTTTAGGTTAATTTTTTAATACACTTAGAAAGTCGTAAATTAAACCATTTTTTAACACAGGTCTGAAGCTCTTCATGATACCACCAAGATCAAGTCAGGGAAAACAAGCAGTTTGTGGTCATGACCTGTGTGGCAACAAACACGCTCATCCTCTAAAATAGACGCGATCGACCAGTGCTGAATAATAAGTGCCATAGTGCCATCTAGTGCACACATTTGCACACTGAAGAATGACAGTCCGTGCGTATAACATGAACAGCACATCATACGCTGTAGCATACAGCAGAGAAGTTTAGAAAAATAAAAGAGATAAGTGGTAAAGGACAGTGTCCGGCTTGTACCGATGCAAGTGTGCTTGGGTGTGACACTTAGCTGCACTTAATGACCCCAACGTTTCCACTCATGAGACAATTAGACAAAGAGAGAAAGGTTTACCTTCCATGCCAGGTCTTTGACAGCCCTCAGCTTGTGGAGAGCTGCAGCAACAATGTCCTTCAAGACAGTGAAACAGTCCTTAAGGCTGTGCATGCAAATTACACTCTGACATCTAAATTACAAAGATGTACACAGACCTCGAGTCATCGGGCCTCATATTTCACTCATCTGGCCTCCTGGCTGTTCAGTTGCCAGAAGATGCTGTAGAAGCAACAGAACTGAAATAATAAGAAAACACACACGCACACGCACACACACACACACACACACGAGCCAAAACAAGAGTCTTGAATAATTGATTGTGTTTGTCTTTGCTGTTTGTGTTTGTGTGTGTGTATGTGTTAGAGATAGAGTTAAGGCTGAGGGTCTGGACAGAGCTTATGCCCCTGAGCAGAGCAGACACAACCACTGGCCAATGGTTTGTGTTAAAAACCGACTGATAGACCGAGCGTTGGGGGAGGGGATGTTTGTGTGTGCCGGGTGTAAATGAAAGTGTATAGGAATTTACTTTCATGCCTCTGTGTGTACATTCGATTCGGAATAGATCAGGACAGGGGCCGGGTCTGATCTTGACAAAAGAAGCTCCTGCTGTGTTCGGCTAAAGATTTCCCGGATAACAAACGCTCGTTGTTAAACGGCCTAGGAATAGGTGTGTTGTAAGATGTTTTTAAAAAAAAAAAAAAAAAAAAGTCAATATACCTTCATTTTGTCTGTGCTGGTAATGAGCCATATTTTCTGGGGAAAATGGCTGCTTCTCCGGAGGCACCATGTCTACTGAATGTGGCCCTGATCCTGGATAAAACAGAAGGCTCACCAATCAATCTCTCCAGGTTGCCCACAGCCAGAGAAAGCAGCTGCACCACATGTTTGCCTTGCGCGATAGCGACAAGTTAACATACGGGCAGCACAGTAACCATCCACAAGCAGCCTCTAGCTGTCTTATAATGAATTCCCACAGGGATGGGGAACTATCAGAGTCAGTGGTGTTACTGCAGGCTCGGAATAAAGTCAACACCTCTCCTTATACCTGATGAAGCTACGGCAGCACGCACACATACAGCTACAGCCAAAACACTCAACTTTTAAAAATAAGAAAAACATAATGTACACAACAATTACGCTGTGTAGTTTATTCGAGTGCAAATCATGATTCATTCAAACATTTCACCTTCGCACACCAGTGGTGAACAGAAACCATTTGTTTTTTATTTTAATTATGCAGTTTAAGTCAGGGTAGCGGTTTTCTGCACCCGCATCTGTATTGTGTTGTGAAAACACCTGTTTAAGGAATGCATTCAAAATCAAGTGTATTTAAACTTTACATGCATAAATTATTTCAATTCAGAAGGCAGTATTTAAAAAAAAACTCTATTCTGATTTGCATATTAGTGAAGGACATTGCTCTCAAATCAGAACATGTTTGTACTTTAGAATAGTGTGTGTGTGCGCGTGGGTGTGTGCGCGTGTGTGCACGTGCGTGCGTGCATGTGTGTGTGTTAACCAAAAGGGATAGACGATTCTCACAATACATATCATTAACAGAAGGATCAAATAAAATAATAATGGTCATAGTGAAGAGTGTTTGTTTAAAGTTTTTGCTGTGGGCAAGGATGACCTCTTGCACGGGGTCGTATTGCAGTGGAGCTGAAAAAGCCCTCTGACTCAAGACGTTTTCTTTTATTGGTTTATTGTGTGAAGGGTGGGCAGTGTTGTCCATTATGTTTTGCAGCTTATGCAACAGTCTTGTTGTTGTCCATCATGTTTAGAAGTTTGTGAGAGAGAAGCAGCCACTCTCATCAGTTTCTTCGAGCCACTGGCTTTAATGCTGCGGCTCCAACAAACGTCTGCAGACGAAACAGAAGATATGCAACATTTTGTTGCCAACATGGAAGGATGTAAGGTTGTTCAGGAAGTAAAGAGTGCTCTGTCTCTCCTTGCAGACAGCCTCAGTGTTGCATTTTAAATCCAGTCTGTTGTACCACCAAAGTTACAGATAATTGTAGCCCTCCTCCACCTATTTTCCCAGAAATTGTGCTTAGGTGAATGCCACGAAAATTAACGTCTTTCTCTTGCTTTTGTTCAAGCTGAAGCAACTCTATCTATCTATCTATCTATCTATCTATCTATCTATCTATCTATCTATCTATCTATCTATCTATCTATCTATCTATCTATCTATCTATCTATCTATCTATCTATCTATCTATCTATCTATCTATCTATCTATCTATCTATCTATCTATCTATCTATCTATCTATCTATCTATCTATCTATCTACCTATCTATCTATCTATCTATCTATCTATCTATCTATCTATCTACTCTCTTTTTTCTTTGTGTGTGTGTGTGTGTGTGTGTGTGTGTGTGTGTGTGTGTGTGTGTGTGTGTGTGTGTGTGTGTGTGTGTGTGTGTGTGCGCCGTGTGTGTGTGTGTGTGTGAGCGTTAACCTCCAGGCCTCTGCTCTGCTTCTTCCCGTGGGACAAACCGTGTGATTGCTGAGAAAGATGCACACTCCAGGAAATAAAGGAGAGCAGGTTTTGGTTCAGCTCTTTCTGGGTGAACTCCTACCTATTGTCTCGACTCCTCCTGGACATTCTGCAGAAACTGAAAACATACAACGAAAAGTCTGGTTACAATGCCATCCCTGTGTAATAGGACAAGCCAGGGATCACGGTTCCACCAACACGTTTGAAATATAACATTTCATTAATAGAAAAGGCTTCTGTGAATGATCCCCTGCCAGTGAGCTAATTTATGATAACGAGTAAAAATCCAGCATTAGGCAAAAAAAAGGATCATATTTCACTTCAGCAGAATTAAGTATAATAATAAACACCTAAATTGTGTATTTTTATCAACTTCTGCACTCAAAGGAACAAATGTGCTTATTCTACTTTATGCTCACATATCCACAAACTCCATGAGCCTTTTCTCCCAGCCCCCTCTTTTGTTTTTCTTTTGGAAATGCGACTTTCTTTTTTATGGCACAATAAACCCCATTGGGCAATCATTTTATTCCTGATCCACCCTTCAGAGAGTAATAAGAGAAATAAGTATGAAGCTAAAAATGACTACCACAACTTGAGCTTCTATTTCTGTGAGAGTTATTCAGAAAATAAACATGCAGCACACAACTTGAAAAGTTTGCGCTCATAAATCCACTTCTTGGAGGGAAAAAAAAAGAAAGAACTTGGAGAAAAGGCTTTGTTGGCAGACTGAATATTAAATAAATAGCGCAATACAGATATCAAACATACACTATTGCTTCCAAGTTAAGACGGATTTTCCTCAGGTGCTCATGTATATAATACATCATCATTAGAGAAAATAAAGTTGAGTTTAAAGTTGAGTCATGAGGTCAAGTCAAACTTTATAATAATAATGGCGATGTCTCATTTTCTCTCCTCTCTGTTATTAACGTTTCTTGTTTTTAACCCTTTTACTGCCACACAGAGAAAAAAGTGTGATTTGATTTGTTTAGTCAACAAAACATGCATCATAAGCTGACCTAATGAGGTGTGGAAAAGTATTTAAGCTCTACCTGCTTTCTTTTAAAATGTATGTTATATTTTATGAGCCTTTTAGTGCAACACAATATTCTTTTTTTTTTCTACACAAAACTATTGCCAAATATGAAAGGTTTTATGTTTGGAATTAAGTCGTTTTTACACTTACAAAAGGCTGCTTTGGGTAAGATTGTGTAATTTTGGGTGGTTTGTGAAACACTAAAAGGTTTTAATAACAAAAACATAATCACTGTAGAAATACTAAACCGTTTGTAATGTCCGTCTGGTGTAGATGAATCGTTCCTTACTTCTTCGTGTTCAGGCCTTTATCCACCTGCTAATATGTTTATTAACACAGAATTATTATTCATTGACTGCTTTATCCTCATGATATTTTTTTCTGCAACTATCAAAAAGGTTTCCTATAAAACACTAACCAAGCCTCATGCTATTCTTATCCTAGAGCTTTTTACCCACCCCTAACAAATTACAATCAGGTTTGAAAGAGGTTGAGATATGTATAAAGAGAGAAAAGAAACAGAATGGAAGAACACACAATAGTAACGGAAATATTGACAACGTTTTTTGAAAGCAGGATAAACGGAGGCACTGAAAAATGTGGATAGTTAACGTCCCCAAGTTAATGTTGTTGAACCAGGCCCGAAAAGTATCTAAATCGACTCTTAAAAGGGCAACAGGCAGTAAGCATGATAACAACATAGCTAGATTATGCCTCAGTTTAGTTTAGAATGTTATACTACACTTAAGTGGAATTAATATAATTACATATACATAAAATAGTGGCATCATCACTGAAATGTATCACATATGAGGCTATTTCTTTTATGATGAAACATTTTCAGATGGCGAGGATTCAGAAATAGCTATAATAATCTATAATTCATGTATAAAAGACATTCAGTGGCCCCTTTTTCAGACGTGTGCGTGCTTTTGGGTTTTAAAAGCCACCATGAAGGACTTTAACACAAAATACCTCAGTGTTCAGTATTTCATTGAAGGCATCAACTAAGCAAACTCAAGTTTCATACGTTCGCCACTAGATGTCACTAATTGATCATCCAATACAAGCAGCAGTCTCATCCTGTGAAACATTTTTAAGTGAAACTTCATTAAAATGACAGTGTAGTTACCATCACAAAACTTTATTTTTTCTCTCTGCCTCGCTGTTAACTGTGTCATTTAATAGTATAAATTTACTTCGCCTTAACTTATTCTATGTTATGAAAAAAAAAAAAGGATATCAGTCAAACCTATTTATCATGTGGCCACGTGTTGAGAGAAAAAAAATGTTCATGCAGGATTCTCCTTTAAATTTGACTTTGTTTACTTCAAACATAACCAAAAGAGCCACCGAGTAACGGGACATTTCACTTTTTCGCGTTCACCTGAGAAACTGCGGCGAGCTGGCTTCAAAAGACAAACCGAGCGGGTTAATTAACGTATAACTGCGCGTAACAAAGATGCAGATGTGATAAAGTCGTGCTCGGGAGGATGGATGGGGCCAGGATGTGGCATGTGTGTCTGCATGACGTCATTTCTCTATGTACCGTGCGCCATTTTGGAAGAAAAAAAAAAAAAATCACGGACGGTTTCCGTGGTCTTGACAGATCCGGACCCGAGTCTGTACACTGATTGTGGATGCTACCCGCTCCCCCGAGCAAGCCGCGCTGCTTGACTAGGCATCGGACGCTGTGGACATCAAAAGCTGCTAAATGAAGCAATGGCGGGTAAGCTGGCGTCGCGGGGAGGAAAAAGGCTCCAACCTGTGAGTTTGGTGGCCCGAATCTGCAGGGCAGCTAGCCAGGCGCTAGCTCTGCGGGCTAACTTGTCAAACTGTGTCGCTGCCAGGTCGCCGCGACGCCGAGCGGAGCGTGGGACGCATCCAAACTCAAGTGTGTGTGCGTGTGTGTGCTTTTTTTTGCAGGAGTTGCAGGAGGAAATGATTTCCAGTGGTGTTTCTCTCAAGTGAAAGGAGCGATAGATGAAGATGTTGCGGAAGGTACGTGGCTAACGTTAGCGCTCGGCGGCTAGGCTACGTGATGGTGCGCCGAGGGCTTCTTCGCGCGAGCGCCCCGGTGGCCAACGGCACGCGGACGCGCGCGCGCTTTACTGAGAACAGCCCGTCCTTATCGGCTGTGGTCTTATTGTTGTTACTATTTGAATTGGACCGGTTGTGAAAACGCCCAGTTCATGAAGGGTGCTAACAAGCTGAATGCTAGCTGTTAGCTGAACTGTTAAAGGGGAGCGACCGCGGTCGTGACGTCAGTGCGCTGCGTCTATAAATTGTGGCGTGACATCATGGCTTGTTTTCATTCACGCAGTAAATGAACGTACTTGTTGCAGTATTGACTTTAATAAGTGCATATACCTGTAATGCAATTTCGTCCTGTCAAATGTAATGTTCCTTATTTACACTCGGGACAAATGCGGTCAATATTGCCATTCATGCGTTATAGATGTTTCTATACCTCTGTGGATTATTTTTAGCCATCATGAGATTGATAATCATATGAGTCTGAAAAGAAGACAAGTTTAACTTTGTTTTTGATGTTTTAAGGACAGTCATAAAGCAGGATGAAGCATTTGGGATAAAAACAAACAAATGATGAAGTCCTCTTGTCCTCTCTTCAAACTACTTGGTACTTCACATACATGGAAGTTCATCTTGATTGGTTATAATAACACTTTCAGATATGTGTTCTTAGGACTCGAAACTCACAATCCTCAAACCTCAGTTCAAAATAAATGTGTTGCCAACTAAACAATAACATATACTCGTTTACGGTTTGTCCTGTCGGAATGTTGCGGCTGTTTTCAAAGTTGCGTATTAATAATCACCAACTTAAATTGTTTCTTGTCAAATTTTATGCGTAAATCTGAGTTTAGACATCTGCTGTTGCGTCAGAAGCTAAGCAAAAACATTGCAGTAGCCCAGGCATTATATCACTCATGTCACTGAAGCTGTCAGCATATCACAGCTGTGTAGTCTATAACGGTCGCATCCAGCAATTCTGACTTGTCGTAAGAACATTTAAAGCATTTTTGAGTCCAGTATAAATCACCGCTATTTGTAAATGTCATGTTGACTTGTCAGAATGATGCTATATATACTTTTGACTCATCGCCGTCATTGCTATTTGTCAAAATAATAATGCTGGTATCTGCAAAAACCATTTGCAGTTAGTCAGTTATGGCTTTAACTATTCTTCTGTGATTTGTCTGCAATTAACAAAGAAGTAAAAGAAATCAACTAAAAGATAAACTGTTCATTTCCATTTACTCTCACTCATGTCTGTTTTCAGCTGATATAATCTCAACGGTTGAATTCAACTATTCTGGAGAATTACTTGCAACTGGAGACAAAGGAGGCAGAGTAGTGATATTCCAACATGAACAGGAGGTAAGACTCATTCAGAATTGGAGATAAATAATGTGCCAAAAGTGATTCCTAGCCTTTGACTTGCATACATGATAATCATGCTTTGTTTTTTTTGTCGCCCCTCTCCAGTCTAAGAATCGTCCGCACCTGCGTGGGGAGTACAACGTCTATAGCACTTTTCAGAGTCATGAGCCAGAATTTGACTATTTGAAAAGTTTAGAAATTGAGGAAAAAATTAATAAAATAAGATGGCTACCCCAACAAAATGCTGCTCACTTTCTACTTTCAACAAATGGTAAGCATTTTTTACTTATTTTCGTTATTTGCTGGTGTAGCAACCCTAAACATGTTTGTGTTAAATTCCTCTAATTGTATTTATTTTCAGATAAAACTATCAAATTGTGGAAAATAAGTGAAAGAGATAAACGAGCAGAAGGTTACAACCTGAAAGATGAAGATGGGCGACTCAGAGATCCTTTTAGAATCACCTCTTTACGGGTATTGTAATCGCGCCTCAGCTCTGCTTCAACTTTGGCTGGGATAAGTCGTGAAACATGTAGAAATGTTATTTTAACATCCATTGTACGTTTCAGGTACCAGTCCTGATGCCAATGGATCTCATGGTAGAAGCAAGCCCACGGAGGATCTTTGCAAACGCACACACCTATCACATTAATTCCATTTCTGTAAATAGTGATCATGAAACTTACCTCTCTGCAGATGACCTAAGAATAAATCTATGGCACTTGGAAATCACAGACAGAAGTTTTAGTATCCTTTTTTTCATCATCAGAAAGCAGATGTTGGATATGTGGCTTATAGTCTAAGGTTGCCTGCTCTCTATCATGTATAAACACAAGTCTGGTGGTTCCTTAACAGTATGTTCACAGATATTGTAGACATCAAGCCTGCCAACATGGAGGAACTGACAGAAGTAATCACAGCTGCTGAGTGCCATCCACACCAATGCAATGTATTTGTGTACAGCAGTAGCAAAGGCACCATCCGCCTGTGTGACATGCGAGCAGCAGCACTCTGTGATAGACACTCCAAGTGTAAGTACCTTTACTGAGCCATTCAGGAAGTTAAACATGAATAATGAAGTATCTGCTTTAACACTGTCTGTATGCAAAAACGCTTCTGTTCGGCAGAGAATGCCAATTATCTTTGTGTATTTTTTAGTCTTTGAGGAGCCAGAGGATCCAAGCAGCCGATCCTTTTTCTCGGAGATCATCTCCTCCATCTCAGACGTGAAGTTCAGTCACAGCGGCCGCTATATGATGACACGTGACTACCTCTCCGTCAAAGTTTGGGACCTCAACATGGAGAACAGGCCAGTGGAGACGTACCAGGTAAATAAACATGCTTCAGTATAACTGACATGTTGTCACCCATGCTGAAACAAAATAACCTCGCTAATTCAAGCCGCTGTTGGGGTGTATAAAACAAATTTTCCTTTTTGATCATTACTTTTCACTGTGCAATTTTAGAAACGCGTGACAATTTACCAGTAACTACGCCAAACATATTGAAGCATATTACCAGCACCTGTAAATACACATTTTTATACATTTTAGTCATTGGATCTTTCTGGTAAAGAAAAAAACATGAACGAAAGACAAAATAAACAAAAAAGGAAAAACCAAAGATCACCCAAAAACATAAAAGGATTTGTTGTAAGCTCCTTGTGACTCCCGAAGGAATGTTGCCTCAAAGGTGTTTGTAAGTCATGCGTTCTGAGTGCACTTGTGTAAAAAAGGGAAGAAAAAAAAACAAAAGTCACCATTCACTGAGGTAGGAAACAAAAAAAAACATGATGTGCAGAAGCCCAATAATTGTGTAAGCTGTAAGAGTCCTTTTTACATTTATACTGCATTCAGAGATGAAGACATTTTCATATGGATTGTTAGTTTTAGTAATATTTCTTGTTTTAGGTCCATGAATACCTTCGCAGTAAACTCTGCTCCTTGTATGAAAATGACTGCATCTTTGACAAGTTTGAGTGCTGCTGGAATGGCAGTGACAGGTAAGCATCCATCCAGAATTGCGTTTCACCTCTTTTTGTGATTCTGTTGTCTCTTTTTGCGTAACGGGTAAGGTTTATAGAAAGCTTGTGTTGACAATCTTCTTTTATTTCTACTTTCCTCGTTAGTGCCATCATGACTGGCTCCTACAACAACTTCTTCCGAATGTTTGACCGCAACACTAGGCGGGACATCACACTGGAGGCATCCCGGGAGAGCAGCAAACCACGGGCAACGCTCAAACCACGAAAAGTGTCCACTGGTGGCAAGAGGAAGAAGGATGAGATCAGCGTGGACAGCCTGGACTTCAACAAGAAGATCCTACACACTGCCTGGCACCCCAAAGATAATGTGATAGCTGTGGCAGCCACCAACAACTTGTACATTTTCCAGGACAAAATCAACTAGACGATTTGGGGCTCCAGAGGATAGGGCTTTTACCGTACCTGTGTAGTTAAGCCTACTACTTGTCTATCTGTATAAGAAGAAACAGCCTTGTTGTCCTCCTGGTGAAGAATTTCGAAAGCACGTGTCTACATTTTTTGCCACGGGAGGTTGATCCATAGGCCTGTTTTATTTTGAGTCTGAGCTTAGGTTGTTTTTTGCCTTTGGCACCAGGGCGATCAACATGCCCCGACCCAGAAAGCCCAATTCGGGTCTAATTGACGGAATGGCACTCAATAGAGGTCAAACTCTGAAACGTTGGTGTTTTGTGTTGACATTTTAAGCCTTCATTTCACAATTTAACGACAGAACTCTTGGAAGTCCTTAAAATGACGTCTTGTCAAGGTAGTGTCCATGTTTCAAAGATTTTGGGCCCTCTGAAGCACGGATTAATGGCCAATAAGCCTAACTGTAACATTCCCCTGTTGGCCATGTATTCAGGCCAAACTACTGGTGGAATAGGCCATGAATTTGGAAAGTGGACTTGTTTCTTTACCTCCCCTCCCTTCTCTTACTTTACCCCAGTCAATACAGTGACATAATTTCACTGACTGTATCTACTCAAGTACACCTTGTCATCCACACAATAAAAGAAACTAAAACTACAGATGTGTTTTTTTAAATTTAGAAGTATGTATTAAAACATGTTTATTGCTTTGCATGTTTTTATGTTGTAGAAAGGTGGAAAAAAAACAAACAAAAAAAAAAAAAACAGTCCAGTCACACCACTGTCTTTTGATCAGATCTCAAGCAAACAAGGAAACGTTGTTTGGGGCTACGATAACCACTTTTGGAAACAACTGTTATTGTGTTAATGTCAAGAGATTTTAAGTTCTAGTTTTTAACAATGTTTTAGGATGCAGGCTGGGAACTGAATGGCACAAGATAGGGTCCAGGACAAAGGGAATCTGCAGCCTTAATACCTACTTCTATCAGTGACAGCTACAAGTTATGTCCCCAAACGTTTTACAAACCTCATGTGCATTATTTGTAAATCCTATTTTATAGAGTTATGTCCTCATACACTGCTGCTATATGTGGCTGTCTATAAAAACACAGGAGGAAAATTGCACACCATACAGTTTATGTGACAGAGTGCCTCCGAAACATGTAAGGAAAGAAAGACAGGCCTCATACATGTGCCCTTATTCATTTATTAGGGATGTCGCCCAAATCAAACCGCATCTTGCGAATGTGGATTTACTCAGAATGCAGTCCAGTGAATGCAGAAATGAAGGTTCACTACACAAAACATATACTGATGACGTAAAAATACACATAATGCATTGTCTTTGTCCATTGATTCCTAACATGGTGGCAATGTATTCACTTGTTTATTATTTTGACCAAAGTTCAATAAAATTTTAATTGTGTTCATCTGCATGTTTTGCTCCTTTGTTAAATGGTCCACTTCAAGAATTCCCATATGAACTTCTTTGTATTCTATCAGGGTCATGTACATCTCCTACTTGTACATTTTGTAGGATGAATAAATGGAAAATGCAGAAAACTGCGGCATGAATTATTTTCCATCTGTACTTAAACAATTGATTCCTTGAGTTGTAATTTACCAGGGCGCAATCATGCAATAATGGATGCATTTAAGGCCTTATGGTCTTATGATCCCTTGAATACAAACAGAAACCATATCAAGCAATACCCTTGTTCTGAGGCTGATCAAAAAACAAACAAACAAAACTGGCAGAACTTGATCTTAAATGTGTATTCAATCACAAAAAGGCAGCGAAGTATATATGTGTTGGTTCCCTTACATGCAGATTTAAGGAACGGGAAGCAGAAAAACAGTCATGTCCAGGACAGGAACTACAGCGAGGAGCTGTGGATTGGTCACTGTTGTGTTCAGAGTCATCAAACAACAATGACAGATCCTCAACTCTCTACGCTGGCAGTCATTCAAAACTGGACCATGTCACATGACTCCCTTGATCTTCAGAAGGTCCCTTTTTAAGGCATGCCAAGCTGTTTGTATGAAGGTGTCGCAATCCACCACCACCCTATTTAGTAGGTGTTATGGGAAGTCAGACGTTTCCCAATATATATCCTGAAAAAAAGTAAAGTGCATAAGATGATGCTGAACATTTTGAACTTTTTTTTTTTTAAACACACTGTGGCATATCATTTACAAAGTTGAACTCATTATTTCATTATCACGTCGTTACCTGGAAAAAAAATGCTCCACATGATCTTTTTCTAAGTAATATTGTTGAAACTATAAAATATTTCTTTTCTAATTAGTGCTCTATAGAAAATTACTTCTTATATGACTATGACATTCCTCATGAAGAAATGATAAATGACTTGATACACCAACTAATATTCTGAACATATTGGTGTCCAGTACTTCTGAAATACTGAAAACAAGAATTATAAGCTACCACAAACTGACTTTTCAATCACTTATTCAGTCATTGACAGTATGTCTATTCTATAACTGTTGTGGTGATTCTGTTCTATTTAAAGATGTTAAAGGTTTATTTATGGCATTGTATAAATGTAAACAACAGCTGAGCCATCTTGATACCCAGGCCGGTCACTCTCAAGTAAACAGAAGACAAGCACCAGGTTATTTGTTTAAAAAAAAAAAAAAAAAAGAGATAAAAATTCATACAGGAATCCTTAAAAAGGTCCACAAGACACTTTCAACTTTATGATAAACTGCTTTGAATGAAACCGCATAATTCCTATGATATATGTTTTTTTTTGACACCGTAACATTCCCAGAGTTAGAAATAAAAGCTCTGCTTACCCTAAACCAACAGCCAGTATGTGAGAAATGATTAACGAGGGAAGGAAAAGCTTCAGAAAGTCAGCAGAGAGAATGCCTCCCTTCTTCATGACACTGGTGTTCCTTATGCTCAGAGAGGTTGAGCGCTTAGGGTACCTCAGCAGGAACTCCCTGCAGAGGAACACATTAATATTTTATTGTTCTGAATAGATTAAAAATCAACGAGTTTCATTTTAATGTCACGCTGACACAACTGCTCACATGAAACCATCCTTATGCCTGCAAATCATGATGACAAATCAAGACATGAAGTAAAAATACTTTTTTTAAATGCACGTTAGTGGAACAGAGTTAATTTACTATTCCTGTTTCCTCCTCCGTTGTAATAATCTTTACCATAATTCTTGCTGGTAGTGTGTCTATTGGTATAAACCTTGAAATAATTATGTTAAAAAAGACAACTCTACTTTGGTGGATTGTTCTCAGGTCGACTGGACCAGTCCCAGATCCAGTCAGCATTTTTCTTCATCAGGTTTTCCACTTCTCGTCTTCTCTCTTGGAAATCTTCATCGGACTGAAAAGACAATTTTTGATAATAATAATTTTTCAAAAAGTGTATAACAAATCTAACCAGCTTGGTCATTCCTCATATTAAAAACAAAATTATACTGTAATCACCATGTGAACAAAAGATTTTTCTTAATGAATAGATTTCCACATCACAGTAGGAGAAACAAAGTTCACGTTAAAATTATTAACAATAATCCTGTTGTATTATGTGACTCTACATGCATTAAAGCAGGACCTCATCTGAGTGGAATGCAGCAGTTTTAATTGTGCCTGTGCTTTTCTTGCTAAAACATGTCCAATGTCTGTTGTGAAAAAGTCATCTCCCAGTAAACTGTGAAACTGTGCTTTGATCATCAGAATATCATACAGGCTGTTGTTTAAGACATTTGTACCTGTGAGCTGTTTCCCTCTGAGCCTCTCCACAAGAGAAGGGGGGTCTGTGATCTGAGTGGGCTGTTGTTGAGTAGACAACGTCCAAGAGAGAAACTTAAGAGACTTAAAGCGTCTTGAATATGTTACAAAACTCTAAACTAACCTTCCCCTTTTTCTCCCACAAACCTGTTGCACTGAGAGCTTCCACTGGAGCTGTTTCTGCCCGACTCATGTTGTGCTTCTAGCAGCATTTTCTCCACGTCGCCCTCTTGGATGGACGTGGAGATTTGTTCCTGGCTTCCCCGATGACTGGTAGCTTGAGAGCCAGTCCCGCTGAAATGCAGCTCGACCCAGGAACCTTACAGTAAATACACCGCCTTTAGACATTACTGCGGATGGGCGTCGGGTACGTGTTATTGATGGCGTGTATCGACCAGAAATGCCACGCAAGCGAAGAGCTAAACAAACACACAGGGGCTGACTGGCCTGTTTTTTTTTTTTTTTTAACCGTACTACTCTTTACAAAAATTACTTATTCACTATAGCTACAACTTGTAGCTTATCGATATAATCACGAAATACTTTAAGTCAATCAACCTGATTTGGCCTCCGCTGCTCAGCTGTTGGCTGGGTTACGGTAGGTGATTTAACGTCCATTACGTCGCGTGTTTTCTTCACTATAAACCGTCTGTTCGTGAATACTTTACCTTGCAAACTTTCGTCGGGTGATATATCCTTCGGACGCGACATCACGCCGCAGTAACTTTTTCGTTTTTCGCAGTTTTAAAGGCCCGAGTGGAGGCGAAATGTCCGTAAGCAGAAGAAGATTCAACTAAGACAATAATAATGACGCAATGTTGTGTTTGTCTGAAATGGGATTGGCTGAAAAGACGAGGCACGCCCACCACGCGCACAGAGCTCGCGCTATACGTCGGGCCAGCAAGAGGGGGGGGGGGGGGGGACTTGTCGTAAACATCATTGCCAAAGTCTTATTTGCTAAAATAATATTTTAATAACGTACAACAACATGTTTCACGTCAGTTCAATGTTCAAGGTTCAGCCCTGCAGAATTATGGCAGTTCCATAAATACGTCTACAGATGGCAGCCGTTTGTCATCCAGCTGCTTTATTGAGAAATACAAAGTGTCCTGACCAATTTTGATATGATCAATTTATTCCAAGCCTATCTGGCTCCACATTTTCACTTCAGGTTTCAACAGAGCCCTTATATCCAAAATGCCCTACTTGGCTTACAGAGATTCAGAAAGAGAGATAATCACAAACCACAATCACAAATAATAGTAGTCACCCTGCGTCTCTCAAATGAATCTTACAAATATTTTGTATAATTTTGCTCACTCTGTAGTTCATATCCTGAAAGTATGTGTTAAGCCCACGTTGGTAATTGCATGTCTTATTTATTTTGCTTTCCTTTATGGTTGTTATTGTTTTCACAGCTCATTTTGTGTGTGTGTGTTTTTTCACCTCTTTTTGTCCATTTAATGTTGGTTGTTATGCTTCTCTACACTTTACATATCACCTTACATCTTGCCTTTGGTGTTCTGTGGCCCTCGCTTGGACAGAAATGTAGGGAATAAATCCTTATTGCTCTTAGCCCCTGTACCTATCCTCAGGAAGCTACTGTGTCATCTGCTTCACGCCGTCCACATCAGGAACTGCAACAGCTGCTATTATCAAGCAAATGCCAGTTCTGCGTTGTCTCTGTACATCTTGTTCAGTCTACCTGTAGGCGTGTAATAGTTGACAGAAAACTGAGGGATGAATTATTTTCCATAACAGCTGGCGGGCGAGGACAGTTCAAGTACAATTACAGCAATAAGTAGTTGTTATTACATTGTGTTTAGGGTTGTGTGTGTGTGTTTGTGTGTGTGTGTGTGTGTGTGTGTGTGTGTGTGTGTGTGTGTGTGTGTGTGTGTGTGTGTGTGTGTGTGTGTGTGTGTGTGATGCAGAGATAGCTGAAGAGCATGTAGGTGGTACTGAGGAAGTGTACACACATGGTGATGGAAAATTTTAAATAAACTGTGTAATAAATGTGTTTATCCTCAAACAGCAGAATGTAACAATTTTATCATGAAAACTCAAAAGTTGTTAAATTACATAATTTCTGGACATGACAAACATGAATATCTGCCTTTTAACATCGTAACATGGCTGCATTCTGCATTTAAAATGCTAAAGTTGGCCATGTAACAGGACACACACCTTCCAAAAAGTGTCACTTCTGTCTCATTGGTTCACAGAAAAGTTTCCCAAGCGTCCTGGGGTTCATCAAGATGTTTTTGGCAAATGTGAAACGAGCCTCAGTATTCTTTTTGGTTGCCAGTGGTTTTAGCCTTTGAGCTCTCCCATGGATGCCATTTTTTCCCTGTCTCTTTCTTATTCTTAAAATCATGAACACTGACCTTTACAGAGGCCTGCGCTGTTGTTGTTCTGGGTCCTTTTGTGACTTCCTGGATGAGTCATTGATGCGCTCTTGGAGAACATGTTCAATCACCACTGTTCCATCATTTCTCACTGTGACTCACTAAAGTCCCAAAGCTTTAGAAACAGTTTTGTAACCCTTTCCACGCTGATGGATTTAAATGTCTTGGTTTCTCATCGGAATGTCTGGAGATCAGGGGATCGTGTGTTGCATTTTGAGGGTGTTTTTCCAGCGTATTTCATGTTTTCAGACTGGTTCTTGTTAAGTGATTGATTGATTCTGCAGGTGTGAAAGTAATCAATAGATAAATATAAGTAATGAAAAAATTTAATTATCATCTGAAAGCTGTATTTTGTATTTACTCAGATTATCTTTGTCTGATATTAACTTTTGTTTGATGATCTGAAACATGTGATTTTGACCATAAACAAAAACAGAAGAAATCCATATTCTCTTTCTTTATATTTGTGTGTTCTGAAAATGCTCAACCCTGTTACTTTGTGTGGGGCTGCTTGTGTCTGAAAATATTGTTGGTCATTTAACGAGTTTTATTTTAGGTTTCTGTTGTATCACAGAATCAACTCAGAGTAGATTTGTTAGGTTGTATCTTAGTTATCCACCTGAATCCTCATATGATCTCCACCTACAAGTTTTCATTTCATTACTGTTGGAAGTGTGAAGTTAACATTTGTTTTGCCACAGTTTTTTTTTGTTTTTTTTTGCTTCATCAACAAATTTACAATCATTTTCTTTCCTACATAATGAAAACTGAATGCATAACTAAAATGTATACAGACACTGAGAAAACAAACATCGGTAAACGTTTATCAGTACAAGCAGCACTGTTGTTGGTCTCTAGAAATGGTAACACAATTTTAACAATTTAACATGATAGAGAGGAATGTAACACCGTGAAGCCTGGTTTGTTCAGCTGATATATGTGACAGGCCAATTACAATATGACTTTCAAAAGTCATTTTATATTACTTCAAAATTATCCCTAAAAGAACAAAAATAGTACCAACTGTGCATGAATGTATCTGACATAAGAAAGTTGTGTAATGAAAAAAATTATAATAATATTTAATATAACTAATTAGTTATAATTTCTGTATCTTTATCATGTCTCTAACAAGGTTTTTAGGTATGTGGAGAGGCTTAACAATGACACGTATTTTTCTGAGACTATACTTAATACACACAATATTTCTATTTATATTCAGGATAAGTGAAAAAAGTCATTGTGTTTAAAAATGTTCATTTTTATGTGTTATGTTTAAGATAATTTTAAAAAGGTTCTTGATGAAACAATAAAAGATAAAAGAGACTTTTTTCATATGCTCTATTAAAAAAAGAAAGTCTAGAATTTCATATAAATTCACATTTCTATTGTATCTTTGGGAACAGACGAAGGGGAGTTTAAATTATTGAAATAAAACAGATCACCTTATAACACCTGTTAAATAGTTATTTTTGCATCTAAACTACAAATCGGCTCTACAGATCTTCACATCACAGTAGACCACAATTTGTTTTTAATCTGCTGTTTCAGTGGTCCTTTACATGTTTTTCTTTGTTTTGTTTTTTTTACACTTTATGTTAAAACTTTTCCATGTTTGACAAATGTAGATGTCAGGTTTAAGACAGTATACTTTAAGGGCAGTTAAATGGTCATGAAATGGTTTCCAACAGCTTTTCTTTACAAGCACACCAGGACTTTTTGTCCTGCAGAGTTTGTTGATGGCTGTATTCTTATCAAATCATTTGAAATTAAATTTGTGGGTTGCAGTGCTTTTTAGGACGGTGCTGCCTTCAGTGGTGACTCAGGGCAGGGCTTCAGTGTTGGACCTCAATTACATGCCATCCTTTTGTTCCTTTCCTTACCTGCTACACGATGATGAAACACATTTGCATAATACTTGCCATAACAGCTACTTTGGGAGATCTCAATCAAATCAGAGAATAAGCAGTTCTTTATGCTTTAGACTTGTCAGCTAATCAATTGAAGCTCTGAGAGAGCACATTTGTCACCAAGGTTATTATTGTATTTTGCAATTTTGCATCCCTGTCTACATCAAAGTTCGTCTTTGTCCTCTTCAACACTTAGTTTCTGGAAATTTGGCTGGGAAGTTTTAGTGTATTCCTGCTAACCATAATAGAAGTAGACACGCTGTATAAACTGTAAAGTCAGAAAATAAAGTTGTTTTTTCAAAGTTTTGATTTTTTTGTTGTTTTTTTCAAATGGATCTTTGTGAACCTGTTAATGGTGACACATATGTAAAATTATGAGCCTTTTATTTGCATATTATTGGTTCACCTGTTTTTGTGTTGTGAATATCGTTCTTTTGAAAACCTTGCACAAATGCTGCAATTTTCTGTTTTCTCAGCTTATCAGGAATATTGAAATAACTGAAACGGATAAACTAGAGGTAAAAATTTCCTTATGTTATGATGAGCACTGGAAGAAGAGAAAGTAACAGAGATTATGAGGCACATTAAACTTGAGCTTCCTCCTTCTTGCATCCCTCGACTCTAACTTGATTACCTTCCACCCTTATCAGTTTAAGATGGAGGAAGTGTAGTATGCCAATGTCAATGATGCATTGTGCTTCATGCATAATTAATGACTAACATTCAATTAGAAACTCTTATTCATTACTTACTCTGATTTAAAGTTCCTGTGTTCTTGACAGATCTCTTTGACTCTTTGCTCTCCTGCCTTTGTACTTACTGAATTAGTATGTCTTTGTCAGTTCATGCGCCCCTTTAAAATATTAAGTGTTTGAAAAAGCATAAACTGAATAGCAGGAGGTGGAAAACGGATCAAAGTGGAGACCGACTGGGGAATTGTGTGAAAGTTGTGGGAACTTCTAGCAGAAGAAGTCTTTATAAGCTTACGTTATAAGCTGTGGTGTCACAAACATAAATTGTGATACTCTGTGGTCTTTATAGAGAGAAATCAATCATTGTCTCAGTAGACCTTGAAAAGTGGACTTGTGTGAACACATGACAAGATTAACAAGTCTAACTAGGTCTTTGCAGTTTGTAACCAAACATAAATCACGCTGGCGTGCAGCTAGGCGTACAAATGTTACAGAACTGAGAACATTCAGTCCAAGACTCAATTAATTTCATATCGCAGTATTTATGTGGCTTTACATTCAACATCTAATTATAAGATGCTGCCATGTCAACTCCTGGTCCATTTTTCATTTCCACTGAGCCATTAATCATTTTGCGTAAGCAACATAACAGGTATGTTGACATTAAATCCCTCCTGTTCGGCGCGGATTCACTTTAAAACTTTATTTTATGCATGCAGCTGCTCAAGCATGTAGTGACAGGAGACTCCAGGACAACTGTCTTTTTAATTAAAGGATGCATTCAGATGGTAATCGGTCCAGTTTAATTTTCCCAGGCACAATAAATATGTGGAACTCATTGAAGTGAAGATATTTGTCTTAAAAATACCTCAATATAGGCTCCAGGAGACCCCGTGATGGGTGGGTGGATTGTATGGTAGATGGAATACCTCATAATAGAATATATTTCATATTGTTGGTTGTGTATTATTAATGCAAGCAGCCACTAAAAGTAATGTTAAATATATACCTTCCTACTTTACAGCCTAACTTGTGTTACACCAGTGCTTTCAAGCTTAAAAATGATTACAAGTAGAAAGAAATTTACGTTGCGCGAATTTGTATGACCACAAAACCTCAAATGCTATTTTTATATATCTGTTTCTCTTGTGTTATTGTCTGTGGGAATTCTCTCAGAGATACTCTGACCTATTGTTTGCCATTTGTGGGAAATAATTATGTATTTTAAGACTCTGAGAAATGGATGAACCACAGGAATCTCAAAACACCGGAGTCCCAGAGAGCACATCATGGGAAACACTCTTTAATTTAATTTACTTTATTTCACGTTCCAGGGCCTGATAGTGGCCTTTGTGTTTACTGGTAAGTAAAACTAATAATTTAAAAATAAATAGATACAAATGGTCATAGTGGGAAAAAATGTGCTAAAATGGAGAAGACACTGGGAATGCGGATAACCGTCTTGGAACACAAAATACTGTTGAGCTTGTAGATATTAACTTCACTGCGTAATATGCAGCAGCCAGTCATGTTTCCATCGCTGTGTAACTTCTGTTTGACTCCAGGGGAAGATTTAATGATATCCTGATATGAGGGGCTATAACTCATGACAAACTGTGTTCAATATTGTTGTGCTACCTCCCTCATACCTCCCAGGTATAATTTTCTTATTGTATAATTGTGTTGTTCTTCCACTTGCAATGAGAGTGAGACAGTTGGTGGGGATAGCATCTCTTTTGGTACAGATTACTTTCGGTTTTTGTTATTGTTGGGCATTATTACATAAAGTATTTATAATTATCTTCTTTTCTTAATCTTACAAAGAAAGAGGCATGACTTGCTTCACGTACAAATATTCACAATTAATGATTTGTCTCACAGCATAACTTGTGTAAGAGAAGTCATTTATTGGCATTTAAGATTTGAACAATTTATATTATACGTAAAACATCATATTCATCATATCAATTGTTCCTTTTAAAATGGCAATGTGTTAAACATTAGAAGCTAAGTAACCTGAGATAAAGATTAAACCAAAGCAGAAAAGGACAACGCACTAAAAAAAGCACTGGTATAAGTTTTGACAGTGGAAAACAATATGTAAACAGTCTGCAATGTAAATAGGGTATTTGTTATCATTTTAATCCAGTTGTGTTTCTTTACAGGTTGAAACAATTCATCACCTATGAAAAAAGATCGAAGGGAATAATTGTGGTCAGGTGTTTATGTATATCATCATGACAGGTCTATGTAGCTTTCAAATAATGTGCATCATGTTGACATCTAATTTCCTTGCCGAATTATTGCTCCTGAGAGCTCATTATTCAATTTTCAGTCATAATAATATCACTTGCCGTGTTTATTTACATCGCCAGGGATTTATTGTAGCATATAGTACAGTCAGCATGAGCAAATATTTTCTTACGCTGCAGTGTAAAGTGTCCGTTGGAGCTGCCATGGCAGTTTCTATGTTGTAATATGAACCCCAGGCTAGGCTCTCCATTATCAACCCGATTATGACACATTTGCTTTATGCTGGCATCGCTGTGTTCTTCTGCCATTCACACTTCTTCTCACAGCTATAAATTCAATAGCATGACAATAAACAGATCATAGAGCTAATAATTCACTGATACGTCCACATAAACTAGCGCAGGTTTTCAATAAAATGTGTCACGACGGTGTGACATTTGTACAATATCAAAGTCAAAACTCACATGTTGTCACAGCAGAATACTAGCTGTGAACAAACTTCACATTAGACATTTTATGGGAACCGTAACGTAGTTGTAAAGGTTTCATTTACAAGCCTGTGGTCCTTTTACAAAGGATTTTTTTAAAAGAGTTCCGAAAGTCGTTATTGAATATGGTGTATATAATGGGATTTAGTGAGCTGTTGCAGTAAGCAAACCAGAAAAACATTTTGAACAACGTCTCTGGGATGCAGCAGGTGTCACACACAGCGGTGAGCGAGTATGTGAAAAAAAAGGGGAACCAGCACAGAACAAACACTCCCATGACTACAGCGAGGACAAACGTGAAGCGTCTCTCTCTGTACTGCCTTCCTTTCCACCTGCTCACTTTCACTGAGGAAGATGCCTCTGGCTTTGGAGACGCTCCTCCAGGCTTCAGCTGGGTCACTTTGGTTATTACAGTCCTCTTCTTCCTCAAGGAGCACAGGATGTTTTCATTTCCATCAGAAGATGAGGGATCCTCCTCCACTTCACGTCCATTGACCTCTTTATTGCTGCCCTCTTTCATTGCATCCTCTTCGCTGTTGTTTCTTTTCTGTGGGTCCAAACCAAACTTGGTGCCCTCTAAGTTGTCATGCCCTTTTTCTTTCCCTCGTAGTGGCGCTCTTGTTCTTTTCATGGCAATCTGGTAGATTCTAACATACACCATAATCATAATAACACAGGGTGCAAAGAAGGAGGCAGTGCTGGAGAAAATGATGTACCACTTCTCCTCATTAATTTTGCACACAGGGGAGCCTTTTTTACCTTCGTCCTTTTTCATTGTGATGAGTGGGGGGAATGAAATGAGAGCTGCCAATATCCAAACTAAACAGATAGTGCATTTAATCCTTCGTGGTGTCCTTCTTATATTGCACTCAATTGGTTTAGTCACAGACCAGTATCTGTCCAGGCTTATTGCACACAAGTGAATGATTGATGATGTGCAGAAGAGCACATCCAGAGCCAGGTGGATTTCACACCACACTTTGCCGAAGTACCAGTAGCCCATCAGTTCATTCGCTAAAGAGAATGGCATCACTAAGGTGGCAACTAGGATGTCCGCAGATGCCAGAGAGACTAAAAACAAGTTGTGCGGCGCTTTCAGGGCTCGGCTTGTAGTCACTGCAATTACCACCATAACATTACCAAACACAGTTACCATTATCAGCATACTGACCAGTAGTGTAAGCAGAACGGAGGTCTGCATGGTAAAAGGTTGCTTGCCGGGCAAAGTCTCATTTCCGCCAGTGAGGTTAAAACAACCCATCCGGATATGTTGTGTTGTGGAAACTACAGTTCAAACTGTTCCTTTTCAAGGGTGTTTCCTAATTGAATCCATTCAAGAACATGGGAATCAGAGAAAGGAGACTCTTCATTTTGCTCAGTGGAAAAGACTGTTGGAGAAATCTGTGGCTCTTCCCTCTTTCAGTAAGAAAATAGAGACCAGTTGAGAGAAACTGCGAGAAATGTTTCTATACATTAAAAAGAAAAAAATGTGAAAGAAATAAAGAAACGCTGATTTATCCACAAGTTTTGAAATCTGATACTTTTAGAATATAATCTAAAAAATCAATAATTCTTCATTCACTTACCTTAAAAAATGTACAGTTTAATCCCTGGGGAAAAAAACAAACAAAACAACAACAACAGACTTTTGCTGCAGGTAGTGCTGGCTCAGACTGGTCTTCTCATCTCTTGTAGCTGAAGTGCAGTGTGTCTTTATATGGGCTTGATCTGACGCTGGGAATCTGTGATGCCCTCTCCACTTCAGTGAAAACAGGAGTGGGTGGAGTTCATCTAGTGGAGATCTAGAGAGTGATTTAATCTTCCTTCTAGCCACTCAAATCGTTGGCTGATTATGACATTGATTATACTGATTTATAGAAGTAACATCTGTGGTCTATTAGATTACTGGTGTATGAGTATACTCTGTATGACTTTGTAGTTCTGTTTGGTGAGAATTTGATATATCTTGAAAGAAAAATATCTTGAAATAATAGCTGTCCTTGGAGAGAAGATGAGATTCATTTACTGAATTAGTCCCTAATGTTAAGAGGAACCAAAGAGGAAACTATGTCCAATTAAAAGTTCATACAGACAAATGTTTTTCTTGAAGAAAGGTTTTTTTCCCAAGGTACAAATCTGCTTTTCATTGTGACAAAATTAGATGAATTCAAGTGAATTAGTCCAGTAAGTGTACTTAACTAAGATCTTATAATATTAATAAAAAAAATTAAAGCACCAAAAGTTAAACAAAGTATTTTACTGGGTAGGCTTAGTTAATATGATCAGACAAAGTGTATAAACACATACTCAGTTGTGGCGTTACCTAATTTTTCTGGTGCTTGTTTGTGCTGGTTGATTTAAAGTTATATCTGTATATAAAAATGGGCATCATTTTTAATATGTACTTATGTACTTTTAAAAATGACTAAATCTATGATGTCTAACATTCAAATGGTGTGTAGTTTTTGCTATAAAATGAATTGCAACTTTTAATATTTGTTATTTGAAGTATCATATGCAACATGTTTTACTTGCTTGGTATAAAAGCTTCATTACTTTTTAAACGATATTTAATTGTTATAATAACAATTTTAACGGTAACAATTTGATTGTAATATGTGTTAGAACGAGCAAGGCATTAAATGCATATCTGCATTTTGTGTGATATTAGACTAACGTTGTGGTGCTGTGTTCATCTTGAGTAGTGTGACTCGGACAATAAAGAACCTTTAGCCTGATAGATCAGACCCACGTCTGGAAAGATGTAGGTACGTTTAATGCAAATGTAAAGTTGCAAGCGGCACGTCTATATTTCTGGGCTAAAGAGCCCATTCAACGGGCATTAAATTACTCGTTCGCGGAGGATTTCCCGACTAACCGATGGGGGCGCTGGTGAGCCTCGTGGGGAATATCCGAGCTGTGAATCGTTATCGCGAGAAAATCTTCGACGGCTTTGCGGTTGGCTATTCGCGCAAAGCAGTAAGAAGAGCTTGTATTCGTTAAAAAAACACTCTTTTTTTAAATTATCTACTTGGGATTTGAATAATTATTGTACTAACTGAACCTAGAGCATTCATATAAAGGTAAGATAACCCGCCAACTCCTTATTTTCGCGGATGTCCCAGTGTTGTTAGGTGCTAGGCTAGCGTTAGCCGTCCTGCGTTAAATGTACGTCTTTCTAAAGGCCCGGGAGGCTCCAATCGCGTAATGCCGTGCTGAGGTTGTTTGAGTTGTTGACATATTGCAGGTGACGTTTTACTGATTTTATACGCATCCTCCTCCCGTTTATAACACGACAACGGCGGTTTTATTTTCCTGCTGGCCGACGTTTACGACGGCGCTCTTTGTTGTGGTCAGCTAAGCGAAGCGCCTGGCGACCCGCCGGGACATAAACACTCTCCGTTTTGTTTTTGTCAGCGCACAGATGTCGGAGGACCTGGTGAAACAGTTGAGCAGCTACAAAGCCCAGCTGCAACAAGTAGAAGTTGCCTTATCGACCGACCCGGATAATGAAGACCTTCTCAAACTTCAGAAGGACTTGCAGGTTTGTTTGATGCGGAGCGTCGGGCTGTCGAGGTGTAACGTCTGCGGTGCCGTTGGGGTCCCAAAGAAAGAAAAGTACTTCTTATACGTTTACACACACGTTGTTTTTAGTTTTAAACGAATAAAAGTTAGATTATTTAAATTCTCAGCCCTGTGAAGTAGTTTATTATAATGTTATGCTCATGGCCACAGAAAGCGAAGAGAAAACACAGCTTTCTTGAGTCGTATCACTTTTTTTTACCTTTTCTCCAATGTACATCTTGTTTTCATAGGAAATTTTAGCTTATTGTCATACTGATGGATGTAAATCTCCATCACTGCATTGTTACAATGCCTTGTGTTTTCTCTCCACATTTATCACGTACTACCTGACACACGCTTTCATATCATAAAAGTTTATCTAAATATATTTGGCTATTACCTTATTCTGTGTCTTTTGTCCAAATTTGTTTTTGTTTTTTTTTCCCCTGATGAATATTGCCTCAGCTCACCTGAACAACAGATTCTCTTCTGATTATTTTATTTTGCAGGAAGTCATTGATCTTACAAAAGATCTTCTGACATCACAGCCCACTGATGGGGCTTCTGATATCAGTGGGTCAGACGCAGCTCCGGTGAAGCACAGCTGGAAAGTGGGAGACAGTTGTATGGCTGTGTGGAGTAATGATGGACAGTGAGTGTCACCACCTTCTTGAAATAATAATAATAGCAATAGTAATTGTTATTATTTGATAATAGATTATATGTATACAATAATATAACTCTTTATTAATTCTTCTAATTTAATTCTTATTATCACAACAATAATAACAACACTTGCCATTGCAACGTTTTGTTTTGCAAATTGGTTATCTGCTCAAGTTATGACCATGGCTTTGGATACTAGAATCTTCCTAATAAAGTTAAACATTCAGAATATTGATACATCTCATCCCTTAAGCTGAAGTTTTTAAAATCTGATAACATGTTAAAAAGATCTATGTCTATGGGTATTTCCATTAAACTAGGTCATTTTTCACATAGTTCTTGTTCATTCAATATGTATCTAATAAAATTTTATCGATACATTTTGCTAAAATGTAAAACATTTTGAGTCCACAAAATCTGAATTGAATTGGAATTAAGTAGTTGATTTGATAGTTTTATCACTGTACAGTTACTAGTAACTACCTTAAATATAACATGCCAATGCTTATGCAGGCAGATGCATGATATAATATAGAGCACAGCATTGCCTTTCTCTTGCAAAACCTACAGGAGAGATTTGATAGGTAAGCTGCGTTCAACCTGAGCTGTATAATAGTATTTAACTTTGCTTATCAAGTAGAGCTTGAGTCTTTTGCTCATACTCACCTGCTTACAGGCGTGATTTTTTGACAGGGTGTACGAGGCTGAGATTGAGGAGATAGACCGGGAGAACGGCACTGCAGCCATTACCTTCACTGAATACGGAAATGCTGAAGTGATTCCTCTGCAAAACCTTAAAGCTGTAGAGGAGGGAAAGCATTCTAATGAGGATGGGAGTTTAAAGCCAAAATCAAGGTATGACAAAACTCGTCTGTAACTCACAATTTATTTTCACTTTGCTTGCAATAATACAGAGCTGAATTCTGTTTGAGGACCATCATTTTTTCAACAGATGGTGATCAGGTCCTGCATCCACACAGTAAATGTGGGTTTTCTTAAATCAAGAATGCACCTGTTTTTCCACTCTCTTCAGTGAATGCTTGCAGCATCAAAGGTTGACTTTCTGACACACAAACTGTTAATTGATTGAGATAGATTTTTATGGTTTTCTCTCATGCCTTTATTTGTGTCTTGTACTTTTACTCATGCTATTCTTTATGTATTCTTATGTCCATCACTTGTCAATGGTTGCTGTTTTAAAAACACTTTTTAAAAACGAAGTCTGCTTAGCATGGCACTCTAAAAGTTTTAATTGTGCATTGGGCAGTTCTCGGTTGCCCTAATACGGGCAACTCGCATATTTGGCGACTGTCAATAGTCAGCTGACAAGCTTAAAACATCTAGGGACCAAGATGGTTAATGTATATGGTCAGATCCAGCTTCATTGCAATCTTCCAGGTCTTCATACCTGTGCTCTGCAGCCACAAATAAAAATCAGCTACTCCTGTTTTGTCTTGCCACAAGTATTCACTGCCTTTCACTGTAAAATTGTGTCTCCTCGACTTTCTGAAAACCATGTGGATCGATAAACTCTTCTTCTCTTCAGTTTTTGAAGTGAGATGGGGAAATGCCCAGGTTGGGTAGCCCTCTGTGTCCCCCTCTCACGTGATTTGCAGTTCTCAGTTTGACTGTATTGATCAGTATCTTTTTTTTTTTTAATCACACCTTTTGTGCAATAGATGGGTGAATTGGAGCCCCTCTTTACAAGAGCTGTTAGGTTTTCCTCTTTCACTGTTTCTTCTTTTGTGTGAAATAAGTAAACCCAAATGTTGTCTTTTCAAGGTGGTTACAAAGTGAATTATTGTTTTTGATTGTCATCATACAAATACAAACATTACATGAAGTGAAATTCTTTAACTGTGATTGCTTAAATGAATTGTTTGCTGATTCTAGTTTGGAGAAAACTTGCCAGTCTCAGTGCAGTTGGGAAATGATGTGTACATTTAAAGCGCCTTGTTTTGTGGGTGTGTGTGGTTCTTGAATCCTAGTCCCTCACACCCTTACAAATGATTTAACCTGCAACACTTTCAGTGTCCCTAATGACTCCTGTTGTTTTTGCAGGTTTAAGCCATAGGAAAAAAAAAAAGGAATAATATTCTCAGCAGTTACAGCCTTTCTACTGTTGTTCTCCCATTATCTGATATTATAACTGCTAATGTTGTATTTACAATTCTCTTTCACTTTGTGTTGGATTCAGGTGCCATGATTGTCAATGTGTTGCATTATGCTTTATTGTAATTGTACATGGTGTACAAACAGTTTTTTCTTTAATCTGTTTTAAAGGAAAGAGAAGATAGCAGAGCAGCGAGAGTATAAAAAGAAGAAGGCTCAGAAAAAGGTACAGAGGATGAAGGAGCTGGAGCAAGAAAGGGAAGAGCAAAAGTCGAAGTGGCAACAGTTCAACAACAAAGCTTACTCAAAGAACAAGAAAGGACAGGTAAGCCCCCCCCTCCCACACGCTTTTCATTATTATTATTGTTATTGGGACCACTCTCATGGCTTTTGTTTCTTGTAGGTGAAGAGGAGCATATTTGCATCTCCGGAAAGTGTAAATGGGAAGGTGGGTGTGGGAACGTGCGGTATTGCAGACAAACCCATGACCCAGTACAATGACACGTCCAAGTACAATGTCAGACATCTAATGCCACAGTGATCCAATATATTCTGTACATAATAATCCACTGCATACTAGCTGTATCAGTGCTTTCCATTGTGTTTATACATGATTTAAATTTCTCAAGTAAAGAAAACTTTCAATTGAATTACCTGCATACCGGTGTTTAAAATATTGCTGTAGTTTTCTTATATTTTATGTAGATAAAACAACAAAAATCCCTCATGAACATGGTCACCTGTTGTGTAAGAAGAGGAAGTGGTGTTACAAAAAATTTGTCAAATTTGTTATTTGTGGCCATATTTGATTGAGGCAAAATATCTACTGAGATATGTACAAATGTTCACCTGTAGGTTTAGGGTGTATATTTGAGGCTGGATTTTTAAACCGACCAATTATAGGGGAATCTGAACATTAATAATGGTGTTGATTTGAAATGGCTGAACTTCCGTTTTAATTTCTGTGTATACATAACAGTCAAATAAACAGTGTTTTGTTTTCAGTTTTTAACCATATTGCTTCTGTGTCATTCACTGTTTTTACATAATAGACCAGCTGTGTCAGGCCCTGTAGGTGGCAGTACAGGTTTTATTTTAAATCTGAAATCCATGTCACGGGCAGCATGTTTTATGGAGGATCCAACAGAGCTTTGGACCCTGATTGTACTGAATTTACTTGACTTCCTGGCACACGTGAGGTTTCTTGAATCATAGTTGCGACCAAGCGGCAGTCAAATTCAACTTTCTTTTATTGTTTAATATAGAACTTCGTCTGGGAATTAAGTTAAGAAAAGACAACATCGGTTTTTGCTTGTGTGTAGAGGTTTATTAAGATTCCAGGAATACTTCTTAGGAACTGTAACAAAGTTTAAGCAGGGGACCAGCAGCACATATTTTGCACAGAAGTCACCTTGGAAGGGCTGATCAAAGCACAAAAAAAACTAAGGTGTGCCTCAGTTTAATTGGTTAACAAAACGTTTTCTTTCGTCATAGTGCATTTTTATATTGGGAGGAGTAGTGAAGAACCACCAGCAAGGAACTTTGTGCAAGAGTCAGTCCCCATGTTAAGACACAATTTGGTGGTGATCTATTCAGAACTTGGATCTGTGGAATGCAGATAAATGATTATACTGAAATGTCTTATTTGGTTTCATGGATTCGAACAGGTCAGCAGTGCAATTATGCATTAAACATATATTCAGTTATCAGTGAGAAGTCTCCAAATTTTAACAATTTACACTTTTTTTAATCTTGCTACAGTACCAAAAAAAAAAAGAAAAAATACCCACAATTAAACAAAAACTGGTACATTATAGAAGTTCTTGTTCATGCTACGACATTATTATTATTATGATTAAACTTGTCAATCCAAAGCACGTTAAAGAATGATTAGAAAGTATACATTCAAGACACATGCACCATAGTGTTTTAAGTCAATTACAATCATTTGACTGCTGATTAATAGTAGCTGATAGTACTACCGAAGCAAGTGTAAATCTGTATTTTGGGATTAGACAGACAGAATAATGTACTAAATCCAGCCAACATCACAGGTGTGATTAAACTGGACACATTATTGCTTGAGCTTTGTGCTTGGGCAAGTGTAGGATGACTTATTACTATCTAAATTAACTGAATTTGCACACAGTGTGAAATCATTGAGCTAGATAATAGAGTAATGGGTTTAACTCATAGCACGACGCGCTTTAATGTGAACAAGTACATTTGGTAGACATTTAGAAACGATAAAGGGAAAAAAAGTTGTAATTTTTCTTTCTTCCCCATTCAAGCATGACAAAGATGCTGCTACAGTATGATTAAATATACCAAAAATAAATAGAACTATATGCTAAATAAATTAAAATAACAAAGGTGGACTACGCCACCCGTCTTCAGAGGACTGTTTCATTCAAGAAGAGGGACACCGCGTGGACCAGTGACGGTTGTGGGTCCTGAAGCAGAGATCATAGAAGTGTGAAACAGGTTTTGGAATGCAGACATCGTAGCCCTTGCTGGCTTGTACGTTGACAAGAAGTGCTGTCTGGATATATTATCCAATGTAAAAGGGCATTGTTTTCACAAGGCAAATGGAGTAAATGTTCCCAATGTTGAGCTTCTAGCTGGTATCGTTTTGTGTGTGTGTGTGTTTTGCTGGTTTCTGAAGAGGAGCTTGATTAAATGCAGAGTCGACCCTTCAGTGTTTGACACTGGTGCAATAGCAAGTACTCTACAGAATCTGTATCTGCTCTGAAGAGCAGATGTGGTTGATTCAAGCTGGCAACAGGTAAAGGGACGTTCAGGTGATTGTTTTTAAGTCGGCTATGAAAAGGGAGTTGTCTATTGCCAAATATCTAAGCTGGTTCTGGAAAGTGTTGGAGATGGAAAGAAGACCTGTCGGCTTTTGGAGGGAGATCATTGTACCTTTTAAACTGAGCTGAATTTAAGGCTGGTTCTTTCGTGGATTCGATTTTTCATTCAGGCTGGTTCTTTTGAAGGAAGTGAACCTAAACCGTGGTAGAGAATGGAGCTGTAGGCTGGTACTCTGATGGTGAAAGCCATAAAAGATTGCAGCTTAGGTAAACGTATAGGCTGGTGCTTTCAAGCAGAGAAGGCCAGTTTTAGACTGCAAGTGGAGTACCCCTCATCGCTGGCTGAGCTCTGCCGGCTGCTGTGGTCATCCAGGTCGCTCGCGCCACTGGTGCTAACACTGTCCATTTCTCCATGGGAGAACTCAGTGTTTTCCACGTCGACTTCAATTTCCTCTACGCAAACAACACAAATGAATCTAAATTAAACATCTGAACAGCATGAGCGCGCATAAACTGGAAAAAGGTTCCAACACAGACACAGACCTCTGTCGGACTCCGAGCGATCAGAGTCCATGCGGGAGCCCAGGCTGTCGGTGCGGACCCTCTCCCATTCTCCATGAGTCTGCAGCAGAGCCAGCTGCCTCTGCAGATGTCTCCTCTCCCTCTCCAGAGTGTCCAGTTGGTGCTGACTCCTCCGGTCCATCTCTTCAAGTTTCTGAAAGGTCGGGACGGCTCATAAGCAGCTAAAATCTCTTGTACGTGTGCAGACATAAAGAAACTACAGTTTTTGTGCGGGTCCAGTCTGCTTTATTCATACAGATTGTTCTGTATGAAATCATTATAGGTTCTCAAGATGTTCCTCATGTTCACACCCTGTGTCATATACAATGGCAGTAGAGCAGCTATCCAATTTTAAATGAAATGTGTGTAATTTCAACTGATTGTTTTTATTATTAGGTTGTTCAATAAAATAAATACGCGTATAAAGATTGTTCTGCATTTTTTTTAGTACTACTTTTTTTTACCTTATGCCTACTACACCTGCTCCAATCTTGAACTACAATACAGCCGCATTTAAAAGTTTCATTTCCTGGACTTCAAGCAGGTCGGTCCAAAGTCAACAGCTGACATCGGAGATTCCTCTCAGTCTGATCAACCTCCACAGACTGTTGCCAGGTTTGCTCATGTTAAAGCCCTCAGTCACACCTCGGCTGTTACTGTATCTCCTCCAAAAATTGATCCGACTTGAACTGCAGCCATCAGAGGAGCCCAAGTGTTGAATGCTTTTTACGCTACACATCCTTTTGAGCCTAATACCAGTCTCGTGTAGCTCAGATACAGCGATCTATTTAGTGCTGCCGTCTTGGCAATCTGATGCGCTGTTAGACCAGCGGTCGGTGTTAAAGACACGAGATCAGGTCAAAGGCTAACCTCCTGCAGAGGACAGCCCGCAGTACAACTGCCCCAGGGAGATGTGTTGAAAGCAATGTCCTGACGCTGAGCCCAAAGTACCTTCAAGGTGCAGCTGCCGAACAACTCTGACGGGATAGAAGTGCCCTAGAAGAGCCCCCATTGCTGCTTATCGCCATTATGTTGTCGAACCACTGCTAATGTAGACTGACAGCTGAAATGGGATTTCTGTATTTCAGTTGCTTACACTGCGTCAGCTGGGATTACACAACAAACACGTCTCTGTCCTCAAATACCTGTTTACATGTGTTGACCCAAAGCGCCTTAGAATACAGGTATATAGACTTTAAAATGAGTTTCTGGCATAAATATTTAGCCCTCTATGTAGAAAGTCTGCAATGGTGCCAGATGGACAGCAAACTATCTTGACAGCACAGCAGTTTGCAACTCGAAAACCCCCCCCGAAAAAACGAGATTGGACCGCCAAGAGTGGGAGCTAAAAGATTAAAATAGACTTGTCATTTCTTTCTTTTTAAGAGCAGGGGTTGACTAATAAGAGTATTCTTGTGCAGCATATCTCTATGTATTCAATGTAGGTCTCATAAATGAATCAACTGGTTACACCAAAATGAATATTGTATATTTTTTTATAGTACCAGAGATCAACATGATAATAACATCTTTTACTCAAGGGAAGAGAGTGTTAGCTGGTACTTTGAAATTAGTGACATTGAATTTTAAACACATTTCTAAATGTCTATAGCCACAAACCAAAAGCAGTATTCTAAATTTTTAATTGATAAACTGAATAGCGATTGAAAATGATGCTGTTTTGCTTTCAGGGCTGGTTCTCTCTAACACTGGTGTGCGATACTTAAGACACTTCACAATCTGACCTTTTCCTGCTATGACGAGTCAAAACGTCTGCTGTGATTATCTTGATGACAAATGGTTATACAGTTACTCCTTTACTGCAGATATAAATGAAACCATGAATGAATTACTAGCAATAAATATGAAGTAGGGGCAAGCATGACTGCTGGTTCATTCACGACATGGGCTCCTGGTCAAATTTAAAATCCTTCTCATCACATTCGAAGCTCTTCCTGGGCTTGCGCCTTACTTAAAAAAAAAAGGATCTTATTATTCCCTAAAACCCCACTCAGGATTTGTTGTTTACAGTAAGCTGCAAGTGTTGCTTTTGCTCTGTTAAGCACATGGGTTTAAAAAGTGTTATCAAAATAAAGCTCAGCTGAATCATTAGTTTTAGGAGCATAAAATGTACCTGCAGCAGCCTCCAGTCCCATGATAATGCCAAACTACTTAGACTACCACACCTTTATGTGTGCTTTGGCCTTGTTGAGCAGTCCCAGTGTGGTGTGCCGACTGCAGTCTGGTCCCAGAGGAATGAGCGACTTCAACCTCTCCAAGCACAGGCGGAGATGTGCTCGCCTGTGGGATAAGACACAGTCATCATCATTTCTCCTCAGAGGCAGCATACACAGATCGAGGTACATTACGTTCCCTCTTGACTGTTCATAAAAGAAAACTTCAAGATCAAACTTAAAATGAATGTATTCTTCTAGTTTTTTTTTTTTTTTACCTATTTGGATTCTGTTAAGATTATGATAACAGGCTGATGATAAAAATAAAAATTGTTCTGTTTTGCCAAATTAAAACCAATGTATATCTAATTGGTGTTGCCTGATTGTAATGATGAAGATGATGATTTCCTGTCCTGGAATTATGGTACTGAAGTGATCCACCAAGGTCTCTGAGGTCTGTGGTCTGAATTAATGTAGAAAATGCAAAGGACTCGCACGATAATTTGAAATAAGGGAGTGTGTCGTTGGTCAGATAATGATGCCATCTCGGTACTGGGAGTTTTGTGAATAAAAAGAAAAGAAAATATATAATTCGCTCTGAGCTATTCTTGTGGGGATGACTCTTTTCTCATTCTTTACCTCTAAAAGTAAGATTCTCACAAACGAGATGCATATTTAAAGATTAAGATTTCTTCCTTCTTTAAATACCCAACCACATGTCCTTATGCATGTGTAAGATTCTCTCACATACACACACACATATACAAATAGCTGGATGTTTAAATATAAATTAAACATTTGTTTCCACTTTAAAGCAGAAGTCCCCTTCTGCTGTAAAGCGAGCTGCTGTTGGATTTGCAGCTCTGACTCTCTCAGGAAGGAGCCGTGTTGTCTGGAAACAGACGGTTCCCGTTTGCTGACTGGGGAAAAGTCTGCATGTCCTCTAGGAACAGTGCTGCTACTGGAGCTGCATTTTATTTGCCTTGCAAAATGCACACTGCTCTGGCGTACAATGCATGAATTTCCTAGTGGTTAGAAAAAAAGGACAAGCCCTTTAAGTGCTGTGATGATAACAGGCTGATTTATTGGCCTGCAGAACATCTTGTTTTAAAATTCTATGGTTAACGTGTTTAGCATAAAACCCAGATATGCAAAGGAAGCAGCGTGGAGAGGGTGTTTGTTTTGTCAGCTTGAAGCTCCACTTTGAGACAAGAAACTTTGTGATAAACTCACAACACAGCAATTTCAAACTCTTCACACAAAGAATGTGTGAAGAGTATATCCTCCTTTTTTGTACAACTTCACATTATCATCTTTGAAACCACATGTACAAAGAAAATCAGCCTACAAATCCAGATGTACTGTTGTGCAGGTACATCTACATCTGTCTACATGTGGGTCTCTTCTATCAAGTTACAAAAAGTTTTTATGGGGTGGAAATCAAATGTCTCAAAAGACATTATCGTTGCTTTGGCCTTTATTTGTCAGATATGTCTGTCTTTGTCATATACATGCGTTGAAATGAACTCTCTGATCTTCACTCACCTGTTCTTTTCAAGTTCATTGTGTGCTGACCTGTTGAAATGATAAAATATGTGAACAAAATTGTCATATGTTTTACAAAATATATAACATATCTACTTAAAACAAAATCCACTAAGTTAGAGCTAATATTACAACATGACATTTAATCACATTTGCATCAACTAGGTTTACGTTGGGGGTCTGTCTCACATTATTAACCCACCTATTGTGAATATTGTCCAATTTTCTGTTCTTGAATTTGCGCTGTTTTTGTTGATGCGCAATCTGTGTTGCGGGATATGCAGACGCATACCCATGTTCACACTCTGATGAAGAAACACATAAAGGGGGTTAAATAAACTCTCCAGTTTTAGCTATTTTGCCAGAAACACAAATAAAATCTGCATTTGTGACCTAATTTTGGTCTAAAAAACTAGATTCTGTCTTGCATGCACGGACTTAAACTGGCATCACGTGCAAGACGACCGTTCTTATTAAATGCTAAATCAGGCGCCTATTTTTGATGACCGTGAACCAACGATAGCCTCGCTTGAGTTATTCAGTCAAAGCATTTCAAATAAAAGGCGAGAATAAAGTAAGAAGTTTGATCGTTGTGTCAAGTTTTACTTCCGTTCTCCCAGATTCAAAGCCTACATTTCCCGTGAACCCATCCTCTCGGTAACATGCAACGTCATACACAAAGCCGCGTGTGATTGGTTAATCACGGTGACCCTTCCACTGGGAACATGTGTTCCGACCAATGAAAACTTTTCGATTTGTTCCATGTGGAAACCATGTGAACAACACATACAAGGAAGCAGCAGCTACCAAAGAAAACCAGAGCAGGATCTCGATTTAGGATTTTTTTTTTTTTTTAAGAAAATAGATTCCGAAAAGAAGCCTCGTTTAGCAAAAAGGAGTCGTACATTTGCTATTTCTGTTCGGGTGTGATGTTTAAAGGGAATAATTTGAAGAGCTTCGAGAAAAGTGAGAAAAGAGGTTAAGACTCGAAATTATCAGCCTTTAATATCATAAACGTGGACATTTGTGCAGGCCTACTTAAAACTACACGTAGGGAAGTCTGCTTCAGCCTGTTAACGAGGTATACTAAAGAGATCATCTAGTTTAAATGGCAGCAGATAGCTGCAGGTTATTGTTGCAGGGTTTTTTTTCTCTCTCGCTGGCGATGCAGTTGCTTCCCCAGTTTTCAAATTGAAGACATTTTTGTTCAGGCTTTTTTTTTTTTTCCCCAAGTGGGCATTTTTGTTTGTGTCGGGCCGATGAGATGACGGTTTTGCAGCAGCAGCAGCCGAGACGTCCGTGATCCGTGGCTGCAGCCGGGCCAGTTCGCGTGTCCGCTGCGCGTCTTTTGTCGCCCTCGACTCTATTGTTGTCTGCTCGGCGCATTATCCCCCCTACGGCTCGTGTTTACTTACTTCCGTTGTTCCTCTCGACATTTTCAATGTAATCGGCCGCATCGAGCAGCACTTGCACGTTCCTCATAAACGTGCCGATTTGGTCCATTGCGGAACAGTTGGAGTACAAAACGTCGCTGAAAGAATAGTCGGGCATCTCTCTGAAATCCTGCTGGTCCATGGACGCGTCAGACTCCGACAGGGTCTCTTCGGGTTTCAGCTCGCTGTGGTGTCGCGTGTATTTAACCATATCTTTTTTTTTCTTACGTTTGTCTTTTCTTTTTTCTTTTGAGGGGGAGAGGGCTTTGACAAATACGCAGCGCTGACAATTGCTCCCGCTGTCCTGTATGTGCACTGAGCAGATGACTGAAATGAACTAGGCTGGATGGAATTGCAGTCCTTAGCCTCAGCCTCTTGCCCTACTTGGTGGATAATCCCTCCCACTAACGCATGCACATTGCATTCATTGTCAACTGTGCCATAATAAATCCTCATTATCAATACTGCAGGAGAGTAGCAAATAACACTTATCTGCATTGACATTCTGAAGTAATGACTACTCTATTTTACAACAAGGCTGCTTTATTCCACCTGACATATTGCCCGACTTTTATCCGCACACATAAATGAGCAGTCTTGTGCGGACAGAAGACAGTATCGGAGCTAATAATCAGTCCAACCATGGATATCAGCTGCCAATGCTGGCCTCAGTAATAAATATGTAATCACCTGGGGCTTTTGTGTTACTGAAGGGCCCCACGTGGTAATACTTAAGTGCTGAGAGCATCCATTATTCCCATGTTTTTCTATTGTTAGAAGGACTGATGTCTTCCTTTCATCTGTTGCAGTGACTTGAAGTACACCTGTAAAAGACTTGAAAGCTGATTGAATATGCAACAAAATGCTGCACTCGGGTATCTGATATGGTAATTTATGGTGACTCACTTATTCCCTGGTGTACCTCACAAGGTAGTTTTCCCTTGGCTGTGGATCCAGTAGATTCATAGGATTATATAAGCCACTTGACATTATTTATACTTTCATAATCCAACTGTTTTTCAAAGTGTTTCTTCCTGATGAACACAAACACATCTGAGAGCCACTTTCCTTCTCTAAAACAGCAATAACAAGACTAATAAACTAGTGAAATAATGTTTAACGTCAGATTGCACAGAACTTTTATTTTAGATTCAGTTAAATGGACAGCAGACAACAGAATGGCCTCTAACATTTAAAGTCGTCTGCTTTTTTTTTTGTGGTAAAATTAACCTTGAAATGAAATCTTGATGGTCCACTTCTGCTGTCCCTTTTCGAGAGATTAAGAAGTCATTGGTCTCCCTGCATTCAGGGATGGAGAAGAATTGAGGGGATAGGGACTGCCTTTACGCAGCCAGCCATGCGTGCAGGGCTGTGTTGTGCCTCCTAGACAATGGGTGCAGATGGCTGGCCCGCTGCAGATGTGGCCAGGCCTGTAACAGACGCCTGTCTGAGAAAACACCCCCACCATGGAGTTTCTGTCAGGCGAGGCCTGACACATTGATGCACACTTTGATGGCACAAATTACTGCTAATGCAGATCTATTTAGATATATTTCTCCTAAGACAACCTAATAGTCCTTGTGACAATATTCATGGAAGTCAGACCTCATCCATTGGTTCCAAGCACACTTTAAAAGACAGGCAGAATCAGACATGGACAAGGAGTTCAGTGGGGGAGGGACACTGACATGATTTCACCAGGAAAAGTCTTGTCTGTGCTGTGCGGCTTGTGGGCAGACTGACTGACCGACTGCATGTATGTGTGGCACCGATGGCGTGGAAAGCTGATGCTGTAGGTTGGTGTAGAATGTGATCCCAAATGGAGTAATCTGAAAAGCCTGAGGATTACACCAGTGGCTCGGCTGTCACAGAGAAGATGAAGGCTGGTGTGTGTAAGAGTTTGTTTGCAACCTATCTATCTGTCTGTCTGATCTATCTGGTGTTGCACCTGCTTCATACACATGCTGGTGGTCTGCATTGTGCAGCAGCGGTCTCCTGTTGTTTTAAGACAATAGCTGCACTTTGCCCTGAGGTCACAGCACAGCACAGCAACACAACACTGCAGCAGACATGTGTCACCTGCTCTTTACTCTCGTTAGGGCCGAGAGTGCAGGGAAGACCTCTGAGCTTTGTTGTCGCCACATCGTAAAGGATTGCTCATATATCAAACATGGGGCCTTGCACTAATGCAGTTGAGATGAAGTAGTAATGATCTCCACTGGTGGTTAAATCTTAACTATAATGTTTTTGTAATTATGAGATATCGCACTCTCATGATGGACTGAAGTGCTCTAGGTGTACCCCACCTCGTGTTTAAAGACAGCTGGGATAGACTCCATGTATGTATGACAAATCAATGGATATCAAAATCTTACTTCAAAATAAAATGCTTCCACCTCTCAACTTTGTCTGTATACAGCATCTCCCAGGAGAGGTGGGAATGCACGGATTGGGGGTTGCAGGGGCTATAGGTGCAGTTCCTCAATCCCCCAATGTGAACACCTGTTGGAGACACCAAATCCTCTCTTTGTCTCCACCGTGCCCTCTCAGTGTATTACCATAGCAACGGGCATTCAGATCATGGCCGAAGACTGATTATGCAGCTTCACACGGTTGATCATCACCCGAGTTAGTGCTACTGTTTGTGTGTGTGTGCACGTGAGTTTTTAAAATATATATATTTTATTACAGGGAACACTCAGTAAATAGTTTTAAAAAGACTTTTATTTCATACAGAAGGTGTAACTTTATCTTCTTCGACTGGTCAAAATACATTTCCTTTTGTCATCAGAGTGGAGGTGTCATCTTTGAAATTTCAGTTCTAGATGCATAAAAATAAAAAAGAAGTTTGCTCATAAGTAATGATAGAAACCATAACTTTAAACAGCTAATATGCCAGAGAGCAATAGAGCAGACACAGGACGCGGCGCGGCCTTTTATTACATCAGGTGAACAAAACGAAACAAACAAAAACACAGGCGTAAAAATAGTATGTAAACAACAGGGAGAATAAAAGCACTAAGTACAGAAATTACATGTTTAATACAACTTGTAAACATATCTGCAAGTTCAGTAAATGTAGAGCTTAATTAGTGTGAGTAAAAAAAAAAAAAAATATTATGATACAAGGAGTGTTAAAATATTATTAGATTGTACTGTCACATCAGGAAGTTTCATTAATATTTGGATTAGCATAAGAAAAGAATTTCACAAAAACAGAAACTATTTACAGAAATGTCACTCCCTTTGGGTTCGAACAAATCATTCACATTGTTGACTGGGACGTAAATATATTTAGTAATAGTCCATGTCAAACTCTTAACAGTGGTTAAGAGGATTAGCTGTGCACGGCGCGCTGCCTTCACTGACAATTTGAGCAAAACCGATCAAAACATCCGTCACGTTCAACTTTCTGCGTTACAGACTTGGCACTTTCATTGTCAACATCCAAAGAAGTGGTATATAATAAAGGTCCAACTTTGTCACTCATAAACACTTTGCTGAACTCTTTCTGTTAGTCACAGTCAAATTCCTCGTCACAATTACAATAAAGCAGCAACCGTGGGAACACCACAAACAAGAAAACATGAATTATTACTATTATTAATCACAGCAGTCTAAGTGTAAGACTCAGTATGTAAAAATGTAATGACTATTAAATCATTTATGTAACTATCAAACACTATATAGTTATACCTGTAATATAAAACAACACGTATTATTACTAGTAAGTATAGCTATGGTTAAATTCAAATACAAATCATAGTTTTCATAAAGCTAAACATGGTTTAATCTCAACATGTTCAGCTACAGTTTCTCTTTCCATAAGACTTCATCTTTCATCTTTAAAACTGTTATTAAACGATTTTCCTAGCTGTCAGCATACATTCATTAACTTGTGCAAAAAGGAAAAAGAAATACAAATATTTCAGAGGTTTAAACTGATGCATGTTTGTATGAAATAAGACTTTTTTTTGTATAATACCATATTTAAACCCCATTAAAATATGGGCAGTAACCACAGAAATGCAGTTTTGCATTCACCTTTGAGCTCTTTTCGGCGTAATCGTATCCAAGTGGTCGATCACAAATGCTCAGAATACAATTGTCCATTTTACTGCACATTTTGAAAGAACTTGAACCAATAAGATGGGAATCGGAGGAATTTGTAGGATGTATTCAGAGAAATTGCAGTCCTGGCAGACTTTCCTACCAATTTGACTTCACTTTCCTTCAACTGAGCCAAACTAAGGAAGGCAATTCAAATGTTTCCTCACATGAACCTCATGCTTCTGTGTTTTCTTTCTCTTCTTTCTTTTTCTTGCTCTTTTTCAAGAAAGAAGGTGTGCGGAACTTGTTCTTCTTTTTCTTGGGGGACTTGGTCTGGCTCTCCGGGGTCTGAGGCTCCCCAGTCTTCTCCTTTGTTGTTATGGAGATTTCCACCGTTTCCGATGTGCTCAGGCTCAGCTTGGATACCTCGATGCTCAGATCCTCCTCCTCCGTCTCTGCCAAGTGGTCCTTCCCGTTGGGTATTGCCTCTGTCAACATATGAAACGCAGTCAGTGATGAGGCGCTGTGGGTGAGACAACAACTGCAATTGCACACGCAAAACTGTAATAATGAGCTAAACTGTCCGTTTAATTTGAGGCATATCTTGCCCTTTTTAGACAAATTGAAGTACCAGCCCTACTTGCTAATTACCTTGTTTGGCTGGGGTCATTAAGGGAGAGAGGGAGAGGGAGATGGTAGAGCCATCAAATGTGGTCATCTCGTCAGCATCAGTGGCATCATCATCCTCTGTAAAAGGATTAAGGTCATTAAAGTCAGTCGGCCAACAAAGCTGTCATCCTCTCTGCCTCGCAAACATCTCCACTCATTTTCACTCCGTCTAATAGTTGTTGAGCCATTTGAATCTGCACTAAAGCTGCTGCTACACTAGTGGCGGTAGCCCGGCGCACACAAACACGACAGAACTCCGGGGTGTTCGTTCACCTCAATTACTGCAGCCGATTTATTCCAGGGACAAAAACATTACGGGTGCTAATCTGTTGTATCTCCTGCACACAATTCATCCTTATCTACAAAACGAGGAGTTTGGCATGACCGATGTCTGTCGATGTACCAGCACAGAGGAGAGAAACTGTGGGCCGACAGTCTAGCCAGGAACCGAGGGCTCTGGCTGCACTAATGAGATGCCTGGACTACAAACTCATGATATAGCTGTCATGTGGCTACATTAAAAAAACACACACACACACACACAAAAAAAACCACCACAATAAGAAGACCGGCGTTAACCTGAAAGAGGGGGCAGGCTACCTTCTTGGCCTTGCTGCCTTCGTTCGACCGTGTTCTTGTACTCTTCCAGCTCCTTCTGCGTGAGCTGACTGAAGGGGTTGGGGGGAAGGGAGCGGGTCTGCTCCTCATCTTCATATATGAAAGCCTGACCGAAGGGAGAGCATACACTGTTGTTACAGACGGGGCAACTGCTCACATGTGAGGGTTTATTGGTCATTTATCACAGCTGTATTCAAAATCAATCCTTTTTAAAAAAATATGCACTTCATTTTCCGACACACGCATTTGCATTTCTGGGTGATTTCTTTCAGAAATCAACTGCAGGTACTGTGTGAACAAAGTCAACTAACCGAGCTGGCAGTTTGACCCTAAATTAAGTTTTTAATTTGATTTGTGTTGTGTTGTCACATGATAATAGGATTCATTGTTTTGCACAAAGAAGATGATAAAAGCAACAAGTGTGTGCATTTTTCCCTTTATACTGTTTAACAATGAAGACAGAATATATAGAGGCTCCTTAATTTTTTTTACCCCTCACCAGTCTTATTAAGCAAAACTAAAGAGATTTAACAAAGTTTTTTTTTTTTTTTTTTTTTTAAGCTTTAACACTTGTTGAATGGTTTGATAGCCTGGACTCTGCGTGCGGCAGTTGCTCTCATTGTTTACTCGTGTTCAATGTGCATAAGCAATCAAGAGCAACAGCAAAATATGGTAAAGCTTGTTGCACCTTGAAGCGGGACTGCAGCTGGGATCTATCAAGCTTTCACGAGAGACGCATATACTTACTGGTCCTGGTATGGTGTCCACCACTATTCCTGCTAGTAACTGAGATTTTGGTCCTGCAGTCATCTGGTCACCTCTGTGCTGTTCTTTTATCTGATCAAGCATATTAAAAACAAACAAACAAATATATATACATATATATACAACTGGATTCTGGAATTGTAGAAGCAATTCCTGAATACCACACCCCACCTCCAGAAATGTTTTTTTTTTCATGCAGTAGTTACAGAAGCACAATATATCACAGTACACTGCTTCAACAAGTACATCAGCTGTGCAACAAGGGTAATCATGGGTGATATAACATTTATAATATCACTAATGTGTGGATAATGTTAATGAGATGGTGGTGGCTTTTAGGATGATGGTTTTTATGTTTACACTGTTGGTGTGTGAATGTGATGGGGGCATCCCAAATGTAGACTAAGTCTTGCAGATGCAGATGAAGTTCTGATGTTGCTTACTTTTGCTTCTACCTACTAATTATTCCTGCAGTCAATAAAATATGGGAACACAAACTAATAAAAAGAACTGGTAGAGCACATTAAGAGTAGTGGCTTTAGCATGGCATTACATTTGTTTTCAAATTTGTATTTCAGTTCAGTTCATGAGTATAGTGGAAATGAACAAAAGCGGTCCCAAGGCACAGACACTGAAAGAAAACAAGTTCAATGTAGCTCAAGTAAACGCAGCCCGGTTCAGTCTAATTCAAAGCAAAAGTTTCCACTGACCCGGTTCCTCTTATCCAGAACTTCAGTAGGATTGGTGTTGAGTGGGACAAACTGGTTAGGGTCCTCGATCTTTATTGGGGTGCCAACACTGTTGCCTGGCTGTGTTGACTTCATCCACTATGGGCACAAAAACCAGATTTATATATTAAATAAAAACCTGAAATTCTTAAATTTGTCAATCTTTCCACAAGAGGGCAGACTCACACAAAGGAACATCAGCTCCGAAGCTCATTCAGCCTCAGACACTACAGCTGAGTGAAAGTAAGATCATATAATGTCTTGCTACAGTTTGGCATTTAAATCAGCGTACCATGATTTTGGTCCTGGGGCTGACGTCCCCGCTGGGCGACTGTTCGGGGACATTGACCTTCAAGTAGCTGTTGGGTGAGGTGAGCCATCGGGTTCTTTCTCTCTGCTGTTTCTGCACCATAAACTTGAAGGGGCTGCGCAAACCCATCTCACTGTCCTCCGGTGACACGCCCGACACCGTAGCAGGGATTTCTACGTCGTTCTTAGACCGGGGTTTTTCACGGACAATGGGGTTCCTGTAAGTGTGGCCCGTCCTGTATCCCTGGCAGGTCACACAGAGAAGCATTACAACAAACGCACCAAACAGTCGTCCTTTATCAGAAGTGAAATAGTAACTTTCTTTTTCTTCTGCGGCTTCACAATGAATCAAATGAGAAATATAAAAGTGCAAACAATGCACAGGCCACCAAAGATCCATTTACAAAATGCTTTTAAATATTTAAACACAGTATACACAAACAGGGTTTTTTCGCAGATGCGTTGAGTTTTAGAAGGAAAAGATGAAATTTTTATGGTTTGTTAACAATACATCAAAGAGTGGGATAGAAAACCACTGATGGGAACTTGCAGCATGTGCAAAGTGTAGTCTGATGCTGTGAGCGTAAGGCCACAATAAAAAAAAAATAAAAAAAATAATAAAGACTGGCATTTCTGCACAGGCAGTATGACAAGCTTGCCACCAAAACAAAGCCCTGGATTGGGCTTTGATCGCCAAAGTGTGAGCTCTGTATTTTCACAGGACTGTTCAACGGAGCCTGAAACAGTTTCCAAATGGCTCATATGTGATTAATCTACTGCAAACGTGTGAAACGCAGAAAACAGCAGTTGCTTCTATGCACACATGAAGTGTGTCAGTTTACCCTGCAACAGATTTCTTTTCGAATTCTTCTGAATGGTTTAGTGACCACATACCTAATTGCTTCTTCGCTTGGTTTAGAGCGGTAGCGCACCCAGTCACTTTTATTATTCTTCATGCTGTTAGAACCGCACAAGCCACGCTCGAAACTTCTACTTTCTCTCCTATAATGATGCGCGACCTTTCCTGTTGTCTTTTCTTTAGAATCACTTCTGGCATCATCACTGCTAACAGCTTCCACGTTCTGGTTAAGAAATGTCAAGACATCCAGCTGCAGTAACTGAACTCACATTTGCACTCAGAGGTACACTCAAAAGTCCTGGGAGAAAATGCCAAATCCAAAACGAGCACACCAGAGCTCTTCCACTAAGTGATCGTGTGGTCTGTGAGGCTGCAGCTTCCCACAGAGGGGCCTCGCCATCTGGAAGCTATGATTTGGGAGGTGGGGGTGTGTGTGTGTGTGTGTGTGTGTGTGTGTGTGTGTGTGTGATCTGAGAGGGCGCAGAGTTAACACAGCTGCAGCATGCTATGGCCACAGTTATTAGCGAGCACCACACTCGAGGAGACAAGTCTAACATCTTCTCCGTCCACAGAACATCCCAGCAAATGGCTGTTATCAGTGCGGTCGGAGCCGCAGGGTGTACGAGCGCTGCACAAAAACCTAAACGCTGGAATAAACAAGCGGGCAGAACACCGTACCGCATTCAGCACGCCCTCGCATTATTTGTTAGACTATTCCTCGGGAACGAGAGCGAGCGCAAACAGTGAGAACAATCACAAAACAATAATAACACTCGATTGCAATAACACAAATCATTTTCAGATTAGATTAACACACGTCCACTGTCATTGTGTTTTCTAATCAGCCACTTCCAGAGGAAGCGCTTGAGACAGGAAGCTCAAGGTATCGTGGGTAGGCGACACAGCGTTCACCCACCAGGTTGTCCAGCATCCTCATGAGGGACTCGAACTCTGCCTCGCCCACTTTCCACTTGACCTCGCTGTCCACCAGCACCCCGGCGGCGGCGACTCCCTGGGTCAGCGGTTTAAATTTCACCCTGTCCAGGAGCACCAGGTTGTCCACGCCACCCGAACACCTCAGAGCATTCACCTAAACAAAAGCTCTGTATTAGTATTATTAATCTGTTGCAATAACATGTGCGTTGCCTCAAAAGCTAAATTCTATGCAGGAAGACAACATTAACATCCAGTTTTAAGACTTACTTATACAGTAAAGCCGCTTGCAAAAAAAGCTGACTGTCTCTTTAATTTCAAATACAAATAACTCCGAGAACAGCAACGTATAACGTATATTTGACTTTGCTCAAAAAATGTGTGAGATGTCAATTTCATGCACTGCCTCGCTTGGAGTCTGAGTCAAATGTGGACAAAAGAAAAGACATATTTGCAAGTGAAAGATGAAAAACAGCGTAATGGATTCACACACATACTAAATAAACAGCATCAAGTGTGTATAAAGGCCACACTTAAGTTCACAAGAGGCTTTGACTGGAACAGTACATTTGCATTTCATTGCTATGCAGCGGAGGATCAAGAATAAAATCGGTCTTTTCACATACCTGGATTTCGCAGGCTTGCTGTGAGTGGTACACATAGTGAAAGGCCTCTTCGACTGTTTCTCCCAACGCCAGCAGTCCATGGTTACTCAGGATCATCACCTGAAAAACAGACATAACGCTTGCTTTGATCACCTAACGCACCTGAACATTATTTATTTGAGCTAATGCTCATTAACATTTCCAGGCGAGATTATGTGCAAACGGCCAATGTTATCTCGTCACTACACTTGTATGACTTAAAGCAGAAACGCGCGTGAGAACCAGAGGGAGTTTTGAGAGATTCTGACAACTTCTTTCACACTGAAATCAGAATCTATGACCCAAAATAAGTAGAGGTATGGCAGTTTTACATCATTGGTAATCTTATTTCAGTTTTCGGTGTTCTTGTCAGAGGAAAAAAAGAAATAAATAAATAAAAAAAAAAAAAGGGGGGGGGGGGGGCAGATGTTGATGAGAGAAAGAAAAATGGGTGAAATAACAAAGCCTTTCATCGTACTTCTATTCAAAACAGGAAATTAGACTTCCAAATCTCATCTAAACTCTGTTATCAGTCTTTGGAAAAACCACACCATTCCTGTTAATCAACAAACTTTGAGGTTAACCTTGAAAAGCGGTTGTAAGGGTGGGAAATCCTGTAACGTTGCTATTGAAGAACTGTTAAAAAGTGTATGTGTATAGATATATATATATTTTTTTTGTGTGTGTGTCAAGTGACGGAGGTCTGGGCTTAAGCAGGAACGTCAAGTCGGATTTTGAGCTTTTCCAGTCTTTTCTGGATATTGGTTTGTTTGTTTTTCTCCCCCTTAGCCTGTATAGGTTTGTGCCAGCAGCTGCTTGATGTTTATCCAAAATAAATAAGCTTTCCTATTCCATATGAAGTGTTGTTGCACAATTAAGACAACACCCACTGGAGCCGAGCCACACCTTGTAAACAGGAGGCAGCACCGTGGACGCAGAGGCAACGGTCCGGACTTTCACAGCAAAATGAAAACAGGATAACGAGTTGGGCCTGAGGTTTGTGCTCAAACTTACAAGCTCAACATGTGCGATCATGTAATCACAAGTTCACCTAAATCTGAAGGAAGAAATGTGTTTCTGATCAAGTTTGTACCTCAAAACCGAGGAGAGAACTATATAAGTTGTCTAAGATATAATCGTAAACAGCAGCACCTCACACAACTATCGTATTAAGACAAAAGCATCGGCATTAATAGTTGAACCGGTGGAAGTTTCCACTTCCACACGGGAACTCCCGTTTATTTATTTTTGCTACGGTGGATCAGGATCCAGACACCCGAACGTTTTGTTGAAATTCCTCATGAACAGCAACTTCTTTGACAACCACATCCCAACCAACAATGGCTCTTGGTCCTAGTTGTTTTCTACAGCGTTATTAAGGCTCGTCTGTTTCCGTTATCTTCTGGTAATGGATCATATGATACAGAGCTGGAGAGTCAGGGAAGAACAATGCACTCACAGAGACCCGATTCAGCCGGCACTGAAATGCAATCTAGGACATCCGATCACAATGCTGATGCCACGTCCGAACACAGATCCAGGACAGATTTGGATCCAATCACTCCGGGTGAATTTAAGGGTGGTCTGGGACACTTGGGTCCAGAATCCCTTTGTAGTCTAAACACGACAACGTCCTGGGACTATATAAGGCGTTGACACTTGATTTTGCGAGCAAATGACCCCAATAAATCTCCTTCTCACCCGATTTTTTTTGGAGCTTGTGGAGGATCTTCACTTGTACGGCATACACCCTGATCTATGTTGCAAAACTGGGAAAATAACCGAGGTGGATATTTTTTACCTCTTGTTATTTCTGGCTTCTTCCTTTTACTTCTGTCAGTTGTGCCTAGTTATTTCCAGCTTCTGCCTCTGCCTTTTAAAAATAACAATGCATTTGGTGTTTGCAGGTGGAAATAGTGTGCATATTATTTTCAAATAGAGCACTATGGACAGATCCTGGGTCCTTCCTATGCGGGGTTAACTGTTAAAAGTGACATTTCTGTTGCCCCTCACACCCAACATTTCTGGAACATGTGCTTATTCTTGTTGTGGTTGACAGATAAGAGGATCAGCGTCACGATTGCGTCTGTCGTTTGCAGTAAGCGTCCTGTTGGTTCAGAGGATAATGAAAAATATATTGTTCTAGTTGGCTGGATCCGGCTGACCTGGTTCTGTCCAACACCAACTAAATCTGCTTACCTGTACCTTTCTTAAGCTCATCAAGTCTCGCGCTGGATCTACGGTAATTTATTTAGTTCATGCTCAAAATAAAGAGTAAAAATCAATTCATAATTTTACAGGCAGCATTGTGCCAGGCTATTTCTTCCCAGTAAGCAAATGTCCTGGAGTCTCTGACGGTTGCCTGGCAACCACACTGCGATGACATGACCTAAGAAAACTAGCATCCAGTTACAAATACTCCACCATGTAATCCTCGCTATTTCCAAAAACACGTCATGCTGTCGCCTGTCACTCATCACAATGACAGCGTGTTATTTTACCATAATTAAACCCTTTCAGGCAAACCACTAAGCAGTAACAGTTGTAGATTGTGTGCATAAAACAAGCATTAACGCACCTCATTTCTATATGTTGCACAGATTGTATATTCAGGTTTTCGCACTACCTCGTGAACGGGGACCTCTCCGAAGCGCAAGTGCGTCCAGTATAATATAATAAGCCTGCCCCGTCCCATGTGAGAGTGAGCCTGCAACTAATGGAGTGGCTCAGTTTGACAGTACCTTGGCAGTCGGGCCCAGAGCTTTCTGAAACTCCACCATCTCCTCTTTATTATCCAGGCTGCCATGGTAACCGAAGGAGCTCACGTCTCCCAGAAGCAAAGCCTCCTGGGAAATGGGCAGGATTCCACATTTCATCGAGGACACCTGTTAGCGTGGGACAGAAACAACCAAGAGTGTGACACACCAGCATGTCAGCAGCTTTTTTTTTTGCTGTTGGGCACAAATGAAAACACAGTTGTGCGGCGATGTTCATGCTGGGACGCGCGTTTCGTGGTGACGTTTGAAAGGAGACGTTGAAAATGCATTACGGGGGTATTTTTTACTGGGCGTCCGCAATAATGAGGCATGCAGGATGCTGGCTTTGATTTAACTGTCTTCTTCTGGTGCAAAACAAGTGTTTAGCAGCAGTGTTTATGCTGTGCTTAAAATGAAGCTCATTTAATGTTTGCCTGGAGCGTACTTACAGCAGCTGTGGCAGGGGTATGTAGGTGGATGATACATCTCACATCAGGACGCACTGAGTAAATGGCAGCATGCGGCGCGAATCCGAATCGATCAATGCCTAATTCAGTAGATCCCTGGTCCACAACGTCCCCAATTATGTTCACTTTCACCTAAAAAGAAAAGAAGTTAAAATTGTGATGAATGTCAACGGGCAGACTAGCAGTATTAGAAGTCATTTTTGCTGTTAAGGAGTGCGCGTTTAATTACTCTTTTACAACTTCATGGAGCATAATAAGGGGAGTCAGAGAGGTACTCTTTAGCGATTCCTTCTAAACAAAGTTATATTTCAAAAACAGTTGCCCACACATTAAAAAAACTGACTCGGGGGCCACAGCTTCTCCATAAGCCGCTTTCCACGTCCAGCCAACCAGCCAAACAAACCTGATAAATAATTTGCAATTCTCAGTTTACAATCAGAACAATGCAAGCCAGTATAGATCAGCTGGGAGGTATGTGATGCTGACAAAGGTTGGGAAAATGCTTGGCAACGATATCAGATGCACAAACTTGTTTTCTGTGCAATGACTGTAATTAAGAATCCCGCTGATCAAACGGACAGTAAATGTCTCTGCGGTTCAACTGAGAACAACGTGCAGCAAGCGTTTAAAAAGTCCTCTGATGGCGCTGCATTTTCCATAAATGCCACACATACATTTACAGGCTTCATAAATCAATGCATAAATGAATTTTTCTTTATTTACGAGACAATTTTAGCGCAGGTCCACCTATAAGAAGCACTGCAAATCTGCACTTAAACAGTCATGAAGGACAGGGTCCAAGAACCAAGGAGCAGCCCAACAGGGCCCTGATTATAGTAGAAAATTAAAAATAAATGAAGGTTGATACTATTGGAGGCAACTGAATCTGAATGTTTTGTTATTCTACAGATATTGGAGGACTAGTTTCATTTTATAACATTTAAATCCAAAACTGTGACTAGGTAAAGCATGGAAATACAAACCTGTTCCTGCTTGCCATGATCGATCTACACTGTCAGTGTCAACACATAAATACACAACACCAAAATATGTCTTAACAATTCTAAATCTCAAACACGGTGCTTAGTTAAAAACACACAGGTTTGAAACATTTTTGACACTTTCTACGTCAATCCTATTCATGGCTACAGGATTAGGGGGCGGAGCCTATTCCAACATTCATTGCACGAAAGGCGGGGTGAAGCCTTGACATGTCGACAGTCCGGCACAGAACCACACATGGTTGGGGTCGCAGGGATGTACTGGAGCCCATCCCTGCCCTCATTGGGTAAATGGCAGGAGAACACAGCTCAAAGAGTCATCCCGTGCTGTATATGCAGCGTATGCATTCATTAACTATCAGTACATGCAGATTCAACAAACATGTCCCATCGTCTTGTGTTATAACCCTCTCTATGTTTAACTTAGAGCCAATTCAGATACTGACACGTGAGCCTTCAAAGGTCACTTGGCTAAGATGCTCTGCGGATCACTACCAGCTTTGGGCCCCCTGCAGAAACTTATGTGCTCCTTTTATAGCTTCCTCGTGCAGAACGAGGCGTCTACAGAGAGAGGTATGTAGTACGTGCACTCCGTCTCTGATGTCAATGTTTACGTCACGCGTGATCTACTAGATCCTTGTGCCATTGCAGGCCGTGTTACGGCCCTGTTGGTCAACATGTTGCTTTAAGATGTTGACATGGATCAATAAATTAATTGTTTATAAAGCCAATAATAAATTGTGGTAAACAATGGCGATTATACAAATATATTCCTTAAAAGACTTGTACAATGAGGACAACTAAATATTTCCAGATTTCATCAGTCACATTCATTTCTGATTTGAAGTTTGTTTGCCTTTTATATAATACTAAAAGTTCATTAAAGTAAAATAGGATTGATTTTGCTCTTTGTTATGGAAGTTTTTGTCAGATTAATCAAACAGTGAGAACTCAAAACAAAAAAAAAAGGAAAAACAGTCATTATTACACTGGGGTAAATACTGCAGGTCTGAATTATATCATGCAAAAGACACAGTACATAGCGTATTGTTGTTTCTTACCAAATTCGCCGCTGTCACTTCGGCGAATGACAAACCTCTTGGGCTGACAAGAACGTGGTCCTGCTCCCTACTGACTCGCACCTGAGACACGACCAACACTTTTAGTTCATCCACTTTATCAATAAAACAAAAAAAACAAACTACATGAGTAAATGCCAACATTTTTAAAGATCCACCAGGACTTCAATTCTTTTCAGGGTCAAAAAGCCAGGCAAACTCTCCGGCTGCCACAGGAGATCAATATCTACTCTGAGAAAAGTATTAAACTTGGGTTAGCAGCTACTCAGAGCAGGGAGGCCGTTTCACTTAAGACCAGAGAAAATGTCTCTTCATTCTAGGAAAACCAACGGCTGTTATGTTGATGAAACTGAGTTTGGAAGCTTGATCTTTGGGATAAATCAGAAAAATCCCGTCGACACACCTAATGTTCATCGAATATTTAACAGTGAATTCTGTCATGTGAGAAGGGTTTCTTATTCACAAACTGATGCTTTCTATACTAAAATGTACTATGATGTCTAAAAATGAGGAGACATTCTTCTGTAGGCCCTCCAGGAACTAGATAATATAAGGCTCACTTAAAGAAACAAACTGTGCTGCAGAAACAGGCAGGTGTGCACTGAAGCATGACAGTGAAGTTAAGACTCACGGTACTGTAGGCGCTTGTAAAACGATCCCAGCTGAACAGGTCAACAAGCCTGTAGAGGCTGGCCAGCCTGCAGCGGCTCTGTTTCTCCCCTTTGGCAAAGGACGGGGACTCGATGCCGTACAGGTCGTTGACTGGACTCACCATCCCAAAGCCTGCCACAAGACATAACACAATCACTACACTTTCCTGGATCCAAAATGCTTTCAAGGATGTTTGCATGGGTTGTTTCTACAGCACATAGAGTTAAATATCCGGGGAACGTCAGAGGCTGTACAGCTGGAGATTAAAAAAGGCCTTTGTAAGAACTCCCCACATGAAGCTGGAGGGTATTTTTGGACTGTAAGACCAAATAAGGGCATTTAAACATACAGCACATGATCCTTTACAGCCACTTTGTTGTTGTTGGGTTTTTTATTTATTTCTTTTTTTTTTTTTTTTTGCTCAACATTTTGTAAGATGTACCAAACATGTACGATTTCTGTGACCTCCCCGAAAGCACAAGGCAAACGGGTCACACTAACATAATTACCACTGCAAAGTGCTATAATTAATTACTGAGTCTGGTCATGAGGGCCGCTCAGTAGGAACTCTCACAATAAAGTATGCTGTCAACAAGTTTCTGCCTCTTCTGCAGTTTCAGGCTTGGTGAGTGTCATACGATTCTGAGTCTATGAGAATCCTGCCTCTGACAATGAGGATAATCAATGCGCATCATGCACACACGCAGAGGATACGCAGCGAGTGACAATCAGGCACAAATGGGGGGAATCAATGATACACTCACTGATGGGCGACGTCAAGGCTCCAGCCCCTCCCACTGTGCTGGCCATGATCAGGTCAGCTATCTGTCTCAGCGCCAGGAGACCCGAAGCATTGTTGCCCTTGGTCACCTGGTCCTGGATCAGGCCTTCCAGCTCATCCTTAAACACCTGTAGATAAAGAGGACAGGAGACACAAACACCGTCATGAAACTCCATTACCCCAGCAACTTATATACACACAGCACTGACCTCTTTCAAACTTCCCCCGGGGGTGCGTGAGGGAGCACAGCTTGTTTTCAGACGCTTCTTGATGCAACTGTACACAAATCACCGAAGGCTACATAAAAGGCTCTTTGTGTGTCTCTGAAAAGAGGCTTCATTAAGAGGAGAACAGGATATTAAACCTGGCCATCAATTTTTGTATCGAGAGTAGCCTGTTAATCTTGAACCGGCACTATTTCCCTGTGAGCTGCAGTTAAGCTTTGGCATTCTGCTTCATCCGTCAACGGTTCCCATGGTGATGAGTTGCACTTGTTGGGTCCGTTACACAATCACAGATGAGTGTGGGCTCATTTTATATCCATGAACTTCAATAGGGTCTGTACATTACACCTCCTTGTTCTGTCACACACCCCGGTGTTTGGATTATTTTGTCCTCCTCTCAAGGTTTAATGCGGGTAGGTTAAACACTTGCATAAAGCAGTACAGTTAAACAGCATCACAAACTATGTTCTCACTAGATCTGTTTTAAAACCCCTTGTAATGAGAGTTATTTGTCTGTTTTACACGAGCATAGGCCGCACAATAAAAAGAATTGCAACAATTAGGTACTATTAGTGAAATTAGGGAAAATTACTCCTGAAGGTCCCACGAGATCTTCTCCTCAGATTATTGGGTTTGTCTGTTAAGGACTCAAACATACTTAATGTAATGATGAGAAACACAAACAAAGCAGCACTGCAGATATATGTTTGGATTACTTAAAAGACCAGTCGCTGCAGAACAGATTTATAATCTGTTTATAATATATGTTTTGGCAAATGCTGTTAAAACCTTTATAAATGACTAATGCATGGATTCGATGTGTCATACAACACTTACCGCTGAGTCATTATTATTAATAATAATAATAAAACAATCCATGTAGTGAAAAGTTAACATTTGACTGCATCTCTAGCTGCAGATTAACCTGAAATGTTTTAATAACATACATGTTTTGCTCAGGCGCTGACAAAAACGGGCACATTTTATAGAGAAATTCTGTACATAAATGCAGCAGGGCTAAATGAAAAACAAATCTCATATAAACACGATGCCTCTGGCTTTGAAATCGCTGCTTGTCATTCACACACGGTGAGAGATTCTGTGTAGGAGGGCACTGATGTGGAGCTGCAGGCTACATACCGGACTCTGCAGGATCTGGGTTACCCTCTTCTTCTGCTCCATCATGTTGAAGTCCTGCCTCAGGTCGGGCGACATGTTCCTTCCACGGAGGTACTCCGGGTCACCCTCGTCGGCGCAGTCAAGGTGGCGCTGCCTGGAGTCGTTGCTGGTCAGGGGCAGGGTCAGAGACCCCGGCACCTGCCTCACATCCACCAGACTCATGTCTTATGCCTCTGGAAGACAGGATAAGCATCACAGCTGGCCTCACACTCAGGCTGCCATGGCAACCAATGTTGTTTTAGCTGAAAGGATACTGTATGGGCGCACTGGTGACTCATGTAATTACAGAGATGGAGACAAAAAAGAGGCGACCATTGTCATATGATTGATGCTGCTTTGTCAGTAAATAAAGGCTGTTGGCCTGCAAAAATGAGTTAGACACAGCTGCTCTGAGCATAATGCCAGGATTACTTCACAGAACTAACAAACCTTTCACAAAAGCACGTTTCGTTTTAGCACTTCAGTGAGTTTCAGCGCCAAACTTTGCACATATTAAAAGCAACTCGTTCAGCGCGGGATAAAAGCGGTTCCCAGTCTGCACACGAGGTCGACAATTAACAAAGGTGGGCCCTTTGTGAAAGCGCGTCCGAGGAGCACTTGGCACCTTTGGTGCCGCGTTGTAACCTGGACGTGGGGGTGGAGGGACTCAGCCGGGGGGCTGCGGCGCAACCACGGCCTGCTCATGAAGCCGTGTCACCAAACTAAACCGGAGAAATCCCGTTTTCATTGCCGCTTCTTACCCAACCACCCGGCGCGAGACATCACATTACAGTTTTAAACTACGTGCAGTTAAAAGTTAACACGCAGAGTACACACGCGCACTCTCACACGCGCACACACCGAGCACACGAACCCCCATGTGAAAACGTGAAGTTTATATAGAAAATTACCTGAAATAAAGTTCTCCTAACTGTCTCTCCACAAGGCGAGGAGTTGAGTTTCTCCGATAAAAAAAAAATAAAATAAATAAATAAAAAACGTTGATAAAGATTAAACACACGGATGATATTCCGGATACATTGTGAGAAGAGAAGAAAGAAAACAGTCTTCCAACTTGAGCAGCTACAGTATCCAGACGGAGCAGACTGCCCGCAGCGTGCGAGTACTGAGTTGAAGAGAGAAGACTGGCTGCATGGAGGAGGATGTGGGTGTGTTTGTGTGGGAAAAAGGAAAAGTGACCATGTGACTTCACTTATCCACCCACTAGGCCTTGTGTACTCAGCGGGACAAAAGAGCAGCCGCCCAGGACTAGTTCTTACAACCGCGCTGCAGCTTCCCTGTTACATTCCACTGTGGGGAAGCACTTTACCTGATACTATTTCCTCTTAGAGATCTCTAAATAACTTAAAAGGAACTTGTAACACAACTTTGAAGTTTTTGAATTTTCTTTTAATAACCCATTTTAATAATTCCCGCAACTGCATTTCATGAATAACAGAGGTTCCCATGGTTCCTTTCAGAAACTCAGGTTTCCATCAACTCTCCATGGACCAGTCATTCCAACACACAGGGCTTCAATCCCAAAAGATGTTATTCTCTCCAAAAGTTTGTCATAATATAGGATGACACGACTATTCAGAACAACCAAGATAGCCACAGAACTGCTTTCCACCAAACACAAGATGTGAATGAAGGTCCTTTTTTGAGCTGAGTGTGGTCAGCCCATTTACCCCCCAAAAAAAGATGCTCAACATTGGTCTGTGTTTAGTTCGTCTGACATAAACCAGATTTAGCCTGACGAAAGATGCTGAAATCGGCCTGTGTTAAGTTTCTCTGATGTGTCAAAAAAAATTCCAGCCTTTCACCTCCCACTTTACAATCATATTAGCACATTGTTTAGTTGTCTTTTAAACATCTTTTCTAAGTTATTTTGCAGGGAAGGTTGGAACGATAAGTTTATCCTGCAAGAGCAGCAGCATTTATTGATACTGATAATTTGAAAGCTTTTTCTCAGTCCCAAGTCCACCAAGTTTGAACTTGTCTACTGGTAGTTCATACTTTGCAAACTTCTGAGACATTTTAAAAATATCCTCTATTTGTTTAACTTAACCAAAAATATTAAGTTATTAAGAACAGTTATTAAGTCTCACATGAAAACATCTTAAAACTACACTATTGTTATATGTGTATTTATATACATATAATATACAACATAAGATTCAAACGTTCATTTTTACTCTCTTTTGTTCTGTAAAATCTGCTCGTTAATGTGAAAATGCATTCTGGGATACTTTGCTGTCTGAAGTCTACACCGGATGCATCCATGATCTAGTGTGCTTCCGGGGATCCTTGTATAGATGCAGACTTTGAACTGGAGCAGTACTTGGGTCGCGACTGAGGATGTTTTACAAGAACCCAAGTACAGACAAGTATGCATATAAAGAAACGGCTACTGATTCTAGTCTGCTTTTTGCTCTACTTCTTTTACATGCTCGTTTCTCTGATTGGGTCTCGGCATGTCCGATGGCGTTCAGAGGCAGTTTCTTCTGCATCTGTTGGTACTGGCCCCCGGAAATCAGAGTCGAGTCAAGAAGATCCAATTCTATATATCAAAGAGACAAAAAGTAAGGATGGCTGGCCAGGCTAAGTGCCCTGTATTTCAAGGATACGATTGATGTAGCTGCCTACAAAAAGAGAGAATAACAAGACAGAGAAATATAAACAGAATAGTTTTTCAATGGTTGCATTAAACTAAAATTGAACCATATCTTGGATATTAAATAGTCTAATACATAGGATGCAAATACTTTTTCAAATTTTCATAGCTTTTCATCGGTTTTCAGTACTCCTCCCAAAGAATCAGTCCCCCCACTCCCTGAAAGTCTCCAAAACCACTTGAAAAGTGGAAATACAAAAAGAAAAGCACAAAAAAATGTCAGATCATCCAACACACCTTTTGAAGAAGTATGCAAGGTTCTTTCAGTTTGCATCACAAATATCAAGATTTAATTCTGAATCACAGGAATCAAAGGAAATCATTTTTCAATTAAAGTATGTGTTGTCTAAGTGGGAAAAAAAACCTCATAAACCATTAGCTTCTACATGAAGTCTCGTTCCCATGACAACGGACAACAAACTGATCTGTCCTATTAATATATATCACCTAATCATGATGTAATTCAGATGATATCATTTTCAAACCTTGAATGTCCTGAAAATGTGGGAATATTTCCCGTCATCTTACTTTAGAGTTTATTTTTGCTTCGCCTGGTAGCTTTAATTAATGGCTACTGCCAGAACCCTGAGTCAGATCCTGCATATTTGTAGTATAATTTTGTAAAGTCTAAACACTGCTTAGGACAATATCAGCAGATTGAATTCTGTTATGACATCATGTTTTTCCCTAAATAGATAGATGGATTCTAACACAAGCACACATCTTCACAAGCACAGATCACATGATGTGGCACATAACACTTGTATAAATCTAATAATAATAGAGTGATAGTAACACCAGTTAATCCAACCTCATTATCGCTGGCTTTCTTTATGTTATTTATTCTCTTACTCTAAACTGTAAATAAGACCAAGATTAAAGTGCATCTCAGTCAGAGATGGCATCTCTTCCTGTCGACTCTACTCTTTTCAGCCCTGCTGGTCAGCCTCTGCAGAGAGCATTATACCAATAATTCAAAGTACTCCATATTAAATATAACCAAATGCAACTATGGACCCCACCACCACCACCTTCACAACACTGATCCTGACAACTCACAGAGTTATTGCACCTTTGATCAAGCACAATCATATGCACTCACACATTCATCTAAACTTGGAGAGCAAGGAGGACAAGGATTGGATCACTAGCTGACATAATAATTCCAGGAAACAGAGTGCAGTCTGGGGGGGAGCTATGTGGATGTATGAGTTGATGTAATGAAAAGCAGAACTCTCATTCTGGAGCACTGTGACCCCCCCCCCCCACCAAAAAAAAAAAAAAATCCCCTGCTTCTGCATTTATGGCAGAGTTCCCAATAAAACCACATGCAAGCTTCAATGCTTCCCTACACACAGCATCCTCCTACCTTCCAGCCCCCACATTCCTCCTGATAAAGAGAAATTTTTTAGTGAAGGGAGTCTATCTGGGAAGCACTGATCAAATGTCAAAATGGTACAAGTTGATGACTGCTTGGTCACAAAGATGACGGCTGATTATATCAACTAATAAAACCAAACGTTTATCTTGTCACCTGCCATTCCATGTATTGATGCAGACATGCAAACGTTTCCTGGATTCATAATTTACAAAAGCATGCAAAGTACAACAAAACAACAGGAAATACTCAATCTGAATGGGATCGTGTCTTGGGAATGTTACCCATAAAAAAAATCAAAATATTGATGCTGTGTCTTAGAATTGGGATTCTTAGTGCACTATTGTTTCATAGTTTTAGTCAGATGTTTTCTCACATAGGAGGTTGTGAACGTTATTTATTTTATCAGTTCTTCTGAAATGTCCCCGCACAAATGGTGAGAAAATCGAGACAAAGCAGAGCCTCAGTAGATTTGAACAGTAAAAAGCTGATGAATATTCACAGTAGTCACATATATGTATATATATATATATATATATACACACACACACACACAGTAGTCTGCACCATAAAGTTAATTGACAACTGACTTAACACGGTTTACAACAAAGTTAAAACGACTGCCTTTTTAGATTTGGCTTATGATTTTTAAAGTGCCATAGAGGGAAATGTTAATGCTAAACATCTAGAAATAGAAGAAGTAAGCAAGTAAAGTAAAATACATCTGTGAATGACAAGATCATGAACTGCCTTTCAGTGAAGTTGATCAAATTCTTTAGTAAAGAATTAGGTTATATTGTAAATCTCCACTTCACTGATTTTATATAATGTGTCTGTGAATTTGACAAACTTAACAGAAACATATTAAAAAAAGCAAAACAAAAATCCTGTGAGTCATATTCTGAAATTAAATGAAAGATTTTCTTCAGAGCTTGTCGGATTCATAATTTCGGGAGGAATATTAATGAGATTACTTAACCGAAATCTAAAGAATAACTCTTATGTTTTAAATCTACATATTTCCAGCCCCTCTTGACACCTTCAGGCTGAGATGCTCTGTTGTTCCTCCTGCTTCAAGGTCCAGTGAGCGCTGATTGACCAGCTAATTGGCCAAAAATGGTCTGCTACAACAATGCCGGATGAGATCACAGTGTCATGTTGGCGATAAACAGAAACCTGGACAGCTTACAAAACTAATCTGCCAGTTCAGGAACAGCGTCTTCCGTGGGAGAGGAGACCTCCTTTTGGCGTGGACAACTTTGCTGACTTTTTATGGGAACAAAAAGCGATGCAACTTCGAAGAAAACAACACAGCACGTCATCCCCCCCATAACATGTCATCTTTTTGTTTAAAAAAAATAAATGTATGTCTTGTAATACTGGAATAAATCCAAACAAACTATAGGTGTTGCTGGTTTTTTCATTGGATGTCACGACTCCAGCAAACTCTTGCGGAACAAAGCGAAAAGTTTGTCTCTGCAGAATCGTCTTCTGTCTGCTGTTACAGCTGTCAGGAAGATGATAGCTGTCTAAATCCCACCTGTATGACACCACAAAGTGCTTCAGGACCAGATAAGTGAATTGTTGATAAAGATAACGCTGAAGAACAGGAAGGCAGTTGCAGATGTCTTGTCAAAGTGAACATCAAAGCTGATATGTATCATTCAGAAGCTGCTAACATTTAGAGGTGAACATTTTTAGGATGTTTAATTTAGAACGAGGGTCGGGGGAAGAGAAAATGAGTACTTTGTCTCAGGTCCCTGTGAGCACGGTTGCCATGGCAATCAGTGCTTATGCCGGGTGCTGTCTGAGGCAAAATTAGTAGGAGAAGAGTGAACGGCTGCCAGAGGTAAAGGAGGACGGCGTGTTTCCTCTTTACCAAAACCATTCCGTCTTGATATCCTTGAAGGCTGAAATCCTGATTCTCCTTAAACTACAGACATATTTGAAATATTGTCCATTTTGGCCTTCTCACCCAGCCAGCCCCCTTTCCAGATTTCTATTTGGGCAGGGCACCTTTTTTTTTTTTAATCAGCTCAATCACCCTTAAACCCCGAAGGTAAATGTAAACTAAATCACCTGACTGTTTATAGGTTTTTGACCAGAAGGTAATCTGGGGAACCTCCTTTTTGTTTCTGCTGGTATGGATTTGGAGATAAACCAGCACAACCTTAAAAACACAAATTTGATACGTAACCAAAAGGAGTCCAAGTTTTCATTTAAAGTGATTTTAAACTAAGTTCAAAATCACTTTACTTTCTCAACCTTGTGATTCTGCCTTAAAGGTGGCAAAGTTTATTATCATCCATCCAGAAAATTGTACAATTTAAATAACCTGTCATGACATTATGTAAATTAGTAAAATAAGTTCAAATGTTAGAGGGATCACAAGGACCAAACTCAAGATACCAAACTAGAAGCAAGAACTTTCCCACTGTAGTTTTTCTTTCATATTTTACACTCAATTAGACACGAGCACTCAGCCAAACTGTACACAGAAGATTTGCGGAGGTAGGAGAACTTGTAGCACCAGCATCTTATTTTTGCTACCAAACAATGCCATTGTCTTGATTTCCCACAAAAAAGAACTGCACCTTTTGCTAAAAATGGCTTTTCTACATCTCCTTGACAGGGTGGGAGGCAACTGCAGAGCACACTTTGAACCTGAAATAATTGACATTGTTACAGTTGGATCGGTGCCTTCGCAGCGTTTGGGTTTAGAAGTGCGTCAGCTCACACATGCTTGTAATCACACACACTCAGATCGCAGCGGTGTGGAAAGAGGCAGACTTGTTTACTGAAGTGGAGGAGCTGGCTGACGTCCCCACTGTGGCTGTTTTTGGACGGCCTCCAAGTTGGAGATCCAGCAATTCACTTTAATTTAGGCTGATGTGGTGGTCTGGCTAACAGATCCCTCGTATGTTGTCACATTTATATCAAAACTATTAAAAAAAATGACGTGGTTTTGAGTTTTATGTCCTGATGTTCTCTCAAATTTCGGCCAAAATATGACATTTAGTCAAACATGTCCAAAAGTGGGTGAGTTAAGTGACACGTTTTATTATGAAGGGAATTTAAAAAAAATAAGCCGTTGAAAATCTAATATAAACTAAAGTTTCGTAGAAGGGACTCTGTGTAAAGACATAAACTTTCACAGGAACAATCGATTACATCGGTAAAAGAGTTTGGGTCATGACCTGCCTGTTCAGTTTTATGGCAGCCCATAACTCACATCACCAGACACACATTATGAAACCCTGTGCCCCCCTCTCACAGCTCCACATCTAAAGTCAACAAATGCTTGCTCAAAGTAATGTCTCTAAAGGCTGACATTAATTGAAAACAGCTGTTTGAAGTCTCTGCAGCTGGAGTTGACAGTGAAGTCGCAGACAGGCCAGTTATGCAGAGATCGACTACGAATCAGGAAAACTGAGAATTAAACAGGTCTTACAGCAAAAACAAACACAGAAACTATCAAGTCGACATATTTTATATGCTGTGTCAGAGAAAATTATTCTACAACAATGTTCTTTCTTTTGGCAAAGAAATTCTATCCTCACAACCCATCAAATGTCCTTCAGCTGTTATCAATACAGTGAACGTAGCATCTTACTCTCAGAAAACATCCAACCTCATTAATTACAAAATTTCTCCATGCTGAGTAACTTTCGTTTTCCTTTTTTCTTTCTTTGATCTCAACTCAATGCTTCAAAGGATAAAGGGGTAAAATGGTTACAACTTACAGAGCTGGCTGTTTTTACACTTATCCTGCAGGAGAATTCTTCCAGTTTTATGTCAAACTCCCACGCTTCCAGCCGTTGGTAGATAGCTGTTTACATTACCACTTTGAGGAGGGTCATCTGGTTTCCCAGAAAAAAAAAAAAAAAGGAAAAAAACAAAAAAAAAGGCAACTGCTGCTTTGCCTCTGATCTCCTGAACTCCCTCTGCTCCTCCGTGACAGCGGCTGCCTATTCTCATAGGAGAGCCAGAAAACCTGACAAAGGAGAGAAAAAGCCTTCAGATGGAGCTGGACTGGAGGGAGAAAACATGGGAGGGACAAGCCCCGACCCCCACCATGTACTGTGTATGATGCTGAAAAGTTTGCTTATTTAGGCATGATTATCTTTATTTGCCTTTTTTTAACATTCAGTTATGCTATTAATCAGGAATTATTCGTTGTATTTCTATCTGACAAAGGAAAACTGCAGCTATCTCATCTCAGGCATATTTTTCCTCTGCATATTGAGTGTCTCATGTTCTAAATTTTGCTGTCGAGGAGGGCATTGCACACAGTGAATGCTTGCCTGTTTTCACCTCCTCCCACTTACTCTCTTTGCAGTGAATGAGTAGGATGAGCTGCTCTCCCTCCTCACTGCGTCACCTGAATACAGCGGCCTCTGAAGAGTGTCTGCTATTGCCATGGAGAAGGTTGAACTGCAAGGTAATAATGTGCTGCAGGCTGTGACTTATGCTGTGGCAACAAGATGGAAGAAAAAAAATCACATCGTGTACGTGGGAGGTGGAAAACAATGCACTCCTATGAATTTGGGGGTCTGTGCAAACTCTTAAAATGATCAACATCCTCCAAGAAACACCAAATTAGGTTTAAGTGCAGGTTTTAGTTCAACACACTTCTGTTGAAACAGCTGTAATACGTTGTTTCTAATATTTACTCTATCGGTAAACATAGATGTAATCTGTCCAATGAAATTCGAGATATTATGGACGTGAAACCAACAGGAAACTCTCCACTTATGGTTTTATTTGACTTGGCCTCAGACGGAGAGTTAAATTTAGAGGTTTCTCTCTTTTCCCACCCACGACACTGCTGTTGTTGTCTTTAAGCAGGCTGATAAAACATTCATTTCCTGAGCTTTCTACAATCACTGTTACCACACCCACAGGACGGCCTCAAAGAACAAACCCAGCGAGGTCAAAGTCACAGCGCGATGAAGGCACCTTCTTAAAATAAACATCCATATGTTGAGGCGTAGAGACTTCCCTGTGAACATTTTGGATGACTGCATACGCACACAAGGACAGCAAGGAAAGGAGGCCCTAGAAAGTTTCTGTAATGATAGTGTATGTGGTGAAACTTGTTCAGCTACATTCCTACACCACACTGCCATCTAGTGTGGACTTTTGAAGCACAAAGACAGTCACCGAGCTGCCTCTCCGCCAGCGTAGAAGTTCAACCAGTGATCTGGAAATATCAAGAAAATGAGATACAGGTAGCTTTAGGCTTCCAGGTTTGGTCTTCAGCTCAGTGAGGAAAGTCAGAGAGACGCTGCTGAGCTGCCACTGACGGCGGGACTACACCGGCTAGGGTTGAAGTTTCTCATTTGGATTTTTCTAATAAGCAACTTTGCCTGCTTCGACAACGTGAATTGGTTAAATTAAGAAGAACAAAAAAAACGAACACAGATTAGAACTTTACTTCATAATTATTCAAATGGACAAAAAAACTTACTCATGTTTTGGAAACAAAAAAATCAAAACGACTTAATATAAATAGGATTTCATAGCAACTTTATCAAAATATGTAGCTTGATTTTTTTATTTATTTTTTTATCTTCCTGCTGATCTCCCACAAAATAACATTTTTCAAGAGTATTTTGAAAAACAGAACTTTAACATGAGAAAGATTTGCTTCATGTATCGGAGAAAAGTGGTGACATGATCACAGAAATTGGCTAAAACAGAACAGAACATGGTGCAGCACTGCCGGGAGCATGTCAGGAATGTTGACGTCAGGAACATGTCAAAAACAACAAAACTGGTTTTCACTAGGCTCTGATTCTGGTTGATGCTTGGAAAGATGCTATTTTAGTGTTCAAATGACAATAAAATCACTAACTAAATGTAATGTAATGGATGAATTCGTTCATGTATCTTGTCTATACCTGCTTAAGTCCTGAACGAATGACTCTAATGCAGGAAAGTTTTTGTTCTGCCGACTGACTTGTCAGATACATTGCCGTAAACCTGGAAATCCCTTCAAAACACATGGTTTATCACACCCACCTTTGAAAGGCTGATGTGTGTGGTGTATCACCTTAATCTAGTTGTGGAAGGGTGATCATCTGATGGCAGCGGCAGACGCAGTCTGGGACAAATGAGCTGCTTCGTGTCAGACTGGAGATGTGAGTCCTGGTTCCCTTTGAGCTGCTTTCATTTTGGCAGCAACATGAGGAGGTGCCACCCGTGTTTGGGTCGCTTGCTGTTATTTATCACATAGCCCGACAGTTTTAAATAAATCAAATCTTGTCCCTTGGGACTGTATGTGTGGGGCTGCAGTCTTTGTATTCAAGAGCTTTAGCAGCGTCCCACTCTTGTGTTGCTCTCTTGTCATTTGAGCACCGGCCTATATGTTTGTTTTGGTCTGTAAGTTCAGTGTTCCTTCAGTGGAAACACACGCATGCTGTCGGGTGAAAATGTTAAGCAGGTTTCCTTAATTGGCTGACTGGACCGCTCTCAGTTCTTATCAACTCCTAACCAGAGCTCAGTGTCTGCCTCGGTCAACGCTGTGATCTGGAAGGCAGAGCCGCGGCTGCTGAACACTTCATGTTGAAGGAAGGACGGGGTGCCAGACCTAATTCCCAAGTATGTGAAGAATCTGTCTCGGGCACAAACCAATTAATTGTTGTGGTCGCTGGGATGGAGCCAGCTGGAACCTGCTGCTTACTTAATTATTCCTTAACAAATTCCTCCTCAATAGTACTATCTATACATTTAGTATTATATGGCACTGCTTCGCAAAACAATAGTAAAAACAAAACTTTAATTCACTGCTATCCTCAGTTTACTGGGGGGGGGGTTTGTTTGGTGACAGGTAGACCCCTATCATATTCAGATGTTGGATGTTGAGTCATTTCATAGTACCTCATCTAGAACTCATAGTTTTCGACATGTTCTTGCTTGAAAATGAATATGTAAATTTCTACTCACGTCATGGAACCTTGTGAATTCTTAAATGTCCAAATAGTTCACTATACATTTTAGCTCATTTTCAAGTATTTGCTCCAATTGAATAATTAGGTTTCTTTCTGAAACGGCTTTTCTTCCTTTTGATTGCAAATGCATGAAAAAAGCTGAACTAAATTTCATTTTAAGTTTCGGTTTTGTTTCCCCCTCTCTTCACTGAAATTAATTCACCTAAATACGTACAAACAGAAAAAAACAGGCGTGATCAGTGTCAAAAGGTAGAAATTGTAGGGACTTTTCAAAAGTGAAATATAGGAAAAGTCTGTTTCTACACTTTCTGTTTGGCCCATTCATTATTGTGAGCGTGTATGCATGGGCAAATATTGTCCAAGTGGTCAAGGAGACTAGATTAATGTAATACATTTACGATAACAAACATGTAGACTGAATAATTAACATATCCTTCTATGTAACAGGAGCTGTCCATCTTACCATTCTTGATTAATTTAACAGGTTAAATTGTAGTTGAGTGGTGTAACTTACACTGTATGTTGGCAATGGATGACTCATTCTTAAGTGATCTTAATTTGTATTTCTTAACGTGGTCAAACTAATACCATATGGTTATGACAGAGATACTGTACATCAACAATGCAGAACATTAAAATTAATGGTGGTGGCAATGATATTTATGTCTGAAAATGAAAGATCCTACTTTTTTTTTTTTTTACAGAAAATCTGTTATTAGTTCAATTACTGGAAAATATTTCCCAACGGTGAAGCACTAATGATCCTCTAGACAATTACAATTTCCTACCCAAGCTGCTAAAAAATGAGAAATTGTTGAGGATCAGAACAAAGAAAATCTTTAAAATGACTAAATTTAACTCGGAGGGAAAAACTTAAAACATTCATTACTTAAAACGTATTTGGAGAAGAGCCTTGGGGTTTTATGGAGTCAATGGATTTAATAGAAGTTTTGTCACAATTTTTTTTAATGGAAATTCATGGCGTGAACTGGAAAGGTTGGATGAGTTGGCAATGACTCTTGGGTAATTTCTTTCTGTAATACAGTAGTAAAGACAAGGCTGCTGTGACTCATGAGGTCGAGCAGTTGTTCAGTCTGTCCGGCATTTCAGTGTCAGTGTTTTCATCCCTGGTTACTCCTTTTCAAATGCTGAAGTGCCTTTGGGCGAGATGCTTGACCTCACATTGAACCTGATGTGTATGATAAAGACGTGCTCAATGTATTAAATAATAAGTACAATTTGAATGTATAGATGAAGGTAGATTCTAAAGTGAGTCCTTTCTTGGAACAAATAAGCCTCAGTCATCCCAAACGACAAGAACGGACTAAAACATATTCATTTCTGTGGACATTAGGCCTTTTCCTAACTCCTAATGCCTTCAAGTTCAGCCTGTTCATAAACTTCATGGAAAAGTTTTTCATTTAATCACTCCTTCACACAATGACACGCCTTAAACTCAACAATATGTGCACACACACACACACACACACACACAAAGTCACATACACACATTAACCCTCATGCTGCTTCACAGATTGACAAAACCTTCTAGTATGAGGAGCAACAATATCCCCTGAGGTGCCTCCAATGCTTAATTACCTGAGGAGCTCAAGCGTGGATAGATATGTGAGACAGCATCTCAGTGAGTGCCGTGCTGCCTCAGTATCTCTGAAAGTGAAATGAAAAGCATTACAGTCATCTCTCCTCCTGTGATCCTGCTAATATATATATATATATATATATATATATATATATATATATATATGTGTGTGTGTGTGTGTGTGTGTGTGTATTTTCTGTGAAGCCCTTCATAAGTTAATTTAATTTCTTCACCCTATCGTAAATAAAATTTGATTCTGACCTACGTTCATAGATATGGATTAAAAACAATAACTGTCTGATGGTGGAAGTCCCAGACCTGGAGCACAACCAAAATGTAATCAATTGTTCTTTGGCTCAAGGTCTACGTGTCCAGCTGATGTCATATAAATCCATTTAGACATTTTTTAGGATTCAAGTGTAATACTATATATATGGGTTAAAGATATTGCCACATTAGTGCAGGTAGCTGAGATCCATATTTAACACTTTCTGAGAAGCTTAAAACATTTCTGGGTCAGTGGATAGTCTCACGTATTAGCGTTCAAAGCTTAATAACATACTAGTTATTTCCAGTGGAATAACAAGGGAACATGTCATTAAAAGTTATTTTCGCTGACTTTTAATGATCATGTGGATGATCACTCTTCTGAACGCTTTTTACACTTTGATATGAGTTATATACAAGTGATACAAAAACTTTGTCTTGAAGGAATCTGATGTTCGGCTGTGTAAAGCAGACTTTCTTAAAAATGCTGTTACCTTTGTATATCCCCAGACTACTCACTTGTTTGATTGAGCTAAATAATAGGCTTTTCAAATGAACAAAGGTATTTGTGATCTTAAATTCTACAGTTACTCTCTCCCTCACAAAGATTTGCACATCAGAGCTCAAAAACTGATCAAAACATATTTTTTTGAACCCATTCCAGCTGGAATGCACAGGGAGGGTTTTCCTTTGATTCATACTTCCACATTGGACTTCATTAATATATCTTAAGGACACACTATGCACCACAGGTGTTTTAAGTTACTGTAATTAAAATCAGTTAAAGAGAACCTTTCTGGATCTACATTTTTAGCCATTTAACTTATAAACTGTCTCCAACTTAATGTCTAAACATTCTATGCAAACTGACATTTGCATAGAAATGATTTGTTGGATTTTGAGCACAGCAAAGCATCTGGCAGCAACGGGAAGTGATGCCTCTGCAGATAAAACTGCTACCAGTGTGGTGGACGCACAGCCTTGCAGAGCTATAGCAGGAACTGAGAGGACTGATGATTTTTTTGTTTCTTCCAAATGACAGAAAATAACATTTTTCGTGCACATAACTCTCTTAATGACAAAGCTGCACTGTATTTTAGGGACCTCTTAATGTCATATTATCTCACGAGCACTTAACTCTCAGTCTGTAGGCTTACTCGAGGCTCCAGAGGTTCTTCATTTTTCATATCTTGTGGAAGCAGATTCTAGTTTGAGTTCAGGAGGCAGAGACCGACCTTTAAGATCAGGCATAAAGCTTTCCTTTTTTTATAAAGCTTATAGTCGGAGATGGCTTGGGTGTTCATGAGCAATCCCTTTAGCTATGCTGCCGTCGACCTCGGTTAAGCACCTGCCCCCACTGTGTTGTATTTCTCCTCCACGTGCCGGTAAGTACATGTTAACACTGTCATTAACAATGTTATCATGATCATGTTTCCCTTTTTTTTCCGTCCACACAGCAGGCAGCTCTGACCTACTGTTGTTGCGCTTGTTTGCGTGTCTGTCCTGTCTTCTCACCGTATAACCGGATGAGGTCGATGGCTGCCCTTCCTGAGTTTTGCTCAGCTGGAATCCTCTTCCTGATAAAACTATGATGTTTCCTCTCCACTGTCATCCTCCAGCCCATACATGATAGAAATGGAGATTCAATCTGTTGGATTCCTTAACTACACGACCTTTTTTATTGGAAATGGTATCCCATTTATGCTGAACTCTAGCGTATTTTAATGAACTGGACCAAACTGGATTTATGTAGGTTCATTTGGTTTATTACTAATTGGACTGAAGTGACTGATTTAAACCTTTACTTAAAAAAAAAACAACTTTTGTTATGAACTGGCGACCACATTAACACACTAAATAGAATCATTTTCAATAAGCTTTTGACAGCTAGATAACATAGTTAATATTTTAGTCGTGTCTGCATCACCAAGTACTGCTACACAAGCAGGAACACCTAGGCGTTCCTATAAAAACAACATGAAAAAATAACCTAAGTGAAATTGTCTTGTGGCTATTTTCTCTCAAAAATCCTTGAGGAGAGGGTACACACTGTTCAACTCACATACGCTCCTTTGTCAGCACACGCCAAACTTGTACCTGAACTTGTTCCCTGGGTGGTCCTTGATGTGATTGGCACAGAATATTTCAGGCTTTTCACTGTGGAAGAAGAAATTATATTATAGGAGCAGTAGTATTCAGCTGAGGTTTGCACTTTGTGAGGATGGCACAGACATATATATAGCTGATCTAACTATAATTTAATGCGGTGCCTCGGTGCCCCTTGTCACACTGGTACTTAGTCTAAGAGCCATGATTATTGGAGGTCCATTGTTGAGTGTCAAATGGGGAAACACTGTGAGGAAATCTGTTTATGATTTAAAGAGGCTGGCTACATCCATGCTGACAGCTCTGGGTATCGTAGCTAAAGGAGAAAATGGACCTACCAGTACTTTAAAATTCACCATTACAAATGCAGTATTTCATTGATCATAAAATTAAGGTTTTGGTTTGGTTTATCTAAATAATATATCATACTTTATGACACCATTATATTATTCAGACTGACCCATGACTGCACTAGAGGCAGCATACAGCATTTTCCCTTGTATGGGGTAACTACTTTTTCTTCTTAGATTCATTTTGTATTTATTTATTATTTCATGTCCTAAGTTTATTAATAAACAATCAAATCAGTGATCTTTTATTCATTGTCAGATGTGTGCATTTACAGGAAAAGAAACCAAGAGAGAGGTTTAGAGGTGCAAACATCTAAAACATGACCCCAGCTTTTAGAAGCCAAAAAGGGCGCAAGCAGCTGGTTTAATATTTGATGATGCACAAAAAAATGTATGCTGTGTAAAAAAAAAAAGTGTGTTATTTAAAACTTCATCTTAAAATGAACTTGTAACCAAAGCATAGTGGAGCACTTCTCTCTGAAATGTACTGAAGTGGAAATGAAATGGAAATACGCAAGAAAAGTACATTATATGGCTCTAAGTCCTAATCAGCCACTTCCACTGCTGGTACAGTAAATGTAACAGCGACATGGACACAGTGGCAATTCTCACATTTAGCAGGTATATGGGGTTTATGTGATATATATGCTAACTAAATGTATTAGTACTGACCTTTAATAAAAAAAATATATATATAAATAAATAAAAGAAAGTACAGCTGAGGCTGTTAAAACATTATGCTAGACACATTCAAACACTGATGAAGATGAGTTTAAATTATGTTGGTTTTTTTTTTTTTTTTTGTCATTTCTAAATGTCACAGCACTCCACTCAAAATTGTGGCGGCATTTAAATAAAATCCATAAATGTAAACAAAAAAGAGGGCATGAACGTCTGGTGAATAAATTTTCTTGTCCCTCAATCTTTCAGGCGTTTTACTGGAAAATATTTTGACCTGCTTACTGAACTTAGACCCATGATATTTATTATTATTATTGTAATTTTTAACCATTTATTTTTGTTTGTAGATAATTAAAAGATCCCCTGCTGGAGGGAAGGTGTTAGCAAGCCTCTGTAATAAAATTATGCCAATTTATATAACCTAACCGATTTGTTTACTGCTGTTTATGCAACTTTAATGATAAATGGGAGAGGGTTTTTTTTTTTTTGACTTTTTGGAGTGCATGAATGCAGAAAGCAGTAAGCACACTCTCCTAATTTTCAAAATTCTAACTTTGGCCACAGCTGACAATTTAGATTTCTAGATGCAATTTAGCCATTCTCTGGCAGCGAACTCAAGTGGAAATAAGAGAATAGATTTAACGATTTTTCTTCTCTTATGTTGAAAGGCTTGTTAACCAAATGTAAAACTATTCACCATCTGAATACTGGAGATTTTTGTTATTCACAAAGCAGCTGCTGATGTAAAAGAACTGCTTTTTCACAGAAAAGAAAGATCTGGACATGAGGTTATTTCTACTGAAGCAAAGTATTAGCGTGAGGTACAAAGAATGAAAAAAAATGTATTAAAACGAACAGTGAATAGATTTGTTTGATAAATTATCAAAGACGGCTCAATAACCTTTCAGCAAAAATCTGTCTGCCCTCTGAAACATTGGGAGAATATTTGTGTAACAGGGTTTTGGAAAAAGCATTTGAAGACATCAGCAGCAAAGAAATCATTTTTTTCAGCATTTTATCATAAAGAAACATCCCGCAGCTATGTACAACACTGTTTAAACCAGGCCAGGTGCACATAAGCTCTGCAAATATACGATTTAATCCACATTTAGTTCAGCGATGCACAACCTTTCCTTAAAAATGCATTTGAAAAAAAAATGTTCCTGTAGCTCATTCAGAACAATGATGCCACAAGAGACTTCGGTCATTAGGTCTTTGCTTTCACATCTTATCTGTGTAATAAGTTGTAAAAAAACAAACAAAAAAAAAACAACAAAACCCTATTGTTTTGGAAAGCAATAGTCGAAAGCTGAAAAAAACTGGCCATTTGATGTTGGAGCAATTAGCACTGCTGCCACGTATAGACGGTTCTTGTTTCAAACCTCCGGTGGGTCCTTTATGGTCATAATTCGCATGTTCTCCGTGTGAAAGCATGCGTTTTCTCCAGGATCCTCCCTCTGTCCAGTGACTCAAATACTAAGTTAACTGGTGATCCTAAATTATCCACAGGTATGAGTGATCTGTACATGGTTGGCTGTTTCTCTGTTTTAACTTTTGCCATTGCAAAACATCAAGAAATAATATTTTGTTTCGAAAACTGCAGATGAAGTTGTTTTTTTTTCCTGTCACCGCCAGCAACTTGTTTTTATTTTTTATTTTCCCCCCTGTTGTAATATTTTTTTTTTCTTTTATTGAAAGTATTTTGTGGCAAGGCGCTATAGATGCGAATCCTGCTCAATCTGAACACTGACAATAAATCAAAATGTTTATTTTCAAAGCTGACTGTCTGCTTGTTACAGTGCAGGAATTTGATTTAGGCAGCAGTTGTAATCCACAAAACACTTCTGCAAGTTTGTAATGTTGCCAAGTATGATAAAGTCAGTGAAAGCTGAAGGTTGGAGGAGCTGATAATGACCTGGGGTGATCCATCTCAATGATTCATTTCAAAATCTGTCGACGTTTGAAAACCCGCTTTTATGGACTTGCTGTTATGCCTTTGTCCTGCTGTTAACCAACTTCTGAAAAGTTGGAATGAATTAACTTTATATTTACCTCTTTTTGTCTCCACATATACCTTTGCATCATATACCACCTTTTGCACCAGAAGACGTAAAGGTGTCAAAGTGATATTTTTGACTTAAAAATGATTTTAGAATGACCTTTCCAGTTGGGAATCCTTACCTATAATTCACAAAAATGAATATAGTAAGAATAAATGTATGCTGAATTGGTTCATGAATTATAGTCAGAGTTTGGCTGCCACACCAGGTGCCTTCGCTTGTCATTGTCATTATTAAAGAAGAGCCTCATTAAATGAAAGAATTAAGGTCATGACATCAGTATTTTCACTCTGATTGATATCGGCATGCTGTCCTAGGATTTGAACTGTACTTGTTTGAAGACCAGCCTCAGTCATTTTAATGAGTTCAACATATCATTTCTGACTGAGATGTCACTGATGTCACTGCCGATTGCACACTAAATATATTCCACCGTTGTAACCATTGATTTTCCTCCCTTGATACATTCATTTTTAACAAGGCAGGTCTCCTCTTTGCTCCTCAGAGGCAGTCAAAGAATGACATATAGGATCTACAGTGCTACTCATACATCTCTTAAGGTGGAGGAAAACTCTAAAATACATAAATAAAAACACCAACCACAAGATATACTGTGTACTGTAGGCCAATATCCTGTTCCTCAAGGAAATAATTATCTGAAGCAGAGTTTCTCACACATTACAAGAAATTAATACAGTAAATGATAAGCTGTTGAAAGTCCTCCAGATATTACATTTACATACTGCTATTTTTTTAAGTATCTTTTGTAATGATGGGTATAGCCAAATGGACTCTGCTCACAGGCCACAAATCTCCCGCTGAAAGAAAGTGTTTTGATGGCAGCCAAAGCAGAGTTATAAAGCCAGTGACACATTTTTAGACAGATTTAAACAAGAAAAGTCCCACTCAGACAAAGATGAAAGGTTTGATTAAATATGACTTTAAACAATCTTCACCTTGTCTTCAACCGACTGTCAGTGAAGTCATTAGCCATTAGTCAATGAGTTCAAGGCCACATGTGGGGATGCACACAGTTAGAAATGACGTTTGTGAGGTCATGTGCAAATAGTGCTGGGAATCATAAATATAGATAATTAAAAGATTAATCAGAGAAAAATAAAACACATCTGTTGCTGGAAAGACTGTTAGAATGGGAGGCAGTGATTGCTTCACGCTCAGCTGGTCGCATAAACAGTGACATAAACAACTGAAATGATATGAACATCAAAACCTGCCTCATTTTGAACCCATCCACTTATACTCTGGTCTCTGCTATTTTGTCTGTTTTATATCTGTTTCAAAAAGTTGCTAAAGCAGCTCATCCTTTTGACAGTTTTGACAAAGTACTGGCCCTTTAACAGGAATTCTGGCAGCAGCGTGAACACGATCTTAAACAGCGTTTCTTTGAACTAAGATGTATCAAAACCGTTATCGATCTACCATGCTTAATCCTTACTGTACTGTGATTATCATGTTTGCAACTGTTGTTTAGAACACCTGCAGGCTCGAACACAAAGTCTTTACCACACACACTGCAAAGGCACAGTTGAGGAAGAACCAGGTACAGGTAGATAATCCGCCTGCAGTCCTGACCTGTCCCCAGGAGAGAATTTGTGGAGAATTTTGATGTTAAAAAGGCAATAACAACAACCTCATACTGTTGCACACATCAAGATGTGTTTTGCAATAAGAATAAACTAAAACTGAAACCCTTTTTTGTATCACCAGTGATGAAGCACATTTTGTAATAAGAATTGGCAAAATTACAAAATTTTGAGAAGTTTGAGTTTTCTACATTTTCTTAGATTACTGTGCAGGCAAAAGACACAAAAAAAATGTTGTGTAACAACAAATTAATATGATGTAAGAAAATACAGGAGATATCTGCGAGGAAGCAGAAGACAAAGTAAAATTAAGAACCACTGTATATTCGAAATGAAATTTGAATCCCTCACTGAATGGCATTTTTTCAGGGTTAGAAAGCCACATTCAAGGCAAAATCTTTTTTATTTTTATTTTTGTTACAAAGCCTTTGAATTTGTCGTCAAATCAAGCACCCAAACATATGCCTGCAAGCACTTCAATTATATGACGGTTATGTTTGTTGAGTACCAAAGGAACTTGCATACAGGGAAACTCACACATTTACAGTAAGTACATCGCGCTACTCCTACTGTTACTTATGACCTACAGCTGTGACAGCTGCTGTGTTTAAAACTTAATGAGCTGCATTCATATCTTATAATTATATCCCAGCCACCAGGAATTCAATTAAAACACTCCACGAGGACGCAGTTAAACCATTGTTTGATTTCTGATTAGGAAAGATCATGAAACTCAGCCATGAATAACTTAACTTTCATTTTTTTTTTGTTCATACAAGGACAATCCACTGACAACTGCTCTGATCATGAAATGGGCCGTACGCTGTGAAAGAGACAATAACTTTGTTTGTATGTCTGTAAATCTGAAATGATTGTAGAACAACTCAGACAGCATTTCTTTTTGTTGCTTAAGCACACCCATGTGAACTTTATATTTTATTTATGAATTCTGAAAAGTGTGCCACAGAGAAGGCTTAGCTCTACATCAGACTTCAAAAAAGTGGATGGTGCTCATAAAAGTTTCAGCTCCCTTCAGAGCGGAAAGTTCAGGCATGCTAGCTTTAATTATTTCATTTCATATGGAAACTCTGAAAACATTCCCTATGTGTCCAAAATATGGGGAAGTTTCATAGTGCATTCTGGGGGTAGATCCTACTGGACCTTCCATCTCCATTCATAAAACATGCGAATGAGAGTGGCGGTAACCTCATCTGACTGGCTTTTCCTGCTTTCCTGCATCATACACGACTTAACATACGGCACGCTAACACCTGTCCTAGACAACATGTTCAATGAATGAATGAAGAGAAAAAATGGTGTTTTCACTGCAGGGGAAATTTGAAACATCTGATACGCTCTCCTACAGTTAGAGCAGCCTTCTTTTACAAAAAAACTCTAGGCTAATGGGTCTCTGAAGATTTCTGACTGGATTTTGGTGGAAATTTAAATTCTATCGATTCGGAATTGAATTCGGAGAAACGTCTCAAAGAGATCTACTCAAGGGTCATTTCCTTGTACCATGTAGGCTTCTTTACCATTTGTCATCTTATAAATAATAACAATTTGTGGTATGTAATGAAAGTGAAATTCATCATTCAGATGAGTTTTTCCCAAAATCTGCAGCTTTGATTCCAGCAATATTTCCAATGCTGTCACATCAAAAATGTTCTGAGCTGCTACTGAACTGATAGTCTCCCAAGTGGGATGCTTGTACCTCATTTGTGTTTCTTATTTCAGGCTCTCACAACAAAGAGCTGAAGCTGGATAATGATGAGGTCATACAGCTAAATAAAGTATCAGTATCATCCCTCTAACACTGAATAACGATGCTTCCATAAATAGAGAATCAATGAACGTCATAGTACGACGCCTCACTCGCATTAAGGTGTACCCACACATGGCTTGTGAATGCATTTCTGATGGCCTTGACAACTCTCCCTGCCTCATCCTCCGATGCAATTTGAGCGAGGATTCTGCAAGTCTTTGTGTGTGCTTTTCACTGGAGAAATCTCAGAGGAGCAGCGATATGTTGCGCTATGGCAGTCGAGCCTGGGATGTCGAAGTCTCACACTTTTCTTCCCCTTTCCTTTTTCTGCTTGGTTCTTGAGAATAGACTGAGTCTTCCCAATTAGCACCTTTCTGAAGAGGTGTTGTCACACTCTGTGAATACAATATACAGCTGTTCAAGCTTATCTAAAGTCACTGTGAGAATCTAACAAAGATAATATTATGCTTTAGAATAATGCAGAACACTGTATGAGGCAACGTATTGTGATGATTGATTGGACATGTTTGGATGAAAGGTAGTCTCATCCCAGCAGCACAGCTTTCCAAGATGCTTATACTCACCTGAGAAATTGCTGTCTGCTGCCAGATAATGTAGACCAATTCAGAATCAAAAATCTATTGTAAGTCAGTGGGAGTCCTGCATGGCTTCGTCAAAAGCGGAAAAGAAAAGGATTGTGAGATTGTGCCAATGTGGCTGGAAGTACTGTGATTTATTTTATTGTTATCTGACATTAGACAGTGAGTAAAAAGCAGAAAAAAAACAGAATACAGTTGTTTCATCAACCTAACAGACTTGTCATAAAGAGTTTTTTCTCTAAAAATATGCTATCGTGGGATTGGAAAAAAAAAGAAGCTATTTACACCTCAATGTTTTGCCCCATAACACCCTCAGTGGACCAGATGTTCCTTTCATGGGGAAGCGTCACTTAGAGTCAGTTTCTCTCTGCGGTAAATAAATGATGTACGAACACCTTCAGAGGAACTGTTCATAACTGCCTTTGACTTATGTACCCCTAAAGTGTATTACATCAAACCTAGTACCATGGAGCAGATATATAGCCATAACAACTGCAGCTGTGTCACACCTGAATATGTGAAAACATGTATAAAGAATTCAAATGTGTGAATATGTACCAAAAAAAAAAAAAAAAAAGTAAAACTGAATGTGTAGAAAATATTGAATACACTGAATATATTTATCATTGAATCTATGATGATATATGTATTTTTGTACAGCTTTGCGCTTATATCTCCTCCTGTTTGCAGATGAAAAACAAGACTCAGCCATGTGTGACAAACCCAAGTGTTGTGGTGGGGTAGGGTGTGGTTAGGTAGGGTGTGGTTAGCGCTCACCTGTAGATGAAGAGGTGGGGCAGTGGAACATCAGAACAGACGTTACCCGCTACAGCCACTTCACCAGTGTGATTCAACTTCTTTTCCAGTTGTTGACTGGTGTGCGGTGCCTGTACGCTCTGACTCTGTTTCTGAAGAACAGCTGTGATGTCTTTTACATTTATTTATTTATTTTTTTAAACTTAATTTTATAGTTCGTACATCTGGGTTTTTTCCTTGAGGACCTTTACTCGATAGTAAGTGTAGTTAGTACCATGAAGTCTTTTACTGGCTCCTTGATATTTGGGGCTTGAGGTTGTACTGAACATGGACCATCTGTCAGGTCTTTATTTTTAACTGAATGCACTCAGTTTCAGCCCAGATAGTCACTCAGGTGGTTCAAACATATAATACAATTTTTTTTTGGCATTAAAATCTACATGTTAGGATGGACTGACCAGATCTATTAATAGAGTAAAGGCATAAAGCAGTGAATAAGCATTTTGAACCACTTGTCAAGTTTTCTACCTGAACACAACACAGTGTCACCTGATATCACACAGCAATAACAAGACTTGGCCCAATCTCCAGTAATTAAAAAAACAAAACATAAAAAAAAAAAAATTTTTACTATGAGCTTTTCACATTGTTTATTATTCCACTGTCAGAAGCACAGAATCCATAATTGTTATTGATTCGTTTGCATTGCAGTATTGGACAGACATATTTTTCTGTTTTACCGTTCACTTGTTCCTGTTTATTGTGTTTTGGTTTTGTACAATGTTTTACTGCCTTATCATTTTTAATTAGTAATTTTAATTGTAAAGCTTTTTGTTCAGCTTTTTCTTTTTAATGATCTCTGTAAATGGATTTGACTAGTCAAACAGCGCTCACTGTGCTCTTTGGTCAAGATAGTAGTGTATTCACATTATCCTGTTTAAAGGATAACCTGCTTAGTAAATTTATTTCCGCAAGTGTCCAGGAAAAAAGAAGAGAGTGGACATTTTCAAAACCACACACAATGTAACTTGCATGAAAAGCAATATTCAGTGTGACGTGGATTGGTGGTTTTTGTTCCAACACAGTAAAGCAACTATGCCACGACACAACTGAAAACCAGCCGTGTGACTGCTCTGACAGCTATGCTATGGCTGCTATTGTGGCACACTGAATTTCAGACTAAGTATGTGAGGTAGAACGGTCAGTTGCACATTGCACAATTTCTCAGAAGCAGCGCACCACTCCGGTACCACTCATATACTGCAGATTGCACAGTTGGTGACATCTTGCATACCAGTCCTTCAAAATCACTCTGCACTAGTAGAATAGTATGTGGTTTTGAAAATGACCCAACACAAACGTGTGGGATTTACCAAAACGCCTCATAACTAGACATAGTACCTATTACTAATGGAATAATGTGTATAACGGGGGTAGAAACAAAGGGGATAATGCTGATATTTTTTGCTTCTGCGCTCTGCTACCAGGCACCATCACTATGGAACCAACTTCCAATTTAAGGAGGTTGACACCACCTCCACCTTTAAAACCAAACTTCAAACATTTCTGTTTAGTAAAGCATATAGTTAGTGCAAACTTTAGTGTGTTAGGGCCAGTAGTGCCCCTCACCCCTTTATTTTTCTTTTTCCCTTCTTCAGCTCAATCCTCAGTTATTATCTCATAAGCATAATTGTGCTCCATTGTTCTTGTAGTTTGTTGTGCTTCTCTTCCGTACATGTTTGCAGGCCAGAGCCTCAAGAGCTGCACGCTGCCCTGCAGCCCCACCCTCTGACCATCCCAGATTTTACCTCCACCTGTCTGTATCGATGTCTTTGTTGGATACCTGCTGACATCCTGACCTGCAGTCCCACCCTCTGACCACCTCAGTGTCTGCTGTCTACACCTGTTTATACAGTCGTCTCTGTAGTCCACCAACTAACCATGTATCAGTCATATATACATGGAAATCTTAGTTCTGCTGCTGACGGATAGTACTTATGTATTGTATTCTACTTATGTATCTTGTCTTTTGTACCTGTGTGTCTGTGTCTCTCCTCTCTCATTTTTTCAGTCTATCTTTCCTATCTCCCTTTCTCTGCTCTACCTGGCTGGCATTCAGCAGGAGGGTCCCCCCTTATGATCCAGGTCCTGCTCAAGGTTTTTTCCCTCTTAAAGAGGAGTTTTTCCTTGTCACTGATTGGCTTAAGGTTTTTCTCCCACTAGGGGAGATTTTTTTACATGCTGTTGTTTATGTAATAATAATAATAATAATAATAATAATAATAATTGCTCGGGGCCATGTTCTGGGTCTCTGGAAAGCGCTCAGAGACAACTTGTGTTGTAATAGACGCTATATAAATAAAATTGAATTGAATTCAATATTTTCTCACTCCACCTCTGTATCATGGTGATGGTATCATTGTACCTCCTTGGCCATGCTGTGCCGCAGCCACTTCCCCATCTTTCCAATGCCATCGGAAACAAAAAGAAAAAAAAAACCCCTCAGAAGTATTGATTTTCAATGGTGGTTTTAATCTAAAATGGCAGCTCTCTGTGAGTGCCATTATCTGACAGCCGCTCCAATGAACTCCATTGATTAATTTTGTCTTTTGAAATGGCAGCAGTGGGTCCGGTGAGTGCAGTTCTCTTATACTGATACAGGAGAGGCCTATAGCTGTTTCTTCAGTCAACGTCTCCCCCCTGACAGAACACAATATGTCATAGACGAGATGTAGTCAGACAAAACAAGTCTGTCAACAGAATGCACACTGACATGATCCTGACAGATACATACCACCCCAATAAACAGAACCATTATATTAAATATTTATTTATAGACCACAAATGACAGTCAAATGTACGCTGCTGTCTTCTTACAGATGACTCAGAAAGAGGGTGAAGATATAAGCATGTTTATTTGTAGACAGACTTTAGTTCATCATGCTGCAACTTGCCAGCTTGTTGTACTGTTGTACTTGCTTTTATCAAAAGATCTGCACATTTTTTAGAGACTTAGAGATTGACCGTTCAGTTGCGTCTGAGGTTGTGGATTCTTGTGAAAGTGCTGCTAAGTGCCAAATCGATGTCCCTGAATTGCAGAGCGGGGTCAGCGCTGGAGGTGGCCACCTGAGCATTGTGTAAAATGACCATTAAATCACACTAAATTATTATTAGATACAGTGGAGAGGGGTGCATGCAATCGTTTGCATTTTTGAGCTTTTTATCCTCAGAGCTATGTCTGCGCAATGCATGCATGATCAACCAGCACATTATTATATTCGTTCAGGCATCGGGCTACTCTTTGTGCTCTGGTGAATGTTTACAATTGCTTCCATGCCAATGTTTGCAATGTGCATGTGTGTGTTGCTCTGGGTGCACATAGGTCACCCTGATGCTGCCAGACCAGATGTGCAGGAGTTTGGATTATGCAGAGTTATGAGTGGTTCCCTCGCTGACTCTGCAGACTTGGAACAATGCACACAGGTCTCTCCAACTAATGAGCTCTCTATACAGAGAGCACAGAGAAGGAGAACCCACTCTGCCCACAGTTTCAATCAGGGCCTCCATATCTGGCAGGCAGAGTTTCTTTTTCTTTTTTTTTTTTTTTTTTATGCTTGTGCTGGCATCTGACCAAGGAACTTGATATGAAGTGCAAATCAGCGTGCACTACCTAATGTGGTTCCAGTTTGTTTGCGTCAGGAGTTGGACAATGACAGCTTCTTTGGAAAAGGATGGAGTAGGCTTTAAGAGTAGAGAGGCAACAAGGCTTTAGTTTACCCCAGAACCTGCCAAAAAGAGCTTATATCTGGAACTGCAACTAAGAAAACACACCAAAATAAATTTCATTTAACATCTGAGGTATATTGCGATCATTAAGACATCACATATCACATTCAAGCATCATAGCATAAGGACAACATTGAGTACAGTAAAACTGTTTTATATTTAACAGTGCATAAAGCCCCCATTGGGCCACTAAAATGGACACACACTAAGAAGGATAAAGTGACTTAGCGAATGACACATCCCCCTTTAGGGCAAGTGCTCACACTTATTGTTGTTCCTTTCACTTTGATTTAGTACAGTGGACCACTACCTTGACTCTGAAATGCCCAAATATCAACGGGGAGCTGTCAAAAAGAGGGGATAAGTTCACTCAGTGTATAGGATAATCCAAAAAAAGATTTGTTTTGTCAACTGGAAATATTTCTGTACAATGAAAAGTGAAAGTACGACCCGTGTCTCAAAGCAGCACCCACAAGGAAGAAATGTTTTTTCTCTCTCTCTCATACTATTGTCATGAGTAGCAGCAAAAAAAAAAAAAGAAAAAAAAAGACTAATCAGTTAGGGAGTCGTAAGCTTTTAACCTAGGGTAAACATTTTTTTAACCTGCCATGTAGTTTTAAACCTCAGGGGAGACAACAACAAAAAAAGCATTCACAACTTTTTTGCTTTGCTGGGTATATTAAGACATATCTAAGGTTGGGTATGATCATATCTTTTTTTTTTTCTTTTTGCACAAAAGGCAGTTTAGAATGCAAATCTACTCTTACGCTACTAATCATAGCCTGGTAGCAATGTCATAAAATATTCATTTTCACAGGAACCCTGTTCTGTGGTGGTGCAAAATCCTCTATCTCTGATGGAGGAATACAAAGACAGTCTTGCATACCCCACAGTGCTGCTCTGCCATATCGTGTACCTGTCAGGGAAATTACAAAGACTCGTGAGCTCACGTCAGATTTCGACGCCTAACCTTTCTGTTTTAGGTTTGCGTTTCCCTGGCAGCACTAAATATATGAGATGCCCTGTAGAATCTTACGAGCTTGGTGTTTTGATCTGTGAGGTTGTGATATAAGCTTTGGTTAATAATTGATGTCTGCAAGGATGTCTCTCTCCAGCTACTTCACATGACTCAAAAATGACATTGTTGAAAACAAGATGGGTCTTCTGCAGATTGAAAAAAATTCTCTGTGAATTACTAATGCACAGTGTGGGAGTTCACATTTCAGCTGTTTTATTGCAGAGTTCAGAGGTGCTCAGTTGTCCGTGGCCTTTAGGCCAGTAATGAAAGACTACGATGACCTCATTAGTGGTTACTAGTGATGTGAATCTTCAAATTACTATCTGTATCATAAAAAAAAAAGACCATGTCTTCTTATATTTTTGTCTCCTTAAATAATTAAACCAGAGAGAAGGGATTAAATGACAAATGCTTTGCAAGGTGAACCATGAAAACAGCACGTTTCTTACAGAAGCCCAGTTTAGAAGAGTAATTCAATATTTTGGGGGGAAAGAGAACAAAGAGTCAAGAAAGCTACACAAGACTGTTTTGACTGTTTTTTTCCAGTTGTTAATCACAACACTACAGCCAGCAGCCTAAGACCGAATTGAACATATCTCTAGATAAACTTTAATATTTCACACCTGGAATATTTTACAATCTTAAAATTAGCAAAAGAGAAAGCTTCTTATCCTGATAGAGCAGACCCATATCTAGAAAGATGTAGGGTCTGAAAATGACCCACAGGGCCTCCCCATCCGAGGGCCTCCCCGTCCAAGGGCCGTCACCAATGGTTGCTTATCAAACTGCCTTTGCTTTGCATATGCTTAACACTCTGACCAATCAGAGCAACAAACAAGGTGCCGTATTCAGGGTGACGGAAATGAGTCAACAGGAGATGTAGAAGTCAGCAGTTGTGTAGAAGAGTAAATTAAACTTTTGCTGTAGCAGTTGGCAAAACAGCAACCGAGTGCCGTCTTCTGTTCAGTTTTTGAAGAAAAAAGCCCGTCTTTAACTGTCAGTCCCAAAGCTGATTCAAACGGCTGTTAATCCTCAAGTGCAACCATCTGCTTACATCCAGATTACGTCATTGCTCTTTCATCATTGTGTATAAGGATAGGCTGGTGTTATTGGTTCCCCTGGACTTTTGGGCAAAGTTAATGAGCTCCAGTAGATGGTAGCTAGAAGTACCTGCAAAGCAAATTTAAAGTTGCTTGCAGTATATCTAGATTTTTTGACTAGCTGTCTCTGTGTTTGGAGACAGCAGACCAGTGGAAACTTAAGATAGTTCACACATCACAAAAGCATGACTGAGGATGAGAAGGCTTTGGGTACCGGACTGGCCTCGCTGCAGTCCAGAGCGTTTTGTGTGTCTGTAAGAAGACTAAGAAGCAAACAGAAAATTTAATCACAATCAAACATTTTATCCTCAATGCCAGAATGTTTTTAAGTCTTCTGGGAGGGAATGTCAACAGAGTTGTAAAGGAATTGCTGGGATTCTGAACATTTTTGTTGGAATTGCTATCAGTCCTGCAAAAAATGCAAAATAGATATTGGGAATATAAACCAATTAAATGAAGCTGATGAGAAAAACATAAAATATCTTGGGTTTAAAAATACCTGACAAAGCAAAAGTAGGAATCACTCCAATTTTTTCCTTAGTTTGTATTTTCTATGTTGCCTCAATTCTTTCTGATTTGCGGTTGTATATTTCTTTAATATTGACTGTAATTAATCTATAGCCACACTTACACATGACATTAGTATTTTTTGAGTGATATTCTCACAAGTAGACATCCTGAGAGCATCATTGTAAATCAGAGATTAGATTACATCTCCATATGAGTGTGACAGGCATCCGTATATGATTGAATCTTTGATTGATCTTTTCCTTATTTTATATTCAATTAAACATGAAGCTGCACTCTTTCAGCCGTGGCAAGCAAATATACAGAACAACAGAATGCCTGCTCATGTCTCTGCGCGCTCCTGTATTGCATTCAGCAACTTCAAAGATATGCAGACATTTTAGATCCGACAGAGTCACATTGATGTTCATACTGTCAACTGTTTTCAACAAGAATTCCCACATGTTATAAAAAATTAATAAGTGTGATTTGAGAGGGTAATGAAGTGAAATACATGAATCAATAGATTTGTCATGTTGGACAGCCTTGTGAGAGTGCGCACCTGTTGGTTTGAAATGCAAAATGCGTCCTTCAAACACTTTGCAATCTCATTACGGACCAGTTTCTGTGGAGAAAAGTTAAGAAACAAGCGAATAAACTAAAACACTGAAAACCACTCTGCTCACCATATAAAGTAATTATGCTACCAATAATACATCCAGCGGCTGTGTGTTTCTTGTCCATCACTATCTTCTCTCCTCTTTGTAAGTATTCACATTTACAGTACACTGCTGTAAGACTTTATGCTACTCTATGCCATCTCTATTTGGAGCTGTCCAGTGCTGACAGCAAATATACATGTTAATGCCATGTGTCAACAATACATATGATCCCACAGCACATCCTCAGCCCTAACTTGTCACATGATTTTGTCACATGCGACTTCATAAGGTAACCTTTCACACAGGTCATCTTTTAACATTATACACTGGCATCTTGCTAGGTGACAATGTTTACTGAGCAGCAAATTTCATTGTTGGAGGTCCAAGGGGTGCTGACGTAATCCTGGATTTGTCTGTGTGTTGACGAAGCACATCAAATGCTGCTCTTACACACAGAGGCACACTGGTGTTTGTGTATTCGCTGGAATTGCACCAAAGGAAAATAAAATAATTCTTAAAACAGCGCGACTAAAACAGCGTACCATACAGACATATTTACTCTCGTCTAGAATAAGACTAACAATTGGATGCTCGGCCTTGAGCCACACATCATGCAGCTTTTTAGAAGAAAAGCAGGGAGCTTTATGATCAAAGCAGAATCAGCATCTTATGGCTATTTAGTACAAATAACAAAAATCCCTTATAGTTTTCCATGTTCTGCACACTGTATCTAAAAATGTCAGATGACAACATATCTTTTGATTGAAATTGACATTATGGATGATAAGGGAAATAATGATCGCACCTGGACAAAACACATACATGCTTTTATAGAAGACCACAAGTGAAAAAATATATATAGTCAGAATAGTCAAACAATGGGTTTTTGTCAATGGCGTTGTTTGCATATTAGGGAAACAGATTGATTAGCTGCTATCTTTAATTAATAATAACAATTCAATATTTCATAGTTGTGGTTTTGAAGCTGGAGGCTAATAAGGCGATGTTTTGACTTATCTGGTTGAGGAATGAGGAGCGGTTTTATCCTGTACTTTTAAACAAGCCCCCATTCTGCAAAAATGAACCCACCTCTAATATTATTACAGTATATGAGGATTACACTTAAGAATTCACCCTTAAAGTTTGCTTACGTTAAGAGGTCAAAAAACAAAACATGGGCAACGTCAAGAAAACTTTAGACCCGCTGCACCAAGATTTCAATATTTCACTTAGATCTTCACCTTGCAGCCATCATGTCCTCAACTACAGGTTTGGGTGTATTTTGCTTTTCCCACTTTTATTGCTTTGTCAGACCAACCGAATGTGTCCCTATGGAGTCAGATTTGTTAATCTAATCATGAGAAACCATCCAGTCTTTGTTTTTCATGGTCACCCTTCTTGTAAAGAACATAGAGCCATTGTCTGAAAAGTTGTGCATGTTTCTTATCCTAAAATGACTTTAGCTCAAGTCTAGAAGCATCTCCTCACAAGTGACTTCTTGGGGCTTTTATCTGAGGCACCACATAAAAATTACATTTTGTTGAAGGCTGTACTCCAAAAGAGAAAGCTATTAGTTCTAAAATGTCCTCAAACTCTGACAAACTGCACAGGTCCATGAAGAACACGGCTTTCATGGCTGAGTATTGATAGATGTCCTATTAAAACAGTAGATGAGAGGTCATTAATGCAATGTTTGTTTAGGTATAAGTGATGCTACAATGCTTATATTTTGTTAAAGATAGGAACCATACCAAAAATAGAGGCATTTTCACTTTTCACTTGTTTTCTCACCTTTGGCTTTTACTTTTACTTAATTTTACTTTGACAGTCAACACAAACAGCAGGAAAAAAAATACAATGTCGTTATTGCAATACAATGTAACTTAAAGTCTGTCACTGGTGCTGATTATTCAAAAATAGTTTTGGTTGGAGCTGAGTGAGTTCGGTTGGCAAAGGTGGCAGACATGAACCTAAATACATTTTCAATATCCAAGAACTGAAGCAGTGAATAATAAATACATTCAGGATGAGACAACTGCAAACATTTATGTAGGTCTATGGTATAAGTGCATGGTTTTGGTGCATGCGCAGCCTTTTAATAGTTATTTACATTACCAGAAGTACTTCACTTAGATAAAAATGATATAACTAAACCTTTTTTTATGTTTGTGCATTATGAATGTCAGGTCATAATGCTCTTTTGTCTTTTCTTGCTTCCAAGAGAAATTTTATATTTATTTCATATAATTATGTTTTAACAAATCTTGTAGTTTTTGCACCACGTCCCCATGTTCTTTTTGGACACAAGAGGTGGCTTTCTCCTGGCAGCACTTCCAAATCAGTCATCCTTGAGCAGTCTTACATTGACTGAACTGTCAAGAATTTAAACATTATAGTCTGTATAGTCTGAAGTGTGCGCGTCTTTTGGGATTTGTTTTTTTTTTGTATTTTTTTTGTTTTTTTCTGAGCATTACACAATCTTACACTGAGGCACACTTCCGGAGATGTCCACTTCTCAAAATATTTCCATCCTCTTGAATTCTCTGTTTTCCACTTATGCATATTCTCTCTCCTTAGACTGATAGACTCCAAATGATTTGAAAATGCCCACCAATCCTCCTCTGACTGATGGGCTTCACCAATTGCCTTCCTAAGATCAATATTAATGGGTTTTTTTTTGTTTTGTTTTGGGCAATGTGTAAAAAAGGGAGATAAATAACAGAAACTGAATTCTCTAAACTACTAACTCGCTAAGATGTACCAAAAATAATTTTTTCACGGAGGCGATCGCACTTGCTGATGATCAGTGAATGAAATGATGTTTAATTAGCAGTACCTTGCTGTGAGTTACCTTTTTTACATCCTATAGAAGCATTAAGTTAGTCAACAGTTAACAGGTTAGTAAACAGCCGAAAAGCAGCATAACACATTGGCATGTAACATCCATTGGTCCTTTTCATTTATTAAAAAAAAATAAATAAATCAGTCTTCCATCATTGACAATCCATCCCATCCCCTCTCTGACTCACTCTGTCTGCCTGTGTGTCTGACTGTCTTATTTACTTGTTTGTATTCTAAAATATTTATTTCTGCACAGTCCACGGAAACTGGGGTGTGAGGATCTGGATCACTCTGTGAAATCCATGAGGAATGCCAGGTCATAGCCTCCTTCTTTTCAACTGAACATGTCACTCTCACACGACGGCTCTCTCTCCTTAATAAACAGTATTCGTCCCCAGTATCTGGAGGCTGCACGGGAAGGGATCATACAATGGGTCACCTCTTTTGTGCTTGTTCTACAGGCAACTTAAAACTGCACAGCAGCACTCGCCAAAAACCAAAATCCAAATTCATAATGAAATGGTTATTCCCATATACTACAGTACGTCTTTATAGTCTTGTACGCTGCGAAAACAGCCCCTCTAGAAATAAGCCTGATATTCTAAACATTTTAGTCAACACTGTCTTATTTTAAGCAAAATATCTATGCCAATGAGGTCAAAAAATCACTTTTTGACCAGAATTCTTAAAATGATTGACACACGACTCACATCACACCACGCAAACAACTGGATAAATCAGCTGTGCATTATTTTTTGTACTCCCTTATCAGTGTTTTTACCTTTGCCTCCTGTTGTTTGATAAATTTCCTTCCTCCCCTATTACATATCATTTACTAATGATTGCACAATTAAGCATTGCCTCTAGGCTTGTGAAGAGTGAGTCTTTTCTTTAGATGGGGCTTGATGAAGGTTTGTAATAAAAGGAGCCTGCTGTTGTTCTCCTTAACTATACCAAGATAAATTCTGTTCAATAAGAAGTATAAGTTCAATTTAAAGTTAAAGCTAGCCTACAGTATAAGCACAAAGGATTTCAAAATCTGTGCTGTGAAGTTGTTGTTTTTTTAAAATCTGAACTCCCGTGAAGTGAAAAGAATTTAAATTTATTACAGATGCTATTGTAGTTCTGCACTGGGTGTTTTGCACTGTTCCTCAGATATGAACATGCTTCTGCAGAGCTGTTTGTGACATTACTCTCAGAGCAACTCTTCATTTGAATTTACTGACGACACACTACCAGAAGGGTTTGTGGTTAGCCTGCAGCCTTTTACTGCGGTCACAGCACTTAGCCTGCTGCCTGCATTGCATTTCACTGTGTTTCTTTATAATTTAACTGGAATCATTATTTGAAATGATGATTTCCTCTCCTGCTGCCCCAGAGGTGTCTTGAGCATTAATTGAGTATATGTCTCAGGTGTCCATTATTAACTAGAGCTTCGTGCCATTGATACTTCACCACCCTAACTTATACCGCATGGTTGTGTACCATGAATGCACAGATGTGACACTTTTTTGTCCATCTAGGTTCAAGAGGAAGATAAAATGAATTGCTTAAGGCAGAAAAGAAGGATCACTTTTATGGCAGCTGTGTGTAGCCTTTGTCATTTACACATACCCTGTGCTTAATGGCTTTGATGGCAGATGTTAGCTTTTAAGTCGAAGCAAAAGGGTGAGATAATGTAATGTGCATCACTAATGAGCAAACCGTCTTTCCTCGCTTCTTTCTAATACTAATGTTATCAGGAACAGTGTAATCGAGACCCTTGTGAAAGTGAACCAGATATCAGAGAGGTAAAGACTAATTTCAGACATGGCCTTTGCTGAGCTCTTTTTGTCTTCTCCTGAATTATTTTTAATTAAAAACACAGAACGGTCTAACAACACAGATAGATGTCGCCTTGTTCCTTTGTGTGCTTTTCACACAGCCTGCTCACAAGTTCTCATCATAGGAGCAGAGGCTCAAGGAGCATAACAGAGTTTGTATTCAGTCGGTGTGACAAGCAGCAAAGCAGCAGCCTTGTCTGTCGAAAGACAATGATACCACATTCCACTCAGCTGCCATGTTGTGCACACAAATGTGGTATACAAAACATCAGTTGTGCAATCAGCTTTCACGGTAAAATTTCAAATCTGGGAAGAAGTCAAATGCATCCAGCAGGATGTTTTTAAGACACCAGAGCATGGTATAGTTTGGAGGAAAAAAAAGCACTGATTCTTAAAATCATTTTCACAGCAAAAACTATGATATTTTATGTTTTAGTTTGTTTCATTAAAAATTATCCATGTCAACGCTGTAACACAATACAAAATATTTCACACAATTCTCTGCTGGGGACACTTTGCAAAGGCAAGCAGGACAGTGTCACTGTCCTTACCTCTTCTGCACTTTTTCTGTACAATGTGCAGGATGTGGTTTTACGTTTTCTCATTCAAGAACGCCTGGATGTCCCTAGAAAGTATATAATTTGAAGGCAGAAAATGCTGCTCTAACATCTTGTACTTTTCTGCATTAATGCTGCCATCACAGAAGTATAAGGCACCTTTGCCAAGGGCAGTCATGCAACTCAGTACCATCACAGACCCTGACTTTTAGAACTTCAGCAAATAACAGTCTGGAAAATCCTTTTTGTCTTCGGTCTGGGGCCCATGCCTGCCATTTCTTCCAAATCAGATGTGAAATGCTGATTTGCCTGGATATATTACACCTTTCCACTGTGTGATGGTCCATCCAAGGTGCCTTTAAACCCTGAGATGCTGAAGCCACCTCTGGACATAACTAACTTAAGGCTTCCTTTTCACAAAGAAACGTTTGAAATGGCATCAGTGAATGGAGCTTGACAAAAGATAATCAAAAATAATCTTTTTTCCATGTGGTTATATCAGCTATTGATGAATGGAGGTCTTTAATGCACATTTTATGCTAATTTAATGCAGAAAATCAATTCATATCAATAGGTTTATACATTTAATTCTGATAGTGAAGAGCATTTGAGTATGCTTATATCTACTATGTGTTAATATGTTAATTTTTTTATTTTACAAAGTTAGAGTTAAAGTTCTGTTTAAGTCATGCCCAGTAAACCCAGTGTCTTCCATATATCAGTAGAGGATTGATATCAGTTATCATCTATCATGCAAAATCCAGTATCGGTATTGGAATGGAGACTGAAAAAGTTGGATTGGTGCATCTCTAATCAAAATATAGATTTCTGTTACACTCAAAAATAAAGTCTTCCACAGTCCACAGAAATGTGTAACATTAATAGATCCAATACAGCTGAATGCAGTTCCTGGTTTGACTGATGGGCTTCATTGTGACAACATGTTTAGCACTCAACCAGGCGTGTTATCAGCTAACTTCATTTACCTCATCTGTCTTGTACCTCAGACAGTAGTAGAAATAAATTACAGCCATTCATGTCCTGTGTTACTTTTGGTTGAACTGTGCGATGATCACTGACATTTTGGATGTGTATCTCTTATACACTCAATACAGGTTGTTTTTTTTTTTTTAAAGAAGAAGTAAAGAAGTTGCATCACACTTACACAGTCATTAACTACTTTCTATAAGAGGTGACATTCATTGTGGTGGTCAGAATGCTTTTGGTTTGCATTATAGTGAAGACTTAAGCTTTTTAGTCACTGTTTTACATGATTGAAATTCTCAGTTAGACATCAATCTGCATTATAGACTGGTTTCCCCTTGTCTGGTGGGGGCTAACTGAAACAGATTGAGACAGCTCCTGCTCACTGCATCACTAATGGCTGGCAATGAAAGACGTCTCTGTGCTGTTGACCCGTATGTGGAACAGGATCACGTCGCAGCTCAGAGCGATGAGGAGAACACAGCTCAATACCGGGAGTCTCTTTGGCATCAGTCACCAGTCAACAGCATCCTCATCCTATTGACTAAATGTTGCCCAGGAATAGAATCTAATCACAGGGTTTGGACAGGCTCTAGTTCTCTTAATGGTTTACCATTAACTGACTGGAACAAAGCCCAAAGTATAGGGAAATATAACACCATAATCAGGGCTTCTACATTGCATGCCAATAATGGGCTCTCAATTATTGCCACAGCACTTGCATACTTGCAGGGATCTGAGGATGTTTGCATTGAAAATAATTACTTATCCACCTCTACTTTGAATTCACCTCATTATTTTCTGTCACAGTAGTCCCCATTAACCTGCAAGGACCCCCAGAAAACAGAAGCCAAAGTCTGGGGAAAATGTATTTTCTCCTTTCAGCTGTGTTGGATAATGTAGGAGAGCAGCCTAAGTGAGACAATTCCTAAGCCACTTTGCCAGCAGGCCGGCAGAGTCATTACCTGGATGGCATAATTGACAGTGAATGTAGACAATCTTGTTAATTGATTACCCAGACCTGTGTTAATGAAAAATGCAGTCTCGTTGTATCAGAGGCCCCTGCCCATAACATTTCTTTACACAAACACGCACTGGAGACCTATGCTGTTTCTAGACTATTCCCGACAGATTTATATCGTCTGAGGACCTCTTTTGCAGTTTTAATCTTGTGCTATAAAATGACTATCGAATATTTCATTGTGATATAATATTTGCTCTTAAAGAAAAAAAAACACAGTGCCTCGTCCTCTGCAGAAATAACTTCATTACATGTTGGAGTACTTCGTTTATTTGTCGGTATTTATTTGTTTATTTTTGACACACAGGTTGAAATGTGGGTGTGAGGCCCCCCGCTCCACTCTGTGCGGGACTCAGCCTCCAGCTCCTCCTCTAATGCATCGTGTGCATCAGTACTTGGGAACATTTGTCCGCGCACTGCTGTACCTCCCTACAGTGCAACCACGGACTCCTCAGGTGATTACATAAAAAAGAGCTCCTGATCAAAAACGATGTGCTTTTAACACGCAGGAAGTCGGAATCAGAGTAGGATGGAGGCGCGTCTCGGTCACTGTCTTTTTATCCTTTCCTCTGAGTGGATTTGGCTCTTTATCCTAACTTCCATCCTTGGCGGAACAAAAGCGGAGGTAAGGTGCATTCCCTCGTGCCAGGTGCCGCTCATCGAAGCCTTATCCCGTGAACCGTCGGAGCTGGATTTGGCCAGTTTTGGCGCGGCACCTGCTGAGGAATTTGTTGGATTTGGTGAGGGGTCACTCATTGTCGGCGAGGACGAAAGGTACGACGTTGCGGAATTAACATCGAGCGAAGAAAGTTCATTCAAAGTAGAGCCATGGTTGGAGGAGAATAACCCAAGTAGTCCGCAGAGGGACGCATTGCAAGACCATGAAAAACTTTCCCGTCCTTCTCCAGGAGCTTCACGCGCGCCTGCCCCCTCTCTCCACAATGTGACCAGCGATGGGAGAAATAACAGCGTTTATGTTAAAAACAGTGATATGACGGCGACCGAGGACAGACATGTGGGCAGTTGGACACGACTGCGAGGTGCCAGGAGCGCGGAGAGTTGGTCTGAATTCAGAACTGAGGGCGTTGACGACGCTCCGGTTCCGGACCAGGAGGAGTTTCAGCTCACAAGTTCGACATTTGCGCTCACCGGGGACACGGCTCACAACCAGGCGATGGTGCACTGGTCCGGACAAAACAGCAGCGTAAGTAGCCTACTTTGTGTGTTCCAGATTTACGCACGGGCATCTTTTGACGCAGTGTGGTCATCACTCACTCACTCACTCACTCACTCACTCACTCACTCACTCACTCACTCACTCACTCACTCACTCACTCACTCACTCACTCACTCACTCACTCACTCACTCACTCGCGCATCTTGTGAGGTATATGAGTCATTTGGAGCTTTGGTTCTGACCTGTATACATGACAGAGATGAAAACTGAGACTGCTCTGAGCTTGCAGAGCTTGAGGGTCTCAATCTGGCATATCTGTCCACCCTCACCCTCCCACTATCTCTCATGCGCGCACACACTCACATATCAGCGGAAATTTCATTTCACTGTTTGGGGGGTGGGGGTGGGCTGCAACGACAATATACAGAAACATATTTCAAGTGGAAATGCTGAGAGGGACAGGGTTGCTGACAGGAAAGTCATCATCATTCAGAGACCCTCTGTCCCTAGTGCTGGCTGACTCTTCTCCCTCTGAATTTGAGCTGTGATTGTCTGAAAATAGACATAAAAGTTGTTTCCAGTTCTCAGAACTACTGTATCTTACACATTAATCAGCACAGCAGTAATATGCGTTTGTAAATCTAAATGTGAAAGGGCTTCTTATTTAATGACAGATAAAAGGTCAACGAACTCACATGAGATTGTCTCTTCTCTGTGGTTGTCCGTGTCTCTTTGAGCTGAACCCAGATCTGTTCTCTGTGTTGCTTTCCTCCAACACCATTATGAAATATTTTCCTCAGCATTTCACTCTTTTCTTATTAAGATTTTATCAAACTGCCTTTGATATTGCTGGGGACATTCAACTGACAGGCCCTTTTAGTGCATGCAAAAAGATGCTCTCTTTCTCCTTTCTGCTTTTAACTGACCTTGTTGCAAATGAATATACATAAAAACACACGTATAATTTAATACAGCTGCAGGAGAAACAACAGTTCTTGATTGAGCCGAACCCAATAATTCAGATTTAGTCAGTGCAGCAAATGCTTAATTTATTTGTTCGGTGTCTAAAAGTTCAAAACACAATGTAACCAACCTGTAACTTGATTAATATTTTAACTTATCAAGTCTCTTATATGGATTAATACTATTTGAAATCATATAAAAATACTAAATGTCAGCCAAGTAGTATAGGAATAAGAAAAAAATGCATACTTACAAATTGACAATTTGGGGTAAATTCATCTAAAAATTATGGAAGAGAAATATTATTATATAATATAAAAGACAAGGTATGAAGACACACTCGTTTCTAGTGCCATAGATACAAGTCTGGCCTTCCTAAAAAAAAAACTACTTAAAAATGGATAAAAAATGAAGCAGGTCTTGATCATTTTAGTTGTGGGTGAGATTTTATCTGTTGATGAGACATATAGACATGATCTCATGCACCTGCTGCATTGATATACAAGTTGGGTCGTTGCTGGACATAAAGCTGTGCAGGCCCACACGTCCCCCAATAGTAAATCATGTTTTTATTCATGCGTTATGAGCATTGGTGATTATTTTAGGAATAACAATGATACATTGCATGCAGAAAAAGTTGAAGTTAAACGTAACATTCCTGTGACAACTGCTTCCCCAGTAACATCTTGGATATATGGTCTCTTCTGTATCTCACCGGTCTCAATTTGTCTCTTTGTTCTGTTCATACAACAGTTCATACAACAGCTCTATCTCTTTCTTTTTTCCCATTTATCTGCATATATTATAATGGTTTATACCAAATTTGGCAAAACCTGAAAGTCACACATATATGTATTTTGCCCTTGCAACAGAGTGTTTTGTTTGTTTTTTGTGTATGGGTGTGTGTGAGACTGTGTTTCCTTCATCAGCCCTCTTGACAGACTACCACATTTTATTGACGCCTAAAAAAAATAAAAATCTGATTCTGTCAAAAAGGACTAAAATCACACACAGTGAAAAAGCAGGAAATAGAAGACAAGACAGTGATGGGTGCAGCTTGGCAACTGCGTGGTGTGTTGAAGTTTATGGTGTTGGGATGGAATAAAAGGATAGACACAACATAGGGCAGAGATTTATTTTTTTTATCCTTTATTTTATCAGGTAGGTCTCATTGACATAACGAGATCTCTTTTTCAACGGATCCCTGGCCAAGACGACAGCAGTCCAAATTTCATTACAGACAATATGCATATTCGCCGCCAATCAGACAAAAGGGAGAAGCCGATGGCGAAGAAGGAGAAGGTAGAAACCAGAGAAAAAGTTGAAAATCATCATGCAACCCGACGGCAGCGGGAGGGACAGCAAAAGCTGGCACAGGGCCAGCTGCACGGCACCCCCCCCGATACACCAAGGATGTGCCTATTTAGCAAGTAGTCAACACACCGGCCCCCCCAGAGGTCGACCCACAGCCTGGATCCACCAGCCGAGGCACATCCTGGACCCGCTAAAGTCACCAAAAGGGGCCCCTCCCACAGGGACAGTCCCAAACAGAACAGATATGCCTATCAAACAACCAAGACCTCCCACTTGGCAGTAAACTGGCGAAAATGCCACCTGACCCAACTTGCTCATCCATCCATTATCTATACCCACTTACTCCTTCTCAGGGGCAATTTAGAATGATCAATTAACCTAGACTGCATGTTTTTGGACTGCGGGAGGAAACCGGAGTACCCGGAGAGAACCCACGCAAGCACGGGGAGAACATGCAAACTCCACTCAGAAAGACCCACCAGGCTGGGAATTGAGCCAGGAACCTTCTTCCTGTGAGGCAATAGTGCTAACCACCAAGCCACTGTGCTGCCCTATCTCAGCATGAGGATTGTTTTTTTGGCAATGTTTAGGGCAATAGCAAGGATTCTTTTGGAGCTGTTATCCAGTGTTATCGTAGAGAAGTCTCCCAGAAGACGGAGTGAGGGTAACAATGGGATGCATCAATGCAGAAGTTGGGAGAGTGCCTGTGATGTTGTGCCAGAAGGTTTTGTCTAGTGTGCAGTCACATATATCATACAAGTAGGTGTCTCTTATATTTTGTGTGCACTGTGTGCAAATTATTTTAAACATTTTTACCCAGTGAAGTACACTCTGTGAATTACTTTGTATTGTATAGGTTGTAAATTTGCGTTAGTGGTAAAATTAACATATTCTTTTACAAATTTGGGGCCATTAGCCAGCATTAGAGGTAATCTCCAGATCCTGTTTCCATTTAGTTGACATGATAGATATTGTTAGGTTATTCAACCAAATTTTGGATAAAATTCTATGGTGATTGAAAATGTGAGTTAATTTGAAGAAGGTTGCGGTTAGGCGTTTTGCTGTTCATTTTTGCCTGAACAGAAGTTTTGATCTGAAAGTATTCTAGAAATTGATTTTCTCCAATGTCATACTTCTATACAAGATGAGAGAATGGAACTAGTGTTGTTTTCATAGATATGTGTAAGGTATGTGATGCCCTCAATGATTCATGATGACAGATTTAATAGTTTCCTGTTTATTGTTCCAAATGGGTTGTGTTTACTAGGCAAAACTGTGGCGTTGGTTATTTGGTGAAAATTCCCACCAGATTGTCAGGCTTGTGGTTTTTATTGGGTTTTTGAAGCAGGGATGATGAGTAATAGAGCGGCTTATAAATGGCAAATCTCAGATACTTTACAAAATAACTGATCCAGGAAAGATCATATTGATTTGGATTTATTAGTTTATAAATATATTGGCGTTTACTTGTAAGAAAGTAAAGAAGGAGGATTGGGGCTTTCAGACTGCCTGATTAATACAGGTTTATATAAAAGTTCCCGAAGTCATCATTAAGTTCTTTGGGTTCTTGAAAAATGTCTCCTATTGAGTTAAAACTGCAGAGATGATTGATTGTGGTTGATTTTTCCTTGTTTCTCTTAATCTGATTGACCAGATACTTGCCAGATGTATTGATGAACTCAAAATGTTCACGTAAAAGTCTTTGAATAAGAAATCTAGTCTTGTTTATATTATCATTCAACTGTAGTTTATACTTTTGCAGCTCCGACAGAATTTGAGGTGTTTAACATTTATTGTTTTTAATTCTTTAATCTTCTTTTCCAGGCTACTTCCTTCTTGTAATATCGTCTTTTCTTATGGGTGGAATATGAAATGATCTGTTCTCTTAGCACAGCTTTGCCTGTTTTCCAAAGAGGTGATGGAGCTATTTGTGGTGAATCATTTATTTCAAGGAAGGATGCTCACTTTTTTTTAATTGTTTCTGAAGATTGGTAGTTATGCATTTTACTGCAGTAGTTAGATTTATGCAGAGCAGGATTGAGAACTGTATTAAAATCTCCACCTGTAATCATTGCAGTCAGATAAATTGGAAATAGCTGTAAAAAAAGTATGAAAAAAAGGTGAATCATCATTCTTTGCTCCATAAATCCTGGCTAGGGTTATTGGCTTGTTGTCTATTGTTATGAAAAATTATGACTCCCCCCCTTAGGATCTGCGATTGCATCATTATGGATAAATTTGATGTTTGTTTTTTTTTTTAAATGAAAATTGCTGCTCTTCTTTGTCTTGAATTGAAGTTAGCAGCAAATATGTGACTGAATTGTCGAGTTGTTAATTTTTGGAGGTCTGATTTAGAAATATGTTTCTCTTAAAAGACATGTCAGACTGTAATTTATTAGTATAATCAAATATTTTTGTTTATTTTATATGTATATTAATTCATGGTATGTTCCACCTTATGAACTTAGAGTTCATAAATTTGGGGTCTTATTGTCTGATTCTTGCAGCTGTGTGAGTAATGGAGACGCCTAAGAATCCGCTTGTGTGAACATTTGGACAAACGTATGACGCTAAATGTGTGTGTGAGATAGTGAGTTGTGCTTTTATGTGGAATATATCTATTAAAGTATAAAAAAGAAAAAAGATGAGAAACCAAGTGGATAGAAACACAGAGAAGAGGAGAAATGCAGTCAAACAAAAATATCACATATAGTAAAAGGACATATTAATACAAAACTAAAGAGAAAGGATGGAGTTTCACTTTTGAAACCAAGGTGCAGTGCTGCGGATCAAAAGGATTACAGCTCTCTCTTTCTCCTCCTGTTTCTACTCCTATGTTCCAACAAAATGAAATTGAACTATCAAATATGTCCATAAATTCATACTATTTGCAAAAATTATTCCAATATGCTGTTTAGCTGTGTGAAATCATTGTTGATTATACTGCAGTGAATGCGAGTGAAACAGAAACTGCTTTGACATAATAGCCATAATTTTGTTTATCTTCTCACCTGGTTTGTCTCTCTTGCTTTTTCTGCCGACTCCATCCTGTTCTCTCGCTTTTTCTTGATCTCTGCCCCCCCCTCTTTTTCCTAAGTGTGCTGTCAATCAGGAAGCCAATGTAAAACCAAACAAAATAGGCTAATCAGCGGTGTAAATGTATCTAAATTCATTTATGCCAGTATTTTCAATTTCCATTTACAAATCCATTCATATAATATTGTTTAATATTGTTTGAACTCTCTCTACTAAACTTGTTGATCTCTGATTTACTTGTCTGTCCATTTTTTGAACAGTCAGCGTTTAAATCCAAAAGGTTGACTCATTGCTTTGTTTTCAAATTAATTATACAGTAAAAGGCAATTCTCTCAGAATTAGAAACTTTGTAAGAACCTCTGCTAAAATGTTGACATGCATAAGTTAGCTGAGTTGTGCAGGCAGACAGGCAAGGCAGAGCCAGAGTCAACATTAACCATTCATCACTATTATCTCTGACTTTAGCTTGTAGTCGAGTTTGCTACTTACTTAAGTTGTCATGTCTTGTTATCATACCGCAATAAAAGATGTTCCATCTTGAACTGCATCTGAACAGTATTTCTTTTGCTGCACTCCTGATGTGCGTTTCAAGCTGCGTGCCTGGGCCAAATTCGTTGGACTGCTACATGTCCTACTGTTGTGCAGCAGTGTGTGCACACTGCCATGCACGATGCACTTCTCACAGAGACAACCCCCCATTTCATCTTGTATTTTGAGTTTGGGTGCATTATTTGACAGTTTGGATTATAAAAAAGCTGGAAATGTAGACTACTGGATATTCTCTAAGGACCAAGGCAATATGAAGAATTTAGACAGGGTTGGCTCATGTAAAACTTTCTAGTGGATTGATGTTGTTGTTAATGTTGAAATAGTAATAATACAAAAATGATGATGTAATAATGCTGTGTATTTTATGTTGCGCACTTTGACTGTGAAGTTTAAGGGATTTTGAAAAAAAGAGGAATGTGAAAAGAAAGAAGCATAACATTATCACAAGAACATGCAGACGGAGTTAAATTATAAGCTAAAGCTGGATGAACAATGTTGCTAAAAAATGCCTACTGAAGTTGTCTCTACAATACCCAAGCAGGCTTCCATTCCACAATTTTTACAATCTCTTTTTGGCCATATCTTGAACCTTGAACGATCCTCAGTGGAGGATGTGAGTCAATGTGAGGGCACTTAAAACAACGGGAGTCTTCTATGTTGCATGGCTCCACTCTATTTAGAGCTATATATATATATATATATATATATATATATATATATATATATATATATATATAGTACAAGAAGAAAATGTCAACACTACTTTTAAAAGAAACATGGAGCGATGTCACATTCAAATAAAACAAAAGAATTTACTACAGTCTTATTTTTGCCCATATGCAATGCAAAGTGTGTACCCACACTCATTGTGTGTGTGTAAATGCCAGGTGTTGACCACGTGAACAGATTTACCAGCTGGAGCATTTGCTTTTACAAGAATTTGTTTATTTTGGTTGTAACAAAGCATTCCCAATTAAGAATTTCTCTGCTTTCCTTGTTATTTCAGAAAAAGGGCTTCAGTCAGCTTTGCTGCTATACGAGATGGCATTTATGAGAAGTTACAAATCCATAAGGAACCATAATTTTTCCTGATGAATAATAAGAGAGAAGACATTTCTAAAATATGAAAAGCTTTTGCCTAAAAAGGAATTAAATTAAATTAAATTAAATTAAATTAAATTAAATTAAATTAAATTAAATTAAATTAAATTAATTCACTAAGGGAGAATGTATAGAAATAATTTAAGAAATTGGCAAAATATCGAATACAATGAAATATATAATAGATAATAAAACTGTAATTTTTAAAGAAATGTATGAAAATGCTTTGTGCCTTATAAGTTAACGTAATGCATTGACATGGACATTTATCTAAATGAAGCTGTTTTGAGTTTAAACACAAAAGCATTTTCAGGAGGACCAAATTTACTGTAAAGTTGGCATTTACTCCTTTTAGTATGACAATGCTCAGAAAGTGGTGACTAGAGTTTGGGAGACATGTTGTCAGAGCTCCTTATTGACTTGTAATTAAAATGGTAATTAGAGCAAACTGCTTCTGTAGAACTATAAGACTCTGTGGAAACTCGCCTACTTATTTTGTGTTTATTGACAATAGTATATACAACATTTAGCAGTTGATTTGTACAGATCTAAGATAGTGGCGACCCAAAGACGATGTCCAGTAAGTTCCATTGACTGTAAAGAACAATTAATGAAGCATTAGGTCACATGACCCCATTGGTTTCTGAAGAGTGATTTTGAAGCCTATTTTTCTTCGTACCGGGCGCAGCCACGGTGGTGTGGAATCCGACGGGAACGTGTTGACTGTGTATCTATCAAATTTAGCTTCGGCTACCAGCTCCTTCAGCGGATTCCCGCTAAAATATCACCAGAGCTGCCGGTAAACGTTTACAGCAGAATATACTGTTTATGATTATAGATGAGGAATTGATAATGGCTCTCTATTATCAATTAAAAATATTAGAAATAAATATACTTTATATAAATTTTCCTCACTTGGTGCAACAAAATTCACCATCTCTGACAATACATTTTTGAATCTCGTCAGAGGCTTCTAGTATTACCGTGCAACAGTTCTTTTGGTCTTAAGTATCTTAGTATCTACTTAAAACTTCATTGAAAAGCATTTAGATGTGGACTTTACAGGCTTTGATATATTGTTTAGAAAGGTTACAGACAAGTGTTACAGATATCATACATTGGACAGCACAGGCTATTAGGAAGATGCTTTAGAGATTTTCTGTGAGGTATGGCATATTATTATCTGGACTCCAAGTGTACAAACTACTGACTCCAATTATCTTTTTTTAAAGAAGTTAGTATGTGGGTTCTGTTGTGGAAAAACTTATTAAGACCTCTGTATTATATGTATCTGGACTGAAACTGGGTTAATTAGATTATCATGAATACAGACGTGAGGGAAGATGCAAAGTTTAGTAGATTTAATTTAACAGATTCCTGCAAATGGGTCAAAACATACATCAGGCGTCTTGATGCAGGAATGACAAAGATTTTCAGTTTGCACAGTAATTTGAACACCACAGAATAATGAAGACTAAACAATAACTAATTATCATAACGAGTCATTGAAAGTGTGTGCCAGCAAAACAGGGAAATCAAGGACCAAATATGAATCTGCACAAACTAATACACAAAGACCCAGAATGTCTCCAAGACAAGATATGAGTCTGACCATAAGAGAGGTCACAGATTAATATTTCTATCATAGGTTTTACACTTTTTCCTCCAGTTTTGTAAATGTTTAATGCATGTCTTCAATAAAGACACAAGAACGAAAATTTGTTGTGTTATCAGCTTAAGCATGTAGTGTTTGTCTATTACTGTGATTCAGAGGAAGATCGGACAATATTTTCTTTGGGAGTGGCTAAGGATGGCTAAGATTGAGAATGAGCACATTAAAAGGTACAGCCAAGACTAGACGCCTTGAAGACAATGTGAGAGAGACTAGACTGCGATGGCTTGGACACATAAAGAGAAGGGATAATGAATACACAAAAGGGAGGCTGCAGATGAAGCTGCCAGGTGGAAGGAAAAGGGAAAAAAAACAAAGAGGAGATTTCTGGATGTGGTGAAAGAGGATATGCAGATGATTCCAAGAGGTTCACAATCTTTTTCTTGCGACTTTGTGGCTGTGTTCCAAATGGCGTACTTTCATGAGTCACTTAAACACAATATACTATATACACTGTGTACTTAAATGCACAACGTGCGAATGACAGCGAGCCAGTGCTGTTGTGCTCTTATCGGAAGTGATTAGGGCTAAATTTAATCTTTGGTCAGTTTATCTAACTTACCTTAAAATGTAAACTCATGGTTTGGGGTTTCTGTAGGGTTTTGAGTTTCATTTGTTGTTTTACTTGGTTCTTCAGTTTTGATCTTGTGACCTGTTTCCTGTTTTGTTTTGAAAATGTGTTTTTTTTTGTTGTTTTTTTTGGGTTATATGTTGTTTGACGTTCCTGTTTCTAATTTCCCCTGACTGTTTGCACCTGTGGCTTGTCAGCCCCCATCTCTATATATTGTCTTGTCTGTCCCTTCTTCCCTGCTGGTCTGTTTTATTTTTTTATTTATTTTTTTAATGGTTCTGCTAAGTTTGTGCGTTTTGTTTGTATTCCTTTGGATTTCTGCTTAGCTGCACCTTTTGTTTAAAGTTCTTTTTATGTTGAAACTCCTGTCACCTCACCTGCTCCAGTCACCTCACAACATAAGCTCACATTCTTGAATGTGTGCTTGTTTGAAATGGATATGCAAGTGTGCTCAAAGACGAGTGTCAGTGGTGCCTCTCTTCCTCCCTGCGGTGTAGACCTACATCTGAAGTGCTTTGACCTTCTATTCCCCAATGACATTCCTTTAGCACCAAGCAAAGTGCAAACAAATTATAAACCTCCATCACTTCTACGCTTGTCATCAGTGTCTGTTTGGGAAGGATACAGGTGGAAGATGATGGGAGAAACCAGCTTTTTTTGACAATCTAACAGGACCAGTGGAACATAAATGGTGCTTTAATGTTGTTAATAGTCCAAAGCCAAGGACAGGTCCAAACTTGAAGCCTTCCATTCACGCCCGTCAAAGTTAGCTTTGCATGGCCAAAATATCTGCAGAGCTGCTGTCAGACTTTTACAGTGGGATATACCGTTTAACATGTTGACTCGATGGTGAAATAAAATTACTGTCAAAGCTGGGTTAATAATTGGGAATTGTCTCTCGTGGGTTAGGGTTATTATCTCTTGTGCTCACGTATAACACATATATCAACGCATATCAATTTTCACTTCTTCCTTTTTTTTTAAATTTTTTTAGTAAAATGGGTGATTATCATCATTATTATCCATCCGTCTGTCCTTTTCTATACCCACTGAATCTAATGCAGGGTCATTTGGATCTGCTAAAACCCTTTCCAACTAACAATGAGCGATAGACCCTGAACAGATCTATGAATATTTCTATTATACATGGAAAAATGTTTTGTTAAGTATAGTTCCCCAAAGTTCACAACATGCAGCCCTGTAAGTGGTAAATAATTAGTTTAAGCGCATCATGGGAAATCAATTATTGGCCTTTACTTTGTGCATCTCTGCACAGAAATGTTGAAAATATAATTTAAATGATTTGCATGTATTTATATTGCAAAGTTCAAATCTGGCAGTGTAATTTAAATTTTTTGCAGATTCTTTGGTTTCACATGGGAAAGTATGAATATTTGGTCATATAATCCACAAAATGGGGAAATTATATAATAATTAGTGCTGCAATAAGGTGTTAAACTGCGGCCAGAAAATTGTTATAAGATAAAACAGCATAAGTAAAGTGCAAGGTTGTTTGCTACTTTGTTCTTACAGTGAATTTTCTCTGTAATATGGATAAACATATATTTCCAGACGTGTTAAAATTAAGAGTAGATGTGGGAATTAAACCTCCTCAAGCAGGAGCTGTAAGGACCTGGAAAAGTACAAAGCTACAGGAGAATTGTTTATCATGCCTGAAGAACATGATACATATATGCAAAAAAGAAGTTGCTCTTCTGGCATTTATTATATATTCACTGTTGTCTTTTATAGTCTACCAGATCCTTCCAACTTTAGCTTGATGAAATCCATGATTTGCCCAGAGTAGAATCTATTTTTTTTTTCTTTCTTTCTCTTTTGTTTATCCTCTGCCTTTTGGCAGTCAAAGTAAGTACCTTTTTATTCATGAGGAGAGCTTTTCACGAGATTGCAGGGTGTCATCAATCAAATTTATCAAATCAAATCTTTATTATCATTATTCCAAGCCAGCAAGAGTAGCATAAAGAAGAGAAGAGAGAATAATAAAAGAAGACAGGAATAAAAAGTAAAAAAAAAAAAACATAGGCATGACATAGTGATGTTGAAGCCATGCAGTAATATTTTTGCACCATGCCACACGTGGTGGAAACAGATATAAATATGTAAATAAATGTGCTGTTCTAAATCGCACACAAACCCGTTTTATTTGAATCTGAACAGAACATTGCAAGTATAGGTACTGGTGAAATGTTGGTGCTATAGAAGATTAATGAGGCGTAGTAAGTGGTTTGAGTAGAGGTAATTCAGAAAATATACTAGAATGAACAATTCCAATCTCCAGGGTTTTTGAAAAGCTTTAAAGTACTATATTTTTCTCTAACTTGCAGTATTTGTTTTGTCAGAGATAACAGAGTCCAGGAATAATGTTAGTATCTGAAGTACAAAGCTTGCATTTCTAAACGCAAAATGTTTATTTATAGTGTTTACTGCATAAATATGCCAAATGTTTAATAAAGATAACAGTACAGTATGTAATCTATGAAAGAAAATGCCAAACTGTTCTTGTAAAATGGAATAGAAGCTCTGTTTTTGATGCTTCTAAAGCAACAAATGTCCGTTGCTGTTTGCTCTTGGCCCATCCTCCTCGATGAGGAGCAAAATGAGCAGAAGAGGTGGAGCAGTAGTGCTAGAGGAGTTCACCCAAAAAGACCATCTGTGCCAGTCTCTTAAAACCACTTTTTTAATCAGAGAACTCTCAGGTTATATCCACGTGGATTGATTTTAGTTTCATTTTAAAATGTAAAATTTTGACGGAGTAATGTCTAGTGTCCACATGAGTCTGGCAGGTTTGGGGGACGCGTAGACACCTAGAGTTAAAAATACAACTTTATACAACATGTTAACACTGTTGTAAGAGGAAATTATTGTTTTGCTGTTGTTGCAGTCGTGGCAGGGAAAACATCATAACCATCAGAGATGGTATGTTTGGACATTAAATAAATGCGGTTTGAATAAGAATTTGTTTCTCTCATTGTGTCGATGTGAAAAATTTGCAAGAAACACACCTTCTGCGACCTTTGGGTTGTTGCACCAGCCTGTCCCCATTTTTCAACACAACGCCACGCACAGCAGTCCAGTAACTGCAGCAACGCTCACTGGTCCCTTGCAGTCAACTTCTTCACCAGCATCTCAAGTTTGTGTTGCATATTTTTTCAAAGAAGGTGCATGGACAACATCCCTAACTAATACGGGATACACAACAGCAAGTAATTACAAGCCTCACACTGCTTTTAGACACAAAACCTTTTTGAGACTTTGGCAACACAACAGGAGGGAGAAAATGTGACTATTCAGATGGACCTTTAAATACCATTTAATTAACAGAAGCCATTCAGGCTCATTTGTACTAAATGGGGAGTGTAAGAACATCTGAAGGTGACTGGGTGCTCCTGCTGCTTGTCTCGTCATTCCTAATTCTACATCCAAAGTGCTCCCAGGGCTGCAAGATTTTGAGCAGTTTGGATCAGGCGAAGCTTGGAAAGTCTTGATTGGTATTGAGCTGCACTTATCAAAATATATCCACCTTGGCTGCTACTATCCTACCCCAGAATGAAGACTGAGACAGAATCCCTTTTCTTCCACGATGACCAGTGGAGCCATCTCCTTTAAGCAGTGACGCTCACTTATATTCATGATTTCTGTTTTTAATGATTTCATTTTAATATGCACTTGAATTTTTCATTTGCATGTGAGTCACAAGCTGCCTCCACTTAACCACTTTGTACACAATCAAACCACCTTAAAATTCATTTTAATTTGACAACAAGGTGACTAGTTCAGGCAGGTGATGAAGCATATTTCTTTATGTTCACATACACCAGTCTACAATATTCATTCCACTTACATCCACTTCATTTGTCTACTTACGAAGCAAAGGTGTCCACTTTACCTTACCAACTTGTGCTTGAAAAATCCCACCACCTCTCCAGCCTTCACCTGCATACTCCAACTCCACAATCAGCGTAGGGTGTTAAGTTGTTGTGTTTCACCCAGTACCTCAGAGTAGGTATTATCTGTGGAAAGTGAGGAGGTTGGAGCCCAGACTCCAATCTATAAATGTTATTAGAATAATGAGTTGACTCACTGAAATGCTAAAATTAATTAAATGGTCAGTCATAAAAAAATAAAATAGCATGATTTTGTGAATAGCAAATCATTGAATGTTTGTTTTGGAGCCAACTAGAAATGTATGTAATGTTAGACTGCTCTTCACCCTAATTAAGATAACAGTGTTTTGGTTCTTATTATAGGCAGTCGTTCCACGTTCCCCGTGTTGTCCTTTTGGTTGGTAGACGAGCGTTAATATGATCAATAGTGAAATTCCTTTTAGTTTCGCATGACGTGATAAAAGGCCTTGCAGACTTGTCTTTTCAGCATGTCAGCATCCCCTTACAGGCTCCTTCTGGACGCACGTCGTTTCCTTCATAAAATGCTTTGACATGCTCAGACAAGCCATGACTGATGCTTTCAAAATGGACCTCCACCGGCTCTCCCGTCTCCTGGAAGGCTGTGATGGACAGGCTGTGTGGAGGCAGGTGGAGGGGCTGATGCAGCAGTGCTTTAGGGAGTGAACATTGGACATTCAAATAAATTCATGGCGATGACGAAAATACCAAACACACCACTCAACTTAACACAGCTGAAAGTCCTCCCTTTGACAAGTTTGTGGCTGTGGTATTGCCTAGTTTGCAGCACGGACAAACAGAGGGACTGGTTGTTAACGCTCAGCACTGCTCATAAATTACTGGCAGGGAGAGTTCAGCTCTGTCAAGCCACCAAGCCTTCCTGTGGCGAGGTTCTCTGACGCCTTAAAATCCTGCTGAGTGTGTTGTTTATTGGCAAGCTGTGCTCCCCTTCCAGGTTTCCTTTCTTCTTTGCCGAATGCAGTCTGACAGAGAAAGAAATTCCAAATTCAAGTCAGGTGAAGATTTTATTCCAGAAACAGATCATGTTCGTTTCAAGGGAACAATGCATTAGATCGCACCTTTTTTCCCCCCTTGTCACATCTTTGTGTTTGCACTTCTTTGTGGTGGCTTAAATCAGACTTATGCCGTGTGCTCTGTCTTTTTCCTCTGTGACTCCACTGCTGTTTCACAAACGACTTCAGAATAAAACATACAGCTTAAGAATAATTGCAGTAGCACCTGGTGAGCAAGGAATCTGTTTGTTTATTTGAAGAAATAATATTAAAATGATACAATATTAAGAGAGAGATCATGTTTGAATTTCCAAGATAGCTTTGAAATGCGTTATTAGTCCTCAGGTGTGTGTCTGCAGAAAAGTGCTCCATCTATGGATCAGAAATTCTCCCAGCTGACTGCTGGTGTCGGTATTCCTTCATTGGCTGTTGCTCAGTTTCCAGCTTGTTTTGTGCTTCGGAACATTTTATTTTACAATCACCACCTGCAATTCCTGTTATGAGTTACGCCATCTGGATGCTGTAAGAAAAGCTTTTCATTCAAAACCACAACTGTGATTCACTCAAGTTCTTCATTTTGGATTTATAGTGATGCAATTCTAGACATCCTTAAAGCAGTTGGTGGGACTAATGAGACATATGGCTGAGAGAAATCCTTCCCAGGAATGTTTATCCAATCAGCTGCTTTACTTGATTTATGTCAGGGGAAATGTACTTTAATAAAGAGTCCAGGGAACTTTTAGTTTGTCAGCTTATACAACTAATCTTTTACATTCTCTTTAAACACGTCTACTTTTCAGACTTAGAACTAAAAAAAAATGAGGACTGAAAGGTAGACCTCCTCCCCTAGTGGGTACAACTTCTTGGTTGAGTAAAGAGAGACACCCTACTGGCTGTCTAATCTCTCCTGCATTGATCGGTCTCCGTCCTCATACATGCAGAAGCTTCCAAGCCCAGTGGGCTGATGCGGTCGTGCTGCTCAACTAGCCTGGGCTTTCAATTATGGCGAAACAGTAAATGATGCGAAAGCATAAGTCCAAAGTGGATGGAAGTTGTCTCAGATGGTCTATCAGCCGAGCATCCATTTCGACACAGTGCCCTTGTCTCTGCATGAGGAGCCCAATAAAGTTTTAGTCTTGCTGTTCTGCTTGAAAGCCACAGCTGCAGCATGAAGTACCTGCGCCGTGCCCAATAAAATAGCTGCTTACTTGATCTTCACAGATTGGTGGTATTATTGTCTGCAGATGTAACAGCATGCCATCAGCCACTTTGAGCTGATTGTTTTCAAGTTTTATTTCCTCAAGGACTAAAAAAAATGTTTTATTTATAAAATCCTGTGCAGAATTATTACCTTTAACTCCTCCTTGCATGGACCTGTGAGTTTACTAGGGGAAAGATAGTTTATGTTGTGCAAAGTGATACTGCGAAGTTGCTTTATAATTCATGATTGCAGTGACCCGCTATCCATGGGAGAGCCAACACAACTCTGACTTCAAACAGCAAAGCTTCAGCACAACATCTGGTCTACAAGGAAATGTTGCCTTTGTTAATAACGTGATATAAATTGATGTGACAGACAAAAGCAACTGTACATTATGTGTCTAGCTCAGGTGGTATTGAAGTGCGACGGGGTGCTCTACCGCAGGCTTCTGCTGCTGACTGACTGACTTGCAGGGCAGTAAACAATGAAATGGAAATACAGTACAGGAACTAAATGATGCAGTTTAATTTGGTGATTTTATCAAGTGAAGTTTCATACTTTGTATACTTATGGTGCTCTCCCAGCCCCTTAGGGAACTTGAATTTGCTCGATGAGCTGTGTGTGTTTCTTTTTCTAGAAAGGCATCTGCTGCCACATTTATAACACTTCTGTGCTGTTTATATCTTTTTTTTTCTTCCCTGTTATCTCACCTAACCTGCAACATGTAATGCAACACATTTAAATATCAATAATAGCTCCACGTCTTATTACAGTCTGAAATTCAAATCGTTATATTATCAGATTTGTCTATCTGATCATTTCGTGAGTCTGTTTTTCGTTCCTGTTAAGGTTTAAAAAAACCGCAAACATGTGAGCAGGTTTTGAACAGTAATATTTCACTTTATTATTAATATTCCAGTCAGTACATCCTGTAACAATTGCTATTACGGAATCATCCATCTGTTTAATTGTTGCTGCTAAATGTGGTGACAGTTTTATTGATGAGGGGAGTTAATTCCAACAGCTGATGGGGTTGGATCAAGAGATGCAGAATGGGAGCGAATTGAAATGAGCACTTTTGTGTTTCTTTCTTCAGTAACAGCAGTTGTGTTTTTCTTTCCCAATACCCCAACCCCACATGGCACCTTCATTTCACACCAGTAATCTCACCCTAAGCCCTGCGAGCTCACCATTATGCTTCCATTCCTTTGAGCCCAATGGACAAACTCATCCAAGTCCATTAAGCTCCAAGTGTTAAGATTTCCAAAGGATTTGAGTTGAAAAATCAATTTGCCTTCTCTCGAACGTCAGGTAATCCAGTTTGGAGGTATGTCCGTGGTACTGCAATCTAATGGGCTCTGCTCTACATGACACTTTAGTTGAAATTCAAAGGGAGAGATATGCTAAAACATGTGCCATTATTATTTTAAATCAGGCTGCAAGTTGCTGTTATCAGGCCTGTTGTCTAATCATTAATGGAAGAGCTTTTATGCAGTGATTTCAATAGGAATTTAATGGCTTGTGTGACACGCAGAGCTTCAAACACCTTTGTGACACAGCTACAAAGTGAATACTGTATCACTGTACTGATGTGTTAGCTGCGACCACAAAGCATCCCTCCGAACAGAGGAAACTTTTCCAGTCAGCAAGAAAATTTGAGGCATATTCCTCCTAAATCTTGTCCTGGATTCTTCCCAGGTAAATGGATACAGTTAATTGCCGTACAGAATAATGGGTGAGGGTGTAATTTGTCCTAATTCTCAGGCTGCTGCAAGTTGTTTTATTATGAAAGGCGGTGGCGGCGTGGGTATGAGTTTTGGAAGACACAGAGGCCATTTTATTGGTAGACCATAAATCTCTGTTGCCCAGTCTGGACACTGTACCAATGTTGTAACAAGCTGTGCAGATTTTAGCCAAAAGAGGCCTCCTATAAAGATTTCACAAATTCAGCAGCAGCCAAGAGCAGAGTCAGAGGTTTCCAAAATCAGCTCGACTGTAAACTTTAAAGTAAATGCGTTCTAATGAATATGCATTGATTTTACATCTGAATGCTGTGACGGTCTTTCTGTATGTGATGGGAGTGCGATTTACGTGTTCCTGAAGCAGCTGGTTTTGGATGGAGTATGCTTTTATCTTAGATCAAATCTCAAGACGGACTGATTGATTTGAGACCACTGTAGAATATCTCCCTTATTTCAGATACCTGCAAGCTGGGGTTTAAAGAAGAAGATAAAAGAATTTTTTTTTTTTTAGTATGATGAAACTCATTCTTGTTATAGGGAATGTCACCCCAAACACTCATAACACTTGATAATAAGGTAGTAGCTCTAAAACTCAGAAAAGATGCCCAGAAAGGCTTCCCCAGAGTGCCGTATGATGTGCTGGTTTTATTATTGTACGGTGCAGGCAGGGCACTGCTTTGTCAATTAATTTGTATAAAGAATGAAGCAACTGTGTTTCTGAAAATTACTCTTGAACTTATATTTTTATTTCTAAAACTGCATTCTTCAGGAGAGAAGATATTTTATACTTAAATAAGCAGGAATTTTTCTTGTTCTGTTTCATAACTGATGATCAAAGATTTTTATGTAAAATTAAAATGTAACTTCACGCATGAGTAATCATATAAGCAAAAGCTGTCTTAGATTTAGGTTTAGATATTTGTGTAAGAAAACATCAGCGTTGAGGTGATTATTAATATCAATTTACAAGACAACTTGAAATCTAAAGCTTTTTATTTTAAATGTGAAAAAAACATGTTTGACTAGAGGACTCATTTAATCATTTATTTCATCAGAGGTAGCGTTTCCTGCTTGCCAACTGTGACTTTAAAAGCTTAGTAACCTACATACTTGAGCACTTTTGTCCATGGAGAATGTGCACAAGACTTCACAGCAATGAAATGACGTACCATCACTCCCTTCAATAAAATAAAGTGGCACCTGTCAGGAATTTAAACAATATGCTCTTGGATAGCCTTTGATTCACCAAGATATTTCTTAGCTGCAGTTCAACAATTCTTTGCATTTGTTTCATTTGTTTTGTAGGTGATTCTTATGTTGACTAAATACTACGACTTCAACTCTGGCAGAGTGACAGAGAGTTCTTTATGGAGGTAAGAGCTCTTCATTACGTCTGTATATGTGTCTATGGGAGATGTGGCAGAACAAAGGAACGGTGCATTTAGGACTTTTAGGCTTATAGAGATGCTTTTTGTCAAAGAATTTGTTTTGGCACCTCCATCAAATGTGTGGGTGTTATTTGTAAAAAAAAGAACAGTTGCAAATTTGATCTTTTCTAGATGTTGATTTTTAATCGACGCGTAATAAAAGATAACCTTTTGCGAGGAGAAAGATATGACTAACTTTTGCAATTATTAGTGTTATTTGGTAACAAAACAAACGTTTTTGATGACCACACTTAACAAAGCATACTTTTTTAAATTTTATTGTTTCCTTGCATGCTGTGTTTTAAAAATATTGCTGTAATTTCCATTGTTTGTGCATGCATGATTTCTACTAATTTGCTGTTTTTTGGGAAGTTATATTGTCTTATGAATAGTTTTTCTTTTATCTTCCTCCTTCCACCAAAAAGCCACTGTACAATGACACTTTCTCAGGTCCCAAGCCCAGATAAAAGGGGAGGGTTGTGTCAGGAAGGCACCTGATTGTAATTCCTATAGCACAAACCAATATGTGGAACACCAGGCAAAAGAAGCTGCCTTTTATTTTTAGTAATCATTGAATATAAATATACTATATATTGACAAAAATGCTCTTTTTAAATTCAAAGAATCATGTAAGATAACAAACAAAAGGAAGCATACAGCCCACAAAATATATCTTTATTACTCTGTTTTACAAACACCTTTTGTTTTTTCTCACATGTAACCAGGCAACAGAGACCTTCTTTTGTGTTAATAAATGCTATCCAAAATTGGAATTTATTCATTTGTTTATTAATCAACACTTCTGGTATATTTTTAAAAACTGTTAAAATCCCTCTCAATGTTGCTCTTTTAGAAAAATCTTCTGTCCAAGTTGCCATCTGAGCTGCAAAACAAGAAATCAGTTGCAGTATCCCAGCTTGTAACCCCATGTGCTACACGGAATATTTGTTTATTTTTGTTATCCAGAAACTATTCATTCACCTAGTTAATTGCTTCAGGACATCTGCTGTTGCAATTTTCTGCTTGCGCGACATGCTTAATGATACCAACAGCATCTTAACAAGGAGGAGCTTTTCTGTCGTCCTTTACTCTCCACTAAACCCATGTACATCACTGTGTAATTGAATTTTAGGTCAACCGATTATGGGACCACGTATGAAAAACTTAATGAGGATGTCGGCTCCAAAACCATACTGAGCTACTTATATGTGAGCCCGAACAACAAAAGGAAGGTACGTTTCAACGTGTATGTAGAAAAATCCTACCGGCATTGAATCTGTCAGCAGATTATCACTTTCACTACAAAGCATCCCTGCAGGAACCTGCATTATCCGTCTATTCCAAGCGTCTCATTGAACAAGCACCCACTTAAGCCCTGTAGAAGGAATGTTTTCAAGGTAAGCTTCTGATTTTCCCCGTGTCTTTTCTTGTCTCAGATAATGTTACTGACTGACCCAGTGGTGGAGAGCAGCCTCCTCATTAGCCTTGACGAGGGGGCGTCCTATCAGAAACACAGCTTAGCCTTTGATATCCTTAGCCTGCTTTTTCACCCCGAGCAGGAAGACTGGATCCTGGCTTACAGCCACGACCAAAAGGTAATGTGTAGCTGTCCTGTGGCATGAGTGAACCAGAGTTATATTGATTAATTAAATTAATTAAATTGATCCTTTTTCAGAATTAAAGTGAAAACATGATGGAAGAAAATCCTTGTGAGAGCTTATGGATTTATGGGGCACTATTGCTTACATCTTATTGTTAGCCTTTTGTGGTAAATATAAGCTGTTGGACAAATCATTGCTATAGAGTACAATAAAACTGCTTGCCATTATGGTCAAAAGCATTTGTTTTGTGGAAGACCAGCTCCTTTCCAAGACTTGAGCACTGAGTTCTGCCTCTCAAGCCAAGGCTGCAGTTGCCAAATCAGAAGCACAGGCTCACCTGCGCCCTGAATAAGCCATAAGGTCTGGCTGCAGACAGCTTTGAATGGATATGTCCTAGACAGCGCAGGGGAAAGTTAACAAGGGAAACACTCCACAAACAATCCACAAGCTCTCTCTCTCTCTCTCTCTCTCTCACACACACACACACATTTGTGAGGATTAACACATACCGTCCATTAGTTTGTGCGAGAACCCTTCTGTCTGCTTTACTCAGCAGCAGAGACATCAAACTCAGCCCTCCAAAGCCCGCGAATGGAAGCCTTGATTTTCAGAGACAGAACCAGTCAAGGCCTAAAAAGTGAGATAAATGGTGCAGTGAGGAAGATGAAAGCTAAGTTGAGAGCCATCAGTGGATCAAAATAAAGATGCTTCAAAAAAAGTTTGCCTTCAGGTCATTCTCTCCTGTCTTTTTAAGGCTATATTTTGGCTCTTTTTCCTTTTACCGCTGCCAAAAAACTAAAAAACCCTAAATGAATCTCAGCTTAGTTTCATTTTACATTTATTGATTGCCTGTCATGTCGTTTAAAAATTGCGAGTTCTGTGATGATTCAGAATGATGCTGCTGATCTTGTAAAGCTTGAGAGCTTAAGGTACTCACCGCTCGATCACTGGGGTAAGATGACAGGCCGTCCGAGCGCTTGAACACCAGCAGAACTGCTTCATGGAGAGAAATGACGGTAGTAAAATGAGAGGTTTTATAATGTCAGTTGTGTTGAAAACCTGCTCGGTTACTGTAAGAACAAAAGTACTTTGTTATCCGTCCCAAATGCTGGGACGGATATTCTATTACCTATTCAACTTTTTATTTTTAAAGCCTGAAATCAAAGTCAGACAGAAGAGTTACAAGAACCGGTGCATTTTTACATGAAGTATATAAGTATGCTGATGTTACAACTTCAGAGTTGACTGCCTCTCAATAATACAGTTTGGGCACAAATCAGGAAGTAACTCTCTTGGATATTCTCATTTCTGTGTTATTCTGTGTTCACCATACAAAATTATTTGATTAAGGCATTTTTTTTTTTTTTCAGCTCTACGTCTCAGTTGAATTTGGGAGGAGATGGCAGCTTGTGCATGACAACGTTGTTCCCAACAGATTCTACTGGTGAGATCAACAGTCGGACATTTGAGGGATAAACGGTGCAACATTTTCAGATGAAATAAATTAGACTGTGTGCATTTCTGGCTTTTTTGCTGAGAACTGTAGTACAGAAGGGAAGTTATCAGTGAGTAGCTCATTTAGAGTGGAAAAACAGGCGTGTTACTGAGTCAGATTTGACCCATTTACAGCTCTGAGACCCAAAGTCTCCAGTGTACCTGTAGCAAATGCCATGATATTTCTAAATCTGTAGCCATATGTTATTCAAGTAAATGTTACACATTAGTCACATTTCATAAACCCTCTTGATTTTATAGCTTAAGGTTTTAGAGAAGAGATTGTCTGCAGATAAATAACAGATGATTTCTGTTCATTTTATTGTTTTGTTTAAATAATGTAGCTTACAGGTTAATATTTGAGCCTTTAAAATATTGTTGACACTGCGTTAGTATACCACAGTGTAGGGTGCTACAATATGGAATCATAGTCAAGTATTATCCATTAATATAGGATGTGTGCCATCCATCCATCTAGTACCTGAGATGAGAAGTACCACTTAACATAAGGAATAATGAAGTCAAATGAATGTTTTTCTGGCCAGCACAGAGTTAAAAAGACAGCAGTGAAAGATTTTAGTCATTTTCACACAGATATTGCGGTATAGAGGTACCCTGGAGAGTTCCTCTTTATTCTGTCTCTGCATCTTTAGCTGAGCATTCGCAGTGATCCCACAACAGCACAATATTCCCTCCCCAGTGTGAGCATTAGCTGTTCCACAGTCTAGATGCTTCTTTCCTCACCTTCGGAGTCCACGGCCAGCATCAAGTTCTAAATGTGTCTCGTCACTGACTCGTAAGTGACTTCAGCATCAGCTGAATAGACGTCAAAAAAAAAAAAAAAAAAAGAAATCAATGTTTCGATTGGTCGTTTCAGTGAGACACACAGCAGCAGTGCCGCCGTTCGCGGTGCTTCTGCGGCGGCGGATCAGTCTTCCTGAGGTGGCGGTGATTGGTGGTGACTCGTTCAGGTTGCTCAGCATGGCAACAGGGTTTGCTGAGTAGCTAAAACCTCAACTCGAGTCAATAAGTTTGTAAGAACTTGTTGTCAGACATGTTTCAAATAAAATGGTTTTACAAATAAAACTTAAAAAATAAATAGTATCCCACTTTAAACACTTTTTTAAACACATTTTTTTTTTTTTATAATTAGGCGACTATAACATAAAAAACAAGCAAAAAAACCCCCCAGTAAACATTAAGTCAAATATACTGATTAGGGTTCTGTATCTTATATTAAATACATTTCTGTGTAACTTAACATCGCATAAACTCTTTGCAGAGAGAACTTATCAATGAGAATAACAATGCACACATTTTTTTTAATGATTAAAAATGTTCTTATATTTAGGTTTGAACCAAAATTCAATAGGTGATTTTCACACATTTGTGCTGAAACACATGGATTTCACAACTGAGGTTACTAAAAAAAGGAAAATAAAACCTGAATTCATGTCAATAATTCACAAATATCAATATACATTTTTAAACTTGATCACGTTGTCTCTTCCTACAATGACATTAAATATTTTAAAATTAACATCTCAAATCCATGAGCAATCATTTATACTATTATATAATTATCAATTTAATATTTATTATTTCTTAATAAGGGCAACAGTGTGTGAATTTTTGAGCAAAAAAGTAAAGTGTCATAAAGTAATACTTCAAAACACAAGTTTATTTTTGGACCTTTTTTGTTGTCTGTAAGGAAATTCCAAATGCGCTTAACCAAAAGGAAAAAACTCTTCACAGCAAGGGTTCAACAGGAAATAATTTCATTTATCAGTTTCTCTATTGCTGAAATTGTCAATAAATAAATGAGCATGATATACAAAAACATGTTAACAGGCGCCCTTGTCTATCCTGCCAGCGCACAGCAGTGTGTGTTAGTTATGGGAAAGCTCACTGTAACATTGTGGGGCTTTATTTAAGAGCAAGAGCTGCTGTTCAGTGATAGAATTGGATGAGGTATTTGACAGAAAGTCCATTAAAAGAGATGGAGCTGTGAGGCAATTACATAGTGCTGAGGGAAGCAGAATGGGGGGCTTTTTATATTACAGTTCAGACGCAGTATGGAAAATGAAAAGAAACCCATCTTCTGTCACAACAGCTGATATTAACACAACAAGTGGCCACTTGCATCCCTCTGCACTTACAGTAACAGCCACCGTCAAGAATCTGAAGATCAAGTGAGTGAAAGTGATTAGTACACTGTACACAAAACCTGCAGTGCAGGTCAAATGACCTTCAGGTCACTGTCTGTAGATCAGTTTGTAGTATTATTACCCGTGGGGTAACAGTAAAGGGCAGCTCTTTTGTGGCCAATGAACTTGGAAGAAGTGTTACTTTTTGCTCTTTCTTTTGGTTATAATCTTCACACAGATTTCCAATTTATTGAAATGTGCCTCACAGCAGTAAAATAGATGATAAACCATTTTGCCTTGATGAATCCACGGGATGTTAAGAATAGACTGATACTTCATGGCAAATGTAAAGACAGTGGTTACAGATAATGAGTCAGTGATGCCTAATAGGGTGTAAAATTCAACTTTCCAATAAATCTGCTACATCACAAGGGGATTCTAAGAATAAGTAATATATGCATACATTATGTTACACAAAAAGTATTATCGTTAAGTCTATTTCTTTACAGAAAAGAGAAGGGACAAATGGAAGGACCACTGTTAAAGGCTGTCAAAGGAGACTACACAGTATATTGACTTTGTGTATTTAATTAGCACACTGTTTACTTTCATAATTTAAGAGTGTTTTGGGAATTGTGAACTGCTGCAACAGAGCAGCTCTCTTGAATTATGAATAAAGGTAGAGATTCTTATATCTGTTTTATCCTCCGCTGTGCAGTATGTCAACAGACTGTGAGAAGGTAGTCACGCTTGTATACAATCCAGTGGAGACGGCAGATGCTGCTTGCCATAAAACTGTTTATGCTTTGCACGAGTCACATAAGGCAGCTATTCACGGTTCCAAGATCTTAGAAAAACTGAGTTGAAAACAGCCTTTACTCTCTGAAAATGTGTGTGTGTGTGTGTGTGTGTGCATATATATATATATATATATACTATATAGTAAAGAAAAGTTTCACGTGAGGTGTTTTTTTGTGGGTCAAAATTATGTGGCGTAACAGAAAACAGCATGATTCTCCACCACCGGCCTGGTTACCACGGTGATGAGTCCCACCCCAGATGTTAGTCAGGAGCACATTTTCTGTGAAAAGATGAAAGATTTTTGTGTGCACTCCTTTCGTACTACGTTGACAATATTCCATGATAAGTGCAGGCAAATAACATATATATATATATAGTTTCAAATTTGCATGGCCCACATTATATATTAGGTTAAATGCTAATCATTTGTAAATGTGTGCAATTAAATGATCCTTTGAGATCTGAGATATGTTTCAGAGCTCGAAATGTTCATTCACCTTGAAAACAGTTTTTTGTGCAAATCTAATTGACATTATTACCCCTGCCATTTAATATTAATGCCTTTTTATTGCACTTGCAATTACTGTATGTTTAGTATATTTTATTTATTTATTTTTTTTTGGCTATTTATTTGTTCAGCATTCATTAAAAGTATTGCAAATGATATTTTTAGCTCTGTGTTTGGCACTGAACTGCCAAAAAAAAGCTGCCAGAACCTTAAAGTTGAGACACAAAAAAACATATTCTCACTGTTTGTGACAACATTGTTTTCTTTAAGGACTTAGAAGCTAAAGATTTTTTTGGGGGGGTTGGTTACTGAATGCATTGTCCTGAGTAATAATATTACACGGCATAACCTGCTGTCTATAGGTAGAAAACGGTTCATTAGATATCTGTCATGATGTTTCAGGTCCAGGCTGGGTTTGGACAAAGAGCAAGGAATGATTCACCTGGAGATCAGCATCTCTGATGGACGTGAGTTATTTCAACATGTCGCTCATCATGTTGAATTTAAGTCACCTGGAAAAACAATCCAGGTTGCCCTCTGTGATTTAGGATGATGTTGTCCTGGATGAGTAAGAATCTACACCATCATTTTACCGTAGTAACTCTAAAAAGCAGATTTATTGGGGAGACTTTAATGTTTGTGAGAAAGCTCATCACCCGACTTGGCTGTTGACTCCATTAATATTCCAAGAGCTTTGATGCATCTCGGCTCTTTTCTTGGCCACTGGTCTGAAGGTTGGAGGTGGGGCAGCGCGGTCGGCTTTATTCAGCCTTGTGCGTGTGTTAATGCCCCATCCCTGTAGAGACCTTTTCATTTAGCTGATGCTAACGCTCTGGGACAGACTCTGCTTTATCTCTAAAGGAGAATAAGGCGTGGCCTTCAAAATCTTGTCTCTGTGTCTCACTTCAGACCGTGAACGTAAGCAGTGTGCAACCTTGATTGTGAACTTTAGAGGCTTGCTTGCTTCTGTCTGCGTTGTACTTAGCATTCTTTTCTTGCTCACCCCCAGGGTCGCAGTACATAACTTGTAAACTTCAGAACTGCTCTGATGGAAACAAGGGCAAGCCTTTCCCTGGATTTATCATTCCTAATTCCCTCGTGGTTCAGGATGAATACGTTTTCATCCAGGTGGGTTTTTTATTGCAAGGTCTGGCTTCATTAAAAGACAATTAAAAGCTGTAAAGTCAACGCGTTCAGCCGCATCTTAATGCACAGCCCTGCTTTCCATTAACTAAAAGGGGCCATTATGCCCGGAAAGGATGTGAGGAAAATGCATTCACATTATTTATTTATTTATTTATTTTTTTTTTATTATTATTGCTACAATTAAACCCTACAACAT